>CP126891.1:156113706-156713706 GCA_030440675.1 Furcifer pardalis
CTTGACACTCCAGCTGTTCTTGAACATCAATTCCCAGAAGCCCTGATCAGCAGGAGTGCTGACTTGGGTTTCTGGTAATTGAAGTCCAAAAACACTAAGAATGCCATCACAGAGCTATAATAATGCACTATTCTGTGCAGGCACAGCTGTGTGCAAGTAATTTCCCCTTACTTCATCATTGACTGGCACACTCTCAAGGCTCTATTCACACATGCTCCTAGAAGTGCAGCAGTGGCTTCCTCATTGTACAGTTTCATATGTATGTGCAAATGAATTCCACGGGTGCAGAAACAATGAATTCAGGAGCCATGCATATAAAATCAACTACAAATACCTTCAGTCCTTCACAGTCACCCACATATAATTAGACTATCAAATACAGTTTGTTTCTTTAACAAGCACTCAGCTATTGAGAAAATATTTGGAAATATACAAAAATAATCTTTAAAGTGCATACTTCTGGGGACCTTTGTTTTGGTAGTATTCTAAGATCTGCAGCTCCAGGCTATCAATGAATAACTCCAAAGTAATTTTGTTATGCATGTTGTTCAGAACTTGAAACTCACTCATCCCCCACTAAAGTAAGATATTCTGTCATGTGTTTCAATGCATATTTATGCTGCAAAATGGGTCATTGTGACTTCAAAGGATACTTGCCAACAGCTGCAATATTAGGCTAAATTAAAACTGTTTACCTCTCTGGGTGGATGCTCATGTTACCTACTTTAAGAAGAGCAATTGTTGCATGCAAAACAGTGCTCCTGAGAAGTTCCTGTTCTTTCACTTTGGGACACAACTAGCTTGCAAATAAGGAGGACATAAAAAGAGATGTCCTTACTCCCACTGTGTCAAAAATACTCTGTACTGGTGACTTGTCCTAGATATTAATGCCACTCAGTTTCTGCATTCTACATTTGAAGTGGGGGCTTGCCCTGTTGTGACAGCCTTTTCATGGTGAAATCTGAAGCTCACACTGAAGAGCACACCAACATGCAGTCAATACCTAGTTAACAGACGGGTATCAATTGAGATTACATTTATTCAGTTTGGGTGTGACTTGTCTGCAAAATACTATTCACTTAGCACAGAGTTTCTGGAGCTTGGCTAGTCTTTTCTGCCACTTTAGGAAAGCCACTGATATAATCCTCAATGTATGAACTGAAACCAATCACACACACCACACTTACTCATGACCAGGAGCACACATACCGTAGCCAGCAATCATTCTTCTGGCTGGTGACAGAGTCCATGGGGGTCACTTTTCTGCTTTGCAGCCCCATAGGGACTTGCAACGAGACCAGAGTTCTTCCTATTGAATAACGTGCCACAAACAAAACTGGCAAATTAAGGGTTAAGGTCATCACATCTTTGTGTCAGCTCCTGCCAACCTAGCAATTTGAAAGCAAGAAATTGCAAGTAGATAAATAGGGACCACTTTGGTGGGAAGGTAAACAGCGTTCCATGCACTCTGGTGTCTAGTCATGCCTGCCACATGACCACAGAAATATCTGCAGCACAGCACTGGCTCTTCACGTGGCGGCGGTGAGGGGAGGATTACCGCCGCCGCGCCGCGCAAGCCTCCAAGCCGCCCGAGGTTGCAAAAGGGTACCCCATCGGAACCACGTGCGTGCATGCGTGGCGGCGGTCAGGGGAGGATGCGAGGGACCTTCCCACATGCCCCCCTCACCGCCCCCGCACCGCGCAAGCCTCCAAGCCACCCGAGGTTGCAAAAGGGTACCCCATCGGAACCGCGTGCGTGCACACGCGCCGCCGCGGCGGTCAGGGGAAGATGCGAGGGACCTTCCCACATCCTCCCCTCACCGCCGCCGCACAAGCCTCCAAGCCACCCGAGGTTGCAAAAGGGTACATCATCGGAACCACGTGCGTGCACGCGCGGCGGCAGTCAGGGGAGGATGCGAGGGACCTTCCCACATCCTCCCCTCACCGCCGCCGCGCAAGCCTCCAAGCCGCCCGAGGTTGCAAAAGGGTAAAGATCCTTACACTTTCGCAACTTTGAGCGTGCGCGCGCGTGTCGTTCGGGGTTAGGGCAGGAGACGGGGGTCTTTCCCGTACCTTGTCCTTACCCCGAACGACACACGATCGCGTGCCTACCCGGGGGGGGGGATGTCGAGCCTTGCCTCGGCGTGGTTTGTCCGTGACGTCAGGGCTTTTTTTAAGCATTGTTCGATCAATGTATCGAACAACGTGAAAAAACGGACGTCATGACTCGTGGTACCATGTCATCACGTTGTCCGGGATTCTATTGTATGTGGATACCAGGTTATGCAGTAAAGCCACCAGTTGTGTTCAAGTTAAGTAACTCATCTGTCTGGTGAATTGGAGATAGTCAAAGGTTACTGGGACAACCAACTGTCCATCTAACATCTGTGACTGGTTCTCATTTCACTATTGTTGTGTCTAATTCACTTTGTTAACTATATCTACACCTTCAACAGGTCATATGACCTAAGAAGATTTTCTTAAATTCAAATACTTCCTGCAGAGGTGGAAGTGAGGGGGAAGGCTCAGGATTCTGAATGAGCCATTCTGATTTTGGTCCAACATGACTTTTGGTCCAAAGCCAGATAACATGGAAAATGTTTATTCTACATCTCTCTCTAGAGAAGCCACATATGAACCAATGTTCCTGCTCCCCAAAGGGAAAAGGATTTCTACTTCACTTTATAAATGAGAATTATAGTTGGTGCCCCACCCTGATTGTCTAAATATTCATAAAAGTTAGCTAACACTAACAAGAAATCTGTGGCATTCATCAGGACTTCTAGGAGTTATATTTAAAAGAGTATTCAGTCCCAAATTGGGAACCATTGGTTTAGAAAGGGACAATGACAACTGACATATTTTATCATGACGCTATCGGAGACCTGATTAGAAGCTTGGTCATGAAGTTGAACTGTTTGATCTGACACACCTCCACTTCTCCATAGAGGCGATGATGTTCTTCTGGGGCAACTTGGGCTTATGGGCATTCTCTGGTCGAGGAGCTCTTGAAATGGAAGCCATCTGAGGGGGTCACCTCATGGTTAGGTTCAGGCTGCTGGGACTCCATAACAGCATGTAAATCACTGGGAGTGGGTGTGAGGGTGGTGGGATGTTGTTGATTACTTAATAGTGATTTCTGCTGCAGCAAGAACAACTTGAGATATGATTCTTGGTTCTTGCAGATCACACAGGACTGGGTCTGGTTGCCTTCCAAACAGCCATGCAAAGTGCAATAGAGGCACTTTGCATGGCTGTCTTTGAGCAGGATCTTGTTACCACAGTCCCTGCACTGCTGGAACGGTGCCACACAGGCCATACAACAGAAAGTCCAACAATAAACATGAAAGGAAGTCTATCTAACAACCTAACTTTTTTTGCTCTTTTATTTAGAACAAGCAAGAAGCAGTTAACTAGACTAACTACAAAGAACGAGAGTATTACATGGGAGAAAGGTGTCAGGATCCTCTTACTCACAAGTAGCGCCTTGGCCTCCTCGTAATGGGATCCCGCCTGATACTGCCTGCTCTCCTGTTTAGGTCAGATGTGAAATGGCCAAAATGAAGGTACCTTTTGATGCTTAAGGAAAAGTGGGAAGATATTCAAGGCGTTTGATAAGCTTGAGTGGTTTATCATTGCCAGCTGCAGTACTTTTATACTTGGGGACCATCTCAAAGCATTGCAATAGAGAAACAGCTTAGTCATAGAATAGGGTAGTTCTTCATTACTTCCACACTGACACCCATTCATTGGTTAACTGACTATGAAACAGGCATTGCTTATTATTTTCTTGTGCTGAACCATCTGAATGCCTTAAAGAAGGGATTCCAAGTTTATGGGCAGATCTCAGTTCTAGTTGGGCAATATAAGCACTGGTGTGGTGATCATGCACCTTAGCCCTATTTTGTCAGGTTCTTTGAGGTTTATGGGATCTAACAAGAAGCAGTTCCTGCTCAAAGGTAGGTTTTACAACCATGAATTCTGGAAAATCTGAGTTCTTGCTCCTATTCAGCTCCAGGCTGAATCTGTCAAGAGGGGAGACCACTTGACATTCTAATCATTTCTATTGCTAGTTCTTATAATATGCAGACAGATATTTGAAATGGTAAAATATAGCAGAGTGCAGGAAGGTGGCTGGCTTTTGCCACACCCTGAGGTTTGAGAGTGTTTGTTGAGATACAGGAGACAAAAACAAACTCCAGCTTGGGTTGCAGGAAATATGTATTTATACTATTTACAAAGGTTGTGCACAAAGTGCAAGTTAACACTTGTCTTGAAGTCAGACCAAGTGGTGCAGCAAGTCCTTATAGTCTATGTGAGCTAATTAAGCTCTTATCTTCGATAAAGCAATGCAAGCAGTCCAAACCTTTATCTGTTGCTTCAAGGTCGGCTTCGAAGATATTCACAAGTTCATTCTAGCTACGGAGTAGCTCGGTTCCAAAACAGTCCTTGGTTAGGTCACCACAATGTGGCTGAGGTATGTGTTCCAA
This sequence comes from Furcifer pardalis, assembly GCA_030440675.1. Classification (NCBI taxonomy): domain Eukaryota; kingdom Metazoa; phylum Chordata; class Lepidosauria; order Squamata; family Chamaeleonidae; genus Furcifer; species Furcifer pardalis. The sequence goes on from CP126891.1 coordinate 156,118,197, forward strand.
TATCTTGCAATAAACGCCAAGTAGACATACCAGACAATCCTCAAGAACGACGAAGGTCCGATGGACGTGAGCACAGCAACAAAGCAGTCAGAGAACAACAGGCTGGCTAGCTGGCAAAGACTGTTGCCTCAATTTATGCTAGACACAAACACTCAATGCTTGCACCTGGCTGTGGTAGCTGCACAGTCTTAAAGATACAGTCATTGGTTTGCTCTCATTGCAAACCTCATATATCCTAACAATATTCACACCTAAATTCAGAGAAACAGATTTGTTAAATATCCATCAAGGGGTTACAAAGGCAGTATCATTAAAGACAGGAGCAATTTTTGTTCTTTTTAAAATATAAACATGAGAATTACCATCATGGATCAGATACTGGGAAGCCCACAATAGGATATATACCAGGAAGCCCACAATAGGATACCAATGCACTTTTTACTTGTATCCCTAGCAATTGATTTTCTGAGACATACTGCCTCATAGTGAAAGGTAATACCCCGGATAACGTTATGACTTGGTTCCACAAGTCATGTCGTTATCCGGTTTTTAGCGTTGTCCGATGCATACATCGAACGCTAAAAAAAAAGGCCTGACGTCAGGGACAAACCACGCCGAGCCTGGGTAGGCGCGCAATCGCGCGCCTGCCACACTCAGCTTGTCCAAAATTCCCCCGCCCCCGCAAAGTGTGCGATGGGGGTTTGAGTGCCGGGTTGATCGGGTACGTGCCTGCTCAACCCGGCATCCAAGCCTCCATCGCAAAGTGTGTGATGAGGCTTGAGTGCCGGGTTGGATGAGCACGTGCCTGTTCAACCCGCCACCCAAGTCCTCATCACACACTTTATGATGGAGGTTTGGGTGCCAGGATTTCAGACAAGCCGACCCCTGGGTAGGCGTGCAATCGCGCGCCTGCCAGGCTCAGCTTGTCCGAAACTCCCCCACTAAGAGCGCGGGGAGACCCCGGGGAGAGGCGCCTCTCCTCGCCCAGATCTCCCTGCGCTCCTAGCAAGGTGCCCGCTCTGTGTCTGAAGCCCAGCGGCTTCGGACACAGCCCGCAAGGCTTCGGACACAGCGCGGAAGGGCTTTGGGAGAAGGCTAGCCTTCTTCCGCAGCCCGTGCAGGCTGTGTCCGAAGCTGCTAGGCTTCAAACACAGCCCAAATGGGCTGTTGACAAAGCCTAGCGGCGCTCGGGCTAGCTAGCCCAGGCACTGCTAGGCTTTGTCCAGCCATCACTCAGGCTGAACAAGGGTCGGGGGGAAAGGCAGGCACCCGTGTGCCTTTCCCCCAACCCTTGTTCAGTATCAGCAATCCATTGCTGGGGGGTGGGGGTGGATTGGGTAGATGGTCTACCCAATCCTACACCCTCCCACACACGATTGTACCGGATAACATTATCTGGTGCAAGGTTTTTCCAAAAATCTTGCATCGTTATCCGATTCTAGCGCTATCCGTGGTATTACTGTAATACACAGCATTTATGTCCAAGTAGCAGTTGCTAGCCATATTCTCCATGAATTTGTTTTGACTTCTTTTCAAAGCCATTCAAGTTGGTGGCCATAACTACATCTTATATCAATAAAATTCTACAGCTTAACTATGTAGTATGCAAAGAAATAGTTCATTTTTTCCATTCCAAATCTTCCATTTGACTTTACGAATTATTCCAGGCATCTGTCCTTTTTACAGGGCTATCCAAGATGAACTTTGCAAGAGCACTTACATTCACTGGCTACAATCAGACGAAAGTTCCACTTTTCCCCGTAATACCACCAAATTTTGTGCTACAACAATCAGGACAAGAATAACAATTCTGGCAGGCCCCTAGGTGGCACAAACCGTGAATGCTATATTGCAGTAGCAATTACCATAGCACTAACTTTAAAAACTGATTTTATTCTATCTATTTCAACTTTGAATGGATATTTTTTAAAAATAATATATTTTAATTACATTTTAAGCATTTAAATTTTGAAAATTTTACCTCTCCTTTTATTGTGCTGGTCATAGACCGTAATAAAGTGATTGATTCTAATATAATGAGAAAGGGAGAAAGCTGTTATGTTCCTTTTTCCATACCAGTTTGGTGGAGGATAGGGGTGCCACTCATGCAATGGTCCATGAGGTCACAAAGGGTCAGAATCGACTATGCGACTGAACAACAAAAAATTTTTTCCCTAGAAATGTTTCAGCCCCTTGATAGTTGTGATCTACTGGCCTTTGTCCAACTTTATAGTGCAATTTGTTATTCCTTTTTTTAAATATGGTCAACAAGGAATTTACCTTTTTGTAGCTGAACACTGATAGCTGCCAATGGTTATCTGTATGCATACAACACAAGGGAATGATTAAGCATACCACTATAGCTAGCTAGCATGGATTGTAAGGAATAATAGATCTTTTAAGTACTTTGAATCACAAATGCAATTTGCTGCTTCTCTGAAATAGTAACTATCCCTGAAAGTAATGGAGGATTGTTTCAGCAAGCAAATCATTTCTATCTTCCTATAATCATTGGCTGAAGTCCACAACCCCAGGAGGTACTACAGTATTATACAAGCCGTGAAGGGAGCTGCCCCCCCTGCTGACTTATAGGTTGCTTAACGTTGTTTTTAATTGTGTTCTATTTTATATGACTGTGAGCCGCCCTGAGTCACTGTGGCGAGTGGGCGGTAATATACATCTTATTATTAATAATAATAATAATATGATCCAGTATAGTAATTTTCAGGGAAACGGAGGGCAGTTCTTGTTGTTCAGTCGCACAGTCGATTCCGGCCCTTTGCGACCCCATAGACCACTGTCCGCCAGGCACCTCTGTCCTCCACCATCCTCAACTCGCTCAGCCTTGTGGCCATTGTGTCTACAATACCATCTAGCCATCTCATTTTTGGCCGCCCCCTTCTTTTGCCCTCCACCCTTCCCAGCATCTTGGCTTTCTCAAGCGAATCCTCTGTTCTCATTTGATGACCAAAATACTTTAGCTTCATCTTTACTATTTGACCTTCTAAGGAGCAGTCAGGGTTGATTTCTTCTAAGATTGATCTATTTGTTCTCCTCGCTGTCCAGTGGACTCTCAAAACTCTCCTCCAACACCACATCTCAAAGGCATCTATTCTTCTGCACTCAGCTTTCCTAATGGTCCAGCTCTCACAACCATACATTGCCACAGGGAATACCATTGCTTTGACTATACGAATTTGTTTGTGTCCATCATGTTCACAAGCTGACTGGAAGTTTTCAACACTTCAATATACCAATTAGTGGGAGAGATATAGCCAGCCTGCTGCACCAACTGAACTTTTTCTTCACATGGGCAAATGACAAAAACTGCTTCTGCAAGGATTCTGATGCTTCCTTCCAAAATTGTGGGAAAAGAACAACCACTTGTACAATCAGTTGTTGTTCAACCACAATGTCGTTATTGCACCCAAGCCCTCATTTCCAGTCCATCTCAATCACTTGATAACATGAGCAAGTTACACTGTCATTGCCCAGTTCCATGTCAAAAAGTATCCAGTGATCCACATAATAGGGCTGTACTGCATTATGAATGTTGAAGAGGTGGTATTGCAATTAAACTGTTGGTTTAAGTATTTGGTGCAGAGGTTGACAGTTTGATTCCACATTGTGCCTCCAGGAAGAAGAGCCAACCTGTGTACACAAAGGTAAACGGTATCACCTCAGGGGACCTCCAGAAGATGGAATTGTAAACCCCTTCTGAGCATTTTCCTCTTAGAAAACACTAGAAAGGGTCATCACAAGGCAGAATTGACTTGACATCGTGCTATTATTATTGCAATTAAAAGATGAAACAAAACAGTGATTTGTGGAAATGGAACATGAGAGTCCAAATTCTTTGCCCCAAATAAATAATATTTAAGTAAATTCACAAGAATTCTAAAAGTGAATGTTTTTGGATTTAAAAAAGGTCTTCTCATACCCAAAGGTTTAAAGAACGAATGAAAAAAAAAATCTAATACTACAAATTTTCAAATAAATGCTGGTGAGTAGTAAGAGATATGCTAGCAAATGTTTCAGTTAGCTGTGTCACCGAAAGCAATATACTGTATTCATGTTCATGGCAGGTACCAAACTAATGATGAAAATAACTGAACTTGTGTAGTTTAATGTAAGGATCTGTATGTCAAATTGTATGTCATATATATATATTAACTAGAAGCTAAAATTCTCAGAATTTTATTAATGCCACAGCAGGCCAGGACATGTTCTTTTAGAGTAGCAGGTTATCTACATGTTGACACCATTTTTTAAAAAACTAAACTGTTAATTTGGTTAAAGAAATTGAAAGTAAAAGAAACAATCTAATTAATAATATGTTTTAGGTTACTCACCAAACAGTTTTGTGTGAGCCTAAATTTTCTTATGGAGGAAGTATGCTTTCTTTGTCAGTGCACATTTGTATTCTAATGAAGAAGATATAAGTTTTAAAGACATATTCCTTCCTACTTCAGAAGAAAGATTTAGGCTTTTTACAATATAGTATTACTCCAGATAACATTAAAATTTGGTTCCACGAGTCTTAACATTATGTAATTTTTAATGTTATGCAATACATGTATTGCACAATGTTAAACCTTATGGGATGTATCCAGTGATGGGATGTCAAAAATTCTACTACCACGCCATGACGTCATGGACGTCATGGGCGTGGCCAATGTCATGATGTCATGACGTCATGGGCAGAGCCAACGTCATGACATCATGACGTTGTGGGCAAGGCCAAAAATAAAATAAAAATAAAAAAAAATAAACACGCACACAGACCCGTAAATAACTTAAAGAAATAAAATAAAGAAATAAATAAAATAAAAATTAAATAAAAGTACAACCACCCACCCAAAACACAAATAAATCACCCACCCACCCTAAATATAAAAGCCTCACTTACCTTCCTTGGCGCCGACGAACCTCCATGTGGCCCGGGGCCACCAGGCAAGACACGCTGCCCCTGACTGCAGCCGTTTCCTCCTACGAAGGCCGCGGCCGGCCCTGCAGCCGCCGGCCACCGAGTTCCCACGGGCACGTTGGCGCCCGCGCCGCACCCTCCTAGGGACTTGGGCCCGACAAACCCCCATACCCTGGGTAAGCCCGGCGGGGCTCGCCACCGCCGCATCCTCCTCTGCCGGGCGCCTGCAGCTTCCTTGGGCTGGTGCCTTTTCCGCCCGGCTCTGGCTGAGGCCACGGGCGGCCAGGGCCTGGGGGCACCAGTGGATATGGTGGCGGCTCCTGCCGCGGCCAGGGGCTGGAGTCACCGCTGCCCCCAGGCCCTGGCCGCCCGTGGCCTCAGCCAGAGCCGGGCCGAAAAGGCACCGCCCCGAGGAAGCTGCAGGCGCCCGGCGGAGGAGGATGCGGCGGTGGCGAGCCCCGCCGGGCTTACCCAGGGCATGGGGGTTTGTCGGGCCCAAGTCCCTAGGAGGCCGCGGCACGGGTGGACGGCCCGGGCAGGCACCAACGTGCCCATGGGAACTTGGTGGCCGGCTAGGAGAGGTGCCCTTCTCTTAGGGCTGCCGCTGCTGCTGCTGGAGCCACTCTAAAAAGGGGCGGCTCCAGCTTCGGAAGAATTTTTTTTTAAAATTGGAGCCATTTGGCTCCAATTTAGTGCGCATGACCAGAAACTCAATTTGACGCATGCGCAATGAGTCAGATTGAGTTTCTGCGCATGCGCAGTCAATTGGAGCCATTTTAGCTCCGATTTTAATTTTTTTTTCTTTCGGTGAGGCGTCCGGAACCGGACGCCTCAAAAGTGGACTCCCCTCCCGGAGAACCCTCCGGGATTGGTCCTACCGGTTCCAGGGAACCGTCTGGAACCGGGGACATCCCATCACTGGATGTATCTCACGTCAAATTCCATAGAGATACATTGTAACCAACAGATTTCAGGGGATGTTGTGTGATACATCCCATAGGGTTTAACGCTGTGCGGTGCAATTTCCCCCCCCCAGATTCCTTAATGTTATGCGGTTTTAATGTTGTGCGGTACACGTTATGTGGGGTATTACTGTATGTTTGTCATCTATAGCTTAAAAGATACTTAAATGAAACACTTGAACAAAAATCTTCTACCCTATTAAATAGAAAATTAAATCATTCAAAGCTATGATAGTACAGGACTTAAATTATGGCTGTTACCAAGAAACTGTTCCCCCAAAACTATTCAGTCACAAGAAACTGTTCTCCAAAGCAAGCCTCCTCTCTTCAGATAACAAATTAACAATATAGAATGTTTGGAATCACAGTTTATTTTCCCATTCTCTCCACTTGTACAATTAAGTGTATGTATGGTTATTAAAAAATAAGGCTATCATAGCCTGTCCCCAAAATATATTGCAACATTCAAACTGCTTGGCAAGTGACACAAATGGGAATGGGATGGCTGAACATCAACAAACTGGATTACATATGGACACACATTATTGCCTTCTACCTCCAACAGAACAACTTCAAAATAACTAAAATAAAAAAAGAGCCAGGAAGTCATTTTTAATTGACAGTGTGTGTCTGCAATGGGATTAAGTAGTGTCAGATCTTCTTCCAGTTACTACATATGGCAGACGGCACCCGTACACAGCTGGCAAACAACTGAGTTGGCCAAGAAAGAGGTGAAGTTGAAGATCAAGTTGCTTCCACACCATTAAAGGTGGTCCCTTCACATAGAAGAATTGGCTCCAGAGATGACTTTCAATTTCTTTTGCTGCAAACGTTCTTTAACATACAATTCATTTTTAAAGGGGGGGAAATGTCTGAAACCAAATTTACTACAGGACCTCAAATCAGAAAGTCACATGCTGAAAGTGTTCCAGACAGTATCAGTGTTTTTTTTCTTCTTAAGTGGTCCACAAATAGACATCCAGAAGGTGGCTCCAAAGCACAGCTGTTAAGCAAATCCTGCTACAAGGGCAAACTTGTAATATCTATTAACAAGACATATATCCTGCTTCCACGTGTGGCTCAATGAAGTTTCATCATTTCTTTTTCAGCACTTGCTTTTATTTAAAAGCATCATTTTCTCCCTCCTACCCTCATAAAAATTAGCAAAAGAGTCAGCAGCAGCAAAGTCTGTGGAGTTAATGGTGATGATACTGAATTCACTGGTACCTCCTGCAGTCCCACAATGTCACAGAAGAGTCCATCCATGAAAAGAAACCCACCAAAGGTGGTCACTCAGAGAAGGAAGAGCAAGATAGCTTTAGTTCTGTGCTCACCAAGAAACCCAGATGAAAGAGGGTCAGGTTTTCAAATCATTGAGAACAGAACACCTTTCATACCAGTTCCAGTACCTAGTTAAAAGAAAATGAGCAGTTAATACAGTAAAAACAAGTTATATTTCATCACTTTCTCCATGAACAAGCACATAGCTTAGGGCCAAACTAAATATGATAGAAGGCCCATTTGTTGTTCACAAGGCTACATGAATGAAGCCAGATGGGAGTCAGCTTTCAGCAACAAGGTGTGCAGGGGTAACCTCTCTCCCTTCTTTTGAGATAAGCTGTTATTTATTCCAACTGTTCTTTACTTCTGCTCTGTGGCTGATACCACAAATGAACTGCACTTAAGGAAAAAGAGCCAGAAACAACCAGCCAGGTGACAAGTGTGAGTGTGAGAAGTTGGAGGCAGAATTTAAAGCAAAACCCTAGTCTTGCTAAGAGGTAGACGCCCACACAAGATTGCCAGTCCAGGGATCCACAGGAAAAATAAGCAGCAGTAATTGCCTCTTACATAGTGTTCTTTGGAATAAGCTGATATTCAGAGATTGTCCTCTGGAAAGTAGGAATTGTGGTGCTGTTACCTCCCCCGAAGCTTCAATTTAAAATTATATCTCTTTTGTTTTGGTGATACTAAATAATGTACTAATGGCTTATTTTTCATCTCTGATGAGAAGAACTAGAAGCTATCTACTCAGCCCCCAAATTTTAGAAAGTTCTCAGCTGCATTTGGACTAAATAGTGTGTCATTTTCCATTGCTCTGGCTGCACCCTATAGAATATTACAGATGGGATTTGGTCCATTTCATAGTAGTTTCTCAATGGCACTACAGTCAAACCTTGCATAACGAGCAAGTTTTTCGCTAAGTGGTCCAACTCGCATAACAATTTTTTTGCTATGCGAGTTGGACTTTTCCCTATGGAAAAACTCGCATAACGCTATGCAAGTTTTCGCTATGCAAGTTTTCCCCCTTGAAATGCTCGTTATCTGAGTTTTTCCATAGGGAAAAGTCTGACTCGCATAGTGAAAAATTCGTTATGCGAGTCTGACTCGCATAGCGAAAAACTTGCATAGCGAGCAGCCTCGCAGAATGAATTAAATTCGTTATGCGAGGTATGACTGTACCTGCAGGACAGTGCTACATTCCACCTCTTTCTCCTAGCATGACAATAATTTGTAGTTCACTGTACTCTAAGCTCCCCAGATAACTGGAGATGCAAATCAGTGACCTTAAAACTCCATCTTCTATAAGGAGGCATTTCTACAATGGCTTTTCCAAATTATCTGCAACATGCTATCAATGGACAGTTCTTTATAATGAAGATACAGTATACAGATAAACTTACCTTAATTGTACCCTGACTGTTAGCAGCAATCAGCACACTGGACTCCTACAAAAGAAGAAAACCTGTTCATAGCTACAACATAAGGAAGTACTGAGAAAAGCTGCCTGGGATATGTCACTAGTAGTAATGAAAAAGTGCTATTTATTTTAACATTTAAACTGGTTTAATTTATTGACGTGATGAGACTGAAATTTAATACAGTAGAACCTCGTATAACAAATGCATCATACAACAAAAAAATGTACAATGACGAGAATTTGAAAAAAAAAATGTTGCATCGTATGGCAAAAATTTCTATGGGAAAAACTGTACAATTAATATTTTTCTTTGTACGATTTTCCCCACAGAGATTTTTGTTGTACAATGCATCCTATAGGGATTTTCGTTGTACAGCGCATGCATAACGAAGTGCCTTGTGGAACCAATTATTTTTGTTATAAGAGGTTCCGCTATAATCTAAAAATATCAATGTCAAGGCTAAGACGATTTAGAACAGTTCTCAACCTTTTAAAGCCAGAGGCTGGGTCACGCTTCCTCAGACAGATGGCCATTTTCCCCTTCCTCCACCGCATGGCACATCCTGGTGTCGTGGAGGAAGTGGGGGGCTAACATGAAATGGTGCCATTGGTTGGATCCAGCCCATGGGCCGCAAGATGAGAATCCCTGATTTAGAATAAATACCATCATCCTCACTATATAGAAATTACACTTATATACTACCCCACAGAATTTAGTACAATCTTTCGCTGGTTTACAAGTTAATTCACATTTTGTCCCCAAAAGGATAAGTACTCATTTTGCTAACCTCAGAAGAACAGAAGGCAGAGTCAACCTTGTGTCACATCAGGATCTAACTCAATGTTACCACTGTGCCCTTATTATAGGGCAGGACAACAGTGGCACTAAAGTAATAAGGCTAAAGAGGAATTAGAGGAGGCAGCAAAGGATATACCCTGAAACTGTGCTTAGATTTTTTAAAAACTGCTGCAACATTTTAAAAAAAAATCCGAATGAGATGTAGAACAAGTGATAGTCTGGTGTTTCCAATAAATGCATTCATAGTTTGTCATTTTTCTGAGTTTTTCCAACACTTAACAGTGGAAATCAGTGGTTTAGATCTTTGACTATGGGGCTTGAGGTTGATAGTTCAATTCCTCACTATGCCTCTTGGAAGAAGAGCCAACTTATGTATCTAAGACAAGTAGCACAGTTTCAGGACACTTCTAGAAGGCTTTTTTAAAAATATAATCATCTTAAATGATAATAGGAGTAATAAAATCTTCCCTATTTCAAATAGATCTCTTTCTATAAATACCAATACCTCTCTGATATCCTAAACTGTGCAAATTTCTTTTGAGACTAGAATTTTGGATGTAACATAGCAGAGGTGCAAATTTTTTTCATATATTTTAACCATATTCTTAATGCCTCAATAGTAATAACATTCTGAACTTGTTCCCTTCTAATCCGCATGAAAGCAAATCAGCATCCTTCACAAAAAACAGAACTGTGATTTCTACATATTCAGAGGTCTTTCCAAAGTCCCAAACCCATTCAGGATTACATCTACACTGAACTTTCAAGAGTTACGCTGGAGCACAGCAAGGTATGAACGTGAAAAACACAAGGAAACCCTTTTCTTTCCCTTTCCCTTGCTGTCTCCAAGCCCAAAGAGAATTAAAAGTCTTCTGCTTCATTGAAATGCTGCTCTAGTTTCCACAAATCACGTTAAGAGTGATTTACCTCCAGACTTACCTAAAATGTACATTTCGAGTTAGAAAATCTTGATATCATATGATCAACGTGTATACATCTTCTCTGAACTATGCTTCCTTAGTGCCTGGGTTTAAATCTAGCAAATGTTCTGGAAAATGAACCATCCTACTACAGTAACAGCTTTTTTTTAAGCTGAGTATTTGCCAGCTACATCCAGTCCTATATATTAAAAAGCAAAACTCGTTTGCTTACATTTTCATATCCTAAATAGCCAGTGATGATTGTGGATCACTTGTTACAATGCCAGTAGCACTGGGATTCTGGAATTGTGTACAATAGAATAATGTGTATCATTTATTTTTTTCTAAACCAGAAAGAAACATTCACTTTACTCGAGGCTAGGGAGTCTAAAAGTAAAGACATTTCATTTCTCAGTACTGTTGGCCTACTCAGCTCCCAATTTTATTAAGAGCCATTATTAAGACCTCTTTTGTTAAAGCTACCGACTGCTTCACATAAAATTAAAACACACATTAATGCATAAAAATAAAGAGAGAGGGAAAATTAATTAAGGAGTCAGGTATAATCTAGGTCAAAACTATTTTTAGCTCAGGCAGAAATAATTTCTAAACAACAAGAGCATATACCCCCATCACACACCCTCGTATAAAGGTTTCTCAATAAAGTTAATTTATGGGGAATTTGTTTAATGCAGGCTTCTTCTGCTTAGTGGATTCTCAATGATTTCTAAACAAAGATAAACTCATAACTATATAGAATTCTGATTGGTCTAATTTTTGGATACTGAAATGCCATTCTTATTCGCTTTCCATCTCACAAGAACTTGAGGCTATTTTCTGCATTGATTTCAGCAATGCTATCCTAAAACAGACTGGAGAACAATATTATATGTACAGTAAAACACCGGATAACGATTGGATCAGATAACGCTAAAATCGCATAACGTTAAGTAATCTGGGGAGGAGAATTGGATCAAATAACGTTAAGGTCCTATGGGATGGATCGGATAACAACTGCTAAAGCCTGTGCGGTTACAATGTATCTCTATGGAGCTTTAACATTAACCGATCCATCCCATAGGATTTTAACATGGATCGGATAACACTAAAAATCGGATAACACCAAGACTTGTGGAACCAAGTTTTAGCATTATCCGGTGTTTTACTGTACTTGGATGAAGGAATAATAATACAACTATTTCTCCATTAAAACTGTTACTCGAAACAATGTTTCTGGATAGGTAGAGCCTGTCAAGACCAGTGAACTCACTGCAAGGAAATACAGTTTTGATATCAGAGTATCCAGTGCTTGTAGACATTTTAAGATACATTGGAACCTCAGTCAATGGAATTAATGCATTCTCTGAGATGTTTCGTACAATGAAAATTACTTAAACTGAATTTCCCACAAGAATGCATTGAAAACCAAAATACGTTAACCGAAATGCGGCTTCCTATATTAATGCACTGAAAACCAATTTAAAAATTCCATTAACCGAGCCACTATTTTCTATCAATTTCCTTTCATTATGCAATTATTACGTTAACCAAGCCATTCGTTAACTGAGGTTCCACTGTAATTACATATAAATACTGTACTAGTAGAGAAGAGGAATAAGATTTAGTATAGCAGCAGGAACAGATTTAGGGGTACACAAGAATTGTGTAGTTATACAATTTATCCTTTCGTTTCTGGAAATTTCTGAGATATGATTGCCTCCTCACAATTTCCTTAGTATTATAGGCATTTATACTATTTTTCTTCAAATAATATTCTTATTGTTAGTGATTTTGCTCACAGTACCACAACAGTTTGGACTGTAATAACAATACTGTGAAGCATAAAAGTGAACTCATTGCAAGGAAATACAGTTTTGATATCCTCGGGTCAATCTATTTTCTTAGTTTCAGAGGTCCAAATTAGGTACCTCGGCTTATATTCGGGATGATTTATAGTCGAGTACAGTAAAACCTCGCATAAAGAGCACCTCGTTTAAAGAGTAACTCACTTAAAGAGCAGAATTTTCTCTGAATGGTCACCTCGCTTAACAACTAAAACCAAATAAAGACTTGCTTAACAAATAAATCGGGGTTCGCAATGCACCCCACCAGAAGTCACAATTGGTCACTTACAATGGTGTTTTGCTTAAAGAGCAAAGTCACTTAAAGAGCAATCCCGTGGAACACATTATGCTCTTTAAGCGAGGTACCATTGTATTTACGGTATGCTGATAGGGTGCTATGCTGCACAACAGCAATCAGGGCATTGACCTTAATATGTAATACAGGCCTGTGTTCAGTGGCTACTCCTAGTTCAGAATCCCATATGAGGCCAACACTTTTAAAAGTTCCCCCAGCTGCCACAGAAAAGAGGTGGTTACTTCTTCTAAACTTTAATTATTTTACACTTTGTTTTGCAATGTGTAGGTTTTTCATATTTACCAACCTGACTTTACATTCCCTCCCTATCTGATTGGGACAATATACTATCAGGACAAAAAAAAACATACCAGTTTTAGAGGCAGAACAATATATTTAACTTTTAGGTACTGCAAAGTCAAGAAGAGAAATAAACAAATGTTGTGCAATACAGTAACACTTTAACTTGAGCCAGTGCAGCTTGAAGCACAGAACTTCATTCTCTCTACAACATCTGAGAATCTAAACACTGATATTTTTACGTTTAGAAAGAGCAGACACTGGCCTCTATCACTGTGCAACAAAACTGTCTGTGGTTAGCAAGCATGCCAACTGTGACATCTCTGTCTGACATGTAGTTTTAACTCCTTTTTTATATTCTGACACTACTCCAAGTCAGCAAGAAACATATATATATATAAGAGATGGGAAACAATATTGCCTTAAAATGATTAAAAACTTCTGAACTTTGCATAATTATATTATCCTAGAGGGTCTAATAGAAAGAACTGATGCGTTAAAACACTGAAGTTTTTAGTTGACAAGTGTTCCACTACTAATAACAGTACGACAGACTCATGCTGATCTCCAGAGTAGGACTCCTGAGGTGTTAATAAAGAGCTACTCCGCTTAGCTGGGCACCTTCTCCAGTTACGTATTTGAGAAATTATATCGGCCGTGGGAATTTAGAAGGTACAGTGGAATCTCATACAATTGCCCTGTATAGCAATGAAATTGCATAACAATTAGGTTTTGGGGGGAAATGGTGTCCCACATAACAATTTTCCCTATGGAAAAAAAATCGTACAACAATTTTTTCAATGGGAAAAACCACTTAGAAAATTTTTTGTTGTACAACGCTTCCCATGGGGAAAATCGCTATACGATGCATGTATCGTATAGCAATTGTTTTGTACAACGAGTCCCATGGAACGGATTAAAATCGTTGTATGAGGTAACACTGTAATAGGATTCCTATTATTTTAATCAGCATTAGATGCATATACATGCAGGCCCAATTTGTAATTCCTTTAGGAAATTGTGACGTGAAAACTACTTGATATACATGTTACTCTTTTCAAATAACTTGCATACATCAATAAATAACATTCAATAAATGACTGTATTGTGCCTTGCACAATGCAAGATTAGTTGTTCTTTTTTGTCCAGCTAGTCGTGTTTAGAGATGAATTCTGTACAGATAAGGGAATCCAGGTACATATAACTCTAATATAGAACCACAAAAATACAAAATTGAGTATATTTTCAAATAGAGCAGATTGGATGAAAGAAATATAACGAAGCACTGCTATGTAGCAAAGAAAATAATATAAATACTATTACCTAGGTAACCAATTTTTTGGAACAGTAGCCGTGTTAGTCTGTGGTTCAGGCATATCAGAAAACAAAACAAAACAAAACAAACAAAATAAAAAAAATACTGTAGCACTTTAAAGACTAACTGCTATATTTTTATTGTTAGCTTTCGTGGATTGTTAGCTTTCGTGAAAAAAAGAAAATAAAAGCTGGTCACTAGGATGTAGTGCATGTGTAAAGTGACATCTGCTTGAACTTTTCCAGTTAGAATTCTGGGGGCTTTAGCACTTCAAAAGGAAAGCCATTTCAGGAGGTTAATTTAACTTTTAACAGGTGCATAAATGAGAAAATATACCTCCATTTCTAAGTTCCTTAATATTTATTTATGTATTTATTTATTAGTTCAAATTTATATTGCCGCCCAGGATGTGGGTGGATTGGGGCTAGATCAGGGATTTTCAACCTGCGGCCCACAGGCCAGATGCAGCCCACGACACCATTTCATGTGCCTCCCACTGCCTCCACCACTCCAGGAAGTGGCATGTGATGGAGGATGGGGAAAATGGCCGTCCGGCCCCCAGAGCTGTCTGAGGGAGTGTGACCTGGCCCCTGGCTTTAAAAAGTTGAGAATTCCTGGGCTAGATACTCTTACATCTCCCCATCTCTGGCCACTTTGCACTGGTTATCTGTAAGCGGCCACATCAGGTTTAAGGCTTTGTCTTTAACATATAAAAGTTACAGTGGAACTCCATATAACGAATGCCTCACACAACAAAAAAAATCGTACAACGAAGAGGATTTTGGCAAAAAAGTGCATCGTACAACAAAAATGTTCGTTATATGATGCAATGTCCCGTCCCGCCCCCGCCCCTGCCCCCCCCCCCCCGATGCATCGCACCTGGGAGGTTTTGGATTCAAAGCAAGTAAAACCTTTGCTATTCAGGGAAGCCCACCAAAGTGGTACTGATTTATCTACTTGGAATTTCTTGCTTTTGAATTGCTAGGTTGTCAGAGAACAAATAGGTCAATCTTAGAAGAAATCAACCCTGGCTGCTCCTTAGAATGTCAAATAGTAAAGATGAAGCTAAAGTACTTTGGACATCAAATGAGAAGAGAGGATTCACTTGAGAAAGCCTTGATGCTGGGAAGGGTGGAGGGCAAAAGGAGGGGGCGGCCAAAAATGAGATGGCTAGATGGTATCGTAGACACAATGGGCACAGAGCTGAGTGAGTTGAGGAGGATGGTGGAGGACAGAAGTGCCTGGCGGACAGAGATCCATGGGGTCGCAAAGGGTCGGAATCGACTGTGCGACTGAACAACAACAGGAGGTACTCCAAGTAGGGATGTGCTTATCAGGTAATTTCCAGTCCAATTTTTACATCTGTTCACTACAAGTCTTTTCATTGTATTTCTGCAGTAAACCCAAGAAATTTTAAAGCAGATATGCATAAAATGCTTTCAAAGGTGCATTTTCAAGGGGTTTTCACCCATCTTCCAGCAAGCATGTAACAAATTTTTATCCTCTTTTGTTGCTGCTTTAAAGCTGAGAACAACATTAAACTATTTGGCAGCAAGAAAACTGTATTAGCTATGGAATCCCAATCTGTATTTTAAAATGGGAGGTGGAAGTCAGCTCAGCTCACAGCAGTATTGGTGAACTGAATTCCTCTCAGGTGTTCCTAATTGTGAGTGTTCACCCAACCAAAACAAGTATGCAAAGGGAAACAAGATCATAGGATGCAAGTAAAAAAGGGATGGAATCTGGAAAAAAAGTCTACCAAGAGGGGTGGTTTAGCATACTCAGATTATTACTATCACACTTTGATTTAGTTTTGTGGGGAAGAAACTGACACCACAAGCCAGGGAAGAGAAGAACAACTCTTCAGGCAAAATGTCTAATCTTGCTTGTCAACAAGATATTTTCACACAACTGCAGAGAAACTACCGGTATGTAATTAGCACTACTTGATAAACGCAATTCAGTAACTGTAGGTTCATCAGCAGAAAGCTAAATTTATCAGCTCTTCACAACCCTATATTGTTATTTTCCAGCTTTCTATATGAAAGGATTCTAGATTTGTCCTTCGCTAATTTGCATACCATTTTCTCATCTTATCTCTATTTCCCTGTGGTCATTAAGAACAAGGTACAGTTGTACCTCGCTTAAAGAGCATAATGCGTTCCACAGGATTGCTCTTTAAGTGAGTTTGCTCTTTAAGTGAAACACCATTGTAAATGATCAATTGTGTGTGGGGGGATTGCGAACCCCGATTTATTTGTTAAGCGAGTTTTTGATTGTTTTTATTTGCTAAGCGAAGCGAACATTCAGAGAAAATTCTGCTCTTTAAGCGAGTTACTCTTTAAGTGAAACATTCTTTATGCGAGGTTTGACTGTATTTCATTTGTTAAGTGCTTCCTGAGCCAATCTATTTATATAAAGCAATGAATACATACAAGCACAAAATTAAATGCCTTCTTTAAAATTGGCTGAGGGACTGAAATCACACCTAATCTACATAATAAAATTGCTTCTGTGTTCCGAAGGAGTACTACCTTTTGTTATCATTGTCTTAAGCACTCAAGAGATAATTCTAGACTCCTAACATCACTTGTAAGGATCACTTGTACCTCCTTCCCCTCAGATGCCGATGTTGAAACAAAAATTCAGTGGTTGGACTACATAATTACAGTACCTCAAATAATGTTTGCATCGGATAACGTTGGGAAATTTGAGGTAAACATTTGCATCTCACAATGTAAAGATAACGTTACGCGATGCAAATGTTTGCCTCAAATTCCCCAACACTGACTCTGCCCCAAAGCCTGCAGGGCTGGACTCTGCGGGCTTTTGGGCAGAGATCTCCACAAAGGCGAGATTCTCCCTGCCTCCCCTGCTGAAACAACAGCGTGGGCAAGATGAATCCCTCACTGTTAGACGAATCCCTCATTTCAGAACCCAGTCTGTACTTCTGGAAGTTCTTGATCTACGTAATGCTGAAGCCTAGCTTGTAAAATCTTGAGCATGACCTTACTAGCATGTGAGATGAGTAAAATTGTATAACTTGAACATTCTTTCGCATTGCCCTTCTTTGGAATTGGAACGTAGACTGACCTTTTCCAATCCTGCGGCCACTGTTGCGTTTTCCAAATCTGCTGGCATATTGAGTGCAACACTTTAATTGCATCTTCTTTTAGGGCTTTAAATAGCTCAATTAGAATACTATCATCTCCATTAGCTTTGTTGTTAATAATACTTTCTTGGGCCCACTTGACTTCACACTCCAGAACGTCTGGCTCAAGGTCAATGATCTCACCACTGTCATTGTCAGAGACATTAAGGTCCTTTTTGTAGAGTTCTTCTGTGTATTCTTGCCATATTTCCATAATCTCTTCTGCATCTATTAGGTTCCTACCATTCTTATACTTTACCATGGCTATTTTTGCTTGATATGTTCCCTTGATTTCCCCAATTTTCTTGAAGAGATCTCTAGTCCTTCCCCTCCTGTTGTTTTCCTCTATTATTTTGCAGCGTTCATTTAAGAAGACTTCCTTATCCACCTGAGGCTGAGTGGGAGTTTCCTTGACTGAGGCAGAGGACCCAAGAGGAGAAAGGTGTGCTTTCTCTTTAGACTTGCCTTGTTTAGCCTTCTTCTGTGGTTTTGAAGTAGAGGCTATTTGCCACCTTTTAGATTTCATTTGCATAGCAGGTGCAGCAAGAACAGGCTGTATGGACATGTTAAATTTAGGTGGGAGTTCATCTACTCATTGCAAAGAAGCACACCACAAATATGTGGTTCCCCCCCCCCCTAAAAAGTACACTTATTAAACGTTCTACATTGTTTGCAAGATCCAGACTGGTGTTGTTCCCCAAAACAGTTAAGACAGAGGTTGTGTGCCCATCTGAAACAGGGAGTTTAAGCAATGCTTAAAAGGGGCAATGGAGGCCATATAAGGGCCCAGTCTCAAATAAAGTGCAACCGCAAAGTGAAAAGGTAGAATATACAATTCAAAAAACACTGGCAAATAATTGAATAAACAATAAAAATGCTGATTGAGGAAGAAATAGTCCAAAATGTCAGCAATGTTATGAATTAAAACACAATAGTCCATAAGAATAACAATAAAGTTCAATGAGCTGCAAGGAAATGGCTAACACTCAGTAGAATATAATAAAGTCCAATAAGCCGGGGGGTGGGGGGATAGCTAATAAGGCCAGCAAATTATAACAAAGTCCAATAAGACGTGAAAAATGGCTAACAGTCAGTAAATGCAGCGAATCCAATAAATGAATCGAAAAAGCAGCAAAAACAACCAAGTAGGCCCCGAAGGGTAACCAGAGCCCTGAAGGACTAGGAAAAGTGAGAAATGTTAATACTAATGGAAAAACCAGTTCTAGTGACCAAGACTAAAAGAAAAGGCGCTAAAATAAGAAAAAAAGGAGCAATAAAACAATATATTTACGACATGAAGAGAAGCTCAAGAAGAACACAACCTGCCATGCAGAGGTAAAAAATGAAATTAAAAGGGGAATTGGTGGGATGCTGGCACTAGGCACGTATTAATTAATTTACAAATGTTATGTGTGGGACACCTAAACTTGACACCGTTTGTTATTCTACAACAGGCTTAATTTCTCTGAATTGGTAAAATAATTTCTGGGTATATTAATTAAAACTAATGGATGGTTTGCACAATGAAAAACTCCCTGTCTGATTTGCTTCCTATGTGAAAGAAACTAGAATGTCATGGAGATGACCAAGCAAGAACCTTCCTCTGATGTGTCAGACTTCTGTGTACAGATTTCCAGAAGAATACTGTTTGAAGTGACATGGAGAAAATACAGGATTATCACCCTGGGGACAAACACTCCCCCTTCTAAGACACAATTAGAAAAGAAAATCAGCAAATCAGTAAAAATGTTTACCCCATCTGGCAGCGCTCGCCAACATACAGCACTGACAAATTCATTTGTGTCATCCTCTTTACGGTCCTTGTCCAAGACACTTTTGACAGTGTCAAATTTGAAAGTTAGTAGTGTCTTTGAGAGGCCCTTGTAGTACAGGTAGAGGGAGTTATTTTCACTTCCTGCATCAAAAGAAAAATACAGATGCAGGTTAGCAAACTGGTAAAAAGCAAGTATTTCTAAAAAAATGTTTTTCATGCTCAATTACTTAGTTTTCGTCAAAAGCTATCTGTTAGAGATAAAAGAGGCCTCCAAGGCAGAAGCGATATTGCTTTTTATAATACAGTAAAACACCGGATAACGATTGGATCGGATAACGCTAAAATCGCATAACGTTCAGTAATCTGGGCAGGAGAATTGGATTGAATAACGTTAAGGTCCTATGGGATGTATCGGATAACAACTGCTAAAGCCTGTGCGGTTACAATGTATCTCTATGGAGCTTTAACGTTATCCGATCCATCCCATAGGATTTTAACATGCATCGGATAACACTAAAAATCGGACAACACCAAGACTTGTGGAACCAAGTCTTAGCGTTATCCGAGGTATTACTGTACAGTAATACCTCAGATAACATTAGTATCGAATAACACTAAAATCGCATAACATTAAGCAATCTGGGGGGAAGAATTGCATCGGATAACATTAAGATCCTATGGGATGCATCGGATAACAACCGCTAAAGCCTGTGTGGTTACAATGTATCTCTATGGATCCCATAGGATTTTAACATGCATCAGATAACACTAAAAATCGTATAACACCAAGACTTGTGGAACCAGGTTTTAGTGTTATCCGAGGTTTTACTGTACACTAGTAACCCGAATAACATTATGACTTGGTTCCACAAGTCCCGTCGTTATCCGGTTTTTAACGTTGTGCGATACATTGAACACACAATGTTAAAAAAAGCCCTGTTTCCCTGGAGGCTGCAGGAAGCCAGAACGTCGGGATTTGAATCCTGACATTTTGGCTTGCTGCTGCCTCCAGGGAGGTGGGGGAACTTTGGAAACAGCTTGGAGTGGGTTTCCCCACCTCCCTGGACCCGGTGGGGGGGTCAGAGACCCCAAAATTGGTAAAAAAAAGTCCGTTTTTTTTTTTTACCAATTTTGGGGTTTCTGACCCCCCCGCCGGGTCCAGGGAGGTGGGCAGACCTGATCCAAGCTGTTTCTGGGCTTCCCCGACGTCCTGAGCCAGTGCAGCAAGCCAGAATGTCAGAGTTCGAATCCCAACATTCTGGCTTGCTGCACTGGCTCAGGACGACGGGGAAGCCCAGAAACACCTTGGATCGGGTCCCCACACCTCCCTGGACCCAGCGGGGGGGTCAGACACCCCAAAATTGGTAAAAAAAAAAAGGACGGTTTTGTTACCAATTTTGGGGGCTCTGACCCCCCCGCCGGGTCCAGGGAGGTGTGGGGACCTGCTCCAAGCTGTTTCCAAAGTTCTCCCACCTCCCTGGAGGCTGCAGCAAAGCAAAATGTCAGGATTCGAATCCCGACGTTCTTGCTTCCTGCAGCATAAAAGAGGGTGGGGGAAGTTCAAAATTAGTGCGCATCAGCTCTAGGGAGGTCGGGAGACCCGATGCGCGCTAATTTTGAACTTCCCCCACCCTCTTTTATGCTGCAGCAAGCCAGAATGTCGGGATTCGAATCCTGACATTTTGCCTTGCTGCAGCCTCCAGGGAGGTGGGGGAACTTTGGAAACACCTTGGATCGGGTCCCCACACCTCCCTGGACCCGGCGGGGGGATCAGAGCCCCCAAAATTGGTAAAAAAACCGTCCTTTTTTTTTTACCAATTTTGGGGTGTCTGACCCCCCCGCTGGGTCCAGGGAGGTGTGGGGACCCGATCCAAGGTGTTTCTGGGCTTCCCCGACGTCCTGAGCCAGTGCAGCAAGCCAGAATGTCGGGATTCGAACTCTGACATTCTGGCTTGCTACACTGGCTCAGGACGTCGGGGAAGCTCAGAAAAAGCTTGGATCAGGTCTGCCCACCTCCCTGGACCCGGCGGGGGGGGGGGGTCAGAGCCCCCAAAATTGGTAAAAAAACATCCATTTTTTTTACCAATTTTGGGGTGTCTGACCCCCCCGCTGGGTCCAGGGAGGTGAGGGGACCCGATCCAAGGTGTTTCTGGGCTTCCCCGACGTCCTGAGCCAGTGCAGCAAGCCAGAATGTCGGGATTCGAACTCTGACATTCTTGCTTGCTGCACTGGCTCAGGACGTCGGGGAAGCCCAGAAACACCTCCAGAGAGATCAGAGGACCCGATCTACAGCTGCAGGGTGGCTGGGAAAGCTGACTGGGACTCCCTGTCGGCTTCCCTAGCCACCCGCCCATGCCTCCGCAGCTGTGGGGTGGCTGGGGAAGCCGATGGGGGAGCCCCCCGTCAGCTTTCCAGCTTCCCCACCCCTGCCTCCGTAGCTGTAGGGTGCCTGGGAAGCTGAACGGAGAACCCCGTTCAGCTTTCCACCCACCCTGCTGCTAAGAACGACTGTATCGGATAACGTTAAAAATCGCGTTATTCGATACAAGAATTTTCCGAAAATCTTGTAACGTTATGCGGTTTTCACGCTATATGATACTCACGTTATACGGGGTATTACTGTACTTGATTTTTTTCCCGCAATACAAAGTTTCCTTATAAATTACATAGTATATGGTGGCCTCTAGTGGCCACTTCTGGTAATACTGTGTGTTTTGCATTGTGTTTCACTGTACAATTTTTTTGTAATACAAAACGTGCCAGGGAATGGATTAATTTTGTAAAGCGAGATACCACTGTATACATCTCATGTGCAATAGTTCAGACACACAACATTCAGGAAGAACTTTAAGTAACAGAGCAAGGATCTCAAAGCAAATGGTTGTAAAATTTATAAATCTATAGACATAATTTTCAAGATAGAAAATCAACTACAGTATATGTAATACTGTATAGCATAACAGCTCTAGCATGCAATGATATGAGTACCTACGAAGCCTTCCATTCTCTGCTCTAAGCCAAGGTTCAACAATGAGTTATTAAACAATAAGCTTTTTCAATGTAACAAAATGTTAGACAAGTTGGTGAAAAAGATGTTTCACTTACCACAGGCAATATAATCTCCATTAGAAGCCAATCCTACAAAATTCTTCTCATTGATGTGACCCTTAAAGGAACGCAAACAATGTGGCTTCCCTACGTTCCACAATTTTAGCTGGCTATCTGTTGACCTGAGAAGAGATACAAACTTCTGGGTAAGGTGTTGGCACCATATGCTAAAGTATTGTGAAGAGTTCTTAAAAGAAGAGTAGATGCCGGTCAAACAAAAACATCAGTATTCTCAGAGGGAACAGTGTGTATCCTGAGACAGCCAGTAGATACATTTGCAATATGATTTCTTTATTCACCTACCTTTTGCAATTATTTAATTTTGCACAAGATAAAGCACAATGTATTCCAGGGGTGGGGAACACGTGATCTTAAGGCCACATGCAGCCTTCTAGGTCTTTAAGTGCATCTGTTTGCCTGAATTCACATTTTACAAAGCAAATCCTTTTTTAAAATTAATACATTTTTGTTAAGTCTTTTATATTTTTGTTTTAGTAACTTTAAGTTTAAAAAAAAAAATTAATTACATGGAAGGCCCAACAGGAAAAGGTTTCCCACCCCTGTATTAATCCTCCAGGGTCCTTAAAGTGCACTATATAGCCACATGTCATCTGTCTCCTCTCTGGAGATAAAGGTAAAGGTTTCCCTTGCTCGAAAGCCAGTCATATCTGACTCTAGGGTTCAGTGCTCATCTGTTTCAAAGCCAAAGACCCAGCCCTGTCTGCTTCTGCAGATGTTTCCGTGGTCATGTGGCAAGCATGACTAGACACTTGAGCGCACGGAACACTGTTTACCTTCCCACAGAAGTGGTCCCTATTTGTCTATTGCAAATTCTTGCTTTCAAATTGCTAGGTTGGCAGAAGCTGGGACAAAGATGGGAGCTCATTCTGTCCTGCAGTACAGTAATACACCAGATAACGATTAAACCGGATAGCACTAGAATCGGATAACGATGCAAGATTTTTGGAAAAATCTTGCATCGGATAACGATTGTTTTAGCGTTATCCGACCCAATCCACCCCCCCCCCAGCGATGGATCGGTGCTACTGAACTAGGGATGGGCGAAAAGCGAGTGCCTACCTCCCCCCCCCAGTTCAGTAACAGCACCACCCGACACCCCTGGCGTGCAACAAAGCGCATGAGCGGGTGACTTGTCTCGCCACCCGACACGAGCGCTAAGGTTCACATCGGGTGGCGAGACAAGGCACCCACTCGTGTGCTTTGTTGCGCGCCAGTGGGTGCCTGTTTCCCACACTGCGCTGGCCCCTTACTGCTTGCTAAGGGGCAAGGGGTGCCTTGGCTGAAATCCTCTCCCTCGCGCAGGGGGAGAGGACTTCACCAAGGCGCCCCTTGCCCAGGCATACTATGGAAACGGGGGTCGCGCGCCAAGGCAAAGGATCAAAGTGGGGGGAGGGAATTTCGGCCAAGCCACCTCTTCCTCGGCACGCTATCGCAACGGAGATTGCACGTCAAGGCAAGGGATCAAAGTGGGGGGTGGCACCCCCACTTTGATCCCTTGCCTTGGTGCGCGACTCCCTCGCTAAGAGTCCGGTGGGTTCAGTAGAAGAGGCTCCCACTGGCGCGCCTTTTTGCACACGTGCGAGCGCCTCTTCTCCAGGCTTTTTTAAATGTTGTTCGATGCATGCATCGGACAATGCTAAAAATCAGATAACGTCATGACTTGTGGAACCAAGTCATAACGTTATCCGGTGTTCTACTGTACTTGGGAATCAAACTGCTGACCTTCTGCCTCCCAGTCAGCGTCTTAGCCACTTGAACCACTGCAGTACCATGCTTAAATCTGTCAGTTGGAACAGTAGGTATAAATGCAATAGTATTTAAAATACTAACTTTATATGACTAATATATGCAACAGCTGGAAGAGCAACAATCTATTTTAGAAATTAAAGTATGGGAGAAGAAATTAAAGTATGGGAGAAGAAATTAAAGTATGGGAGAAGAAATTAAAGTATGGGAGAAGAAATTAAAGTATGGGAGAAGAGCATGCAATGTGTAAATTAACCTTTAATGGATTCTGGCAGCAGGGACCATAAGGGAGGTTGACATACTGGACTTTTTCAGCATGTGAATATTTCAATTATTTAATAATTAAGGAAACCCAAAGGGAAAAGGAAGAAGGAAAACAAAACTATGTTTGCTTCTGATATGTATTCACATCTCCCCAGGACTGTCCACAGGTACATTTGCTTGAACAATGTCTCTTCATTGGACTAAGGGGTAAGAGAAGTAATGCATTCACACACAAGCCTCTGAATACGCTACCTGTTTAAACCACCTTGTGGAAGAGAAGCAGCTAAGGGCTGTTTAGCTGCATTGCCGGCCAGCTCGCCCTCTGGGGGCTTTGGTTTAGGAGGTCCAAGGCAGAGGGGGCGGGCTGATTTTGTGACAGTCTTCCTGCACTCACTATTAACCATGCAAAGGATTTTCTGTACCACTGTATAAGCAGTAGAATCAATAAACCCCATTAGATTTTAGGTAGTTTTAACAAGCTCGAAGGTCAAAATGTATAATTCAAAAGGGAAAAATCAATCAGTGAAATTCATAAAACAGCTAAGGTCATTCTGTTCTTATTTTTCCTATTAATGCTGTTTTGTAGACCAAACTCAGATGTAAGCTATTATTTAAAACTTTATGTACCAGTACATTGTGTGGGGTGGGAGACACTTAAAAAGAATGACATTTCTAGAAGTAATCACTTGTCCAGCTTTTGTACTTCATCTGGATTTGACAGTTTTGTCAATATAACCTAAGGCTACGCAACAAGCATTTTCAAATGGTGTTCTTTCACACATAGGATGTGCCTATTCTGTCATTCCAGGGTCTCATGCATGATGTGGCCACCCAATTATTCAGGCAGAAATAATGTCCTGTTTCCTGTATATCCGGGTTTTAACGTTGTGCAATGCAGTGATTGCACAATGTTAAAAAAAAGCCCTGCTCCCTTTCTGAAGAGGAAAAGGAAAGGGGGGCGAGCTGCCTGCCTATTTGGAAAGGGCAGCGGGGATTCCATGCGTGGAATCCTCGCTGCCTTTTCAAAAAGGAAGGGAGATTGAGCCAAACACCGGTTTGGTTGGGGTGAGTGCGTGCACTCCCAGTCTCCCCCCCCCCCAAACTGGCGTTGTGAGTATCACAGCGGTGGTTTGGCTAGGGGAACGGCCATGTGCACCTCCCCCCACAAAACTGGCTCTGTGAGCATTGGACCACCAGTTTGGTTGGGGAGGAGGGTGTGCGGGCCCATTCTCCCTTCAACCAAACTGGCGATCGCACCCTGGGACTGCCAGTTTGGTTGAGGTGGAGGGTGTGGGCGCCCATTCTCTCCCCAACCAAACCAGCAAACGCATGCTGGGACCACCAGTTTGGTTTATTTATTTATTTAGATTTATTATCCCGCCCCAATCAGGCGAACCTGACTCTAGGCGGCTTACAGAAAATTGGACATGAGTGCCCATTCTCTCCCCAGCCAAACCGGCAATCGCACGCTGGGATTGCCAATTTGGTTGGGGGGGAGTGTGCATGTACCCATTCTCTCCCCCCCCCCCAAACAAAATGGTTATTGGACGCTCGGACTGCCGGTTTGGTTGGGAGGAGAATGGGCATGCGCGCCCTCCCCCCAACCAAAGCGCCGACCTGAGTGGAGATCTCTGCCTCAAAGCCCGCACGGCTGGTCTCCAGCCCTGTGGGCTTTGAGGCAGAGATCAACACAGGGAAAATTGAGGCAAACTTTTGCATCGCACAACATTATCTTAACATTATACGGTGCAAAAGTTTGCCTCGAATTTCCCTTCATTATCCGGTTTTAGCGTTGTGCGGTGCAAACGCTAACCAGGTATTACTGTAGATTCTGGTATAGCAATGTCAATAAACCAGGTCTTCTTCTATCTGCTGATTGAATGATCTACTGTTTCATTCTTTTCATTACAAAGCTGGCATTTGCTATTGTTGGATACATACTGTATTTTAGTCTTAGTAAAACATGTTCCTGAGCTGTGACGATAAGTCCTTCAAATTTCCTTCTTCAACACTCATGCTCTCAACCAGCTCCATTTCAGCTTTTGGTCAGCCTTTCCTTCTATATTTTCCAAATATTGACCATGCATAAGTTTGTTTTCCCTGTTTGCATCTCAACTTTCAATCCTCTCCTTTCTGTATTCAGCTTTCTTCTTCACGGTTTTCTTCCTTCTTAATCAGATAAAGTAAACCAACACTACCACCAATCCCCAAGCATCTACGCCCCAAAAGCACAAAATCTGCAGCAGTAAATTGGCACCAAGAGGCACTCCTGCAATTCTTGAACACTAACAGTAAAAATAACCTTTACAAGGGGAGCAGGATGTTAGGACTTAAGTATTTCTTCTTCTGCTGCTACCACCTTCAAGGTAGGTAAAATGAATAACCAGCATGCTGGGGGCAAAATGCTAATTAACTTGTGAAATGCCCAGAGGGTGCAGAAAGTATTATGGAGTGGTATATAAGTGTGATTGCTTTGCTTTTTACAGACACTTTAGAAATACTTACGCTGAAACAATTTCTTCTCCACAAACAAATTTTGCATATGAAACAGCTTTGCGATGCCCTTTGAAGACCATGATTGGCTGTTTAGTGTTCCGAAGATCATAGTAGTGAACACAATGATCTGGGGAGAGATATGCAGATGAAGAGAAAATATGGTGAAGGATCAGTATATGGAGGAAACTCTGATAAATATTAACAACATGCACATTAAGTGATCATGCACTTGGAAAAGAAAATGGAACCACAGATTTAAATTTTGTTCTAGTTACACAATGAACAAAAAAGGATGAACATTCCATCTACCATAGTTGCACTTTGAAGAAATAAATCACCAAGAATTGATGGGAAGCTAATAGAGCTGTTTCAACATACAGAGGTTGAATCTGTCACAAGAAGCAAACAACTGAAAAAGACAATCAAATTATGAAAGTACAGTGGTACCTAGGATAACACTAAAATCGGATAATAATGAGGAATTTGAGGCAAACGTTTGTCTCAAATTCCCCAATGTTGATCTTTGCCCCAAAGCCCGCAGGGCTAGAGATCAGCCCTGTGGGCTTTGGAGCAGAGATCTCCGCTGCAATTGCCACTTGGATTGGGGTTGAACCAGCGTACACCCCCGTTATTCCCCCCAACCCAAGCAGCGATCACAGGAGGAGCAGGGTGAATCTCTCACGCTAACAGTGCTAGTTTGCCAAGGGGAAAGGGCTTCTCAGACTAAAGGCAAACCTAATAGCAAGGGATTCGCCCTGCCCACCCTGCTGTTTTAGCAGGGAGGGCAGGGCGGATCTCTCTCGCTGACAGTGGTTTGCCTTCGGCCGGAGAAGCCCTTTCCCAAAGAGAAAGGGCTTCTCTGGCCAAAGGCAAACCTAACAGTGAGAGATTCGCCCTGTTCACCCTGTTATTTCAGCAGGGGAGGCAAGGTGAACCTCTGTTGCTAACAGGGCTGGTTTGCCTTTGCCTTTTGGTTGGGGGTAAGAATGGGCGTGCACGCCCATTCTTTCCCTAACCCAGCCAGCACTTGGCTCGATCCTCCTGCCTTTGGAAAGGGCAGCAGGGATTCCATGCATGGAATCCACCCTGCCCTTTCCAAAGAGGCAGGCAGATCCCCCCCCCCCCGGTTCCCTTTCCTCTTTGGAAAGGGAACAGGGCTTTTTTAAACATTGTGCGATCAATGCCTCGCACAATGTTAAAAACCGGATAATGTTAAGACTTGTGGAACAAAGTCTTAACGTTATCTGATGTACTAGTGTAGTAGGACATCTAACATATAATGGATTGATTTAACAAAGCCATGGTATCAGTTTGAAAAGCCAGAGAAAGCTGTGAATAATGGGATTTTTGGAGGTACTCACAGGGTTACTATAAGTTGAAAACAACCACTAGTGGGCTGCAAAAAATTACTACTACACTGTGGGTGTGGTATGGTGGGTGTGGCCAGGGGGGGAGCCCTGTGTTGCACCCGAATTAGGAATACTTTATTTCAAAACTTGGATGGGTGGGACCAGCCATACTTTCTGCTACGGGTTCTGGCGAACTGGTGCAAACCTGTTGATGCCCGCCACTGGAAACAACTTGATGCCACATAAAAGCAAGAAGGAAACCTGCTTCATTACTTGGGAGAGATGTATGGATAGAATCTTAATGCATGCCTATTCTCTCATGCCAGATTACTGAAACGTATTTCAGGCAAATATGCTAGCTTTAAGGCTGCATACCATCATCTTTTTGCAACAGAATGAGATGGCTCTCTGTAGAAAGTTTAGTTCTCAAAAAAATTGGTTTATGAATGTAGGATATTGTGCTTCTGTAACTATGATTCAAAATGGCAGGGGAAATGGTTTGATATTGTTGTATAATACCATGTTTGCACTGCAGGAGAAAGGTCAATATTAATATTCAGTAAAAATTGTCTACACAAGGTAGTCTCTTGTGCTCGCTACCGTTCACAAAAAGATACTGATTAGGAAAAAAATATATAAGAACCTGATTTGTTTCTTCATCAGTGAACCAGTTCTCACCCAAAAACAAAGCAACTGCCGGAGCTATTTTTTAATTAGTTCTCTAGGTACCTATTGCTTGTAAAATTTCGATAATCATTAAGTGTTATGATGAAAGAATGCAAATTACAGATACACATGCACACAATAATTTGCCAGCCTAGCAGAATAGTAACATTGTATCTTTTTTCAACTGACAAACCCGTTATTATTCAAATCTGCTGCAAAGCCTGGCCCCCTATGTTGCAAAACAAACTCCTCTTGCAAGCTGATGCATCACATGCAAAGGGTGACTGCGACAAATATTGTGGCATTACATATTTGCCAATGAATTAGCATCTGTTGACAATGGTTTGAGTGACCCAGACAAAACTGAAGAATATAACAACTTGTTAGTTGTGGTGCAGAAATCCCTGACATAAATCAAAACATCAAGAGTGGCAATCCAGAGAAACCGGTTTCAAACCACTTTAATCTGCCTGGACACTTAGCCATGGACTTGAAGGTGGCTGTTCTAGAGCAGAAGAATTAGAAAACTAGAATCCAGAGACAGAGAGAGCAAGCAGATTAAGTATATGCATATGCTGGACACGCATTTCAGGGGTTTGAATATCAGCCAGGTTTCCGGGACAAGTGGTTGTAAAACAAACTTCTCTTGCAAGCTGATGCACCACATTTAACAGGTTGTTGTATGTTGCAGCTTTGCCTGGGTCACTTAAACCATTGTCAACAGATGATAATTTATTGGCAAATGTACAAATACCACAATATTTGTTGCATCCACCCATGGCATGTGATGCATCAGTTTGCAAGATAAATTTGTTTTGCAAACATTTGCAATAGGGGGCCAGGCTTCATTGTTTCTACTGGTTTCAAAAAGCAAGGTTTTTTTAAAAAAAAGCAAAGGAGATTTTGTGGGAAGTCTCACATTTAAGATGACATACATGCTTAAGGCCCCCACCCCCATGGGTGCCCCCCCCCCAGCAGACACCCACACCCACTCCTGCAGACACCCACACCGGGGATGCACCCTACTCCTAGGAAGGGGTGGTGGTTTCTGGTCAGCTGACTTCTCCCAGATGCAGCCTCCCTGCTGGGATTTCAGCCTCTCTTTTGGCAGGGGGGAGGATGGTGTGGAGTGGGGGGCTTCCCTTCGATGGCCTGGGTGCCGGGGCGGGGGCTTCTGCATACCACTCTTGGCAACAAAAAACAAACAAACAAACAAAGCCTAGCTTTCATCCTTTTCATTTGTGTCAATTGTCAGACTTACCTGCACAACCAAAGGCCAGGTGGTACCTGGACGATGGGCTGAATTTCACACAACATACATTTGCCTTGGCCTCAATACTTGCTACTGAATTGTCCAGGTTTGTTGACCACAGTTTCACTAAGGAAAAACAAACATACACACAAAAAGAGGCAGGTCAAATTGCAATTATTTTCATTTAAAAGTACGGCAATTACTTCTTAAAAGTAAAATCCACTCATGACATTTGCTATGTATTTATTATTCTTGGCTGTCAGAAGACTGGTAGATTTAAAAAATAAACTTTTGGTGACTTGTTATAAATCTTAACTGTACCTGGATAAAACAGATATTTTACCAAACAGCATAGTTTATGACTCTATTGATACCAGAACACCTTATGTGTCTCATGAGAAATCTATACATGAGTCACAAAGCAATAGTTAGGGCAGGATGAACCACAAGTTGGAATTAAAATCTCTGGGAGAAACATCAACAATTTGAGATATGCAGATGACACTACCCTAATGGCAGAAAGTGAAGACCTAAAAAAGCTCTTGCTTAGGTTGAAGGAGGAGAGTACAAAAGCTGGCTTGAGATTTAATATCAAGAAAACCAAGACAATGGCAACAAGCCCTATCAGTCCCAAGCAAATAGAAGCGGAACAAGTAGAAGCAGTGACAGACTTTATTTTCTTAGGATCAAAGTTCATTGCAGATGGAGATTGCAGCCATGAAATAAAAAGACTAATTCTTGGGAGGCAAGGTATGAGAAACCTGGGGAACATAGTAGAGCCGTTACCTTGCAAACAAAAATTTGCATAGTTAAGGCAATGATATTCCCAGTGGTAATGTACAGTTGTGAGAGCTGGACCATAAGGAAAGCTGAGTGCAGAAGAATAGATGCCTTTGAGATGTGGTGTTGGAGGAGAGTTTTGAGAGTCCCTTGGACAGCGAGGAGAACAAATAGGTCGATCTTAGAAGAAATCAACCCTGAATGCTCTTTAGAAGGTCAAATAGTAAAGATGAAGCTAAAGTATTTTGGACATCAAATGAGAACAGAGGATTCGCTTGAGAAAGCCTTGATGCTGGGAAAGGTCGAAGCCAAAAGAAGATGGGAGCGGCTGAAAATGAGATGGCTAGATGGTATTGTAGACGCAATGGGCACAGAGTTGGGTGGGTTGAGGAGGATGGTGAAAGACAGGTGCAAAGGGACTTTAACCATGGCTTAAGTCAGCAGTTCACAACCTACAGCCCACAGGCTGGACCATTCCAACTGGTATGCACCGCAGTCTTTGTTCCCTCCACCTGGTTTGGTGTGCCCTACTGTGTAGAAGAGTTAGGGACACACCAAGAGTGGTGGCAGCGGAAGACACCTGCATCTTTCCCAGGGGCCCTTCTGGCCAAGCATGAGCAAGGACAGGCAGGCCACCTCCTTTACCCATGGAAGGCTGGTAAGCAGAGAAGCGTTGGTGCCGGTGGTGTGAGGGGAGTGTTTGGGCTGCACTGGTGGCGTGGTGGTTGTTGGCAGGCCAGACTGGGGTCCCGCTGCCACTGCTGCCGCCAAAGGGAGGAGTGGGGGATCAGGGTGGTCCTGCTGCTGCCATGGCCAAAGGATGCAGCAGCAGTGGGGGACACCAGTCTAGCCCGCAAACAGTCTGAGGGGACGTGATCTGGCCATTGGCTTTAAAAGGTTGAGAACCTCTGGCTTTAGCCCCACCTTGACAATTTTTCAGTCAAAAAGGCCTAGGATCAAACAAACAGGTGGCAGTCCTTGCCACTCCAGGCACCCTGACCATCTTTAACCCTAATCAGGATACTGTGAACAGTAATTATGCATTATATATAAATACAGATATATTTAGTTACTAATAAAATTTAAAGCTGATCAATTTTCCACATGAACCTTTCCTAACTGCTCAACCAATACTCTTGTATTTACTAAATACAAGGTATTCTAAGAAATGTTTCTAATTTCAGCCAAGAAATCCTAATACTTCACATTATCTGAGAATTTCAATCAGGTCCTTTAGTAATGCTGTTCTAAGCTGGTCTTGGACCATAACAAAGATTGATTTGAATTAGAAAAAATATATACCTTTGGCATCATCAGACCCTGAAGCCAAAAGTTTAGGATCCATCAAATTAAAGTCCACACTCCAGCATCTTTTCTCATGCTCCTGTTTAGAGAGAGCACAACACAAACACATTATCATTAAGGTACTGGTAAAAATATAAGCATAAACAAAGAATATGAAGTAAGAAGCTTTAATATCACACATTCAATCATCAAAAAGTCTTCAGTTTATGAATGTGGGATGTTGTGTGTCTCATGTCTTCCCTTGCACAGGAGAGTCTGGGGTGTTTGAAGCTCTTGGATTCCATGATGCATCTAGGACTACAAACTGCCATACTGCCATTGCCAGAGCACACTCCTTGCTCCTGATTATGCAACCACAAATTTACCAACCACCCTGAACTTTTTGAGCCATGGGCCAATCATGTGGTTCAGGGAGCCGGTCACTGAGGCCCAGGGGCTGGGTGTTGCTCCCGACGTTGCTCCTGGAAGCAACGTACAGGCGCATTTTACTTCTGCTTCCAGGAGTGACGAGGGCTTCGTGGGCCAGATGAATTGGCGTCAGGGGCCACACTCGGCCCCCAGGCCTTAGTTTGGGCACCACTGGTTTAGGGGCTTGGAATGGTATAGTCCAGTGGTTCTCAATGTGAGTCTCATGCCCCACAGGGCAACTTCAATTCCCAGAAGCCTAAGTCAGTACACTAGCTGATCAGTGCTTTGGGGAATTGATAACGACTTCTGGAAATTGAAATCCAAAAACCAAAGGTTGGAAAACACAGGATTAGTGCTTTCCTAGGTAAAAAATTTTTTTACTGTTCTGTGGTAACTGAAGAGTAGTATATTTACCTGGTAGACTTTTGATCGTTGCCCTGTGAAACCATCCCACAAGATGACTGTACCTTCATAGTCACTGCTGGCCAAAAGGTTTTTGTGGTAACTACTCCAGCTGATACAGCTGCAAGAAAAAGATGCTCAAATAAGAATAGTCTTTTGAACTACAACTGTGAGTATGACAAACTGAGTACTGCAATACTTTAGGTTAAATTTATTTATGAGTACCAATGTCAACTAGTTAAGGACTTCCTTGGCTTTCATCCCAGAAGGCCTTCAATTTCCAGAAGCCGAAGCCAGTACAATGGCTGATCAGTGCTTTGGAGAATTGACTTAGGCTTCTGCATATTTAAAACCAAAAAGCAAAGGTTGGGAAACACTGTTTTAGAGTAAACAAAACAAAAAGACAATAAACATTGCGGCACTTTAAAAATAACTGCTATATTTTAATGTTAGCTTTTAAGGATCAAATCCAATTTGTCAGACATAAGAGAGATTTCATAGCATCAATTTATGCACATCAAGTACAGAGGTACACAATGATTGGCTAGCATAACAGACAGTGCACAAATCCATGTGGCTTTTTACAACTGATATTAACAGAAGATCTCTGGTTGTTATTTAGATTAGCTGTGATTTTAGCCCTGTTGAATTGCAAATGGTTAATAGATGGATATAAAACAAACATTGTGGCATTAGGTAAAGGTCGCCTTTGCTCGAAAGCCAGTCATATCTGACTCTAGGGTTCAGTGCTCATCTGTTTATACTGGAACAGTCTGCTTCTGCAGGCATGTGGCAAGCATGTCTAAACACCGGAGTGCACGGAACACTGTTTACCTTCCTACGGAAATGGCACCTATTTATCTATTTGTAATTTCTTGCTTTCGAACTGCTAGGTTGGCAGGAGGTGATACAGAGACAGGAGCTCACTCCTGTCTTGAACTGCTGACCTCCTGCCTTCCAGTCAGCATCTTAATCACCTGAGCTACCACATTACACATTTGCTAATGATTTACCCTTCAGACCTATCTTAGCATCTATTGACAATGGTGTGATTGACCCAGACAAAGCACCAAATTCTTTGTCTTGAGAGGTGCCCTGAGGCTGTGGATAAGAATTTTACTGAAGTAGGATCTATAAAGATGGTGTGGAAAATTGCAGCCTATAACAACCTGCAGAAATACTTGGCTTATATTCAAACCTTTGAGAAGGGTGCCCAGCATATGTATCTCTGTCGTCTATCTCTGGATCCGTGTCTTGTAATTTTTCTGTTCCAGAATGGCAACTTTCAATCTTGTGCAGTGTTTGGATAGATTGAAATGGTTTGAAACAAGTTTTTGTGTATTGCCATTCCTGATATATGATTTATGTCAGTTAACTCTTTTATCCTGTTTATTCTATGTAGAGTACAAAAGTGCATTTTTGGCAAAAGACAGCATAAATCAAACTAGCAGAGGAACAAGTAAAACTGCCCTTAATGCGGTGTGGCGTTGTTGGGTCCAGCAATTCGAAGGGGGACCTTCTGGGTTGCTCCTTTGAAAAGGAGAGTATTGACTTCTCTGACTAAGATAGGGTTTGGCAGTGTGACCTTTATAATGCCTAGATGAGGAAGTTGAACAAACTCAATGGCATAGCCTTGTAGGATTATCTTTAATACCCAGGAGTCTGTGGTTATCCTTTGCCACACATTATAGTAGGGGACTAAGGGGATGACAGAATGTGACACCAATTGGCAGACTCCCAGATAGTAAGGTTCAGAAATGTTTGTCAGATTGTTGGCCTTGCCAAAAGGAAGGTCTCTAGGAGAAGGTATGCTGATTAGTGTGTAATTTGCCTCTGTGAGATCTGAAAGGAATTACAGTAATACCCCGGATAACGTTATGACTTGGTTCCACAAGTCATGACGTTATCCGATTTTTAGCGTTGTCCAATGCATTCATCGAACAACGCTAAAAAAAAGCCCTGACTTCAGGGACAAACCACTTTAAAGGCAGGCAGGGAAAGAAAGAGACCCGATCGGGTCTCTATTTTCCTCCCTGCCTTTAAGGCCACCTCCTACCCGCAGCGGTCTCTGCGACTGCAGTAGGGTCAGCGAAAGGCGTGCCTTTCCCCCAACCCTACTGCAGTTGCAGATATTGTGTCTTTCCCTCCCTGTATTTAAACTACAGGGAGGGGGAAAGAGAGAGAGACGTGATTGGGTCTCTAGAGAACCAATCACTTCTCTCTCTTTCCCCCTCCCTGTAGTTTAAATACAGGGAGGAAAAAAGACGCGATCGCGTTCTCTAGAGACCCAATCACGTCCCTCTCTTTTCCCCTCCCTGTAGTTTAAATACAGGGAGGGAAAGAGACACAGTCTCTCTCTCCCTATAGTTTACATACAGGGAGGAAAAAGACGTGATCGTGTTCTCTAGCGACCCAATCACGTCTCTCTCTTTTCCCCTCCCTGTAGTTTAAATAGAGGGAGGGAAAGAGACACAAGCAGTCTCTGCGACTGCAGTAGGGTCGGGGAAAAGGCGTGTGCTTTTCCCTGACCCTACTGCAGTCGCAGAGACCGCTGCGGGTGGGCGGTGGATTGGGTAGTTCTACCCAAACCACCCCACACCCGCAGACCATTGCCTCGGATAACGCTAAGAATCATTATCCAGAATCTTTATCCGATGCAATTTTTTTCCAAAAAACCTGCATCGTTATCCAATTCTAGCGTTATCCGATGCAATCGTTATCTGGGGTATTACTGTATTAGGCTTGTCCTTAGATTTTCCTTGCTTAGGTTTCTTAGGCTATTTAGAAGCCTCCATTTTCTTAGGTTTAACTTGTGAAGGCACGGCCAAAATGGCAGCCTGCATTTTAGCTGTGAATTTTTCTGGTAGATTTAACAAATTGTGCCACAGAAAATCTGACAATCTAGCTGCCTGATTTTTCAAAGTAGACTTACTAAATTTTTTACAGTGAACAGAAACACTAGTTTGAGGTTTCTTTCCCCCCCCCCAAAAAAAAAAAAAGAAAAAGAAAAAAGACAAGTACTGTATCATGACCATCAATCACCGGAATCTTGTTCTTGCAAAGGAAAAGAAAAACCCCTGACCATAATTAGTCAGGATTTTTCCTTAATTTAATCAGACAGATCATCCTAAAACTGATTGTGGTAGGGAATATAACACATACCTGATTTTGGAATTGCAGGTCATTTCATTCTCGGGGTAATGGATATCAACTGCATCCTGGATGACTGTGCCATATTCATAAACTTTAATCTTCTTTGTCACTCCAGCGATGGCAAAATAGTCATAGTCTCGGTCAAACTCAATGCTAGGAAATAAAAACACAAAATAAAAGAATAAAATTACTTAAGATGTTAACTATATGAATAGAGCATATTCCTAGTTTCCCCAACTCTGGGAACTGATTGGATGTATGCTAATTACCCAGGTTCACCTGCTACCTGATAAGGGTCCAGCAAAGAGCTGGAAGGAGTTTGAATATGGTGGTCAACAAGGAAACACCAATATGAGGGAGGAAGGCTATTCCAACAAGCCTTATCTCTGGAAGTCTTAACTATCGTAACTTAGAACAGATAGATAATTCTTTTTATTTAGGGGAGGATATGTCTGAAAGCATTCTTTCTCTAAAAGCGAATTTTGATTAGGTTATTCTTCTATGCTGAAATCTGTAACCTGATTCATCAAGAACCATGCTGAAACTTCAATAAAGCTATTTTCTTCAATCAACGTGTGTTCATTGGAATTGGGATGCAGGGTAAAATACAGTAAGTCCACTGGCCTCCTTTTTAACGCTACCTTATTTTATTATCTCTCAAATATTAATTTGGCTGGGCTCCGTACACAGACAAGTCCCAGGTTTGTTCAGCCGGTCATGGCTGAGAGAGTGGTGAACATACATTCCTTGCCATGAGTTTTGGGTGAGTTCTAGAGGGGATTTTGGAATAATTTGCCTTGGAAGGAACGCCAGAGAGGTCCCAAAGCAAGTGAGGAAGGGTGTGGTTTCATCATACATGTCACCTTCAAATCCCAAGTAGTGCATTGTAAGAGTTGAAATGGGAAATAGTCTCGGCATGGACTAATGTGTCCAGGTTATTTTGGTGAACCAGTCAAAGCTGACCCAAGGCACTCTGAGGCAGTAAGCCCACATAAGGCTCCAATAACAAAGATGAATCTAGAAGTATTGCCAAACTATGTACCTGCTCCATCAGGTGAAGTACAACTCCATTCAGAACAGGTCTCCTGCCCAACTCTTAGACTTGGGAACTACTGAACACATGGGCTGAGCAGAAATTCTCCAATACCACTGATTCTGAAGGCAGGAATGGAACTACTGTAATACAGTGCCTCCCACTCTCATTTCATTTAGTCTGTCTAAGAGGATACCATGATCAGTGATATCAAAAGCCGCTAAGAGATCCAGAATTTAAAACAGGGCCATACTCCCCATCTTTAGCCTTGATCAGGTCATCAGTCAGGGCAACTAAGGCTACTTTTGATAATGAATTCTGGCCTGGAACCAGAGTGAAAAGGGTCTAGCACATTCTCGAATCCCCCCCCCCCCAAAAAAATTGTTCCCCTCTGGGGCGTGTGCCCCACATTGGGAACCATGGCTTTAGATAATCAGCTTTTCCCAAGACTTTCTGAAGCTGTTCAGCTGGCACGTGTTTAAGCACCATGCCAAAAAAGGGGACATTTATAGTGGAAGTTGTAACATCACTTATTACCTGGATACTATACTGGATCCGTTGTAGAGGTCACTAGCGTAAGAGAGCGTTGCCAAGGGTCGGACTGAATTGTATCGAGTGAACTTGGATAGGCATTCCTGAAATTCATCCAGCTGACTTGAGGTTCTGCTGTCATCTAGATTGGACAGAAAATATCAAGGTGATTTTTAAAGGCACTAAAAAGTATATATATTGCTTAATATACCATTTCAGTTCCTTTCTGATAAAAATAATAATTTTGTGTCAGAGTTTAATATGGGTTGAAAGGATTTTTAGAGGGCACCTGAATGAGGCTCCTCTCATGTCCCCAAATGCAGCTTTTGGGTATCAAAATCTGACCTTCCACTCTCCAGCTCAGTGTCTTAATCACTAAGTCACTGGGGGAGCTGATAACCTATTAGTTTATAGCTGAACGAAATACAAAATAAACGTACGTTTCAAAGAGATATCATACATGTGTTCAGCAAGAGCTGTGAAAATGCTCTTCAATATACAATACTATATTAACTCAGAGAAAGCTACATGCAAGTCATATATAAGACTAGTATTAATGTATATGCATTATATTATGAAGGGTATAGAATATATTCTTCTATTCTTTTGGCCAGTTCAAAGAACTTTATGAAGTTAGCAAGTACTGATGCTTTGGGACAAGAATATCCTTACTGTTCTTATAAGTGAACCGAACAGGAAGAAATTTCCTTCAAAACAAATTTTTTAATTGTATTTTAAATACACACCAAGCTTCTATTTTAAAACACCTTTGATCATTCATCTTTTCTTGTAAAACCCATATCTGAGAAGAGGAGCCTACATTTATTCTACCAAAGTATGTTAACAATGCAACAATTACTACTCTTGCTATTTAGCGTCAAGCCCATTTACAAATAACATGCATAAAAGGTACATATTTTAATAATATACTATAATCTAAAGATAACAGTCTCTAGAGCTGGACTATGGAGAAATAAGATTGGGGAGATTATAGTCCAGAGTTCTTCCTCAATGAATTACCATAGCATGAGTCTAATACAGAACCAACATTGAAACCAAAAGAAGTTGTTTAAAAAATTAAAACTTTGAATTTGCTTGACAGGGAAGAGGATGACAACAAAGAATAATCGTAGACAGGAAAGGGATGAAAGACAAAGATACATCTGTCTTTATACCTATGGAAATAACTTCTCATCCTAGATTAGTGGCAAATTGTTAAGAAAGGCAAGTGAATGATAACATGAACTGGAAGCAAGGGAAAGAAACAGTTCTCCATGAGGTAGCTGATATAAATTCTACCTGATACACGAGTCATTCTGGTGGAGAAGTAGCATTGTTCCAAATCCTCAAAATGAGCTGTAAGTCTCTTCCTCCTTGACGCTAATGTACTATTATACCAAGGCTGTTTCTTTGTCTGAATGGAGGGAAAAAACTTTACTCATAATCAAGCTACAAACTTGTTTACCCCTTTGGGCAGATACTACTGGTCAATGTATAAACCTTAGATGATTCACATTCATGAAAAATCCAAACCAGTACTGGTGTTTGCATCTCCCCTTTCTAATTCTCCAGCGTGATCCACTGATAAAGACCTGCTTACCCATAGTGCTAATTTTTACATAAATAGTAACAAATGTAATAACCATGCATTCAATAGATATGCCTCACACATAATGTTCAGGAAATAAGTATCACAAATTCATTTAGCACAGTATGATCCTTAGCTCTCACTATTTGCTGGATGCTATTTTGCTGTACCAAGTATTGTATTTTGTATTCCTATTTCTCTCAGATGCTGAAGTGTTTCCACAGGTGGGGTTTATTTTCCCTCCCCCTGCTTTTGCTATAGGGGAAATATGGTTGGGTTTATCAATTGCTAATAGGTTACTTCACATTGGTTTATTTGGTTGTATATCACCATTACTAATTTACTGTCATATATTTTCTACTATTATGTTTATTTTTGTTACTTATTGCTGTGTTTATTTTCTGCAGTATTACTCTAATTCACTGTTTTTATGTGTTTTTAGCTCCTTCTGGTGGTTTCCTTCCTTGTTATCCATTGGGTATATTGCTTAGATATGTATTTAGCCTTATTTGTTGTGGAATAGTTATTACTTACTAGTATATTTGCTTAGGGACATATTTGATGTTGTGTGGAGGGAAGAGGCTCTGCTGGGTTTTGTTACTGTTATTGTTGTCATTGGGATTTGGTGTGTGTGTTGTCAATTGCTCCACTGTTCAGCAGTTCCTGCAGATGGAGAGAAATAAATCCATTTTGGTGGTGCTGGGTATGAAGAGACTTGGTGCTGGGACATTTCAGGAGAGCTCAAGTTAGATGTCTTGTATATATACAATCAGGGTTCAGGTCACAGCAAGGGACTGAGACAGCTCTGTTTGATGACTTATTGAGGAAAGCTGGACAATAGGAGTGTGACCCTATTAGTCCTCATGGAATTTTCAGCAGCTTTTAATAGTATCAACCACGGTATCCTTCTGGACAGACTAGGAAGATTAGGAATTAGTGGGTCAGCATTGTGTTGATTCTATTTATTCCTTCATAGCTGTGTCTAGATGGTGCATTTTAGGGAGACTTGGTCATCCCCACAGATTCACCAATATGGCTCCCGCAGAAGTCAATCATCTCCTAATGCTCATTAATATCTACATGAAACTTCTGTAGGATGTCATCTGGAGATTAGGGGTACGCTGACATCAGCATGCTGATGATCCTCACTCTATCTCTCCCTTAATCTTCTGCAGAGGAGGCCGTCGAGACCTTGGACCACTGTCTTGCCATGATAATGGACTGGATGAGAGCTAAAAATGCTGAGGCTGAATACAGAAAAAACAGAGATTTTGTTGTTAGAAGGCCCTGTTGACAGGTTGGTGCAAGTCATTCTAGTCTTGATCAGGTCACATTCCCTCTAAAAAAAA
The DNA here is from genome assembly GCA_030440675.1 of Furcifer pardalis. NCBI lineage: Eukaryota > Metazoa > Chordata > Lepidosauria > Squamata > Chamaeleonidae > Furcifer > Furcifer pardalis. The sequence continues at coordinate 156,158,633 of CP126891.1, forward strand.
GCTTTGGGATCTAAGTGTTGCCTTGGACCCAGTCATCTCACTTGAGAAGGATGGGTTACTTACCATAACTATAGTTCTTCAATTGGTCAACCATGAATTCATTCTGAAGATATTCCCATGCCTGCGTGAAGGCTATCTCAGAACATTCCAGAGCTGTAATGACAAAGACGTTAGGCCACTGGGGTTCCTTCACCCTCAGTGCACATGCATGCAGCCCAATGGTTTCCCCTCAGTTCCTTTCCATCCATTGTTGCAGGAAACAACTTTGACAGAGGGAAGGATGGGCAGGATGTCTGAATTCATGGTTGACCACTCAAAAAACTATAGTTATGGTAAGTAACCCATCTTCGTGGTGGTCACTGTGAGATCACACTGAAGGTCTATTAGTTAGCTACTCACAGGATAGAAGAAAGAACAGTTCTGCCAACAATTGCTTGATATTTCTCTTGAATTTCATGGCGATAGTGCCTGAGAAATGTGAAAGGTTGAGACCAAGTGGCAGTTAAAATAAGGTTTAATCCATGAAGTGTAAAAAAAATATTCTGCAGGGTATCTGTAAAAAAAAAGAACAGATGCTAACATCTGGGGTGTGCATTGCCCTTTCAAAGGGACTGACAGGACACTGGAAGTATGTAAAAGTATAGGTTGATTGCTATAAAAGAGACGACCCTAAAAAGAAATGAGACGTCTATATTCAAGACCACTTTGTCTGCAAAAAAAAGTGTGGGAAAGGTGGGTTAGAAAGCAACGTGATAAGTTCCCTTGACTTTCTTGCAGAGGTGATGACAATGAAGAAAAATCTTTTGAGACAAAGAACATGAAGATCTGCAGTAGCCGTTGGTTCAAATGGAAGTTTGGTAAGTAGAGTGTTGAAGGAACTGCTGCAGGGGCAAAGTTCTTGTAGGCAGGAATGCATTCTGCAAACCTTTCAAGAAACCTTCCAAAAAATCTTTGACTTTAGGATCTTGACAAAGGGAAGAAGCCAAGAAAGGATGAGGTTGGTGAGCTACTACAGCTGCCAGATACACTTTAAAAGTATAGTATGCAAGGTTTGCATTTTTGAAGTGGAGGAGAAAATGGAGAATGATACCCAAGGAGGGTTGGATGTATTATTGGCATGTACCCTGAGCAAAAGAAACACATTTCTGCCATTTATAGGCATAGCATGCTCTGGTAGAGGGTTTGCAGGACCGGTGATGGATGTCTGAAACCTTCCAGGCTGCCATAATAAAACAGACACACTAAATCAGTAGGGATCAAGTGAGTCAACTTCTCCAAATGTACAAATGCCCCATCTCTGACATATGCCAACATATGGAATGACACGTTGAATGTATTAGAATCAGTTTTAATTATATATGAAAAATCCTGTAACTGTTTTTATTATTAATGAATTTATTTTTTAAAAATTCCCTACACAATATTTCAAGTACAGTAATATCTCAGATAACGTTTACCTCGGATAATGCTAAAATCGCATAACGTTAAGTAATCTGGGGAGGAGAATTGGATCGAATAACGTTAAGGTCCTATGGGATGGATCGGATAACAACCACTAAAGCCTGTGCGGTTACAATGTATCTCTATGGAGCTTTAACATTATCCGATCCATCCCATAGGATTTTAACATGCATCCGATAACACTAAAAATCGGATAACACCAAGACTTGTGGAACCAAGTTTTAGTGTTATCCGAGGTTTTACTGTATTATCAATCTGTTCCCAACTTTAAATACACAACAAGAAGTTTGGGACTTACTCACATTTCCTTTCAAATGCTATGAATTTCTGATTTACATACAATGATATGTGGTGTTTTTTGTATAATATATTTAAAAACTTTTTGAAGCATTAGAATTCTTCTGGCCTCCTTTCTCCCAAACTCAATTTGAAATAAAATGTTCCCAAAATGAAGTTTTGACTTTCTTGTAAAAATACTGATGTAGAACTTTAATTACTAATGTAAATTCCACACTAGAAAAGCTAACAAACATTTACATGCCAAAACAGAGATACACAATTACAAAGCTCTAATGCAGCGGTGAACAACTAGCTGGATTCCTTTAGGGAGGTGGCAAGGAGGTGGACCCTGAGGGAAGAGATAAAATCCAGAAGGAGGAGGCAAGATGCTCTCTTGATCCAATGCTCTGAGCTGAGGGTGAACTGCAAACATGTAGTTGCTTAAGCCAGAAGGGGGGGGGCCCTGTGCTTTTCCGATAGAGACACTTTCTTTATTTTGATATGCTTTCTGAACTTCTGATGAACTTTCTTCTGTAACTTGCCCTGATTACAATATAATTTTAAAATACCTGAAGATGCCTGGAATGTTTACTTGGCTGTGCGCTACCATATTTACACTACCATATCTACACTAATCTAGTATCCTGGGTTGCTTGGCTGGGAGGGCATTAGCTTGGAAGCAGGAACCAACCACGGGTGGGTGGAAAGACCTACTCATGAGTAAGTTTGGTTCCGACACACTTGACCCTTCAACAATGTTAGTTCTGCTTATTCTGCATGCACAAGTGACAATAGCAATGCGTTCTACATGGGGCTGCCATTGGTGATCATTCGGAGGCTGCAGCTGGTCCAGAATGCGGCTGCTCAGATCGTGATGGGGTGTAGACGTTATGCTTGCGCCTCACCATTGCTCCGGGAGCTGCACTGGCTGCCAGTTTGCCTCCGAGTGTAATTCAAGTTGCTGGTTATTACGTTTAAAGCTCTACATAGTAGTGGGCCAGGATACTTAAGAGACCGCATCACCCCAAGAAAATCTGTCTGTTCCAACAAAATGGACCGGAGAGGCTCTCTGGTTGTACCATCAGCTAGAGGCTCATCTCTCTAGCACCAGAAGGAAGGCCTTCTCTGTGTCCACTCCGGCCCTATGGAACCTTCAGCCAACCAAGCTGCGTCTCCAGATAGAGTTGCTGTCCTTCAGAAAGGGTGTGAAGACCTGGCTGGCAGGGGAGGTATGGGGTACGGGCCCCTCTCTCTTTTAAGTTTTTAATCTGTGAATTTTAAAATCTTTTTAAATATTTTAATATTTAAATTTTAACTTTTTCTTGAGATAGGTGGGTACAGTAAAACCTCAGATAAAACTAAAACCTGGTTCCACAAGTCTTGGTGTTATACGATTTTTAGTGTTATCTGATGCATGTTAAAATCCTATGGGATCCATAGAGATACATTGTAACCACACAGGCTTTAGCGGTTGTTATCTGAAGCATCCCATAGGATCTTAATGTTATCCGATGCAATTCTTCCCCCCAGATTCCTTAATGTTATGTGATTTTCGTGTTATTCGATACTAATGTTATATGAGGTATTACTGTATTTTATTTTTGGTTTTATTGATGATTATGTTTTAACTGTTGTTAGCCACCCTGAGTCATTCATGAGGAGGGTGGCATAGAAATACAATTAAATAAATAAATAAACTAGATGGAGCATCAGAATAATAAATTGGTATCTGAGACCACAAAAGACCCAGGGGAAGACCACCTCACAGATGGGAAGATTTTCTCAAAATAATAATAATGTTGGACTAAAATGGAGAAGAACTGCCAGGGACAGATCACTGTGTACAAAGGTTGTGCGGAATATTGTTGCAGAGATGTCTACTCATGCAGGGACTCCTCGCTGAATAATGACTCCAAGGTATCCAAGGTACATTCTGCTTATATTCAGATTTTTCCTGAAGTTCCCAGAGATCTGGGGATCCTAAGAACTTTCAGAAAAAATGTTTAAGGTACAGTAATACCTCGGATAACGACTGCATCGGATAACGCTAAAATCGGATAACGATCTGTTAGCGTTATCCGATACAGTCGTTCTTAGCAGCAGGGTGGCAGGAAAGCTGAACAGGGTTCTCTGTTCAGCTTCCCAGCCACCCTGCAGCTACGGAGGCAGGGGTGGGGTGGCTGGAAAGCTGATGGGGAGCTCCACAGCTGCGGAGGCAAGGGCGGGTGGCTAGGGAAGCCGACAGAAAGTCCCCGTCAGCTTCCCCAGCCACCCTGCAGCTGTAGATCGGGTCCTCTGATCTCTCTGGACTAGGCAGGGAGATCTGAGAGCCCGAAATGGGTAAAAAAAAGTCCTTTTTTAAAACCCATTTTGGACTCCCTGACCCCCCTTGCCGGATCCAGGGAGGTGGGAAGACCCGATCCCAGCTGTTTCTGGGCTTCCCCGACGTCCTCAGCAAGTGCAGCAAGCCAAAACGTCAGGGTTCAAACGGACTTTTTTTTTTAAACCAATTTTGGGCTCCCTGACCTCCCTGCCGGGTCCAGGGAGGTGGGAAGACCCAATCCAAGCTGTTTCCAAAGTTCCCCCACCCTCCTGGAGGCTGTAACAAGCCAAAACATCAGGATTCAAATCCTGACGTTTTGGTTTGTTGCAGCCTCCAGGAGGGTGGGGGAGCTTCAAAATTAGCGCGCATCACGTCTCCCGAACTCCCTAGAGCCGATGCACGCTAACATCACAGTTAACACTAACCAAACCAAGCTGCATAACATCCCACAGTATGTCTTCTTTCAGTTTTTGCTTTTGTTTGCTCATTTCACCAAGGCAAGAATAAGATATTCTATTGTGTACAAAACATGCCATGGAGGAATTCCACAAAGAGGCTCTCTTGCAGGACTTAAAGCATTAGTACATAACTGAGAAAAGCACAAGCTGAATCACAAGTGGAGCACCAGGAAAGTGAAATATGACCCTTCCCTGTGAACATTTTCCTTCCCTAACTGCACATTCCTTCATAAAGTGGCCATTTATAATTCAGAAAATAACACAGAAGGAAATAATTATTAGTTGAGCAATAATAATATTGCATGCACTAACATTGGGTAAAAGCAGGAGGTGAGCTTTACAGCCTAAAGAGATTGTCCTTTGTGATTAACTTCACTGATAAAGTTCTTTTCCCATTTCTGGCATTTGAGGTAAGCCCCCAAAGCTAGAATGAACAGAAAAACTAGCAAAATTGTCTCATATCCCAATTGGAAGATAAGAGGTAGCTCATGTGATTACCTAATTTAAAAAAATTAGGTAAGAGTGATGAACTGATGCAGTCCTGTAACGATAATAAGTGGGCTCATCCTTTTCCCTCAAACCCGGCCAGTGTTGTTGTTCATCTTATTTCTCAGCTCTGCATATATTCAATTTATTTCTTACCTGGCAGCTACCACTAAATCCTGGAGACTGGCTGTATTCTGTGGAATCAATAATGCTACTGTAGAAAAGAAGAAGAAAAATCTATATAAATAACAGTTAATAAAATTTATTTTATAGATTTCAACAGGCTGCTCTAATATTATGAACAAAGGGAAAGGGTTTTTAAAAAGTTAAGGAATAAAATAAGACATTTCACATGCCAGACTTAAAATGATTATCACAACAATTATAATTAGAATTAGGGCTTTCAGGTATAGGGACACAACAACACTAATCTGAAATCACTTGTCTCACACATTGTTCTTCGTGAACTATACAGCATATTCCTTCTCCTGTTCTGGCATCTATATCATACATTCTGGTACCAGGTCTAACTCAATACAATGTTATACACTTTACCATATTATATGAGGAGAAATATGTTCTCTTTATATAGGAATACCTTCATTCACAGAGCTATTGGGGACTACAACAGCTCTTTGAGTTACTGAAAAATACCAGCACCAGTCAAGTTATTCCAATGGCAATAATTTTCTGTAGTTAAAGGCCTTCTACCAGCCTGTAGCCCTTCATAGCTTTCCAGCAAAGGGATTGGAGGGCAGAATCAGAAATGTTTCATTTAAAAAATTGCCACAAGTGATGACTTCATCAGACTTACAAAGAGTAAATTATGGAACAAAGTTTTAGCCATGATTATTTATGTTTGTCAAGAAATGATAATGTTTTAAGCTGAGCCACCATTTGCATCTGAACCATATTTATTAATTTAATTTCCAAAACAAGTCCCTATACACAGAAAAGCCTACTAATCACATTTTCTAAATATGGAAAATTCAGTTTCAAACTTGATCTTTTTTATATTCATAAATTGCACTGCTGGAACAGAAGACTAGTTATAACAACTCAGTCATATGAGCTTTGGTAGCCATGTGTGGTATTGCTTCATCTCATACTAAAACACATTTAAACCAAACAAAGTGAGAATAAAAGCATTGCTTAGGAGCTTTTTAAATATTTATGTATTATCTTAAGTTTGTAATAAAATTGCAAATATGCCTTTCCAAATAACACATCTAACTTGCCATGATTTTATATAAACCACATCATTGCTATAAGTATTCAAAACCTAATTAAGCAGTGTTCCAAGAAGCCATTAAGGCAGGGATGCCCAAACTACAGCCTGTGGGCCGAATGCAGCCCACGACACCAATTTATCCAGCCCACGAAGCCCTCATCGCTCCTGGAAGCGGAAGTAAAACATGCCCATATGGGCGCTTCCAGGAGTGACATGAGGTTCGTGGGCTGGATGAATTGGCATCAGCCCACTGGATCCGGCCCCTGCGCCATAGTGACCAGCTCCCTGAACCATATGACCAGCTTTTAAAGTTACAGAACTCTTCTTTTGTAGTTCTGTAATCATCCAGTCTTTCTTTCTCTCTCTCTCCTTTTTTCTCCCTTACACTCACATTCATAGAAATACATACGTTGACAAAGAAACCCTGATGCTGCCATCTACTGGTAAATTGTAGCATGGACCATGTGGGCCTTGGTCAGCCTAGCTCATTGATGGCGAACCTTGGCACTCCAGGTGTTCTTGGACTTCAATTCCCAGAAGCCTAAGTCAGCACTCCTGATAATCAGGGCTTCTGGGAATTGAAGGTGAAATACATGAATGCATTCTATGGAAGGTGCTAGAGCATGGCGGGGGGGGATTAAATGCATGGCAAATTCTGCTGATAGATTAATACCTGGGTGACGGTGAAGGAGCTTCAAACTGAGGCACGGTACTGTCTTCACTGACTGGTGAATATAAGCCACTCATTTCCTGAAATACATAGTCACATAAAATTATACAAAATAAGATTTCCATCCCTCATTAACAGGCAATTTTAGAAATGTTTTTACTTTTTCTAACTTTACTTCAGCCCAGTTAATTTTATACAACATTCCTCACATTCTCTGTACAGTCTATTGATATTTTCTCTTTCCATTCTACTAAATTAGCTAAGCTATATAGAAATTCTTGTCAATGAGCTTTTCTGAATTGCAGGCTGATAAAAATGAGACCAAGAGCTCCCATCTGAGCCTCTTAAAACAGAAACAGATGGAGAAAACCAGCTGTTATTTCTGAAAACGTTCAAATATTTAACCCCTTTATACTCTTATTTTAAGTCAGAAACTCTGAAACAAAATTATATCTATGGGAACAAACACTTTAAAGAACCCCCTAGTAGTGTATCACAGTTTTAAAAAAGACTACAAAACAATAGCACAAGAACCAGAAATATTAACTGAAGAAGTAGCAAGAGTTGTTAAACATTCACCTAAACACAAAGAAACAGGAATACAGTAAAACCCCTACTTACGTAAAAAGTCTGTTCCGTAGGATTTTATTTAAATCAGTTTTTTACTTAACTCAAACCAAACCCAAAAGAAAAATGATATTTTTTACCTAACTCGAAGCAAACCCATAGGAAAAATGAATTTTTTACATAACTTGAAGAAAACTGATATGAAATTGCGTTACATAAGTCAGGACATGTATGTAAATTGGGTCATGGGTATAGTGCAAAAATCATTATGCAAGTCAAATTTTACATAACTCGAGGCATACATAAATCGGGGTTTTACTGTAGATGGATTACCAACAGAAATAATCCAAGCAGCAGGGAAAAGCAACATCAGATGGCTACGCAGATTCTTCAATGCAACATTGACACAACTAATCGCACCTACGGACTGGCATCAAACAAAAATATCACTAAGGAGAAAAAAGGGTAAACAAGAATGCACACAATACTGAGGCATCTCATTCTTAAGCTATGCAAGGGAAATGTATGCCAATATAATAGAAACAAGAATGAGACCAGTTTGTTCATTTATTTAGCATATGGCACTTGTACACATTGAGTCAACATATAACAAAAAGGAAAAACATATGAACTGCATATAACTAAACATTAATTTATAAACAAACATCTAAACAATTTATATATTCAGTTGCACCAAGGGTCCCCCTTTGAAAATCTTCACTATTGCCCTCATATGCTCTAACGCAAGGGTTCTCATCCTATGGCTCGTGGGCTGAATCCAGCCCATGCCACCATTCCATCCAGTCTGCGCGCTTGCTCCTGCGATCCTTGTCCCCTCCGCTTGGTTTGCCGCATCCCTAATGTCGCTCCGTAGCAGGGTGGATGTTGTAAGAAAGCTTGCAACATCCACCTTGCTACAGAGCAGCATTAGGGACACACCAAGCCAGGAAGAGGAGAGAAGAACTGAGGCAGTGGCGACAGCGGAAGTGAAAGTGGGAGACACATGTGGCCGCCCATGTCTTTCCTGGGGACCGATCTGGCCTAGTGTGGGCAAGGATAGTCAGGACCCCTACTTCACCCATGGCAGGCTGGTAAGCAAGGAAGTGGCGGTGACGGGAGCATGGGGGCTGTTGGTGGGCTGGAATGGGGGAGGGGAATGGTGGGAGCTCAGGGTGGTCCCAATGCCACCACCAAAGCCTGGTACATTTCCAGGTTTCATGTCCATTATATCCCTTTCAACTTCATCAACTAAAATATCTTGTGAGTATACTGTATCCCCGCAATCAGCATTTCTAAGGAATTTAAATTCCCATTTGATTTGATGTTTCTTTATGGCCTTTTCCCTTTGACGTTCCTTTAATGTAGGATGGTATGCGATTTGCATCAATTACTGCATTTTCTCGTATGCAATTTTCTTGTATTTCTGAGACCAGTTATAGATCCACAACTAGGAGAAGAACAAATGAGCTTCAGAGAAACCAGAAGTTGCACAGATGTAATTTTTGTACTTAAACGAATAAGAGAAAAATACAGAATACTAGAAGAATCTCTTTGTTGCATTTGTGGACCAAGAGAAGGCATTTGATAAGAGTAGATAGGAAACTGCTATGGCAAACATTGGTCCAATATGGAGTAAGTGGGCATACAGTAAAACCTCATATAACACTAAAACCTGGTTCCACAAGTCTTCGTGTTATATGATTTTTCGTGTTATCTGATCCTCTATGGGATCCATAGAGATACATTGTAACCACACAGGCTTTCGCGGTTGTTATCTGAAGCATCCCATAGGATCTTAATGTTATCTGATGCAATTCTTCCCCCCAGATTCCTTAATGTTATGCGATTTTCGTGTTATTCGATACTAATGTTATATGAGGTATTACTGTATTCTTAATGTAAAAGCTTATAAACCAACTGAAATGTAGTTAGAACAAACCAATATCAGAACCCTTTGCAATAAAAGTGAGGAAAGGGATGCGTACTATTGCCATTATTATTTATCACCTACACAAACAGAATTCAATCAATTGAATACAGATTTTCAAAGAAAAGCAAGGAGAGATAAGGAAACATTCTTAAATGAACAGTGCAAAGCAATGGAGGAAAACAACAGAAGGGGAAGGACTAGAGATCTCTTCAAAAAAAACTGGGGATATCAAGAGAAGGTTTAAAGCAAAAATGACCATAAGAAGGAACAAGAATGGCAAGGAGTTAGTTGATGCAGAGAGATTAAGAAAAGCTGGCAAGAGTACACAGAGGAACTCTACAAAAAGGACTTTAACACCCCTGATAATCATAGTAATGAGAACACTGAACTTGAGCCAGACAACCTAAAGAGTGAAGTCAGGAGAGCCCTAAAAATTACTGCTAATAACAAAACTAGTGGAGAGGATGTTATTCCAGATGAATTTTCAAAGCTCTAAAAGATGATGGAATCAAAATACCGTATATACTAGAGTATAAATCAAGTTTTTTAGCCCCCCAAATGAGGTCCAAAAAGGTGACTTGACTTATACACGGGTCAACAAACACGAGAGACCAAAACTGCGCTGGATTTCAGTACAGTTTGGCTTCAGGAAAGAGGAAAGAAAAACATATGTTCGTTGGGCCATTACCACAAGTGGCCACAAGAGGGCGCAAATCACAATTTCTCATTTAAATGCATTGGAAATCAATTTCTTATATCCTAAAGCTTTTCTGTTTGAATGTTCCCAATACATTTCAGTGGGAAACCAAACCTGTGCATAAGAAGAAAGGCCTTCACTTACGTTTCTTGCCTTTGTTCCAACTCCATGTGGTCAAAATGGAGGGGGAAAGCCATGCTTCCTGGTTGCAGGGAGAGCAAGAGACTAGGCTAGAGCATCGTTTCCTGCCTCAGCACAATTGGCCTACCGGCCCATTTCCCCTGCAGCGCCACCACTGGTTGGTGGTGCAAAGAGTTTTTTAAAAAAGAAGTAACTACCGTAGACACTCAAAAACATGCCCACACAAATGTTTAAATTAATTAATTTTACTGTATTTTCATGTTTTTTATTATTGAAAGTCTCTAGCAGCTGCTGCATCTTCCACCCTGACTTATACTTGTCTCAATCTATTTTTCTAGTTTTAGAGGTCCAAATCAGGTACCTCAACTTATATTCAGATCATCTTATACTCGAGTATATATAGTTCTGCATTCTATATACCAACAAATTTGGAAAACACAACAATGGCCACAGGATTGGAAAAGATCAGTATACATTCCAATCCCAAAAAAGGGCAATGCCCAAGAATGTTCAAAATTTTGAACAATTGTGCTCATCCCACACACTAGCAAGGTTATGCTCAAGATAATATAGGATAGACTGCAGCAGCACATGGGGAGAGAATTACCAGAAGTGCAGGCTGGGTTCAGAAAAGGCAGAGGAACTAGAGAACACATTGCCAACATACGTTGGATCATGGAGAAATCAACGGAATACCAGAAACAAGTTTATTTCTGTTTCATTGATTACATCATGGTCTTGATTGTGTGGACCACAACAAAATGTGGCAAGTAATTAAAGAGATGAGAATACCAGAGCACCTTATATGCCTCATGAGAAATCTGTACATGAATTAAGAAGCAACAGTTAGGACAGAATATGGAAGGTCAGAGTGGTTTGGAATAGGAAAAGGAGTAAGACAAGGCTGCATTTTGTCACCCTGCTTATTCAACTTATACACAGAGCACATAATGGGCAACACAGGGATGGAGGAATCACAATTTGGGATCAGAATTGCTGGGAGAAACATCAACAATTTGAGATATGCAGATGATACTACCCTAATGACAGAAAGCGAGGAAGACCTAAAGAAGCTCCTGGTTAGGTTGAAAGAAGAGAGTGCAAAAGCTGGCTTGAGACTCAACATCAAGAAAACCAAGATAATGGCAACAGGCCCTATCATTCCCTGGAAAATAGAGGGGGAAGAAGTAGAAGCTGTGACAGAATTTACATTCTTAGGATGCAAGATTGCTGCAGATGGTGATTGCAGCCATGAAATAAAAAGGAGACTGATTCTTGGGGGGCAAGCTATTAGAAACCTGAGGAACATAGTTAAAAGTAGGGACACTACCTTGCAAACTAAAATTTGCATGGTCAAAGCAATGGTATTCCTGCTGGTAATATATGGTTGTGAGAGCTGGACCATAAGGAAAGATAAGCGCAGAATAATAGACCTTTGAAATATGGTGTTTTAGGAGAGTTTTAAGAGTACCCTAGACAGTGAGGAGAACAAATAGGTCGATCTTAGAAGAAATCAACCCTGACTGGTCCTTGGAGAGTCAAATAGTGAAGATGAAGCTAAAGTACTTTGGACATCAAATGAGAAGAGAGGATTCACTTGAGAATGCCTTGATGCTGGGAAAGATTGAGGGCAAAAGAAGGTGTTAGAACGTGAGATGGCTAGATGGTATTGTTGATGCAACGGACACAGAGTTGGGTGGGCTGAGGACATGGTGGAGGATAGGGGTGCCTGGTGAGCAATGGTCCGTGGGGTCTCAAAGGGTTGGACTCGACCATGCGACTGAACAAAAACAACAATACAGACAGAATAAGCAAAAAAGCAAAACCCATAAATGGAAACAATATCAACAAATTACTTTTTGCAGATGATCAAGCAGTGACAGCAAGCACAGATAAGGAATTAAAGCAACACCTCACATCTGTGAACCAAGAATTCAAAATAAATGAGACTCAATAAAGAGAAGACTTAGGTAATGGCAACGGGAAGGAAACAGCATACTTTAGATACCAAAATAGAGGAAACAAGTATATAACAAGTGGCAGAGTTCACATATCTAGGAACAACATTTATTTATTTTTATTTATCTTATAATGGTTGTCTACATTAATATGACATATACAGTAATCACAAACTGACCATTTCAACTTCCTAGTTAGAGTTCCTAGCTAGAGTACAACACTGACTCAGATCCAAGAAGAGCTTTATGACAAGAACAAACATTCTTGTGGGTATACAAGAGCAAAACCAAATTAGAAGATGGAGGAAGGAGCTCACTGGGAAAGGAACATCATTAAAGGTGGATATAGCTGAAGATCTCAATCTCCCCTACATCACCTGGAGGACGCTGAATAGGCTGAGGATTGGAGTCCCTAAATGCAAGACCAACATACTCAAGTGGGGACTGCTGGCGGACAACAACACATGGTGTGAATGTGAGAAGACACAAGAGTCCGGCCCATTTGCTGGTCTGCCAATTGCTGCCAGAGACATACACCGATGAGGACTTGTGTTTAAGCAACAGCAGAGCAAAGAAAGTGGCTTCATTTTGGCAATCCAGGAACTGATCAGGACACGAAAAAGAAAAGACTGGCTGGCCACCTCACCTCAACTCTTTTAATATCTTCTTCCAAAACACTAAGCTCCTTTTGGATCTGCTCCAGTTGCTGTGAATAGAAAAAAAGATAAGAGACCTCAGTCAATTTGTTCTGACAATATCAAAGCTGTCATAAAACAAGTCATTTCACAGTTAGAAAGCCACATATTTCAGGTAGTCACTATTTAGAAAGGAACAATGAGATTTGCACTAGCCAGGCAAACTATATTGAACATACAGTATGCCAAAAACTGAAATATTGGCAAGGATGTCATGTTCCAAAGCATCAAAAAGGGTAGGTTGCCTACCCTAAACATAGTTATCCGAGTAGTCCTGTGAGCATTCATACTAATGGGTTTCCCGTCTGTGCATGAGCGGTGGTTGGCTGTTCCAAGCTTAGCTTCCGAAAGAAAGAGCTATCCCTGCATGCCTAGCATTGGGGGCCCCCTCCAATCCATCAGTTCTATTTGCATAGCCACTGAATGGGTGGTATCTGCAATGAAAGAGGGGAGGTAGGGTGGGATGTATGAATGCTCACAGGACCACTCGGAGAACTATGTTTACAGTAGGTAACCTATCCTTCTCCTCTGTGGTTTGTGAGCATCCATACTAATGGGTGATTCCCAAGCTAACTTTCCAGGAAGAAGGGCATCATTGGAGAACCGCACCCAGGACTCTTCGGCCGAAAGTCGGATGGCGGGATTCCCTCACGTCCAACTGGTAATGCCTCATGAAAGTGGAAGGCTGAGCCCATGTTGCTGCCTGACAGATGTCCTGAAGGGCAACACCTCAGGAAAAAGCAATGGATGTTGATACGGCTCAAGTAGAATGGGTACGAGGAGCCATGGCAGGATCCTGATGTTGCAAGTTATAAGCCAGAGAGATGGTCTTCACAACCCACTTGGAAAGTCATTGGGAGGAGACCTGAAAACTCTTGTTAGGTCCAGCGTGGCAGAGTAACAGACATTGAGTTTTCCTAAAACTTCTAGTCCTGTCTAAATAAAAAGCCAATGCTCTCTTCACATCCAGTATGTGAAGATTTCTTTCTAAGTCTGACGATGGGGACGGGAAGAAAGTAGGCAAAACGATAGGCTGCTGTAAATGAAAAGTCGAGACAACTTTCGGCAGAAAAGAAGCATCCTGATGGATTTGATGAATGGTTTATCAGACCTGAGGGCTGGGAGTTCACTAACCCTTTTGCCTGAGGTTATTGCCAACAAAAAGGCAGTTTTATAAGTGAGTAAGTGTAATGGCGTAGTGGCCATTGGCTCAAACGGTTTGTCAGTCAGTTTATCAAGCACCAGGGAAAGAGAACACTGTGGAGTTGGTCTATGTACCTCGGGATAGGTGGTACCTAGTCCCTTAAGGAATTTCTTAACCCTGTGGTTTTAAAACAGTAGCCTTGCCTCTGAAAGAGAGGGCTGATAGGCAACAATAGCAGCCAAATAAACTTTGAGGGATGACACAGAGAGACCCAATTGTTTCAAGTGCAGGAGGAATTCAAGTACAGTAGAGAGATGTGGAGACATGGCAGCCTTACCAATCAACAGAGCAAACTGCAGAAATTTAGCCCATTAGGAGTAAACCTTCCTAGTGAAAGGTTTCGTGGAGTCATTAATACTAGCCATTAAAGTGGGAGAATTCTCCACTGTCAAGCAAAGGGCTTCAAGGTCTGGATGGAGAACCTGTGGAGAGCCGAAAAGCAAGGAAATCCAGGCGTCTGGGTAGCCTAACACTCCCAAGTTATGTCTTTGAGCATGGAGAGTCAAGTCTGTCTGGGCCACCATGGAGCTATCAGTATGGCATCAACCTTCAGGGACGCTAGAAGGGATACTACCCTATGAAGCAAGGGGATCGGAGGGAAGGCATAAATCATGCCTCGAATCCAATCCAACATGAATACATCACCGAGGGAGGTCTTGACGAGTCCTGCCCTGGACATGAATAGTGGAAGCCTCACATTTGAATGTGTGGCAAAAAGGTGTATTGCTGGGGTCCCCCAGCATTGAGTCAAGCTCAGAAATATCTGAGGATGTAGTTCCCACTCATGGGACTGGAAGTGCATTCGACTCAAGGCATCTGCCAGAGTATTATGAACGCCTGCCAGGTGAATGGCAATAAATTCCTTAATTGTGAAGGGAACGTCCCGAATGGTCACCCTCCAGCCCATTCTTCCTTTTCTGTTCCCAGGCGTGTGGTTTACCACCATCGACTTGAATATTTCATTCATCTGGGGATGCACCATTCCTAGAGTCTCATGGCCATGATGAGGAGAGATTGTGAGCAAGATCAGGCCTGATTGTTGATATATGGACCGTGGTTGTACTGTCTGAAACAAATTGGACCTTGCCTGATAGAGAGAGATTTGGAAAGCTTTCAAGGCTTTGAACACAGCCAGAAGCTCCAACAAGTTGATATGCCATTGGCATTTGGAGGGGAACCAAACCCTGTTGATGCATAATGAGCCTGTGTGGGCACCCCAGCCCAGGTTGCTGGCATCTGTTGTCAGCTGCACCTGAGGGGCAGCCCCTGGCATAAGTTGTTGTCGTCCAACCACCACTGGAGTTGAGATCTCAAGTGTGGAAGGAGATTGAGCCATTTGGATTGAGGCTCCTCTAGACCATTGTAGACAGACAGAAACCAGCGCTGAAAAGGTCTTGAGGGCAGCTTGGTATGTCTGAGGACTGTCATGGTAGAAGTCATTGAGTGCAAGAGAGTTTGGACTTGTAAGGCTGTTAGTCTGGAGGTGGATATCACCTCCATCAATTTCTGGTAAATATCCTGTCCCTATGAATTGGATAGACTGACTCAGAGTGGGGCAGGACTATTTCACGTTCACCTTGAGTCCAAGGTGGTTGAGAAGTGATAGGAACTGTGAGGTATTTTATAGTGCCTCTGACCTGGATCTGGATATGATTCCCATGATGCGTAAATGAACCACTACTGGGGCCACAGTTTTTGTAAACACCCTCGGGGTGTGGGGAGACCAAAGGATAACCTGTTATATTTGTAAGTCTGGATGGACAGTACGAATCTGAGGTATTTCTTGTGAGACTCCCGAATTGCTATGTGGAAATACGCATCAGTCAAGTCGATGGTGGTAAACCACACGCCTAGGAACAGAAAAGGAAGAATGGACTGGAGGGTGACCATTCGGAACTTTCCCTTCACAATGAAGAAATTTACTTCTCTTAAGTCCGTGACAGGACCCACAAAACAGTGGGAAAATCTCTTTCGCTGTGATAAGGGGGAGACTTCCCTGATCACGTCCTTGGCGAGGAGGGTGTTGATCTCCTGTAACAGGACCAAAGTGGGCTAAGTTACTTTGATAAAGCAAATAGAAGGGTATTGTGCAAATTCTATTGCATAACCAACTAAAATAATTTTTAGTAACCATGAGTAACCCTGTGTCACTCTTGGAAGTATTGTGCCAGAGGGGTAACAGGATGGAGCCGCAATAGGCTGGCTCCTGGACTGTAATTTTCAGAACCGCTTGCCGGACTGTTTGTCCTGATGAAAGGAAGGCTGCCTCTGTCTCTGAAAGGAATTCCTCTGCATATTGGAATGACCCATTTGGGGTCGTTGTGGTTGAAAAGAATTGTAAGGCTGATAGGTTGATAGTTCTGCTGGTGGTACTGGGTTGGGCGTTTCCAGTACAGTAATACCCCGGATAACGATTGTACCATATAGCACTAGAATCGGATAACGATGCAAGATTTTTCCAAAAATCTTGCATCGGATAACGATTGTTTTAGCGTTATCCGGTACAATCGTGGGGTGGGTGGGTGGGTGGGTGGGGTAGAACATCTACCCAATCCAACCCCCCCCCCCCCCCGCGATGGATCGCTGCTACTGAACTAGGGTCGGGTAAAAGGCAGGTGGGTGCCTGCCTTTCCCCCCGATCATAGATCATTAGCAGCGATTGCTGGACGAAGCCTAGAGGCACATGGGCTAGCTAGCCCGAGCGCCGCTAGGCTTCGTCAACAGCCTTGTCTCGCCACCCGACACAAGCGTGTCAGGTGGAGAGACAAGGCAGCCGCTCGTGCGCTTTGTTGCGCGCCAGCGGGTGCCTGTTTCCCGCACCGCACTGGCCCCTTACCACTTGGTGAGGGGGCGGCGGCGACAACTGTGGGGCTTTCCCTTCTGGCCGGATACCTGGTGGCGGGAGGGGAGGAGGAAGGGGGAGGAGGCGCCAACATGAGCACGAAGCCTGGCGGGCACGGGCGGAACTGACAGAGCCATTGTCGGTCGTCACCCACCTCCGACAATTTCCCTCCTCAGCCACCCCAACACCCGCCCAGGGGGAGCCCCGTGGAGAGGAGGAGGAGGAGGCAGTGAGGAAACTTCCCGCAGCTGCCAAGGAAAGTTCCCGCCGCCGCTGCTCATTCGCTCGTTCCGCCGAGAGGAAGCGCGGGCTGGTCCCGATGCCGCGCCGGTGGCCGTGGCTGCTCCGGGAGCGCCAGGCAGAGGGTTTCTGGCCCCGCGGTTTCTGGGAAAGAGGAGCTGAGGTGGTGCCGGGGATGAGGTGGCCATGCCGGCCGTCAGCCTACTGCCGTTCTTCGGGAGCCCCCCGGGTCCTTTGGGCAGCGATGGGTTTGCGGAAGGGCAGGGCAGGCAAGCGGGCATGCCGCCGCCGCCCTCCTGCCCAACTTGTCCTGCTGGGCCACCTTCGCCTTGTTCTGATAGATGTAGCGGCGGATCTCCTCAGGCAGCTTCTGGAGGGTCTCCTTGGCCTCCTGCAGAGCTCGCTCGTGGTCCTCGCAGATCCTGGGGCATCTGAGCAATGGTCGGCTTGTCCGAACTCCCCCCGCCCCGCGGTCGCGCGCCTACGCAAGGGGAGGCTTGTCCGAAATCTCTCCCCCCCCCCCCCGCAGCAGTGGAGTGAAAAGTTACATACCTGTATCTCTATGGAGCTGACGTTATCTGAGCCAGCTCCATAGGATTTTAATGCTATTCGATACATGTATCGGATAAGGCTAAAAATCGGATAACGTTAAGACTTGTGGAACCAAGTCTTAACGTTATCCGGGGTATTACTGTATTGCCTGTGAGAATGGAATTGGGACTGAGACGTCTGTGTTACTGACTTCAGTCCATGGTAAACCCATTTAGCTGTTAGACATTTCTTTGTCAGACTGTCAATAGAGTCATCAGCCGTATTATGGAACAAGCCCATCCCATCGAAGGGCATGAGTTCCAATTTATTTTTTGTATCATTCCCCAAGGTTTGCAGCCTACAACCAAGCCTGTCTCCGAAATGCAAGTGCTGCAACTAAGTTCTGTGAAAAAACCTCTGTACTGTGGTGAGCTGCGAGCATTTGGTAGTTTGCAACTAGCTTCGTCTCTTGGTGAATTTTTCAGGCCTCTACTTATGCAATCTCAGGAGGCAAGGCAGCCAGGCAGTCCCATAGGTACAGTCGGTACATACCAAACACACCTAAATAATTAGTTATTCTAATGCACAAAGAAGAGCTAGCATAGACCTTGCGAGATGGCACTTCAGATTTCTTTTGCTCCTTTCCCAGCGGAGTGGTAAGAGCTGAGAACTTAAACTTTGGCTGACTGGTCTCCACCACCACCAAATTAAGTTGTGGTTGAATGGAGAGAAAGGGGTGGAAGGGTCTTGAACCCTATACATATTATCCATCTTTATTGAGGCTGGCTGGTTATGAATAGGATGGTCCCATATAGCTTCGACCTTGCGAAACAAAGTGGGAATCATCATAATTTGGAGATGATAGTCAATGCCATCTCCCATAACCTTTCCCCATTTCTCCATAATAAGAGCCTCAGACTTTGCAACCTCTAAGTCAAGGGCAATTGCCATATGTTTGATCATGTTAAAATACATATCATGCTCCGTGGCTGCGTCATAGGCTCAGCCTCATTCCAAGGGTCCTACAAGAGGACAGGTGGTGCCTCTTCTTGGACTGGGTCAACAGCAGGTTGCCAGTGATGAGGGACTGAACTCTGCGTTCTGCAGGGACGGGCGAAAGAGGAACTTCGTAAGTTTATTGCCATGAGTCAACTGTATCTGCATAACTCAACTCCAACTGTGGGGAGCAAGAATGCGACCGTCTTATGACCTGCTTACCAAGTTCAGTAAGTGTGTCACGAATCCATGAAGAACAGCACGGGGCTCAGCACATAGTAGCCAATTGTTTTCTAGGGCTAACAGGCACACTAACTTGTTAGGAGGCAATAAGATTTGATGATGGACATCTGTCACATCACAGCCAACTGTTGGAAGTGAAATATGTTCCAAATCTGTGGCAGTATAATGAGCCATAGAGTGCTTATGACTCAAGGAAATAGCTCGGTTAACATAGTTGACAGACGCTGGTGGGTTGTCGAAGTGAAGCCGATGCTCATGGCGTCAAGCACAGGTGGCAAGATATGGACTGAGCCAGAGAAATATCCTTCTGCTCATGGATGCAAGCACTGTAATGAGGTACAGGCTAATCCAGAGAATTGGTGCCGTGGACATTGTCTCGAGCATCATAGCAAGATACAGGTGGAGCCAGAGGCATATTGTCTATGCCATGGATGCGAGGCCTGCAATAAGGTGCAAGCTGATCCAGAGTAACAGCATCGTGCGCATGGTCTCGAGAACCTTAGTGAGGTACAGGTTGAGCCAGAGATCCCTTGTTGTGTGCATAACATACAGCTCCGTAGTGAGGTACGAGCTGATGCGAACAAGTCACATCCGTGGAACAAGCATGCGTTGGAGCCAAATGCCTTGCCATCTTAGGGACGCAAGCGCTGTCCCATCCTTGTGCGAGAGGAGGCGGTTCATTTCTCTAGGGGGATTGAACGCACTCTCCATGACCTTGAACCACTCTGAAAGGATAAGTTTGGTTCTCCTGACCACAATGATACACACTAGCCTGCTCAGAAGGCTTATGGTGCGAGTGGTGGGATTTAAGCATAGAATCATGCTGCTGAGGAACCTGCAACCTAGGTGGAGAAATGGAGGAAGAAGAAAGCATCTTATCCCTAACATTAGGTGAACGACCATGTTGAGAATTCATTGCTGACAAGTTAGGTGACGCCACAGAACGTGGTTGTGTGTATGGAATAGGTGCATTCGAGTCCAAATCAATAGGTTGTGATGAAGCCAAAGGCCTCTGAGTAGAAAATTCACCCAAATGTTCTTCTGTAGTATTAGAATCGTTGGGTGCAGCAGCAGAAACAACAGGGAAAGTAATCTGTTTGGAGATTTGCTTAACCTTGGACAGCAGTGGCTCAAGTGGCTAAAGACGCTGACTGGGAGGTGGAAGATCAGCAGTTCGATTCCCAAGTACTTTAGGACGGAATGAGCTCCCGTCTTTGTCCCAGCTCCTGCCAACCTAGCAGTTCAAAAACAAGACATTGCAAGTAGATAAATAGGGACCAGTTCAGTGGGAAGGTAACAGCATTCCGTGTGCCTAGTCATGCCTGCCACTTGACCACGGAAATGTCTGCAGAAGCAGACAGCACTAGCTCTTCAGCTTCCAAGCAGAGATGAACACTGAACCCTAGAGTCGGATATGACTGGCTTTTGAGCAAGGGAAACCTTTACCTTTACTTTAATCTTGCACTGTTTAAGTTGTTTTGCCTTCTTAGCATGTTGCGTAGAGGCCTCCATTTTCTTATGCTTAGGAGCAGTTGGAACCAAAATGACCGACTGAATATTTGGCGCCTTTTTCTCAGGTGGTAATAAAGAACTGCACCACAAAAACTGAGCAAGTCTAGTGGCTCAGTTTTTTAAAGTTGACTTAGCAAACCTTTTACAGTGAGCACAACCACTTGTTAAATGTCCTTCCCCTAAACAAAAAACACAATTCTCATGACCATCAGCTGTGGGGATTTTAGAACCACAAGTAACACAGTACTTAAAGGTTTTTAAGTTTTCTATCAGTCATACAGACAGTAGCCACAAGTGGTGAAAAACAGTTCAATAACCAATAAATATTTCATTTAGTACAACTAATGGTTGAATGCTTGGGGTCCATCGCAAAAGCACAGTAATGGACCTGCCCGACTTGCAAGTGAAACTAATAAAACTTCACTATATCTAGTTATGAAAACTAAGAAATAGTTTCAAAAACACGCTAAACAATACTAAAAACAACTTTAACTAAGAAAGTTAAAAGAAAATGTCCCAAATAGTTACGACACGCGGGAGCCTGGAGGAAACAGGACCAGGCAAGCAGCAAAAAAATGGAACTGAGGGAATGGGGAGGGCCCCCGACACTAGGCATGCAGAGATAGTACTTTCTTTCGAAAGCTAAGTGTGGAAGACTCAACCACCGCACATGAACGGACGGGAAATCCATTAGTATGGATCCTCATGGACCATGAAGGAAAACTAGATGGTTTCACGTTATTGTATGTTGATATTATCACCCAAGGTTTTTAAAGTGATTTAGGTTTTTAATGTGAACTCAACTGAAAGAGCATTGGCACCAAAATTGCTCAATTCTACCCTACTGGAAAATGGAGGAACACTATCAAAAAGGCATCTTACCAAAGAGACAACTGATTCTTGTATTTGAGAAAAAGCCTTGCGTCATACCTCTAGAATTTCAATTTTAGTCATTCTTTCTACTGAACTAAACTATTTTATCCTGTTCTTCAGCTGAAAAATCTTTAAGGACTTGTGTATTGTGGTCGATAAGAATAAGACAATATTTTCCTGAACACTCACAATCTAAAACATTGACACAAAATCAATGGAGAAGGGAGATCAATGTTATATTCAACTATTATGTCTGGCTAATTTGGTGTACAGGACAGGGAGATATCAGAATATCACCACAACTTTGGTGACTCTGCTAGCTTTTTTTACAGTCACTGAAAAGGGCCTTTTCCACATCTGGCTTTTCATTCACACACAATATCACTTGCACCCTGCACAATCGTTCATGTTACAAAAGGCAGCAACTGAACCTCCCAAAGAGGTAAAAGAGGAAGTAAAGAAGAAGACTGATGGGAAAAGATGCAAAACTGCCAGTGTCAAACATCACAATAAACAAACCACAAGTGGAAGATCCAAGATTTATTTACCTGTTGCTACCTGCAGATAACATTCATCAACATATTGGCTCACTCATAATAAGCAATGATAAGTCACTTGAGCATACCAAAGGCCTATTCCTGTCTACATTTTTTTCCTTATATACATAGAAGAGTTTAAGCTATCAGCATTCGTTTTCAATAGAAAAGTAAATTTTAGCAAAGAAGCTGAGAGAGGAAGCTTGCCTGGCCCATCTACTATTCTGAGAATAGGACGCATGCCACCTTTTCATGTGTTGAGACTGAACATGAAAGCTGCTGCAAAGCTATATAACCAATATAAAACAAGTGGCAGAGTTCAAATACCTAGCAACATTTACAGAAGGTGGCAAAATGGATGAAGAGATTAACATACAGTGTAGTAAAGCAAACCAAATGTTGGGGAAGTTAACTCCATTCTTACAATATAAGGCAACACCAACCAGCACAAAGAAACACCTCATGCAAAGTATATTCATTCCCACCTTATGTTACCAGTGCCAAACATGGACACTTACAACAAAACATAAACAAAAGTTGGGTCACCATGGAAATGAGATGTCTGAGGAAGGCTGCTGGAGTGACTAGAAGGGATAAAATGATGCCTAAGTTTATAATGGAAAGAAATGGAACAGAACCAATTTTGCACTACATCCAGAGACTACAAATAAAGTGGCTTGCCCATTTGTAGAGAATGTCTTGAAATTCCATACCTTGAAAGGCATATGAGGAAAGAGAAGGACAAAGACCATGAGGCAGACCCAGAGGAAAGTGGAGAAATAGCATCAAATAAATATTACGTGACCACCAGTGGAGGCCACTAGAAGTGCCAGAACAAGAATTACGCATCTCTCTCAACACCAGATGGGGTAAAAGAGGAAGAAAAGAAGAGAAGAAAAAGAATGGCTATTCAGATAGAATGGAAAAAGATTATTGTTATATTCGTAACAGCATTGACATTGAATATTGCTAAAAATGGAATGCAGATTGGGAATTTGAATTGGAAAATTGGTATAGAGATATGGACTATAACTATAAATGATAAATTAACATGAGTTAAATGTGAAAGGGGGGTTAGCAATACAAAAACTGATTTTAGAGAGGTATGGGGAGACTTTTTAGATTACATTTTGATGAAGGGGAAAGGAGTAAAGCCAGCACAAGATGTACAGTAAAACCTCAGATAACGCTAAAACTTGGTTCCACAAGTCTTGGTGTTATCCGATTTTTAGTGTTATCCGATTCATGTTAAAATCCTATGGGATGCATCGGATAACGTTAAAGCTCCATAGAGATACATTGTAACCGCACAGGCTTCAGCGGTTGTTATCCGATCCATCCCATAGAACCTTAACGTTATTTGATCCAATTCTCCTCCCCAGATTACTTAACGTTATGCGATTCTAGCATTATCCGATCCAATCGTTATCCGGTGTTTTACTGTAATATCTGTTTGCAACAAGCGGGTGAATATAAAAAATTAATTATAGCGAGAATATTTAATGGAGAAGGTTTATAAATCCCACTGGTGGTGGGTGCACACAGGAGTTATATTGTGTTATATATATTTTTGTTTAGGTTTTTATTTTATTTTTGTTGTATTGTTTTCTGTATTTTAAATTAATACAAAATAAGAAAAAGCTATCACAAACCTTTCAATCCAGATAAAAGGCTGCCAACCTCAAAAGAAGAAAAAGAGTAGAACCTGGAACTGCCTTGTGGCTATTCAGCCAAACTAGCATATCAATCTTTCACCTAGTCCAGTGATAGCAAACTATGGCATGCATGCCAGAGGTGGCACTCGAAGCCCTCTCTGTGGGCACCCATGCAGTCACCCTAGCACAGTTTACCCCGCCCCTCTGCCCAGCAGCCCAATGGGAGCACTTCATCCCTTCCCACAGAACAGAGCTCACCCTGCCCCTCTGCCCAGGCCAATGAGAGCATTTTGTTCCTCCCGTTGCTACGTCGGCACTTTGTGATAAGTGGGTTTTGGGTTGCATTTTGGGCACACTGTCTCTAAAAGGTTCACCATTACTGACCTTCCAGGAAGCTCTCAATGGGTTGGATCAGACAGCCAACCTGACCCATTCCGCAATTTGCACACCCAAGCAAAATTCTAACCAACCTCCATGCTGTTCGAGGGGTTGGTTATATCCCTGTCCCCATCTGCTGATAATGCTCCAGCCAATGGGAAATTGAGCCAGGATCACAGGGCTAATTTCTCCCTGGATACAGCCCATCCAAACGTTAGCTCAAACCAACATAATCTCAGCTATTAATCTGACCTTAGCTGTAATTAAAACCAAGACTGGTTCCTCCAGCACTCCTAGCTGGCTACAATTTTAGCACCTCAAAGACATTTGGTTGTACTCTTTCTCCTTTATTATTTCATATTTTAACCCCTTTGGGGCAAGATCTTCACAATGGCATGAAATATTACAATACATGGCCTGATATTGGACAGATGTCATCTAGTCCTTTTTAATTCTATTTATCTTAGATGTATTAATTTTAGCTTTGTATGTTATTATATGCTGGTGGCGCATCTCACATGAATAAAGAAAAGAATGCATTCACTCCAGATTTTACTACTGAATACATGTATAACAGCTTGTACGTTATGTTTTCCCCCCATAAAAAGCTGCCTGGGAATAGAAGAATCACTTTTAAAGCTGCCTCAACTGCAATGTACTTCAAGAATTTGATGCAACAGTCAACAAATATACTTTCTTTAACAAGCCTCTCTCTTAAATAGTATAAGGCAGTGTAACAAAAGAAACATTCAAATCAAGTATTTTAAAGAAGCTATCTGACACAAGTCACACAATTTAAAGCCCTCAAATCCTGTTGCAAAATATCCTGTCACATAAGATTCCCACGCGCACACACCTCTTCAAGCACACAAAATGATATGCCAGCTTCTGATATTAAAATTAGTAACAGAAAGAAGATTTCAATAGTAGTGAATCAAACCTCTTTTTTATTTCTTCTGGCAACCTTCAGGAATTCGATCAAAATCTGTAACTGAGCAGCATGAGACTCCTGTAACAGAAAGTTTAAAGTTTTTGTATGTGCAAAATAAAATTGCTAAACAGAATGTCTTGCTATTTTAAAAAAATACATATGCAGTCAAGCCTCAGGTTATGGACACCTTGGGTAACAGAAAACTTGACTTATAGAAGGAAATTCTGAAGAAATGGTGTCATGATTTACAGGAAAACCCCATGACATGGAAAGGTTTTTTTGGGTGTTCTGACTCTTCCCAGGGGTGGTGGGAGGGTGTTTGGAGCATTTCCATTCTGTTTTTGAATGTTTTTGTCTCTTTTTGGGTCTAGCAGAAGCTCTTCCTGCAACCAACACGTGCTGGAAATCCCCCCACACACACACACCTTTCCAATCAACTGTTCATTGGGTACTTTTCCTGCAATTACCAGGGTTGGCCACTAGATGGTGGTGATGGAAATTTGACAAATATGCAAGGGGGGGGATCAGCTCTGAAGCTCACTAAAAAGCCAAACTAACTTTTTTTTCTGTTCCAAACTCTTTATAATGTGCACTTTTGAATTTTTCTGTGTTTTTGCCACTTTAAAAAGAGTTTTGAATAGAATAATTACCTTTCCCCCCCTCTTTTCTAACCTCTGGATCTTATTTTTTATTTCCAATGGACTCCTACGGGAAATTGTGCTTCATGTTACAGAAAAATCGCTTTACAGAAAATATTCTGGAATAGATTAATTTGGTAACCCGGGGTTCCACTGTAGTTGCATATCTTATGGCCAATGGTATACACCAGCTTCTGGGACCTGGCCAACATAGTAGTGATAATCATAACCAGCATATTGGTAGGCAGCATCAGGAATACGAATTCCTTCTTTACCCATTGTCTGATCTAAACTTCCTGCTTTAAGGAAAATAATGCACAAGAACCACCTGCTCTTGAAATCAGAAAAACTCTGGCAAGACTTGGTCTTAATCTGCATTATATTTGCAGCAACCTCAAAGCCCATTATGTAAATCCTCATTACTGTATATTAAGAATTAAACATATCATGTGGAGACACCCAAAGAAATGCAGAAGAACAAAATCATAGATTAATTGGCTGTGTCAAGAGTCAATGCATCAGAACTCCATTTACTAATTAGTTAGCAAGCACCAACCAAATCAAGGCAGGATCTCTAACAAGCAACCTTAGGCCAAACAGGTTTATTTGTTTATTACATTTATATCCAAACCATCTGGAATATTTTCCCACTCTGGATGGCTTACAAGATATTACAAGATTTTCATGGGGCAGTTCCTCAAATAATCAAAATCAAAGTAATCTTCAACTTTGTATTTTATTTGCCCTCACCAAACCTGTTACCAATACGGAACCCATGCAGAACATCTACTGCCACCTCAGGACCATTTTTTTTAAATTTCTGTCTTTCTTCCACAAATGAGACCCAAGATGTCTTTTAATTGTACAAAACAATAGTCAAACCTCGCTTAACAAGCATTTCGCTTAGTGAAAAACTCGCATAAAGAGCGGGTTTTTCAAAAAGCGATCCGACTCGCATAATGGAAATTTTCTCTATGCGAGTTGGACTTTTCCTATGGAAACTCACATAACAAGCATTTCTATGGGGAGTTTTTCCATAGAAATACTTGTTATGTGAGGTTTTCTATAGGAATTTTTGCTATGCGAAAAAAACTCGCATAGCAAAAAACTCGCTTAGGGAGCAACCTCGCAGAATGAATCATTTTCTATTCCTAAATTAACCAGGCTATATAATTATATTTTGGAGGGGGGAGAATCTCCAAATTCATGGCTTAGATCTATCATAGTATTAATACCAAAACCAGGAAAAAATTTAGAACTGGTTGACTCATATCGTCCAATTTCTTTAATTAATCAAGATGCAAAGATTTTTACAGCAATTATGGCTAATAGGTTAAATAGTTTTCTGGGGGAATATATACATACAGATCAGGCAGGTTTTTTAAAGGAAAGATATATGTCTGATTTAATAAGAAGGGTGTTAAATTTGTTACAAATAAACAAGAGAAAAGAAGGTAAAATAGGATTATTATCTTTAGACATTTTTAAAGCTTTTGACTCTTTACAATGGGTCACTATTAGGGAAATAATTAAAAAAGTAGAATTTGGGGAAAAATTTAAAAATGTAGTCAATCAACTTTATAAAAGTAGTTATGCTAAGGTAAGAGTAAATGACTCATTTACAGAAGATATTGAAATTAAAGCAGGAATGAGACAAGGATGTCCTCTTTCCCCCATTTTGTTTATAATGGCTATGGAATTATTGGCTAGAGCTATAAGGAGTGATACGAACATAGAAGGGATAAATGGAACAAAAATAAGTTTGTATGCAGATGATACTTTAATTATAATGAAAGATCCTATAAAAAATATGGAAAAGATACAAGATCATTTGCAAAAATTTGAAGAGATAACGGGCCTGAGAATAAATTGGGGGAAATCAGAAGCAATCTTTAGTAAATTAAATAAGGAAGAGATAGGGAGAATTAAGGAAAAATTTAAAATTCAAATTAGGAAAAGTATAAAGTATTTAGGAGTTAACATAGCTGACAATGTAGAGGATTTGAAGAAACTAAACTATGATAAAGTGAAAGAGGAAATTAAGAAGAAAATTGTTCGATATAGGGTATTGAAGACCTCCTGGTTTGGTAGAATAGCAATTTGTAAAATGAGTTTATTACCCAAGATTAACTTTTTATTTGAAGTCCTTCCAATTAAACAATCTGAGAAAGAACTAGGAGTTTTTCAAAATCTATTGAATGATTATTGTAATGGAGGGAAAAGAGCAAGAATACCTAAAAGCCTATGGTATAAATCGCAGAAAGAGGGTGGTTTGGGATTACCTAATATTAAATCGTATTACAGGGCGTTCCAAATTAAAGGCTTGGTAAAACTTTTAACGATAGAGGACCTCATATGGAGGGAGATAGAAATGAAAGATAGTAATGTGTGTGCAAAGGGAGAATTTCTGGAAAATACAGTTTTTGATTTTAAACCAAGAAATAATGTCCTAAAATCTATGATAAATGTTTGGATAAAGTTGAAAGATAAATTGGCACCAAACACCTCTCCAATATTAGAGTTGCAAGATCTTAAAACATTTCCAGTTAAAAATTTAGAATTAATAAAAAATATTATGTATAAATATGATATAATCTTATTAAAAGATTGGCTGGATCGAATTGAGAATGAAAAAACAAAAAAAGAAATTTATAAGGAATTAAAATTGAACTGGCTTCAGATACTAACGTTGGATAAGTGGAATAAACAATATAAAATGAAATTACAGCCAATAAGGCAGTTGACAGACTTCGAGGAGATGGTATATAAAATAAGAAGAGGTTCAATGGGGATAAAAGGAATAGTAAGTAAATTATATAAAATGATAAACAACATGGATGAATCCCAGGATACCCTTAAAAGAATGTGGGAATCGGACTTGAGTATTACTATTACAGATAAGAACTGGAAGAAAAAATGGAAAAGTAGGATGATGCGAAATCTGTCTACAAAAGTTAAAGAACACAACTACAAGATGTTGTGGCGATGGTATATGACGCCAGTTCGATTAAATCAAATAAATAGTAGCAATTCGAAAAAATGTTGGAGGTGTCATCAGGAAATTGGGACATACAAACATATGTGGTGGGATTGCAAAATTATTTCCAATTTCTGGCATAAAATGGAACAAGAAGTAGAAAAATTTTTAAATATCCGTTTAAAGTTGAATGAAAAAATAGTATTATTAACGGATTTAGAGGATTTGAAGTTAGAGGAAAATATAAAAGAGTTATTGTCTATTTTTTTGACATTGGCGAGACAACAAGTAGCCAGAAATTGGAAAGGTGATATGAATTTAGAAATTGGTAAATGGTATGTTGATGTTTGGGATATGGCATTAAATGAAAAACTTACATGGGAACTAAATATAAAAAGGGGGTTAATAAAACAAAATAGATTTTGGGACATTTGGAAGCCTTTTTTGCAACACACATTGATGGATAATAAAGGAGAAAAACCTGCTCCGAGTACAATGTATTTTTGGCAGAATGAATGAGTTGTAAAAGGAGTGGCTGGTAGACTCAAGGACTGTAGTGCACTGGGTGGTAGGAACCATGTACAAAATATTAAAGTTGTAATATGGTGGTTAAAGAGGAGAATGGATATAAGGATGAAAATATACAGTATAGCAAATGTATAAAAAATAACGTTTGATTACATTATATTATATTGACATGTATCTTTTTTTTCTCTCTTCCTCTTCTCATTTTTTTTAACGTTGTAGGATGTACGTGGGAACTACTTTTTTTTTGTGTGTGTAATTGTTTCTTTTATGTTTTGTAGACTGTTTTGTTGGTTTATTTTTAATATTGCAAAAAAATAAAAAAAAATAAAAAAAAAGAATGAATCATTTTCATTATGCGAGGTATGAGTGTATACAATGAAAACATAAAATGAATAGCAGAATCAAAATTGTAAAAAAGTTTTAAAATACATTTTAAAAGGAAATATGTAGAATCCTACAGCTCTTTGCCTATTGGCAGAAGGACAACAGGAAGGAAGCCCATAGTAGCATTGTCAGGTCCCACTGTTTCAAAAAGGTACCAGGGTTGTTGATAACAAAGACTGACATTTGAATTGAAAAATATAAATTCTCTCACCTGCCACACTGCATATTAACAGAAAGCAACTGCTATGTAAGTTCTAGATCACCAGATCATCCAGAAAGGACAATTACTTATGTGATCAGATTAAGCGGTTACCTGTTAATAGTGGGGCCTCAAGTATGAAAAAGGTACATAGCAGTGCAATACTATGCAAGAGTTGGGAAGTAAACTCTAAGTCAGGATTTCTCCAAGGAAAAATAGTGTTTTCTGATACATTTATAAAGAATGAAAAAACATACTGCCTCCAGCTGTTTTTTCTTTTGGACCAGCAGCTCCAACATTAAATTCACATTGGCCAAATCAAGGTTATCTTGATCTGTTCCCAGAAGATCCTGAAATATTTGCCACCTGTGGCCATTCTGAAAGAAAAACAAACAACTCATCAAACTCTACTTCCGAGAAAAGAGCTAAACTAATACTTGATTCTTTATAGATTAATTAGCTATGTGTAAGTCAAAACCAACTTCCAATGACTCTAATACGGTCGTCATGGTAAGTGAGATATTTCTGCAGTGGTTTTAACAGTTCCATTTCCCCAGTGAGTTTCCACAACCAAGTGGAAATTTGAACTCTAGTCTCCAGTGTCCTAATCTGTCCCCCTATCCACTACATCACACTGAGTACCAAGCACCATTCCCTTGCAGTGATGGCACTCCAGGTGTTCTTGAACTTTAATTCCCAGAAGCCCTGATCAGCAGGAGTGCTGACTTGGGCTTCTGGTAATTGAAGTCCATGAACACCTGGAGTGCCAAAGTTCACCATCACTGCCTTAGGGTTTCAAGTTCCCTGTTTCAAACCCTGAGAGAACCTCTTTCCAAGTCAAGTTAATCTTTTCATAGCATTTATTCAATTTGTAAGTCTGCAAGGTAGGACACAATTATAAACACAAACAATATAAGAAGCTAAAACAAGTTAATGACTAGGCCTAAATCTGCTCACCTGCCATTACTGTAGCTCTCTTCTGTATTTACTTCCCTACTTGCTGGAACTTCCTATGCTTCTCTATTCAAACCATGCTTACTCAGGTCAAAAAGGCTTTTTTCTGGTAAACTGTACTCTCACAGAACCATGTCTACATAAGAACACTTTACTGTAGAGCACTCATATCTATGAAATCACATTAACTTGGCCAGGTAATATCACCACCAATACAACATCCATTATAATGTAGACATCATAAATTGTAGTCATCAGATTTGCCAGACAACTAGCTTCTCTGGCAATGGAGAACAAAGCATTTTAATTTTAAAGCTTCCCCAACAACAACTGGAATACATGGTTCTTGCTTCCTCTACCATTTTGGATGTCATATGTGTACTTTTTCAAGTACACTAGTACCCCGGATAACGATGAGACTTGGTTCCACAAGTCTCGTCATTATCCGGTTTTTAACGTTGTGTGATACATTGATCACACAACGTTAAAAAAAGCCCTGTTTCCCTGGAGGCTGCAGCAAGCCAGAACGTCGGGATTTGAATCCTGACGTTTTGGCTTGCTGCACTTGCTGAGGACATCGGGGAAGCCCAGAAACAGCTTGGATCGGGTCTTCCTACCTCCCTGGACCCGGCAGGGGGGTCAGGGACCCCAAAATTGGTAAAAAAAAAAACCCATCCTTTTTTTAAAACCAATTTTGTGGTCCCTGACCCCCCTGCCGGGTCCAGGGAGGTGGGAAGACCCAATCCAAGCTGTTTCCAAAGTTCCCCCACCCTCCTGGAGGCTGTAACAAGCCAAAACGTCAGGATTCGAATCCTGATGTTTTGGTTTGTTGCAGCCTCAAGGCGGGTGGGGGAACTTCAAAATTAGCGCGCATCGGGTCTCCCAACCTCCCTAGAGCCGATGCACCCTATTTTTGAAGTTTCCCCACCCTCCTTGAGACTGCAACAAACCAAAACGTCAGGATTCGAATCCTGACGTTTTGGCTTGCTGCACTTGCTGAGGACGTCGGGGAAGCCCAGAAACAGCTTGGATCGGGTCTTCCTACCTCCCTGGACCCGACAGGGGGGTCAGGGACCCCAAAATTGGTAACAAAAACGGACTTTTTTTTACCAATTTTGGGGTCCCTGACCCCCCTGCCGGGTTCAGAGAGGTAGGAAGACCCGATCGAAGCTGTTTCTGGGCTTCCCCGACGTCCTCAGCAAGTGCAGCAAGCCAAAACTTCAGGGTTCGAACTCTGACATTTTGGCTTGCTCCACTGGCTGGGGACACCGGGGAAGCCCAGTAACAGCTGTAGATCGGGTCCCCTGCCTGCTCCAGAGAGATCAAAGGACCCTATCTACAGCTGCAGGGTGGCTGGGGAAGCTGACGGGGACTCCCTGTTGGCTTCCCTAGCCACCCGCTCTTGCCTCCGCAGCTGTGGGGTGGCTGGGGAAGCCGACAGGGGAGCCCCCCCCCCCGGTCAGCTCTCCAGCCATCCCACCCCTGCCTCCATAGCTGCAGGATGGCTGGGAAGCTGAACGGAGAACCCTGTTCAGCTTTCCAGCCACCCTGCTGCTAAGAACGGCTGTATTGGATAACGCTAAAAAGAACATTATCCGGTGCAAATTTCCCCCCCAAATTTGTCCTCGTTATGCAGTTTTAGCGTTATCCGATGCAATCGTTATCCGGGGTATTACTGTATTGGACTTCAATGTGAATACCTTCTGCCTTCATGAGTCTCGCCTTTTAGTATAAGCAAAGTGACATTTAGGCTCTTGCTTACAAAGTTTATAATTTTTTCCTGATAATGGTGCGAAAATTACCCATGGATCTATGAAATGTTCCTTATTTTTCTAGTACAGCCAGTCTAATTTTGTATCATATCACAAGCTATGGCACTAGAGTACCAGAGGTAGGGACTTGAGTTGTTACGTATAAGAATCTGCTTTTTAAAAAAGTACTGATGTTTGAGAACTTTACATAGTTGGTCAATTTTTAATCTTTATAAGAATTCATTTGGCAAGACAATAAGCACAAGGGAAATAACTGACATTGTTCTGAGCAACTGTACATTCAACAAAGTCTGATGATGCTATGAAGTGGGATATAGTAAAAAAGGCCTTAAATTGGCTTCCCCTTTTTTTAAATAAAAAATTAGGTATCATTAATATAGTGTAAACAGTGTTCCGAACAGTGTCCACCCAGCCACCTAAGGACAAAATTAATTATGGTCATCATCAAAACATAGTTACAAATAAGCTTATTCCCATTAAGAACTGAAATAAAGCAAGAATAAGAAAATGTGAACATACGGTGCTACTCACTGAATGGTCCAGTTTAAATCTTTTTTCCTCAAATCTTTGTTTCTGTTTAAGAATGAGCTCATTCACTAAAGAAAAAAGAAAGGAAATAAACAGTGAATTTCTTAATGGTCAGAGGAAATATATATTGTCTTAAGCATTCTTGCTAAAAGAAATCCTAATACAGTGACCTTTCAGTTTATTCATTTGATAAGATTCAATAGGAATGGTTTCACTGTTTGCCCTATTAAATCTGGTCTCTTTTGTTTATACAGCAACATTGCAGAATACACAATTTAAACATAGATTCATGGAACCACTGAGATGGATGTAAGACCAACATGCTCAATGGGGGCTGCTGGTGGACAACAACACGCTGTGTGAATGTGGAGAGATACAGAATCCGGCTCATTTACTGGTCTGCCGATTACTGCCCGAAATGTGCACCGATGTTGTTTGGCCAATGACAAGCCAAGAAAAGTGGCTTCATTTTGAAGACCTGAGTTGGAAGGGGCCTTTTAGGCTTTGATTTGGATTCCTGTTCAATGCAGGAATCCAAATCAAAGCAGATATGACAGAATTGAATGCATTCTCTGGGACGTTTCGTACTGCAAAATTTTTTTGTCAACCGGTTTTCCATAAGAATGCATTTCACAGTTTACCACAGGAGACCAATTAATCTGTTCCAAAAAATTTTTTTCATAAACCAAGGCATTGTTTTCAATGGATTATCATTTGTAAAGTGAAAATTACGTTAACCAAGGCATTCATAAACCAAGGTACCACTGTATAGATTTTAGCACTCTCTGCAATTTGTCTGTAGCACATTGTAGTTTGCTACAGAAAAGGGATGAAAAATCCATACAGTGAAGCATTCATTAGGCACTCGCGATACCCTGCATAATGGAAAAAAATTGTTTTGCAGGGTATCACAATTGCCTAATGCAGTAGTTCCCAACAAGGGGTACACAGCCCACTAGTGGACTTCAATTCCCAGAAGCCTCAGTCAGTACATTGGCTGATCAGTGCTTTGGGGAAATGACTTAGACTTCTGGGAATTGAAGTCCAAAAACCAGCATTTGGGAAACATTGGCCTAATGAATGCTTTGTAGTATGGATTTTTCATTATATGAAGGGTGCGTTATGCGGGGTACCACTGTATCAGTCTAGAAAATTATACCCTGCGTAATGAAAACCCCGTATAACTAACTTTTTCCCTGTTACATGGAGTTATCGCCCATTTGATCCGCATAACCAAAAAAAATGCACAACAAAGAGCTCCATGGAATTGAGCCTTTTCATTATGTGGGGTTCTATTGAATTGCATTTTTAAAGTATCAGAATGTTTTTAAGGTTTTCCTGGGTTTAATTATAGTTCCAAAAGTGGGTCATGAAAAGCTTTTGAATGGACCTTTTAGCAGCTTTACATTACACATGATGGGATATATGGCCCATGCTTCCCACATGTCCATCAGCTGAATGAAAGATTTTCTTTCATTGGACAGATACACATGGGCACATATATTATACACGTATTTAAAATTAAGCTTAAAATTAAAGCTTAAAATTAAACAGACCTACTCTAATGTGACTTACTATACTAAACAACAGGATTCTGACCATTAACTTATTCTTCTTCCTCAGGTGCCTTATCCACTCCGGATATTGGCTATCATCATGGCGATAGTCTTCCTGTACTTAACTCATAAGAACAGTTCTCCCGAGGACATGCCACACCAGTCTCTCAGGTTCTTCAGCCATGAAATCTGTCTACATCCAGGGCCTCTGTTCCCAGGAATCTTTCAGAGTGAGTTGGAGCTATACTTTATGTTGTTCCTCATGATGTGGCCAAGGTATTCGAGCTTTCTTTGATTAATGGTCTTAAAGTTATTTTTCTTTATCCATCCTGCAATACTTCTACGTTAGTCACATGGTCAACCCATGATATCCTTAGCCGTTGTCTGTAGATCCACATTTCTGTAGTTTGTATATCCAAAGCTTAATTTCTCTTTTCAGATGTTTTAGTCCAGAGGTTTGCAATGTTTTCCCACCAGGAGCCAGAGTCGCTCCTGGCACTCCCCGCCAGGGGCATGGATGCTCCCTGGACCTACATTTTCGACATCATTGGTAGCAGCAGGAATTGAGTGTTTTTTTTCTGGGGTTTTGAATAGCCTCCACCACTACCCATGGCAGCAAGAGGCTTTTTGGAGCAATTTCGCTCTATTTGGATAATTTCCTGACGCTTCCCCACTTCGTTTCGGCTTCTTGAACACACCACTGGACAACTTCCTGGTTCCACACTGAGAACCAAGCCAGTGACACAACCTCTGCCCAGCACTGGAAATTGCCCAGTGGTGCGATTGAGCAGCCGAAAAAAGCAGGGAAGCATCAGAAAATTATCCAAACAGAATGAAATTTTATTATTTATTTATTTTTTATTTGCTCATATTTACTATCCCGCTCTGAAATTGTTCTGAAAAGCCTCCTGCCACCATAGGGAGCGGTGGAGGCTATCCAAAACTCCAGAAAAACTGCACTATTCCCACCACGGTATGTGTCATATTGTGACTTCCGGCAGGGGGGGCAGGTCTAGAAGTCCCTGGGTTGCCACCATGGGCTGGATTAATGAGATGCATGTGATGGATTAGGCCCATGGGGCCGGGGTTGCAAAACCCTGCTTTAGTCAATGTCCAAGCTTCAACTCAATATAGCAACACTGGGAATACACAGCATCTCACTATTCAGATCTTTGTAGCGAGTCAGATAACAAGTGTTGCATTTTTATGAAAGTGGATCTTGCTTTTTCTATTTGTATTTTAATATCTACCTTGGGGACCCAATTTTCATTTAACATTCTCTCCAAATAGACAATTCTATCCACTCTTTTGAATTCTGTGTTCCTTCCATTAGCTTACCTTGAGTTGGTGTTAACTTATAGAAAATTCAAAGCTCTGCTTCAAATTTTATTCAGTACTTATACTGTATTTTAAAACATGACAAACAACATATATTTCTCCAACATCCTTCATATTTTAGGGGGAAAATACTGAAATCATTATAACTATTAACTTATTACTTCTACTATATTGTGCTGTCTGCACAGATGTCTATGGTAGGAAAAAACCAAATACAGTAAAACCTCATATAACACTAAAACCTGGTTCCACAAGTCTTCGTGTTATGATTTTTCGTGTTATCTGATCCTCTATGGGATCCATAGAGATACATTGTAACCACACAGGCTTTCGCGGTTGTTATCTGAAGCATCTCATAGGATCTTAATGTTATCTGATGCAATTCTTCCCCCCAGATTCCTTGATGTTATGCGGTTTTCGTGTTATTCGATACTAATGTTATATGAGGTATTACTGTAACTGTTTTTTACTTTAAATTTGAACATTGTTTTATAAATTCATTATTTTATTACTTTGACTTATGTCAGGAAAAAGACCTATTTCCTAATGTCTCCCAAGGCTTGAAATTGCTATTTTTTAGCTAGGCCTCATTATTGGCCTCATAGAAATCCTTTGTCTTCTCTCTGTCTCTTGGACAGCATGTTTTTCAACCATGTTTCAGTCAGTGTACCCGTGTTATCTTTCTAGCTAGCAGAGCTTAGAGTGTTATGTCTTCACATAAATGTAAACAATGTGTTGTTTTGAGAAAGTTATTCTCTGTTGTTCTCTGTTACCTGATTGGCTAAGAGTAACCCACCTGACCGCAAATTCTCCATTTTGAGTTAGTTCGTTTCTGCCTCTTCATGGATTAAGACCTGTTTTGATTTAAGAGTTCGTTTCTGTTTCCCGATGGCTTAAGACCCTGGACTGTTTGCTGGTATGATTTTACCATGATTACCTAAAAGATCTTGGACTGTTTACTGGACTGATCTTATGTTTATGACCTTTTGATCTATGCTTTTCCATGGACTTTCTTACATGAACCTGAGGAATAAAACAGCTGTTTCTCTTTGAAGATTGTTGTTTTTCTTATCACACACACACCAACGCTACGCTACCAGAAGCCTCCCTTGTTCTGCTCATTAAGTTCCTTTTAAAAGCGGCCCAGGTCTCTCAGAGTTGGAAGGTAAGGGTTAAATATGTTCCAGAAATGAGCACATGCTCAGGAGCATGAGTGGGGGGGGGGGGAGGGGGCTTACAGAGAAGCCTGGGGTTCCGACAACTTATCACTTAGTATGTTACCAATAAATGTTATAAACAATAAATTTCTAATAATTTTCTATGAAGTAATTTCCATCCCACTTCACTGGTACTCTGCATGTTAAGACAGTGGAAATAATACTTCACCTATCATGTGTAAAATGATTCTGAATTTGTATTCCCATCTATGTTAGGAATTTTACCTAGATATTATTGCACAGGAAAAATATAATAGCCCAGGTAAGATTTCACAGCTGGGAAGAGGTTTTTGCTTTCAATGTTCATCCCCCAACCCTGTGACTCTGATCAGATTGTTGCTTGCAAACTACGATTACTGACATGGATGCATCAATTAGATCAGATCATCTTTCAGGTTGCTAGGGAGGTATGTGCCTTCCCTCCTCCTGAATCTGAGTGGATTTTGTGCTAGCATTTGTAACACAGAGTGAGCAATCATACCTGCCCTGGTTAAAGGGAGACAGCACAATCAGTCCAGGTAGGGTACATACAACCTGTAGACTACAGTTGTACAGCAGCACCATAGGGATAAAACCAGAAAGTGCCATCACAAATAACCTGTCTTCAGATTACAATGTTCAAACAAAGTTGCATAAATGTCAGCAAAATAATATTTATCAAAACAAAGCAGGAAAAAAAGTGAATGATAGAAGATATGCTTACTGGTAACTAATAACATTAAATAAATAACATTGATAAATAACATTGAAGGTTCCATTGCCAAGAAACACTACAACTCACCTAAAAAGTTGGGATAAAGATGATCAATATTATCCACAACATAATTACATTTTGGGCATCTGTTGTTGTCCTCCAGGCTTTGATGAATGCACTTGTAGCTATCCAAGGGAAAACAAACCAAAACAATGAAAAACAAGATTTTACGCAGAGTTACTCAGAAGATAAGCCAGGAGAAGTATAAGTGCACCACATTTTATCATTTATCAATGGTAACTGTACTATCAGAAAGCAAGGCTATGACACAAATTAGTCTCATATAAAGATAGATCAGAGCTTCAAAAATAGAAAACAAATCTTAACTTTATATCTTGGCCCAAACACTAGGACTACTTAAGAAAGAAAGAAGTAGAAAAGGGGAGACATTCAATATT
This sequence comes from Furcifer pardalis, assembly GCA_030440675.1. Lineage (NCBI taxonomy): Eukaryota > Metazoa > Chordata > Lepidosauria > Squamata > Chamaeleonidae > Furcifer > Furcifer pardalis. The sequence continues at coordinate 156,196,713 of CP126891.1, forward strand.
TGCTAATGTACTCTATATAAAACTGCAATATAAACCTGTCAGGTTAACCACTGCCTGACACTCAGGTGTTGAGTCGCTGGCAGTATGGTCTACTCTATTACCATAGCAAGTAAAGCAGGTAATGCATGCCATTTCCAATGTTTTTCCCCAAAAAATTAAAGATATGAAAATGAGCCAAAAGTTAGTTACAGCAGAAAGTTCAGGATCATATAAACTTCCAATATAAATGCAGGAGTAAGGCAAAACCAAAAAGGGTTCCCAAGGATGCACCCACAAAAAATGTTAATTTAGGGCATATCATTCCAAGCCATTTTGGTCAAAACCCACTTTACCAAATTAATGAATCTATCTTAAGGATTCAACCTTTGTTCATGATCCTTAACTTTACAAACAGGTCGGCTTTATAAATCACTAAATAACTTTATACACAACTGAACTTTATACTACTCAATTTTGTCAACAAACCTTACCAGAAGCTGTGTCCACATTTTGTCATGTATGCTTCCTCAATCATATCAAAGCAAATAGGACTGGAAGAAAAGAAATACATTTCATTACTGAAACAGACATGTTAAAAACATTCAACTACTGTACAGTATCTAGTTATTGAAAAATGAAAAGGAAGTAAACCAATTAGTTATATTTTGTGTTTGCCAACCTTTGATTTTTTTTTACTTCAATTCCCAGAAGCCTAAGTCAATTCCCCAAACCACTGATCAGCCAATGTACTGATTCAGGCTTCTGGAAACTGAAGACCCCCTGTGGGGTGTGGGAACTACTGCATTAAGCTACATGAAGAGGAAATTTCTTAGAACCATTTGATTATCATAGCATGAACTTTTCACACCTCTCTGAGTGAGTGTGTGTGTGAGAGAGATCTTTATGTAATAAATAGGGCACTATGTGAGCTTTGTTTGCATAACATCATAGCACTCCACAGAGACAAATCAATATATTAAAATGCCAGATACAACAGTTTGGAAATTTTATGTAACAGCCTGAGATTATAAACAGTTCCTCACAAATGTTGTAATGCAGCAAATAAAATAGTTCATGATAGGACTTTGCTCTCGAGTAAGCCCTTTCATGCTACTGAGCTATCGCCTCCTGGCTGAAGAACCCCAGGTCTCTAGATTAGTGTAAATAAGGTAACGTGAGCCAAGTAACCACTCCAGGTCCCTTCAGGTATTTTTAAAAGTACAGTGGTACCTCGTACAACAATTTTAATCCGCCCCACAGGGCTCATTGTTGTACGAAAAAATTGCTATACAATGGATGCATCGTATAGCAATTTTCCCTATGGGATGCATCGTACAACGAATATCTCTATAGGAAAAATCGTACAACAAAAAAAAATTTGTTGTACGATTTTCCCCATAGAGATGCACTGCACTGTATAACAATTTTAGATGGTATAAAGGGCACAATGTTTTTTTTTTCAAATCCTCGTTGTTGTATGATTTAATTGCTGTACGAGGCATTCATTATATGGGGTTCTACTGTATATTGAAATCAAAGTAAGTTACAGAATAAAAGTCCAGCAAAAGTTCAGAAAGCATATTAAAATAAAGTCGATCGCTTGAATTGGGCGGCAGTATATAAATTTGAAATAATAAATAAATATTTTTGCAAATTATTACTCACACATGTACTCAGCAAGAAAAGTATATTGCTGCTCTCAGAAACCTCCAAATACAATAATTTACCTTCTGAATAAGTCATATTTAACACCAAAATACCAATTTTTCATAGTCAGGAATAGGCTTCTGGCCAGTTTTCAGGGCGAGTTACTTTTTAAAAAGAGATTAGTAAAATGCCCAAAGATTCTGGGAAGCAGAATATTGGCGCCAGCCCTTCTAAACTTTCTTACCTCTTTGTTTATCGCAACATATGGGAGGGAAAACATGAAATGATGGAGACATAACAGATATGGTAGGAAATTAAATAGTGTTATTTCATAAATACTTAATAGTACAGAGACATGGTACATGTACTCAATAAAACTGATTTTATGAGGTACACTTGCTAGTAAGTTCTGATTCCTATTGAGGTATATTATACACTTTGCTCTATGGCAGAGAAGGAAACTTCAGAAATAATGGGTGTGGACCTTAAGCTGGGGCCAAGTGCTGCCTTATTGACTGTTGTAGATAATACAAATACTGTATAGACATAAGTAAAAATGACTTGTTATCTAATATGTCAACAACAGCAAGACATTTCATTGCAAGAAACTGGAAGCATGATTCTTTGATAAAAATGGAAGATTGGTATAAGAAATGTGGGAAATTGCGCTTAATGACAAGCTTACTTGGGACTTGAATTTGAAAAAGGGTATAATTAAGGAAAACAAGTTTTGGAGTATATGGAAGCCATTTTTGGAATATACGTTGATTTTAAAGGCGGCAGACCAGCACCAGACCAACTGTGTTTTTGGAAACAATAAGAGATGGTCATGGAAAATCATAATCTCCAGGGCATTGTAAATATCACTGGTGATTTATTTTTCCTTTTTATGTTTATTCATATTACTGTACTATAGTATATTAATGTGAGTGGTTTTATATTATTAAAAAGTTGGATATAATAGAATAAATATTTACAGAAACATATACAGTACACAAATATATGCATGAGGATATATACTGTGGGAGATACTCAGACAAGACATTTACAAAAGGAGCATACTGTATATTTGATAAACGTCATTAAAATGAGAATTATTCATTGTATTGAAAATGAAATTGTTTTTATTTTATTTCATAATGTATTGTATTGTAATTATAATTATGTTTTGTATTGAAATGTAATGTTTGATTTTTGTTCTTTTTTATTATCTTGAAAATTATTATTTAAAAAATATATATATTGGACTTCCTTTTGGGCAGGTGAGGCAGGTACGGTACCTAAGATAATTTACAGCAAAGAGAAATCCTGAGTCTAGGGATCAGAAGCTTATGATCTGTCCAACAGTCATTGACATTTCTAGCTGTCCTGGTGATAAGGACATATTTCTTAGCACACTGCCAGGTGATGATGTAGTTAAGGATTTGCTAGTGCTTGGACCAGGGACGCATCCATGTGGTCTTAAAACGGTTGGGTAGTCGAAACTGAGTATTGGTGGTGAAGAGTTGATGTTCTCCACATAGTCCAAGAAGCAGTAGTCCATTGGAATCACAATTACCAAGTCCTTGCTTACCTATCTCATTTCCCTACAGTTGATAATCCTTTCCAACTCTGGCATTGAAGTCCCCAAGCAGTAAAAGCTTGTCCCTAGCTGGTACCTTAGTGATGGTAGAGCTCAGCTGACTGTAGAACAGGTTTTTAACATCTTCAACAGCATCTAAAGCGGAGGCATAAGCGGAGATGAGTCTGATGGAGGTATCTCATTGGAGAAGTTATATGGAGAGTCATAAGCCTTTCACTAATTGCGGTAGAAATGAGTTGACAGTCATTTACTAACTTTGTCCTCACAGCAAAACCTACATCTAGCTTCGCTCAAGGCAGCAACATCAATGTTCAGCCTAGCAAGCTCATTGGTCACAAGAGCTGTTCTTCTCTCTGGTCTGTCACTGTTGTCAAGGTCAAGTAGTGTCCTAATGTTCCAGGTGTCAATTGTCATTATCATTTGCTTGTTCTTCATTTTTCGACCACATATAAAGAGTGACCCATAGGCTGTGGCCTCCCTGCTGGACAAAGCGCGTGACTTCTGATGTTTAGCCCACCTTTTCTAGGGCCTTCCCTGTGCTGAGTGGGCAGTTGTGCTCCTAAATAGACCTGCCAAAACACAAATGTAGGGCCAAATTCCCAAACAGACACACAATTATCAGAAAGATGACCATCACACATCTGTTGCCAAGTTGCAGATGCGAACTACAAGCTTCACTTCAACCCAAAACCTGCCTCCACTGTCCTTTTCCCATCGCTGTTGGACTTTGAAAGAAGAATGACAAACAATAAAGATGCCACTGGTTTGAATTTGTTTAAGGTGGATCACGGCTTGCCACTATGATAATGGAGCCATTTTTTGTGGCACATATGAAATGAGACATGTAGGATTTAACATCGGGGCTACAATGGACCAGCACAGCCTTGAGGCCAGTCCATCTGGCATGACCTCCTCCGCCTCCATGACCGTTGGAAACGGAAAAGTGAAGTGGTTCCTCCTCCGCTCATTTTGCCGTTCGGCCCAATGTGATGGTTTTCAATTGCATTTTCTCCAGTGAGGGGAGAAAATCACCCCACCTAAAGGGGCTCTACCCATAGCCATTGGCCCCTTTAGGGAGTCAGGTTATTTATTGCCACCCAACACTAGGCCTTGAGTCGCTGGCTGTACAGTCTACTCCATTACCATAGTGGAATGTCTAGCCAGACCAGGGATTCTCAACCTATGCCCGGGGGGCCAGATGCAGCCCACAAAACCATTTCATGTGCCTTGTGTGGCAGACATGGCAAAATGGCCATATGACCCCAAAAGCTATCTGAGGGAGCATGACCCAGCCCTTGGCTTGAAAAGGTTGAGAACCCGTGGGCCAGACAAACAAAAACCAAGATCACAGCCTATATATTATTAAAACAACAGGTTGAACCAAATATTGTTTTGTTCTCTATTGCAGTGGTTCCCAATTAGTGGTACGCGTACCCCCAGGGGTACGCGAGATTGCATCAAGGGGTACGCACAGCAATCTCTTAACTAAAATATTAAATCCTTAAAAAACAATAATGCAATAACAATTGCCAAAAAATTATTCAATTTAATTAAACGATCAGTAGGTAAGTCAATCGTATGCATCAAGCGCTTTCTTCCGCCGCGGCGGTTTTTCCCGCACCTCCCGCATCTCGCGTCACTCGATCGTGGCCGCCCCTGTTCCCGCCTATTTGCTCGTCATTTTCAACGTGCACATTTGTCACATTAATGAAACATGTGTTCTCTGTCATTAGAATGTCTTTTGATGATAATAAATATAAAATACACCTGATTTCATTTTTTATTTAACGTTCCTGCAATAAGGGGTACACAATATTTAACGTTCCTGCAATAAGGGGTACGCAAGTTTGAGGTCTTTCTTGAAGTGGTACGTAGAAAAAACTAATTTTGAACCACTGCTCTATTGTTTTAACTCAATAAAGTTAAAATAATAAATAAAATAAACATGTAAAAACATCCCAGAAAATGACTACCACCCCATCTATACTAAAAGAAATAAGAACAGCCTATTAGAAAATCCTTTCTGAAAAGTCTCTTGCCTTGGATCTCTAATTTGTTAACAATCTTCTATTCTATATGTCTGTGTGCTGATCTGTATTAATGAAACCTTTCAATTAAGTCACTGATCCCATCCTGGTGTCCCCAAACATGTTTGTATCTCCCACATTGACTATAGATATTAGGGAAGGTTGAATGACAGGCACAAATAAGCACCATTTAAAAGTGATGCAAGATATCTAAATATTTACTGCTTGCAAACTATTTACTGTTTTGACCTTACTGAATTAGAACAGTACAAACTAAAACAATAATTATCAAATATTAGAAATACAGAAACAAATCATTAGATAAAATTAAGATACATTTGCATTTAAGATAGCTTTGGGTAACAAACATAAATCTTCACCTCACAACAATATTAAGAATATCAATCAATCAATCTTTTAATTCCTTGATTGACCAGATTATCAAGGGATAAGTTCCTGATGGTCACAAATCATTTTTCATTCATTTCACTGTCGCACTCTTCTTCTCCAGATTCGACCAAAACTTTTCACGTTTGGGTCTTTCCATCTTTTGGGGGGCCTGTCAAGGGGTCTTTTTACTCCTCTGGGATACCACTTGGTGACTGCTGTTGTCCAATGCCCATCTGTCATTCGAGAGACGTGTCCAGCCCAGCAGTTTTCGTTTATAACTTTTGGCAACACCTTTGTTGATTACGCTTTGTTTTCTTATCTAGACATTGGGGATGTGGTCGCAAATGGATACTTTTAGCGTTGATCTTTTCATGGCTCTTACAGCTCTTGATAGTTCTTCTTCTGCCTTCGTTAATGACCATGTTTCACTCCCATAGAGAAATACAGGTAATACTGTCAAATTTTAAAGGTTGGTGCATTGTTTCTTGTCAATTTTCTCATTTAGCAAGATTTCTTTGATAAGAGTTAAATGCCACCTATCCCGCTTTCTTTCTTTCTTCTGGCTAGTTCTGCTCTATGATTGTTGCCCATCCCAATCAGACAGTGGGATAGGTCCATTCTGCTCAATAGGTTCATTCTGAATTGTTTGGAATTTCAGCTGGTTGTTTGATAGGTTCATTCTCAAAAGGTTCGTTCTGCTCGATAGGGTCATTCTGGATTCTTATTTGGAATTTCAGCTGGTTGCTTGATAGCATATTTTTTTGTCTTCAGGCCATTCATTTTTAGGCCAACCTTCCTACTTTCTGCATCAAGCTCACACAGCATTTTTTAGAGTCTTTTAATACCAATTAAAAATATAGAATCCTCATCAGGCGAACCTGATGACAGCATTCCACAAATGATGCTTCACAACTGAAAAAGCATTCTTCCTAGTTAACATCTATCCAAGGCTTGGTTTAGCAGTTCAGTGATAGTCTTAATATAAGGGGAGATATATAAGGGATAGGAGAGCTGCTGATGCTACCAAGTCCTAAACTGTACAAGGTCTCAAAAGCAACAAAGCATTTTATAGCATCTTCTTCAAAATAATTTTACAAGAACAGCTCCCTTTACCAGAAGCATAATGTATAGACTCAGCTGCAAATACAGATACATACACTTGCTAAGCAAAGGTTGGAATAGAAATGCAAAAGATACCAACAAACAATGGCTTTAAGATTGGTTATTTAACCACTGTTGACCGATTGTAAGGACGTGCTAGTACTATTAAGCAGATTAGCACATATGTAGTGATAGTATAGCGTCCAATCAAAACGTAAGAGATAAGAGTTTTTAACCTCTCAGTGAGGCAGAAGAAAGCATAATACACAAAGATTACATGGAACACAAAAATTGCTTGAGCCTATGTCTCTTATGTCCTACCTAGACCAGGGATCAGCAAACTTGGCTCTCCAGATGTTCTTGGACTTCAATTCCCAGAAGTCCTGATCAGTAGGCATACTGACTTGGGCTTCTGGTAACTGAAGTCCAAGAACACCTGGAGAGCCAAGTTTGCAGATCCCTGACCTAGACCAACACTATCCATTTTTCCACACCTGCTCTCAGAGACCAAAATCCTCTAGCTTAGTTATGCTGACATAACTCTTTGGGAGCAATTTGCTTCAAGTTATGAAATCTCCATAACATTATATGGTATATACTGAGTTGTGTGATTCAGATGCAGTAGATATCATCTAGAGCAGGGATTCCCAACCTACAGCCCTACAGAAGCTCCCACCTCCACCGGATGTCCCAATACTTACCGCAGAGGTGGTGGTGGTAATCATGCCATTTTTGCAGCTTCTTGCACAGTCTCTGCCACTTCCCAGGGCAGCAGAAGGCTTTTTAGAGCATTTTCACTCCATTTTGGGATTTTTTTTAATCGCTTCTCTGCTGCGTTTCAGCAGCTAAAGTACAGCAGCTTGGGAATTCTGGTGCTGGGCGGAGCTTACAGCATTGCTTAGGATCACACCATGGAACCAGGAACTCCTCAATTACTGTGGTTTAGCTGCCAAAACGCAGTGGAGAAGCGAGGGAAAACTCCCAAAACTGAACAAAAATGCTCCAAGAAGCCTCCCGCTGGTATCTTTTGCGACCCTAGGAAGCAGCAGAGGCTGTGTAAGAAGCCACAAAAATGGCACAATTGGTGCCACCACCGCTAAACATGTAAGCAGTGGGAGCAACCACACATCTGGCCCCCTCAGCTGGATGTTGGGGGCAGGTCTGGCCTGTGGTGGGAAAACGTTGGGCACCCCAATCTAAAAATTTCTAAACCTGAAATACAACACAATTTTGGACCTTAAGTTCTCTGAGCAGCAGGGAAAGTTCTCTCTCTTTTTTGTCAGCCGAAAGCTAGGTATCAATGTTTTATGCAAAAATATTTAGAAATATCTAGAAATATTTAGGGGGTTGTTCAAAAGACTAGTCTGATATACAGAATTAAAAGAGTAAGATTATTTTAACTGCCACAGATAACACTAGGGTGAAAGTTTACCCACATTCCACTACAAGATTATGATACTGTAATGATGATGAAACAATGCTTCAGGGTAAAAGTCTGCATTAGATACTGAAGCACTGAGACACCTTACAAAATAAGGAAAGGAATACCCTAAAGAATAAGGTAAAACTATGTTAATCAGGGAAGTTTACTACACAAGACATCCACACATTTTATAAATCTTGTTGGACCCATCTGAGTGATCATATCTTAACTCAGAAATCCAAGAAATAAATAAACTAGGATCTTGTTAAAATGGCAGGATACTTTTCTAAGTGAAATGTTCTTAGACCTGGATTAGGCTCAGGAGTCCTCAGTTCAAATCCCCACTGAGCAAGGAGTTTGGGTCCAATCAAACTTTCTCAGCCTGGCCCAAATCATAAGATTGCAAGGATGAAATGCGGAACTCATTGGAGGAAATGAAGGTGTAAATGTAAGACATAAACAAACGAGTTTAATTACATTGGTTTAAGATCTAAATGTTTTCCAAATACAGTATAGTACCCATACTTCTCTAGTCTGAAGACATCCAGCCTACATTCAGATACACCAAGAAGAAAATAAGGAATCTGTTGCATTCCAGTATCTGTATGGCATTTCTGCTACTAAAACACCTGCTCAGTTATTAATTCTGTGTAGCTCAAAATTGAGTACAAACTTACACATTAATTGTGGAAGGCACACTACATACGGCACAAATATAGCAACCTGGAAACATTTGAAAGAAAACTGAACCATGTTGAGAAAAGGTTTATACATCCTCATCTTAAATACAAAATATGCCCTATGAAAATGAGAATATATTTCCTGGATAACATTTTATTATTATTATTTATTAGTTCAAATTTATATTGCCACCCACTTTTTAAAAATACACTGAACTACCTGACAAGTCTCTTTCAACGATTCTTAAGCCTTCAACATGGGGTACGCACAGAGAGCTTCCTCGACGATTGTGGTATTTTTGAACCCTGGTAATGGCAACCTCGTGTGTCCAGCTAAACGATTATTAGGCGAGAGGAATTGCAGAACGAATTCACCAAAGGGTGACTTTATTTTGGCAGTTTCACGACTGACCTAGAGACGGAAGCAGCTGCCGCCAACATTTTACATTTGTGAATTCAGTTCCAAGCCATGCATGGCAATAATCTCCGCCGCCCTCCCAACTATAATTCTTGCAGTAGCCTTGCAAAACAGAAAAACACTAGAATGCCACATTTTGAACCAGACAAACGGACACTTGAGGCGCAGACAGACAAATCTGGGGCCATCTAATTCGGTGTCACATTATACAGTAAAACCTCATACAACACTAAAACCTGGTTCCACAAGTCTTCGTGTTATATGATTTTTAGTGTTATCTAATGCATGTTAAAATACTATGGGATCCATAGAGATACATTGTAACCACACAGGCTTTAGCGGTTGTTATCCGAAGCATCCCATAGGATCTTAATGTTATCCGATGCAATTCTTCCCCCCAGATTGCTTAATGTTATGCGATTTTAGTGTTATTCGATACTAATGTTATTGAGGTACTGTATTACTGTATTGCTCTTAATCGCCCGCCCACGGGGAGGCCATCTCGCGTAGGACAGACAGCCTCGTAACGTGCAGACGAAGGAGGAGGGTGTCGTGGCTTACCCACAGCCCACCCGCCCCTGGCCGCTCACCACACAAAATCGTTGCTTTTGTCCTCGTAGGAGTTGAGGAGGCCGTTGCACAGCGGGGTGAGAAGCGGCCTCTTCCTGCTGCCGCCACTGGTGCCACCGTGAGCTACGCCGTGGCTTAAGCCGCTCCCTGCGCCGCCTCGGCCTCCCCCGGCCAGCCGCGACAGGCCGGCGCTAGAGGACCCGGAGACGGCGGGCGCCACTAAGACGGGCCGCGCCGGAGCCGCCAGGCCCGCCGGACCGGAAGAGGAGCCCGGAGCCGCCGCTGTGGCCGAAGAGGCCGAAGTGGTGACCGAAGAAGAGGAGGAGGAGGCGGCGGCGGAAAGGCCCGAGGCGCCTGGCCCGGCCGGAGGCTGCTGCGACGGCTGACGGCTTCCCGACATAGCGAGCGAGGCCTGACCGACTCCCTCTCCGGGTGGCCTTCCTTCCCGCCTCAGTCACCGAGGAGGCCTCATTTCCTTTTGCCGAGGAGAAGGGTCCATTCCACACACGGAAAGTGGGGGACGACAGTCAAGCTTCCACAACAAAAACAAAAGCTCTTCCCTCTCTTCCCCCCCCCCCCACCTCGCGCCTTAAAGAGGACCAACCGCCGCTCTGGATTGGAGGCTAGAACGCTCGCTGGGCGCCCCTCCCCTTCGAAGAAAAGGGGCGGGGCAAGGAAAGAACCTTCTTCCCCCGGTTGAAACTTTTATGTGGGCAGGCGCTTTCACGCTAGAGAAGCGTCACCCACTGCGCCTGCGCCGCTCCTGAGCACCCTCAGTCCCGCTCTATCATGCATTGCGTGCAGGAAGAGGGCAGAGAGGTACTGCGCCTGCGCAAAAAGAGCAAATGCTGGTCACCTAGCAACATGGGTGGCATAGCCTCCACTACGAGCTCTGTGGCTGGGAAAGCGTCTTGATTGTCAAGACGTTCCTGTCAGTGGTGGGATGTCAAAAATCTTACTACCCCACCATGATGTCATCACAGTGTGGGTGGAGCCAACATCATGATGTCATGACATTGTGGGCGGAGCCAAAGAAAATAATAATAATAATAAAATGAAATAAAAATAAGCACACACATTATGTGATGGGATGTAACAGGTTCTCACCAGTTCTCCAGAACCGGTAGTAACTTTTCCCAGTGTCCCGGAGAACCAGTAGCACCTTTTGGGGGGAACCACCTTCTGGGCTTACCTTTTCACTGGTTCCCCCACTGCGCATGTGTGCCAAGCACTTGGTGTGCATGCATGCCTACAGTGCTTGGTGCGTATGCACGGCCTCCTTGCTGTCCTCCTTGCTGTCCTTGTGTGGTGGGTGGGTGGGGTGGGTTGAGGGGTGTATGTGTGTGCTTATTTTTATTTCATTTTATTATTATTATTATTATTATTTTCTTTGGCTCCGCCCACAATGTCATGACATCATGATGTTGGCTCCACCCACACTGTGATGACATCATGGTGGGGTAGTAAGATTTTTGACATCCCACCACTGAGGTCGCCCCTTGCTCGAAAGCTAGTTGTATCCGACTCTAGGGTTCGGTGCTCCTGTTTCTAGCCAAAGAACCATCGCTGTCAGCGTCTGGAACATTTTTGTGGGCATGTGGCAGACATGACTAGACACAGAACACTGTTTACCTCACCTATTAATCTACTTGCAATTTCTTGCTTTTGAACTGCAAGGTTGGCAGGAATTGGGACAAAGACGGGAGCTCACTCCATTGTGCATCACTCAGGTCATTTCATTTCATTTATTCGATTTGTATATATACCGCCCTACTCGGTACAACCGACTCAGGGCGGTTTACAGAACTGTACATATAAGACAATCAAAAGTAATATAATCAGAGGTCATACAGTATAATACAATAAATATAACAATGCAGTACAGCAGTGCAATAAAACAAACCACAATGCAAATTAAGGTTACAAAATACAGTGCAATAAAACAAAACCACTACTGACCTTTAATTTGTCAGGTTCCGGGTCTTAACCACTAAGCCACCACAGTCCCATCAAGACTTTAAAATGTACAGGAAATTAGGAACCTTCAAGTGTCTTTCGTGTCTTTTTAGTGATTCCAAACTGAGTTAAAAACAGACTACAATCTTGTAAATAGGTAGGGAACATAGTAAAACTTTGTTCCCATTATCAGATTGGGTTTTAGTTCTGCAACTTTCCTGGCTTAAAGGCTTCAGTCTTAAAACACAATTAGGAATAAGCCTCACTGAACAAGATAACACTTCTCAGGAAACATGAATATATAGAATCATAGTATAACTTCATTTTGGCATATCAGAGAGAAAGCAAGCATCTTCCTCCATTTGCAATTCAACAGTGCATTTCTGAATAGCAACTAGAGATCTTTTGCTATTACCAGTTGTAAAAAGCCATTTGATATGTGTACTTATCTGTTACCACTTCATCTGATGTGTATAAATTGAGGCCATGAAGTTTTACTCCTGTGTCTTATGAAGTGGACTTGATCGATGAAAGCTAACAGGTTCCACCTTTTAGACACAGTAAACCGCCATCCAATATGTTATGAAATCCAACTCTAGAGTCATTGCCAAAAATCCCAAATGTGCAATTAAATTTATGTCCCAGCATACTTGCGTAGCTCTTTCATAAATTTACACTCTTTACATTAATTTATAAGAGGTAAATAAAGATGACAAATGCACTTGTTTTCTATTTACTGTATTTAACTGCATGTATATATGAATCAGTATTGGTATACATGATGTATCAAAACATAGACCTTGAAAGGAAAATGAAATAATCTTACAAAAATATTTGTAGCTTAAATCAATAATTAACTGAACAATCAGGTGTAACTAAAAGTAGTTGTGTCATTGTATTAATCCAGAGTAAGACTAAGCAGATATATTCAAAAGAAATTACAGTTATACCTCGCTTAAAGAGCATAATGTGTTCCACATGATTGTTCTTTAAGCGAATTTGGTCTTTAAGCGAAATACTATTGTAAGTGACCAATTGTAACTTCTGGTGGGAGGGATTGCGAACTCCGATTTATTTGTTAAGTGAGTTTTTGGTTGGTTTTATTTGTTAAGTGAAGCGAACATTCAGAGAAAATTCTGCTCTTTAAGCGAGTTATAAGCAATGCACTCTTTATGAGAGGTTTGACTGTACTGCATATTAATGTGTAAACTCAAGGATTGTTGCCTTGGTGTGGTGAGGGGGATTGCATGTAGGCCATAGTGGAGAACTCAAACTAAATACAATCCACTCGTGAAGGAACCATTGCCAAGAAAACTCCATGGACAGTATCAAAAGGCTAAATGATATGACTCTGGAAGATGAGCCCCTCAAGTTAAAAGGTGTCCAATATGCTACTGTAGAAGAGTGGAGGCCAAGTGTAAGTAGCCCCAGAAAGAGTGAAGTGGCTGGGCTAAAGTTGATAGGATGCTCAGCTGTGGCTGGATCTGATGGTGAAAAGAAAGTCCAATGCTATAAGGAACATAGGAACCTGGAATGTAAGATCTATGAATCAAGGCAAGCTGGACATGGTCAAAAATGAGATTGAAAAATGAGCATTGATATCTTGGGAATCAGTGAACTAAAGAGGACAGGGATGGGGGAATTTAACTCAAGGGACCATTATATCTACTACTGTAGGCAATAATCCCTTAGATTCAGAAGAAATGGAGTGGCCCTTTTAGTCAATAAAAGAGAGAGGAAAGTAGTAATGGGACACAACCTTTAAAATGATAAAATGATCTCAGCCCGAATTCAAGGCAAACCTTCAACATCACAGTAATCCAAGTCTATACCCCAACCACTGGTGCAGAAGAAGCTGTAGTCATCCAGTTCTACAAAGACCTAAAACACCTTCTACAACTGACACCAAAAATGATGTCCATATCATCATCATAGGAGATTGGAACATCAAAGTAGGAAGTGAAAAGGTAACTGGAATAACAGGCAAGTTTGGCCTTGAAGTACAAAATGTAGCAGGGCTAATAAAGCTTTGCCAAGAGAGTGCACTGATCATAGCAAACACCCTCTTCCAGCAACCTAAAAGGCAACTCTACACATGGATCTCACCAGATGGCCAACATCGAAATCAGATTGATTACATACTCTGCAGCCAAAGATGGAGAAGCTTTATAAAGTCAGCAAAGACAAGACCGGGAGTGGACTGTGGCTCAGATCATGAATTACTGATTGCCAAATTCAGGCTTAGAATGAAGAAAGTAGGAAAAACAATTAGCCCACTCAGGTATGATCTTGATAACATCCCTCATGAATATATGGTGGAGGTAAAGAATAGATTTAAGGGATTAGATTTGACAGTCAGAGTGCCTGAGAAATTATTGACTGAGGTTCATAACATCATACAGGAGGCAGCAATTAGAACCATCCCAAATAAAAAGAAATGCAAGAAAGGTAAGTGGTTGTCTGATGAGGTTCTTCAAATAGATGAAGAAAGAAAGAAGCCAAAAAGCAAAGGTGAAAGATTCACTCAACTGAATGTAGAATTCCAGAGAACAGCAAGGAGAGATAAGGAGGCCTTCTTAAATGAACAGTGCAAAGTAATAGAGGAAAACAACAAAAGGGGAAGGACTAGAGATCTCTTCAAGAAAATTGGGGAAATTAAGGGAATGTGTAAAGCAAAATGGCCATGATAGAGGACAAAAAATGGTAGGGACCTAACAGATGCAGAAGAGATTAGGAAAAGATGGCAAGAATACACATAATTCTACAAAAAGGATCTTAATGTCCCTGACAACCACATTGGTGTGATTATTGACTTCGAGCCACACATTCTGGAGTATGAAGTGAAGTGGGCCCTTGAAAGTACTACTAACTACAAAGCTAGTGGAGATGATGGTATTCAGTTGAGCTATTTAAAGCCCTAAAAGAAGATGGAAGGTGTGAGGGTCTGAATGAGGGACAACGGTCTACATCTGAATCCAGGAAATACTGAGTGCCTGTGAATAGGGGGCCCTAGTTTGTCCAAGAAGTTACCACCTTTGGTACTGAATAGGGCTCTTTTGCCCCAGACAGACCCGGTGCGCAATCTGGGAGTCCTCCTGAACTCATGACTCCTGGTCCAGGAGCAGGTGGCAGCCGTGGCCAGGAGGGCTTTTGTGCAGGTTCATGTGATTTGCCAGTTGTGCCCATTAATGGACCAGGACTCCTTGCTCATGGTCACTCACGCACTGGTCATCTCCCAGTTGGACTATTGTAATGCGCTTTACATGGGGCTGCCATTGATGACCATTCAGAGGCTGCAACTGGTCTAGAACACAGCCACCCACCCGATGTTGGGGTGTGGATGGTATGCCCATGCCTCACCCTTGTTGCGGGAGTTGCATTGGTTACCGGTATGCCTCTGGGTGCAATTCAAGGCACTTGTTATCACCTTTAAAGCCCTACATGGTAGTGGACCAGGTTACCTGAGAGACAGCATCACTCCGAGGTTATTTGCCCGGCCCATGAGAGTGGACCAGAGGGGCTCTCTAAAGGTACCATCCGTTGGAGCGGTTCATCTCTCCGGCACGTGAAAGTGGGCCTTTTCAGTATCTGCTCCGGCCCTTTGGAACCTCCTGCCAACAGACCTTCATCTTCAGCCAGAATTGTCAGTTTTTAGAAAAGGGCTGAAGACATGGCTGGCCCAGCAGGTGTGGGGAGCAGAGAGAGGAACAGCTGCCCCCCATTGGCTGATATGAACATGCTAATCGGGTTTTTAGTCTATTTGTTTAGTTTATTTGTTACAAAGATTTTAACAATGTGTTTTATGTAAGGTTTTTAATGATATGTTGGGTCTTTTTATGCAGGGTTGTGTACAATGGAATTGTGAGCCGCCCAGAGTCGTTTTGGTGATTGGGCGGCCATACAAATCTAAATAAATAAATAAATAAGATGCAATTAAAGTGTTGCACTCAATATGCCAGCAGATCTGGAAAATACAACAGTGACCACAGGCTTGGGAAAGGTCAGTCTACGTTCCAATGCCAATGAATGTACAAATTATTGTACAATTGCGCTCATCACTAGCAAGGTCATGCTCGAAGATCTTACAAGCTAGACTTCAACAGTACGTGGATCGAGAACTTCCAGAAGTACAAACTGGATTCTGAAGAGTCAGGGGAACTAGAGACCAAATTGCCAACATTTGCTGGCTCATGGAAAAAGCAAGGGAGTACCAGAAAAACATCTACTTCTGTTTCATTGACTACACTAAAGCCTTTGATTGTGTCACAATAACCTGTGGCAAGTCCTTAAAAAGATGGAAGTACCAAACCACCTCATATCTCTTCTGAGATATCCGTATGTGAGTCAAGAAGCAACAGTTAGGACAGGATATGGAACAACTGATTGTTTTAGAATAGGAAGAGTACGACAAGGCTATATATTATCACCCTGCTTATTTAACTTATATGCAGAGTACATCATGCATAATGCAGGGCTGGATGAAGCACAAACTGGAATTAAGATTGCTGGGAGAAACATCAACAACCTGAGATATGCAGATGATACTACCCTAATGGCAAAATTTGCAGAGGAGGAACCATTACACTATTCTGATTCCCAATAGCCATGAAGGTGGAAGAGGCCATGCCAGATGGACTGGTTGTGAAGGTGCACCTTCTCAATATCCTCAAGGCTGTTACAGTCCATTGTAGTCCCAGTGTTAAATCCAGCATATCACATTTCACATGTGCCACAGGAGATGGCTATGTGATCAGTGTGTGGGTCACTTCTTGGCAAACTGTGACCCACCTTAAACAAATTTATGCCAGTGGCATCTTTCCTGTTTGTCATTCTTCTTTCAAAGTACAGCAGCAAAGGGATAAGGATAATAGCGGGAGGTTTCAGGTTGAAGTGAAGCCTGTAGTTCGTACCTGCATGTTGGCAGCAGATGTGTGATAAGTCATTTTTCTGAGATTTGTGTGATTATTTTGGAATTCGGTCCTGCATCTGTGTTTCGGCAGAACTATTTAGGAGCACCACTGCCCACCCAGCATGGAGAAGGCCCTAGAAACATCGGAAGTCACACATTTTGTCCAACAGGGAGACCACAACCTACAGATCACCTTTCATATGTGGTTGGAAAATGAAGAACAAGCAAATGATAATGAGGATTGGCCCCCGGAACATTAGGACACTACTTGACCTTGACAGCAATGACAGACCTGAGAAAAGAACAGCTCTTATGACCCATGAGCTTGCTAGGCTGAACATTGCCTTGAGTGAAACCAGATTGTCTGGCAAGGAAAAATCATCAAGTCTGGTTTGGGATATACCATCTTTTGGAAGGGGAAAGAGGAAGGAAAACATTGCATACATGATGTAGGTTTTGCTGTGAGGACAAAGTTAGAAATGACCATCAACTCACTCCTACCTCAATTAGTAAAAGGCTTATGACTCTCCGTATACCTCTTTCAGGAGATACCTTCATCACACTCATCTCTGCTTATGCCCCCACTTTAGATGATGATGTAGATGTTAAAAAACAGGTTCTACAGTTAGCTGAACTCTGCCAACTCTAAGGTACCAGCTAGGGTCAAGCTTTTACTGCCAGGGGACTTCAGTGCCAGAGTTGGAAAGGATTATTAACTCTGGGGAAATGAGATAGGTAAGCAAGGACTTGGTAACTGCAATTCCAATGTATTACTGCTTCTTGGTCTATGTGCAGAACATCAAATCTTCATCACCAACGCTCGTTTTTTACTATCCAACTGTTTTAAGACCACATGGATGCATCCCTGTTCCAAGCATTGGCACATCCTTGACTACATCATCACCTGGCAGTGTGATAAGAAAGATGTCCTTATCACCAGCTAGAAATGACTGTTGGGCAGCCCATAAGCTTTGGATTTCTAGACTCAGGATTTCATTTTGTGGAAGACCATCTAGGTACCTGCCTAACATGCCCAAACAGAAGTTCAATATTTCTTAATCCACTGCTGTGGATTTTCAGAATAAGATCTCCAACCTACTGTTGAATAACCCAGTCAGCACTCATGATGGCGAACAAGAATGGGCCTCACTGCAAAATATTATCATAGAAATCACTGAGGAAACAATTGGTTTTGTGCAAACGAAGAGGCAAAGACTGGTTTGATGACAACAGTGATGAAATCTCATGCTTCATCAATGCCAAACAGGAAGTCTATCTATCCCTTCATCAAGATTCATCCTCCAGCATGAAGTAAGCTCACTTCCAAGAACTAAAGCGGAAATGCCAGGCACAAATAAGAGAAATTAAGAACATCTGGTGGCAACCAAAAGCTCAGGATCTCCAAAGACTATCTGACACTTGTGACCTAAGGAACTTTTATGATGGCATAAAAGAACTATATGGACCATCTCACTTTTCATCAGGCACACTGAAAGCAGCTGACAATACCACAATCCTTACAGATGAGCAGAAAATCCTGGAGTGCTGGAAGGAACATTTTTGCACGCTTTTAAACTGAAACTCTACCACTGCTGAGGATTTTCTTTGTGAAGTGCCAAAACATCCCCACCAGCCATGGATGTCAATTCCACCGACGTACCTGGAATTCTGTGAGGCTCTGAATAAGCTGAAACTCAGAAAGCTTCCCAGGCCAGATAACATCTCTCTGGAGTTAATTCAGAAGGAAGGGATGCCTCTAAGGACAAGGCTCTTCACACTCATTCCTTGATTTGGAAAACTGGTAAAGTGCCTGATGACCTTAAGAATGCTACCATTATCACCATCTTTAAGAAAGGTGATCCTAGTATTTGTGGCACTATCATGGCAAAATGTTGCTATCCATCGCTGGAAAGATTTTTGCAAGAATCCTGCTCAGTAGCTTGCAAATTATCTCAGAAAAGGCCCTCCCAGAATCTCAATGTAGTTTCTGTATTTCCCAAGGCACAACGGACATGATTTTTTGTGCAAGACAACTTCAGGAAAAATGTAGAGCACAACAGAATCTGCTTTTTTTTAGTATATTATGACCTGGAAAAGGCTTTTGATTCTCTCCTGAGTCCTGCTATGTGGGCTGTGCTGAGACACTTTGGTTGCCCTGAGTGTTTTCTAGATTACACAGCAGAAACTGCCCCTCTTCTTTAAAGAAAACAGCTGTACTGTATCAGGCAGCATCTTCAGCACATGGGGCCTGTCAGCACAACCACAGCTCCTGTTGAGGGATCTGTTAAGCTTTATATAGCCTATAAGGGTGGTTTGATAATGTCAGAGCCCTCAGTTTAGGTGTGAGTGGGGGACCTGTAAACAAGCAACCACAAAGGATTTAATGTTTCTTAAAGCAAGAAAAAGAGACCTGTTCCTTCCATATAAGGTAAACAAGAAAGTGGCTGGCTCAAGCTCCTTTTAAAACTTATTTTTTAAGCTTAATTCCTTGCACTTTAAAAAATGGAATCTTTCAGGTCAGTTCATCAAATAAGATACGACATTTGATCATTGTCCATGTTAGTTGGGATATCTGGCAGAATCAGGGGCTTAAAACCACTTCTCTAGATAAAAGGTGCAGGAATGCTGTTACTCACAAATAGGACTTTGGCCTACGTGTAGTTGAGATTCCTCCATCTGAGTTGCTGCCCTCCTAGCTAAACAACCCAGGACTTTAGCTTGCTGTAAGTAAGGTAGGGCATAGCCAAGGTAACACTTCAGTCATCTTCTGGTATTTTAAAAATATACAGTATTGTAGCAAAAGAAGTTTACAGAACAAAGTTTTAGGAAGCAAAGACATCTTAGTTTCAAAAGTTCAGATAGCACATGAAAACAAAAAAAGCTTATCTGATTGTGGAAGCTATGAGGGCCCACCCTTCTTTCTCTTTCTTACCAGCCTACATGTTTGCTAAGTGTCAAGCACTGGACCAGGAGAATGTCTTGGCTCTTCCTTCTCGATTTTATCTCCTCACAAACTTTCCACCCTTTTGCCATTCCCCCAAAGGAATCCAGCCAAAGACCATACAGTATCATTTGTCTATCACAAATTAGGTTTCATTCTTCCAAACCTGGAGGCTCAGTGGTGGGCAGCAACAGTTTCACACACACCAAGGAGGGGGGGGGGAGCAAAACTGGGTGGCCTCTGGGCAGGGGGTTGGCAAAATTGGGTGGCCATGCCCAACTCCCTGCCCTGCCCCATCAGGTTTTGTCCCTGCAAGTGGTCCAAGGTCTCCCTTGCTCAAAAGCCAGTCATATCCAACTCTAGGGTGCAGTGCTCATTTACAGCCAAAGACGCAGTGCTGCCTGTTTGCAGATGTATACATGGCTATATGGCAGGCATGACTAGATCATCCACGACGTAGGCTCTGCCCATGATGTAGGCTCCACCCACAGTGTAGGCTCCACCCACAGTGTGGTAGTTAATTTTTTTGCTGCCCACCACTGATGAGGCTAGCATGTTTTGACTAATAATCCCTCTATGGAATGTGCCACAGCTCACCCCATGTTTGGAAATCTCTATTTTTGAATGAGACTAAGCTCAGGGCAGTGATGGGATACAGCCAGTACACCCCAGTATGCCTGTACCATTAGCAGAAATTCTGGCTGGCCCCATTCATCCAGTTGCTGGAGCCTTGGGTTGTAGGCCTGCACATGCCTCCCATACCAGTGGTCCAGCCATCCTAGGCTTCCCCCTTCCGGTTACTGGAGCCTCAGGTCATAGGCCTGCACCTGCCTCCCAGATGGGCGGCATGACCACCAGTCACATGGCCACACCCAGAAAATCACATGGGCACCTGGCCAAGCCGGAAATGCCATTCCCACAAAGTAGGTAGTAAAATTTTTTAATCCCACCATTGGTTCAGGGTACAATTAATACCCTGACAAAAGGTGCTGGTCACTCTGTGAATTCTCCATTGCTCCCCACTGAAGCACAATTCTCTTGTTCTGTTTGTGAGTAGAAGTGCCCAGACATGTGACAGTCCCTGTATCAGAAAACTTAGAAATTTAATTATTGGCATACTTGTAAAAAATAATAATCAGTTTAGACCAGGGATGGCCAACCTTGGTGTGCCAGATGTTCTTGAACTTCAATTCCCAGAAGCGCTAATCACCAGATGTGCTGACTTGAGCTTCTGGAAATTGAATTCCAGTAACATCTGGAGTGCCGGCGACATGCTTGTATCTGTCTTTGATAGGTTCACCATCCCTGATTTAGACAAAACATAGTCAATCATAGTCAAATTAAGACTATTACATAGTAGCTGCAAAAAGTCATAACTGACTGAAATGGATGAGTAAAACCTATTATTCATATACTGATTTTATATATTGATTAGTTACCAATTGACCTCATCCTCCAGGCAATATACAAATAACTGGAAGATTAATGCAATACAATAAAATACGTACAGTAAAACCTTGCATAAAGAGCACGTTGCTTAGAGAGTAACTCGCTTAAAGAGCAGAATTTTCTCTAAATGGTCGCCTCACTTAACAAATAATACCAACCAAAAACTTGCTTAACGAATAAATCGGGGTTTGCAATCTCCCCCACCAGAAGGCACAATCTGCCACGAGGCAATGCGTGGCTAAAAATTGGAAAAATGACGTTTTGTTAAATATACAAGATTGGTATAGGGAAATGTGGGAACTGGCTCTTAATGATAAACTTACTTGGGAAATTAACGTAAAGAAAGGCATAGTTCATGTTAACAGATTTTGGGGAATATGGAGAAAATTTGTGGAGTATGTGATAGTCAAAAAAAAAGGTGTTAATCCGGTACCAGAACAAATTAATTTTTGGAAAGCATAAAATAACATAATCCCTGGACATTGTACATAGCACTGAGGTGAATAAAGTAATAGAAAATAAATGTAGAAGAGTTGTGGTAGAAATATATGGTAACAGTTGTGATAGAAATATATGGTAAAGATATATTAATAGCAAATATGTATGTTGTATTATTTTTTGTCTTTTCTGTTATATATTAATGCTGTATGTTTATGTGGAAATTTAGCTTTGTATTTTCTCTATTTGTTTTTGTTATGTTTTAAAACTTTAAAAAAATAAATAAATAAAAAACAATGGTGTTTTGCTTAAAGAGCAAACTCACTTAAAGAGCAATCCCGTGGAACGCATTATGCTCTTTAAGTGAGGTACCACTGTACCAAGAAAATGCAATAGCAGCGCATAGAACCACACAACAACAGTATACTGTAGTGGCAAAAATGAAATAATCTTATTGTGTTAAAATAGAGACAGCTCTCGGGTATTGAAACCAGATCTTCCAGGCTCCAGCTCAGCATCTTAACCACTAAGCCACCGGAGGAGTTGACTTTAGAAGTAATAGAGACCGTTACAGCTAAACTTTGAGTGGAAAAGTGAACTGATGATTACTTTGCAGTATTGTAGTGGACCATTAGAGGGCAATCTTAGCTCAAGAGAGAGGATTTCTAGGCTTCTTCTCTTTCCCCCATACAGTACTTTATTTAATTGCAGAGACTTTATGAGCTTTTGGGCTACTATGACACTAACAGAACACAGTACCCGATTCTCACTTCAAAAGGGGATTTCACATCAACCAAGCATGCATGAGTGTCCTGAATCTTCTGAATAAAAATGAACTATTCTTTACATTAAAATATCCTAAACAATTAGAGGGTTCACAGTTTTAACTTTCAAAGGGCCTGATGATCAGTTCAGTATCACTGTCAAAATGTGCCCCATTCTAAAGCAAAGCAAGTGATAGAAGAAGGGATGAAAGCAGGTGAAGCAGTTTTTTTAAAATGTGGAGTGAAACTTAAGCATCCAGAAAAATGAGGCAGTAAAACAGAAAAAGCAGAGAGGAAGGCTGTGAGGCTGTAAATCCACATGCAATCCCAAAGTAAAGAACAGTGCTAGAAATTACTGGTTTTGTGTATATTATTGCTGCAACATTAACAATAGCATTGTGACAATAAAATTGTTATTTTTTTCATTAAGATGTGACAAGATTCAGCTGCTTTTACTTAAACAACTGAACAGCCTCTTATTTGGTTGGCTGTTACTTCTACTCTTTAAATAATCATTTTTAAAACAACATACTTTTAAAAATTAAAACTACAGCACCAGCTATTTATTTTTTATTTGTACAAACCCCCCTCCCCCGAAAAAACCAACAGAACAAAACTTTTAAAAAATATCTAAATACACAGTGCACCACCACCACCACCACTAGGAGCTTTTGGGAGTAACAACCCATATCAGTGACTTTTTAGAGCCTAAGTGCACAAACAGAGGGGCAGGCCAAACTGTGCTGGGCAGCTGGGGGGAAGGAGGAAGTGCTTCCATTGGGCTGCTGGGCAGAGGGGCAGGCTGAACTTTGTGCTCCTGGAGGGGGAAATGCTCCCATTGGGCTCCTAGGTAGAAGGGTAGGATGAACTCTGTGCTAGGGGAGGGAAGAAGCGCTCCCATTAGGCTGCTGGGCAGAGGGGCAGAACAAACTTTGTGCTGGGGGAGAGAGGCAACGGTGGTGTGCATGCCAACAGAGGGGGCTGGGAGTGCCCTCTCTGGCATGCATAAATAGGTTCACCCAGTGGTGGGCAGCAAAAATTTTCGCTCCACCTATGTCATGGGTGGAGCCTACATTGTGGATGGAGTCTACATTGTGGGCAGAGCCTACATCGTGGGCAATCTAGTCATGCCTGCCATATGGCCATGTATACATCTACAAACACAGGCAGCACTGGCTCGTTGGCTGTGAACGGAGATGAGCACTGCACCCTAAAGTCAGATATGACTGGCTTTTGAGCAAGGGAGACCTTGAACCACTTGCAGGGACAAAACCTGACGTCAAATTTGAATACCAGTCAGGGATCTTCTGTTATTAGGCCCTTGCTTGAAAGCCAGTTGTTACCAACTCTAGGGTTCCGTTTATAGTCAAAGAGACAGTGGACTTGATCTACAAAAGCTCACATTAAAATACAGCAGTTAGTTTTAAAGGTGCTACAACGTTTTTGTCTTTTTGTTTGCTCTCTGATATGCTTGCACAGAATAAAACTTTTTAAATTGTAGCTGTGTTAAGTCTGTGTTTCAAGCATATCAGAGTAAACAAAACAGAACCTCCCTTTGCCTGCTCCAGACCCTCTCCCCCCAATTTTACTACCACCCCACCCGAAAGCCCCCAATTTTGCCACCCCCTGCTCGAAGGCCACCCAATGTTACCACCACCCCTGCCGGGGGGTGGGTTGTGGACTGGTTATTGCCCACCACTGGGTTCACCACCACTGGCCTATACCATTTACCCTTGTGAAGCCCCATTTCCCTTCCAGAATTGTATGACTTTGCAGTGGCTCAAGTGGTTAAGGCACTGACTGGGAGGTAGAAGGTCAGCAGTTCAAAACCCAAGGACTGCATGACAGAATGAGCGCCGGTCTCTGTCCCAGCTCCTGCCAACCTAACAGTTTGAAAGCAAGGAACTGCAAGTAGATAAATACTCTGTTTCCCTGAATATAGAACCTCCTCGTATAGTAAGGCACCCCCCCTATTTTTCCCCACTTCAGAAATATAAGGTCATCCCCGAAAATAAGGCACTCACCTAATTCTTGCCCTGTATCAGCAATAAATGTGTACTGTATTCTTCTTCGTCATGGAAAAATAAGACATCCCTGGAAAATAAGACCTTGTGCATATTTTGGAGTTTTTAAAAATATAAGACATTGTCTTATATTCAGGGAAACACGGTAGGTACCACTTCGGTGGGAAGGTAAACAGCATTCCGTGCACTTCAGTGTCTAGGCATGCCTACCACATGTCCACGGAAATGTCTTCAAATGCAGACAGTGCTGGCTCTTCAACTATAAACAGAGATGAGCACTGAACAGGGCTGTAGCCCAGATTCTAGGGGGGGGGGGATTTTTCAGGAGGGGCAACAATGTCTCTCTCACATACACTTATAACATTGGCATCCCAGGGTGGGGTGGGGTGGGTGATCTGTTAGCTGGGGGGGCTAATCCCCCCCCCCGGCCACCCCCTGGCTACAGCCCTGGCACTGAATCCTAGAGTTGTATACAACTGCCTTTTGAGCAATGGTGACCTTTACCTTTTCCTTTGGTTACTACAAACTCAGTAAATTATTCCCATATATTTATGGGAAGGTAACAGCGTTCTGTGCACTCCACTGTCTAGTCATGCCTGCCACATGACCATGGAAACATCTGCAGAAGCAGGCAGTGTGGGTTTTCTGCTTTGAAACAGAGATGAGCACTGAACCCTAGAGTCGGATGCGACTGGCTTTCGAGCAAGGGAAATCCTTACCTTTACTATTTATCAATTCATCTCTGCTTGTTACCCCTCTCTGTTTTTATATTACATACAGTATAAGCTTATCATTGATAGCTATACAGTACTGTATTCCTAATTCCTAACCCCATGTTCTCTGTCCACAGAATCAGCCTTATTTTCTTCAAAGATAGAGGCTCTGTTTTAGAATGCCACCCAGTGGGACAGACAGAAGACTGTATCTATGCCAGAGGGCAGTCAGAGCCCTCTCTATGAGCACCCATGTGGTTGCCCCAGCACAGAGTTTGCCCCACCCCTCTGCCCAGCAGCCCAATGGGAGCACTTCCTCCCTCCCCCAGCACAGAGTTTGCCCTGCCCCTCTGCCCAGCAGCCCAATGGGAGAGTTTCCTCCCTTCCCTGTTGCTGTGTTGGCACTTTGCAATAAATAAGTGGGTTTTGGGTTGCAGTTTGGGCACTCGGTCGCTAAAAGGTTCGCCATCACTTATCTATGCTAACACTGGTGCTTTAGGATAGAACCTGACGAGTTTATTATTTATTTATTTATTTACTCACATTTGTTATCCCGCCCCAATCGGGTAAACCCGACTCTGGGCGGCTTACACATAAATTAAAAACATAGGTTAAGCCCATAATAGTCCAATACCAATATAAAATTCTAAAAACTCACAGAATTAAAACAGCAGGGAATAAAGCAGAGAAATGCTGTCCCTTAGATCAGCCACCCCATATGGGATCCTCCCTTCGTGGATCCCCATATTTGCCCAGCCAGCCAGGTTTTTAGGCCCTTTCTAAAGGGAAGGAGCTCTGTCTGTAGGCGCAGCTCAGTTGGTAGAAGGTTCCAAAGGGCCGGGGCGAACACAGAGAAGGCCCTCCTCCTGGTGCTAGTGAGGCATGCCTCTGTAGCCGATGGCGTGGTAAGAGAGCCTCTCCGGTCCGCCCTGGTGGGACGGACCGATGTTCTTGGGGTGACGCGGTCTCTTAAGTATCCTGGCCCACTACCATGTAGGGCTTTAAAGGTGATAACCAGCACCTTGAATTGCACTCGGAGACATACTGGTAACCAGTGCAGCTCCCGAAGCAGTGGTGAGGCATGAGTATAACGCCCACACCCCATCACTACCCGGGCTGCCGCATTCTGGACCAGCTGCAGCCTCCGAATGGTCGCCAAGGGCAGCCCCATGTAGAGCGCATTACAATAGTCAAGTCTGGAGGTGGCCAGAGCGTGTGTGACCATGAGCAAGGAGTCCCGGTCTAGGAGTGGGCGTAACTGGCGTATTACACGAAGTTGTGCAAAAACCCTCCTGGCCACAACTGCCACCTGCTCTTCGAACAGTAGTCATGAGTCCAGGAGGACCCCCAGATTACGCACCGGGTCCGTTTGAGGCAGGACTGCCCCATCCAGTACCAAAGCTGGCAGCTTCCGAGATAACACAGGACCCCTTACCCATAGCCACTCAGTCTTGCCGGGATTCAGTTGTAGCCTGTTTTCCCCCATCCAGACCCTAACAGCCTCCAGACACCTGGAAAGGACTTCCACTGCACCGCTATGGGGCCCCACGGGCCAAGATGTACAGCTGGGTATCATCTGCATATTGATAATACCTTACCCCGTGAGAACGGATGATCTCACCCAGTGGCTTCATGTAGATGTTAAATAAGAGAGGAGAAAGTACCAAGCCCTGAGGCACCCCATATTGTAGGGGTCTAGGGCTGGACCTCTTGTTCTCTAACCACACCGACTGGGTCCTGCCCCTCAGAAATGAGGAAAACCAGGCCAACACAGTGCCCTGGATCCCCAGTCCTTGGAGCCTTCCCAGAAGGATACCATGATTGATGGTATCGAAGGCCGCTGAGAGGTCTAGAAGAGCCAGGACAGACGGATGACCTCTATCCCGCTCTCTCCAGAGATCATCCACCAATGCGACCAGTGCAGTTTCTGTACCATATCCGGGCCTGAATCCTGACTGAAAAGGGTCCAGATAATCCGCTTCATCCAGAGCTTCCTGTAGCTGCTGTGCCACTACCTTCTCCAAAACCTTGCCCAAAAAGGGTAGGTACTGGACGGTAGTTCATAAGTGCCGTAGGGTCGAGGGATGGTTTTTTCAGGAGGGGGCGCACCAAGGCATGTTTAAAAGGTGCTGGAAAAGACCCCTCCTTCAGTGATGAATTTATAATTGCCTCAACCCAACCGCCTGATACAGCCTTAGAAGCTTTGACTAGCCAGGCAGGGCATGGGTCCAATACACAGGTCGTGGCACGAACAGATCCAAGAAGCCTGTCCACTTCCTCAGGGCCAACTGGATTGAACCGATCCCAGATAACATGGCCAGACTGTGCTCTGGTCAACCCCAGCTCTACGGGTTCCACGCCAGGATTAAACTTCGAGCGGATCTGAGCTATTTTCCCCGCCAGATAATCAGCAAAAGCCTCAGCTGATCCCTGCCAACCCGGGCCCGACCCCCCTCTGCCAAGGAGGGACCTGGTCACTCGGAACAGGGTCGCTGGGCGATTATCTGCGGAGGCAATAAGGGCGGTGAAATATTGTCGTTTCACCCCCCCCATCGCCACTAGGTAGTCTTTAATAGCCGCTCTAACCAGTGTTCGATCAGACTCACTCCGGGTCTTCACCCAGCGGCGCTCTTGGCGTCTCTTTGCCCGTTTGAGCTCCCTTAGTTCTTCTGTATACCAAGGGGCAGATTGATACCCACAAGCGCGGAGAGGCCGTAGTGGAGCAATCACATCCAAAGCTGCCGTCACTCTCTCGTTCCAAGAGTTGACAAGGGCTTCAGACGGACCGCATTGCTGGTCAAGAGGACAGCACCCCAGTTCCCTTTGGAATCCTTCTGGATCCATTAGTCGCCGGGGGTGGGCCCATTTAATCGGCCCTGCCTCCCTGCGGTGGAGCCTTGCCCCCAGGAAGTCTATAGTCACCAGATAGTGATCTGACCATGGCACAGGGGTGATATCTACTTTCTGTAATATCAGATCACTCTGCCACAGCTCCGATAAGAAGATTAAATCCGGGGTGTAGCCACTGCTACTGGTAGGACCCAGAATTATCTGAGTCAGGCCCACGGCTGCCATGGAAGCCATGAACTCCCGAGCCACCTCTGAGCCCGTCCCCAATGACGGCAAATTGAAGTCCCCCAGAACCATCAGCCTGGGGGTCTCCAATGCCAACATGGAGACCACCTCGAGGAGCTCAGGCAGGGAGTCTGC
The DNA here is from genome assembly GCA_030440675.1 of Furcifer pardalis. Classification (NCBI taxonomy): domain Eukaryota; kingdom Metazoa; phylum Chordata; class Lepidosauria; order Squamata; family Chamaeleonidae; genus Furcifer; species Furcifer pardalis. Next base: position 156,224,934 of record CP126891.1, read on the forward strand.
TACACTGCAGGGAGGCAGGTACACGAGCAAGACTCCCAAATGACCCTTAGGACCCAAACGCAAGAACAGGGCCTCACAACCCGGGATTTGTGGAGCCGTGGCCCTGGTGACTCCTAGTGACTCCCTGGCTATTACGGCGACTCCACCACCCCTTCCCCTCTCCCTAGGCTGATGCCAAATACCGAACCCGGCCGGACACAGTTTGGATAGGGGAACCCCATCCTCAGGCACCAGCCAGGTCTCAGTGATGCATGCCAGGTCAGCCCGCTCCTCTGAGATGGTATCTGAAAGCAGAGGAGCCTTGTTGCAGACCGACCTGGCATTCACCAGCAGCAGCCTAAGGGAGGGGTCATTCTTGACCGGCTGCTCAGGACCCAGAGGTGAGACTGGGGGGGGGGGCAGAACAAGGGACAGCAACCAAACATCTGACCCGTGTTCTCCATGTGCAGCCCGCCCCTTGGCTCCCGCAGTAACACCCCATGCCCGTTTAAGGATGGATCTACAAGCAAGAAAAGACTAGGCTACTTGGAAACATTCTATTTAATTCTGTCCTCCAAGTCTCAGATTTTATTTATTTCCTTACAGGACCTTCTTTTTATTTTTCTCTTTTGACCTTCTCTGGGAGATGACAGAGGAAGATAACTTGTTCTTGAGAGGCGAGGAGGCATTTCTACCTTAGTTAACTAGATCTAGGATGCCTGATTTTTTTTTTGTCTCAACTAGCTTGCACTGATCTTTCAAAACTGAAAGTGATATTTTCTATTTACAACTCATTTTGGATGTTATTCCTTTTACAGTATAAATGTAATTGGCCAGACTCCCCATTTCTTCCAATAATATTTTATTTATTTTTATATAAAATTTTCAAAACACACTGAAATAAACAAAATGTGTAATATTTCAATAGCAACTTCCAGCTTTCAGTCCCTTTCCAGTAAATGTATTTTTATGGTGGTGGTTGTTGAATCTCCCTCTCGCCCTACATCTTACAGCAACTGCATAGTGGCAAAAGAGAGAGAGAGAGTGCATACAGTGCATGGTTTTGATGTTCATGTTATTAGCAAAATTTGTGCCATTCAATTTATGTTCCTTTCATCCCAATTCCATGTGAATCACCATGAAATGTTTTTCTCCATTAGTAATGGGAATATCATAATAATAGTTTTCTTGATTATTTCCTCCGCTTCTTTCATAAGTAAACATACCCACCCAGACGGCTACTGTAAATTCAAATTAACCCAATATATGAAAAACTTAGAAAATGTCTATCTAATGGGCCTAGTAGATCAGGTCAAAATCAACATATAAGTTATTTATAAATGAGAGAATTTAGGTGGAGATGCTTGATGAAAAAGATACATTTTAAGTTGTTTCCTAAAGGCAATTAAAATGGAGCTGATCTTATTTTGTATAATAAGCTATTCCATAATATTGGGACTCCGTTTTTTCTGTGGTTTTCTTGTCCACAGTAGTAGATATGATGATTTGCAGAGCTGAATTCGCCCATCCCTGTCCATTTTAACTCGCTGATTCCCAAGATGTCAATGGTTATTCTTTCCATTTCCTTTTTTACCACTTCCAGTTTTCCTTGATTCATAGATCTTACATTCCATGTCCCTATATAGTATTGTTCCTTACAACACTGTATTTCTCCTCCCCCTTTCCTGTCCCTCCCCTTCTTCCGATGTGATGTGCTGATCATCCTATTTCATCTAAATTGCCCTTTTGTTTTGCCTTTTGTTTTGGTCCATAGGGTTCTCTTGGCAAACTTCCTGACGTGGTTTGCCGGTTTCTATGTCAGTATCCTCCCATCATACATGTTATCACAGTTTAAAATAAAGTATTATCATGCATATTATCACAGTTTAAAACATAGCATAAGGCTAAAAGTTGAGCTAATTAATGCTGAATATATGTAGTTAGAAGCTATATGGGAAGTATATGTAGTCAGGAGTTGATAAGTATCTCATTAGTCATCATCCTTGGTATGAAAGAAGAAGAAGAAGAAGAAGAAGAAGAAGAAGAAGAAGAAGAAGAAGAAGAAGAAGAAGAAGAAGAAGAAGAAGAAGAAGAAGGAAAAAAAGAAAAATTGGTATGAAAAGTAAAGTCCACTATATCAAATCACTACTGTAAGTTCACTGTATCAAGTCACTATGTAAATCAGTTACTGTACTTCTAAAGTCGCTATATCAGTTACTATATTAAGTCAACTACAGTACTGTAGATCAATTACTTATCATATACATGCCTCTACTCCTTTTCTCGCAAGAGGTGGTAGAAGAGGCCTGGATGGCTTCTATCAGATTTCTCTTCCTTGGATGCCTTTCTCCCTCTGAGGTGGGGGGGTGGAGTGGGGGCTCTGAAAATGTCCTCTCACCAGTGATGGGATGTCCCCGGTTCCAGACGGATCCCTGGAACCGGTAGGAACAATCCCGGAGGGTTCTCCGGGAGGGGAGTCTACTTTTTTTTTTTTTTTAATTTTTTAAATTTTTTATTAGGTATTATAAAAAAGAGATACAGAAAAATACAAGAAAATACAAAAACACAAGACTATAAAAATACAAAACAGAACTATTACAAAGGAAAATATATTGAATTGAGAAGACCTGTAACTTGTTATTCTACTCAATAATGTTACTTTTGCCTCACTACATTAAACATGATCATCTCACTTTATATTCTACAACACCATTAACATCACCCTTGTGCATTGTATGATGTCCGGGGGGATCTATACCTTCAATGTTTCCAAAAGTCATACTGATCTTGTGCAGGGAGTATGCCCTTTTTTTTCCCCAAAGTGTAGTCTACAAAAGGTTCCCAGATCCTCCAGAAATTATTACTTTGCACATTTCCTTTCCTACAATTTAAGTCCCATGTAAGTTTTTCATTTAAGGCCAAATCCCACATTAGCTTATACCAATCTTGAATAGTTGCCTGTTCATTGCTTTTCCAATTTTTACCTATACATTGTCTCGCGACAGTCAACATTGCAGCCAAAAGTTCTTTATTATCCTTGTTCATATCATAGTCTTCTATGTCGGTTAGCAAAATTGTTTCTGACCCCAGTCTTACCTGCGTATTTAATATTTTTCCTATTTCTCTTTCGATTCCTCCCCAAAAATTTTTTAATACATCGCAGCTGTACCACATATGTTCATAAGTTCCCTTTATTTTTTTACACCTCCAACAATTTTCACTCAGATTACTATACATTCGATGCAGGCTGACTGGGGTCCTATACCATTTCCATATCATTTTATAATTATGCTCTTTAATTCTAACCGACATTGTCTTCATTATCCTTCTTTCCCACATCTTTTTCCATTTTGCTGTTGTTATGTTTATGCCTAAATCCTGTTCCCAACTTTGTCTTAACACATCTTGAATTCTTTGATTTTTGTTCAAAATCTTATAAATTTTACTAACTACTCCTTTGACCCCCAATTCCTCATTTCTAACTTTACCCAAAAGTGTCTCAAGTTCTGTGCATTCTCTATTTAAACCTTTTTCCCTTGAAAATTTTTTGTTCCAGTTGTTTATCTGGAGAATCTTGAACCAATCCAACCGTAGTTGCGTGTACAACTCCTCCCTTCTCTCCTGATCTCTGCAAATATTGACCCAATCTTTTAGTAATTTTATCTTCTTTTCTGCCAATATGTCCCTGATCCTTTTATCCATTTTAATTGGAAAATCCTGAAAATCTTCCACCTCTAATATTGGTGAAATCCCTAAAGCATGCTCTTTTCTCACTTTGTTCCATGTGTCTAATGTAGCTTTTAGCATCAATCCCTGTAATTTCCTCTCCCCTCTTACCTCTCCTCCCCCTAGAAGTTGTGCGTTTCCCATCCTCATAAGACCTTTCCTTTCAATTTTTTCCCATATTGTTTCTTGTCTAGTTAAAATCTTTATAATGTTTCTTGTTTGAAAGGCCCTATAATATTTACTAACATCTGGAATTCCTAGTCCGCCCTCTTTTTGTGGGGCATACCACAATGATTTAACTATTCTTGCTCCTCGGTTCCCGTTACAGTACCTGTTAATCATGTTTTGATACACTTTTAGCTCCTTATCAGTATGTCCTAATGGCAAAACATCAAACAAGAAATTCAATTTTGGAATCAACTTCATTTTACACATAGCAATCCTACCAAACCACGACAGATTTAGTTTATTATATTGTACAATTTTCTTCTCCAATTCCCTCTTTTGTCTGCCATAATTCAGTTCTTTTAGTTTTCCCGTTGTATGTGATATTATCACTCCCAGATATCTCATTTCTCGTGTAATCTGCACATTGTAATTCCTTTTTATTATCTCTTCATCTTCTTTATTTCCATTTACTAAAATCATTTCTGTTTTATTCCAATTAACTTTCAATCCCGTTACTTCCTCAAAATCTTCCAAGTGTTTATTTATTCTGGCCAGACTTTCTGTTGGGTGTTTTGCCATTATCAAAGTATCATCCGCATAAAGGCTTACTTTAGTTCCTTCACTACCTATTATTTCCTTATCTTGGCGAATCATATTTGCCAATAATTCCATAGCCATAATAAACAACAATGGTGATAGTGGACAGCCCTGCCTCGTTCCCGCCTCTAATCTAATATCATTTGTATAATTTTCATTAAATCTGATTCTTGCTGTCCCGTATTCATATAGCTTTCCAATAACTCCTTGAAATTTTATTCCAAATCCGTAGTTTTTAATCATCTCGTGGATCGTTTCCCATTGCAAAGAATCAAAAGCTTTAAAAATATCTAGTGCTAAAAAACCCATTTTTTCTTTTCTTTTTTCTGCTAAGTCCATTATGTCTACCACTCTTCTTATTAAGTCTGCCATATGCCTATTTTTAACAAAACCAACTTGATCCTCCTTAATATAATTGGCTATGAATCCATTTAATCTATTTGCCAAAATTGTTGTGAAAATTTTTGCATCTTGGTTGATCAGGGAAATTGGCCTGTAAGATTCAACATTATCTAAATTTTTACCAGGCTTGGGAATCAAAACTATAATCGACCTATTCCAGGAATTTGGAGTTGCATCTCCCTCTAAAATCCCGTTATACACAACCTGCAATCTCGGGGTAACCCAGGGCAAGAAATCTTTATAAAACTCAGCAGGTAATCCATCCTCCCCAGGAGCTTTATCTCTTTTCAATTTTTTTATTGCATCTTCGATTTCTTTTATAGATATTGCTTGTTCCATTTTATTCCTGTGTTCCTCTGTAATTTTTTTAAATTTATAATTCTCAAAAAGTTCTCGCAATTTGTTCCTGTTTATCTCCTTTTTAGAATACAACTTTTTAAAGAAGCTCTCAATTAGGAGTGCTTTATCTTTGCTTTTGTTACATCTCTTCCCATTTTTATCAGTCAGCACCCCCATCTGTCGTTTATTCTTTTTATCTCTAGCAGCTTTCGCTAATAACTTAGAATTTTTATTACCGAATTCAAAATATTCCCTTTTTAAAAAAATCAAATCTCTCTTTATTTTTTCAATATCTTTCCCATCTAGCTCTTTCTTAGTTCTTTTTATCTCCTGCAATGTTTTCTGATCCTTCTTTTTTGCATAATCCTTATGTAGATTTATTAGTTGATTTTCAAGCTCCTGAGTTCTATTTCTATTTTGTCTCTTTCTAATACTACCTAATTTTATCGACTCCCCTCTAAAGATTGCCTTCATTGTATCCCAGACTCCCCCCCGGCTGACCTCGTTATTTTCATTAAATTTCCAACTTTCATCCCATTTTTCCATAATCTGCTTTCTCATTGATTCTTCCTGGTATACCTTCCCATCATATCTCCAAATGTATCCTCTTTTTTCAATTTCTTTAAAATTTATGTCTACGGTGACCTTTGCATGGTCGGATTCCCTGAATGTCCCAATCTTTATATCCTCTATTATTGTAACTAAATCCTCTGTTACGAATATATAGTCTATCCTTGAGTACATGTCGTGTACCTGTGAGAAATATGTATATCCTCTTTCCTGGGCTTTAATCTCTCTCCAAACATCCTTTATTCCCATGGTCTTCCTCCACTCCTCTAGTATATATCTTTTACCTCTCTTTTTTACACTTGTGCTGTCTATATCCGAACATATCATATTAAAATCTCCTCCTAAGACCATGCATCTAGTCCCTTCCTTTTGCAAAATTTTTCCCACCCTATCAAAAAATTCTTGCTGTTTATCATTTGGGGCATAAATATTGGCCAGCGTTATCTCCTCTTCTTCTATTTTTCCTATAACTATTAAGTATCTCCCTTCTGGGTCAGCTATAGTTTTATTCACAGTAAATCCCAATTTCTCTGAAATCAGGGTTGCAACTCCCCTGGCTTTGGACGTCCCATATGCCTTTTCATATATTTCGATTCCCCTTACCTTCAAATTGTTCACTTCCCCTGATTTTTGATGGGTCTCTTGCAGAAAAATTATATCAGCCCTATCTTTATTGAGCGACACTTGCAATCTATTTCTCTTCAGGGCGTTCCCTGACCCCTTCACATTCCATGTTATTATCTTCAAAGACTTAACCATTTATATATATCTCCACGCCCCTTTTTTCATTTGTCCCCCCGGACGTGATCCCTACTAATATCCAACCCATTCCCCTACTAAGAACATTATATAAACTAACATGAATATAAGATCCCTTAAGCAGAAAAAAGTAATAAAAAAAAGAAATAAAAACAAAGACAAAAACAAAAACAAAAAACTTACCTATTCTCGACCCATCTTCGACCCCCCCCCGCATCTTCCTTTCTAATGCCACCTTTGTTCTTCAAAGAGGGGAGGGGGGGAGCGGGGAAAAATGGCATATAATTCCTCCCACAAGATCTTCCTCCCTCTGCCTCTATTTAAATTTATTCTTTGGTTACTGAGAATATTCATCCCATCTACTCCGCGCCTGTCCCGGATACCTCTGCTCCTCCCACTGCTCCCTCTTCCTCCCGACCCACCAATGGTCCCATCACCCCCGCTTTAAACAGCTCTGTTCGCAGCAAGATCCAATCAGTGTCAGCTTCCTTGATCAGGCCAATTTGTGTCAAATACAACAATGCATCAGTGTTCACATCTATCACGTGCCATTTTTTATCATAAAAAAATCTTAGCTGTTGTGGAAATCGCCAACCATATTTAACACCTTTCGCCATCAACAATCTTGTTACTGGTTTCATTGTAAATTTCCATTTCCTTTCCATAGGCGCAATATCATTGTAGACCTCCACATCCAGCCCTTCTATTTTTAGGGCGCCAGATCCAGCTTGCCTGATAAAAGACATAACTTTCAATTTGTCTGCCCAATTTGCAAATTTAACTAGAACATTCCTGGGTGTCTTCTTATCTCTCCTTCCACCCACCCTGTACACAGCGCCAATATCATCTAATCCAAAATCTTTTCCCATTTTGAGTGAGTTCAGCCATTCCAAAACTCTCTCTTTCAGCTGATCTGGCGACCTTTCCGGCACATGACGAATCAGAATATTAGCTTTCCTCCACCCCTCTTCCAACATCATCATTCTTCTCTCTTGCTCCGCCATCTTGTCTTCCATCACATGCTCTTGGATATATAACTCATTCACAGATATGATGGCATGTTTAACTTCCTTGTCCATTGTCTTTGAGATCTCATCAATCCTTTGTGTATTAACTGCCACATCTTTCTTCACATCTGTGATAGTCTTAGCCAGGTTTTCATACTGTAACCTGGCAAGTTCCCTATCTTTTTTCATTTCCTCACTATTAGTCTCAACAGCTTTTTCTAATTTCTGCAATGTTACTTGAGTATCTGTCAAATTCTTGGCCATTTGTTGAAGAATTGTCGTCATATTTTCCATTTTTTGGGCCAGATCGAGGGAGCTTCCTTGCTCCGTAGCTGTAGAAGTCTCTGCTGTCGTTTGAGGCTCCAGATTCGGTGATGGAGTACTCCTCTCTTCCTCTTCTTGCTCTTTGCCCCTCTTACCCTTCCGGCCCTTCGGTTTAACCACTTCCTCCATCTCCCTTCCCTCCCTACCCAACCAGCACCCCAGTGTCCTTATTCAAATCGTCCCAGTCCGAAATTATAAGGTTGGGTAGATAAGAGAAAGTTTCAAACTGCACCAAAGCCAGAGACAAGTCAAAGAAGCGAATCTGCCGATCGTCTTCCCAGGGCAGCTTTACACAGTATTTCCTTGTGCGTGTCTCGCCAAACAAAGAGAAAACCCTTCGTCTCCGCCCCTTAGAAAACTTTTTCCTCCGCCATTACTGCCTCATCCATCCACATAGATATGCAAGCGATCAAAGCCCCCTCATTTATTCATTGTCCGCAGTCTCTCATCAAAGTATTCACTCTATAATCCATAAAGAAATAAATTTCCAACCTCCTCTTCAACCTTCCCAACGCTTTTACTCCGGCTTTGATTACTTAAGCTTCTCTGTTTCCCTCCGTAGAACTTCGCTCCCAGTATCCTCTTCTCCGATTACAATGAAAGAGAGAGAGAAAAAAAAAAAGAAAGCAGGGAAGACCTCTTTCACTCTTGCTCCAACAACCCTCCGTAGCCTCTCACAACCGCCTCCGCCTCACCAAGAATTGCCCGTCAGTCTCCGTCAGTCTCCGCTCTCACTCCGCACTCGCTCTCGCCAGCACCCCGTCTGCCCCCCGTCCTCGATTCCAGCTCTTTCGCGGCTCTCCAAACCTTCTTTTTGGGGTGACTCCGGTGCTGCAACTCCTCCAGCCGACCCAGGTCTCCTGCCCTCGAGCGGCTCGACGGACAGCTTCGGGACCTCGATCCCCTTCCGAGGATCCGATCCACCTCCCCGTCCGGAGCACGCTCTCCCGGGCACCACTCTCCGGCTTTTTTTCTTTTCCAGTCTCGCGTCTCTGCTCGAGGCTTTTTTTCTTTTTCTTTCGCTCCTACGCGTTCTCCAGATCGCGGGATCCTTATTTTACAATAATCACCTTTTCTCTCTCGCCTAAGTCACATTAAATTTACACATTCTTCGGCAGAGGGAAAGAAATCCACTACTCTCCCTACGCCATCTTAACTCCGCCCCCCGGGGAGTCTACTTTTGAGGCGTCCGGTTCCGGACGCCTCACCGAAAGAAATTTTTTTTAAAAAATCGGAGCCAAAATGGCTCCGATTTACTGCGCATGTGCAGAAACTCAATCTGCTGTATTGCGCATGCGTCAGATTGAGTTTCTGCACATGCGCAATAAAGTTGGAGCAATTTTATCTCTAATTTTACTACACATGCGCAGAAACTAAATCTGACGCATGTGCAATGCGGCAGATTGAGTTTCTGCGCATGCGCAGTAAGTCGGAGCCATTTTAGCTCCAATTTTTTTTTAAAAAGACCGGCAGCGATAGCGACAGTGGCGGCAATGAAGGCAGCGGCGATGACAGCGGTGGCGATGAAGGAGGCGGCGGTGAAGGCGGCGGCGATGAAGGCGGCGGCGGTGAAGGCGGCGGCGATGAAGGAGGCAGCGATGAAGGCGGCGGCGATGAAGGAGGCGGCGATGAAGGAGGCGGCGGTGAAGGCGGCGGCGGTGAAGGAGGCGGCGATGAAGGAGGCGGCAGTGAAGGCGGTGGCGATGAAGGAGGCGGCGGTGAAGGAGGCGGCGGTGAAGGCGGCGGCAATGAAGGAGGCGGCGGTGAAGGAGGCAGCGGTGAAGGCGGCGGCGATGAAGGAGGTGGCGGTGAAGGAGGTGGCGGTGAAGGCAGCGGCGATGACGGCGGTGGCGATGAAGGAGGCGGCGGTGAAGGCAGTGGCGATGACGGCGGCGGCGATGAAGGCAGCGGCGATTATGGCGGCAGCAGCGGCAGCAACGGTGGCGACGGAGACAGTGGAAATGACGGCGGTGATGGCGATAATGGCGGCGGCGTGGGCAGGCGGCACCAGCCCTCAGAGGAGGGCACCGAGCCCTCCATAGGCAAGTTGAGGCCTGGCCTGCCCTGGCCGTCCGCCCCTGCCGAGCCCTCCCAGGGGTAAGTGAGGGGTTTGTGTTTGGGGTTGTATTTTATTTAATTTTAATTTTATTTATTTATTTATTAGATTTATTTACGGGTTTGTGTGGTGGGTGGGTGGGTTGGGTTGAGGGGGTGTGTATGTGTGTGTATTTATTTTATTTTATTTTTAAGGCCCCACCCACAACGTCATGACATCATGATGTCAGCTCCGCCCATGACGTCATGACGTCATGACATTGGCCACGCCCATGACATCGTTACGTCATGGAGTGGTGGTAAAAAATTTGTCATCCCATCACTGCCTCTCACCCTGGATGCAGATGCCTCTTCCTTGGATGCCTTTCTCCCTCTGAGGCGGGGGGTGGGGTGGGGGCTCTGAAAGTGTCCTCTCACCCTGGATGCAAATACACATAATGCGCAATGCAGGGCTGGAGGAATCACAATTTGGGATCAAAATTGCTGGGAGAAACATCAACAATTTGAGATATGCAGATGATACCACCCTAATGGCAGAAAGTGAGGAGGACTTTAAAAAGCTCCTGATTAGTTGAAAGAAGAAAGTACAAAAGCTGGCTTGAGACTCAATATAAAGAAAGCCAAGATAATGCCAACAGGCCCTATCAGTCCCTGTAAAATAGATGGGGAAGAAGTAGAAGCAGTGACAGATTTTACTTTCTTAGGATCAAAGCTCACTGCAGATGGTGATTGCAGCCATGAAATAAAAAGGCGGCTGATTCTGGGAGGCAAGCAATGAGAAACCTGGGGAGCATAGTGAAAAGCAGAGACATCACATTGCAAACAAAAATTCGTATAGTCAAAGCAGTGATATTCCCGGTGGCAATGTATGGTTGTGAGAGCTGGACCATAAGGAAAGCTGAGCGCAGAAGAATAGATGCCTTTGAAATGTAGTGTTGGAGGAGAGTTTTGAGAGTTCCCTGGACAGTGAGGATAACAAATAGGTCAATCTTAGAAGAAATCAACCCTGACTGCTCCTTAGAAGGTCAAATAGTGAAGATGAAGCTAAAGTACTTTGGATATCAAATGAGAAGAGAGGATTCACTTGAGAAAGCCTTGATGCTGGGAAGGGTGGAGGGCAAAAGAAGAAGGAGGCAGCCCAAAATGAGGTGGCTAGATGGTATTGTAGAGACAATGGGCGCAGAGCTGAGCGAGTTGAGGAGGATGGTGGAGGACAGCAGTGCCTGGCGGACAGTGGTCCATGGGGTTGCAAAGGGTCGGAATCGACTGTGCGATTGAACAACAACAACAAATATTGGGACTATAGGAGAAAAAATGTTCTTCCTTTAGTCACAGCTTTCTTTACGTCTTTAGGAATGACTGCTTATAACTCAAGCTGATGAGTGGTACAGGAAGCAAGTCTTAGGGGTAGGTGCTCCTGCGGATAGCATGGTCCTAAACCATTTAGGAATTTATGGGTTATAACCAAAACCTTGAATCTGACACAGTAGACAGATCATAACCAATGCAGACTAACCAGAACTGGGGTAACAGGGTCACAATAACATAAACCTGTGATCAGTATGGCAGTGGTATTCTTTCCTGGCTAAAGTCTCCTTACCAGCCTCAAGGGTAGCATGATGTAGAGAGCATTTAAGTAGTCAATCTTTGAGATTACCAGTGCATAGGTCTGTTACCTAAAAATCACTATCTCTTTTTAATGTGGAGATGCGTTTTAAAATTAAAAAGTTTGTCTGCTGGCGGAGCCCCCCAAGAACCACAGAAATTTTAATTTCAGACAAAACCAAGACTGGTTTATTGACAAAATAGCATCTAACCAACAGCCCCCCACCCCCAATTGCTGGATAAACAGCCATATCTAACCAATTTCTGTCAGGTTTTAGGAATGTTTGTGTTTTGTTGGGGTGCTTTTGTGATTTGTGAACCGCCCTGGGTCACCTCGGTGAGGAGGGCGGTTGATAAATATGAATAATAAATAAATAAGACCCCAAAGTCAGAAGGAGTGGAGATTATTACAGCAAAGTACCAACTAGAATTCCACAGCCAATGGGCAATAAAAGATTCTCATGGGAAGAATGGGCTTTTGGGGAAACAAAACTGGTTGCTATGATGTGATGTTATGTAATGAAAATCTAGGGAAGCATGCACCTTGAAGCAGTCGAGGCTGTTAGGCTAGCTTCAGAAGAAAGGTGGTGAGAGAAGGGAGGGCACAGAAGGGACCTTTCCTTTTTGGACTCAGAAAATTGCCTCCCTGGGTTCATTGCAATTATTTGGTTAACATGACAATGGCCAACAAAAAAGAAAAGACAATGGAAAAATTAATATGTAGGGTGAAAGCAGACCTTTCAGCATGCTCCCATATATAAGTTCACCTAATGAGGCATTCTTAGGCCATGTGTCATATCTGAGTATGTTATGGTGTGAGTCAAACACATACCGTAGCAGCAATTGGGGCTGCATCATTTTCTTTTGGCAGCAGTGAATTTCTGTCATTGATACATAAAACACTGTTAGGTACATCCATGTGACATATCCATCAACATCAGTGCTGAGACCTGAGAATCCTTGACATGAACCCAAGTGGAATATGTATCCAACTGTGGCTCTTGCAAGAAACTAGTAAGTGATAAGGAGTTGTGCTTTCAAAAACATGATACAAATGGAGATATACAACAACAAAAAAGTATTGTCTAGCAAGGTCTTGGTTCCGAAGTTTCTCACAAAATGTATTACACTTGCATTTGATTCAATACATGAACTGGCATTAGACAACATGAGAAAAACATGTAAAGTTCATTTTGCAAATGTATCAGAAGAAGCACTTCAGGCTTTATTTTAAATCTACAATATCAAAAAGAGATGACATATTTATGCACATTTGTACAGATGTTATTTAAATTTTATTCCATCAAACCCATCTTTATTGGCTTAGTCGCTGGGTTAACTTCTGGGTCATGAAAAGGAACTTCTGTTTATCTCTTCCAGGTGTTGATAGATGTATTCAAAAGTATATTTCATGCAGAGATCCAACAATTTACCTCAGCCAGGTGGGTGACATTTAAAATTACAAAAATCAATAAGACTAAACTATGAAGAAAATATCTTTGTATACTGGAGAAATCTTTGCAAATCATCAGAATGAAAAGAACAAACATTTGTGAGGGTACGCAAGAGCAAAATCAAAATAGAAGATGGAAGAAGGATCTCATTGGACAAGGAACAACAGTAAAGGAGGATATAGCTGAGGAATTTCGACCTCCCCTATGTCTTTTGGAGGACCCTGAATAGGCTGAGGGTTGAAGTCCCTAAATGCAAGACCAACATGCTCAAGTGGGGGTTGAGAGCAGACAACAACACACTGTGTGAGTGTGGACAGATACAGAATCTGGCTCGTTTACTGGTCTGCCGCTTACTGCCAGAAACATGCACCAATGAAGACTTAGGTTTGCCCAACGACGAAGCCAAGAAAGTGGCTTCATTTTGGCAGTCCAGGGTTTGATCAGGACACAAAAGATGAAGAAGAATCAGAATGAAAAATAAAGAATTGATTGGTTTCTTCTTCCTTTCTTCCTCTTTTACCCCATCGGGTGTCTAGGGAGATGCAAGAATCTTGTTCTGACATTTCTAGTGGCCTCCACCAGTGTTATTTGGTGTTCTTGTAATATTTCTTTGATGTTATTTCTCTACCTTCCTCTGGGTTTGCCTCATGGCTTTTGTACTTCTCCTCTTTCCACATATACCTTGTATGTTATGGAATTCCAAGACATTCTCTCCAAATGGACAATCTACTTTATTTGTTGTTTCTAGATGTAGTGTAAGATTGTAGTGCAAGATTGGTTCTCCTGTACTGGATGTAGTGCAAGATTGGTTCTGTTCCAATTTCCCCCTTATAACAGGGATCCTCAACCTACAGTCCACAGCATCATATCATCTGGCCCCGACCTTTGCTCTGGCAGATGATGGCCAGTGAGGATTCCCATTACTTTTCTAGGGACTGGGGCAAGCAGGTGCACATTTTCTGGTGGGCGGAGAGGCCTCCTGTGGCTTTTTCAGGGGCTGGGGTGTACATGCATGCATTTTCTGGGGGCCAGGGAGGCCTCCTGCTGCTTTCCATGGAGGCTGCAGGTGAGAAGGACAGCTTGGATCCCCTCTTCACCGATGCCATGCAGCTCTTCCAAGCTGGTAAGCAGGAAAGTGGTGGGGTGTGTGGAGGGGCTAATGGTGGGGGTGGGGAGTGGGGGACTCATGGTGGGGGGAGTGGGAGAGCTCATGTGCTCAGGGCAGCGGCTGCAACACCACCACCACCACCAGTCTGGCCCCTGAACAGTCTGAGGGGGCGTGAACCTCAGTATTGTATGCATTCTTGTTTATTTCTTTTGTTTTTCCACAATGGTATTATTATTGCTTCTTGTCAATCAGTGGGTGCAATTAATTGTGTCCAAACTACATTGAAGATTCTGTGTAGCCCTGCTGCTTGGATTATTTCTGTTGGTAGTCCATCTACTCCTGGTGCTTTGTGTTTAGGTGATTGTTTAATGACTCTTGCTACTTCCTCAATTAATATGTCCGTTTCTAGTGCTACTGTTTTGTAGTCTTGTGTTGTTTCACTGTGGCACGCACCAGAAAATGTGCACCTGCTTGCCCCAGTCCCCAGAAAAGTCATGGGACTCCTCACTGGCCATCATCTGCCAGAGCAAAGGTCGGGGCCAGATGATGTGATGCTGTGGACTGTAGGTTGAGGATCCCTGTTATAAGGGGAAGTTCTTTAAAGTGTTATCTCCACCTTTCTATAATTTTGCGGGGGATCTATTAGTGGTCTTCCATTCTTGTCATTAACTATTTCAGTGGGGTTATAATTCTCCTCTCTTTCCCACATTCTTTCAAATACAATACAGTACTTTGAAAAATGTTTGTGCAACTGTTCTCCTGTTATCTGCTAACAATTTTTTAAGCATTCCCGGGATTCTTGTTTTGCTTATTTGGTTGTCCTGTTGGTATCTCTATGTCCTGTTGGTATCTCTGTAGCTTATATCAGGGATCCCCAAACTTTTCGCACCACGTGCTGGTCACGTAGTTCCTCCCACCATAAAACACATCCGTGGCTGTCATAAACACATTTACAACAGCCATGGGTGCATTTATGGCAGTGTTTACAACAGCTGTGGGCACATTTGCACATGCACAGGTGTGTTTTACGGCTGTCATAAACTCGTTTGCTTCCACTTCCAATAGCAGCGAGGGCAGTGGCGGGCTGGATGGAATGGTGCCACAGGCCAGGTCCTGCCTGCAGGCAGTAGTTTGGCCACCCCTGGCTTATATAGTCTTCTTCCCGCCTTGATTTTATCTGACATTTATATACAGTAATTCTTTTTTCAGCTTTACTGCTTCTTTGACCTCTTTGCACCACTATGCAGTGTGTTTGGACCCATGACAACTTTTTCCAGTTTCCCTTTTTCTGCATAGTTCTTCTGCAGTGCAACATGCCGAGCAAGCCAGCAACAGACAACCAGTTTCTAAAAAAAACTACAAAATAATGGTTTGGTATACTGTACTTGAATCAAATAAGAAAATCTGCTGTTGTAGCTTTCCTAGTTGCAATATATTGGAGGATATTTTTGTTATTTGAAAATCACAGCAGAGTAGAAGGTTCAGAGAGTGATAAATGCAAAAATCCTAGAGAAATTCAGAGCTTGGAAAAGTTACTTTTTGAGTACAATTCCCAACATCTCAAGCTAGTGTGTCCATTGGCACTCATTGCTGTTGTTGTTGTTGTTCAGTTGCACAGTCAATGCCAACTCCATGTGACCCAATGGATTATCGTATGCCAGGCACTCCTATCCTCTACCATCCTCCTCAACCCGCCCAACTCATCCACAATATCATCTAACCATCTCATTTTCTGCATCCCCCTTCTTTTGCCTTCAACCTTTCCCAGCATCAAGGTTTTCTCAAGTTTATCATCTCTTCTCATTTGATGTCCAAAGAACTTTAGCTTCACCTTCATTATTTGACCTTCCAAGGAGCCCCACCTAATTCCTTTCCCTACTCTTTCATCCTTCCCAATCTTCTAACTTATCCAGCTATCTGCACCTGCTTGTGCTACTGGAATGGTGGGGAAGGAAGAGTCAAAAGTAAGGTTTCAGAAAAGATCTCTAAACCTGAAGTAACAGTAGGGAATGCGGCACTTTGAATATTGAATTAAGGCTGTCTCCAGTCTTATTGATATTCCCATAAGAAAGCAGCCAGCAGCCAGCCAGCCCACTCATTTTGCACCCTATGAATATTTTATCACTTGATTTAAGCTCTGTGAAAAAATAATTTCACCACTCAAAGAGCTTTTTTGGCTTGGGGAGCTTGTTTCAATCAAGTGCTCAGTGCTTGCATCAGCAATGAGGTCACTGTGGCTGGAGCCACCCAACACTTAGCACTCTACTTCTTTGTCTAATCAGGGTGGTCTTTAGGCACAAACAAAGGTAGATGGATGGCTGATAGATCTTCAAAATGCATTAGCAGCTGACTGAAAAAGACTGTCTAAGGATTCCAGGAAGGACCTTGGGTCAGGACAACCAATGAGCTCAGATCACTCACTCCACAAAACTGCCTCTCACAAATGACTTGGTATTAAAATGCTGCAAGGCACAAGCCTCATGAAATTGAAATAAATGAACTTCTAGTTTTAGAAAAGGTATATGTTACAGGAAGTAGACTAATTAGTTTTGTCCATTACTACATGTGTCACGGTTTATCATCTCTGATTAGCCTTTAGTGCATGTACTTTGTTTACCAAAATACAATGAGAAAATTGACATGGAGCCACTGCGGCTGTTGAACAGACCCCATGAGCTGAAGAAGCAACAGTCCCTCAGCCTTTCTAGGAGGTGACTGCGCCTACCTCCAGTCTTCACCTCAGATTCTGTCAGAGACATCTCAGTTCTGATGGTACATGTGGGGAGGCTGCTCATACATGTTTCGATTGTTTAAACTCCTACTTTTGATATTTAGCTCGGATGTGTTGTGGAAGACTGTCAGGGATGACACAATAGTTAAAGCATATCTGGGAGCATTCATATCAATCTTCCACAGTGTCTATGGACTAAAGAACAAGCAACTAGCAGTTGCTTCTGTTCGGTTATCCAATCATCAAAGAAGGACAGGCAGAATAGTGTCAGAACATATACTAATGTTTCCTTACAGAAGTGAGACGTTTACATCTCTTTTTTAGGTTTTTTAGCAATGGGTTATCTGTTGCTTGCTGGGTCTGTTGCAACTTCACTAGAGCCCTCTGGCCAGGTCTTTTTGGGGTAATCCAGGATGGCCTTCATGGGTACTGCAATGGTCCTGTGGTGCAAGGCCATGCCATACCTCACCCAGTCCTGGCAATTCCTTAATTTGACCGGTTACCACCTCTCATGACATGGACACAGGGTTGGTTTTTGAGATGCATCTTACTCTTAAGCAATTTAGGGGAAATGTATGCCAAAATAATAGAAACAAGACTGAGACCAGTTATAGAACTGCTACTAGCAGAAGAACAGATGGGCTTCAGAAAAAAACAGCTGTATATATGCAATTTTTACTCTTAAACAATTAACAGAGGAAAATATAGAATACAACAAGAATCTCTATGTTGCATTTGTAGCCCAAGAGAAAAGTGGATTCACTTCCAGTTTATTGACACTTATCAACTCCATTGTTGATGCCAGGCAGTGCTGAAGGACATGTACAGTATCCCCTGCAGATGAAGCAAAGGAAAAGTAAAGCTATGTGTCATCAGCCTACTGATGACAGTAAACTCCAAATCTCCAAACAACTTTTCCTAGCAACTTCATATAAAAACAAATGCAAGAAAGCAATCACATTTATATATCTCCCCATAGCGCTTAGTGCACTGTCTGGGAGGTTCACAAATTAAATTAGCATTTTGTCCCCAACATGCTGGGTACTCATCGGCTTCAGAAGGATGGAAGGGCGAGTCAACTTTGTCCCAGTCAGGATTGAACTCACAACTATTTGGTTGCAGTATAGTGGATGTCAAAGAACATTGCATGTCAAAGAACAATGGGGAAAATTGATTCCTGTAAGACCCTATAACAGAGGTCCCAAGAGGTGAAGACATCCTGAAGTTGTAACAGGGATCAGCCATCAAGAAAGGACAAGAATCAGTGAAGAGCAGAGTCCCAAACCAACATCCCCCTGATGGTAGTCAGATTACATTCTGCAAGAACTTTCCTACATCTGCTCTCTAGGAATCTTCTTAACTGCTTTGCTATCCTCAGCTTATCAGTAAAACATGGCAAGGACTGAGCTCTGCAATGAAGAAGGTGTTTAGAAGCAATCATGTCTGCCACCCTGGTCACCCCTGAGTAAAGCACCAAACAGATTAGCCAGAAAAGCCTCAAGGGAATTCTGGACACCAATTGAATCCCACAATCTTCAGGTGCAGACCATTCAGTAGATCTTTCCCTCCCTGCAGAAGGGCACCATTATACAAAGTCCAAATCTCAGCAGGTGATGATCTGATCATAATAAGGAAGGAAGGCCCAATGTTTAACACCTTCAGATTATCTTCTCTCTGTCCAGATGTAAACATCAGGTTCAATGTATATACTACAAATACATTGGGACAGGCTTATGGATGCCATGATGTCCATGAACCCCAAGGTCACCTCTGCAACATGCATCTCCACATGGATGTTAAATTCCCCCAAAAGTAAAAGTCTAGTGACCTCAACAGTGCACCTGAAACAATGTCCACCTGCTCTGGTAGGCAAATTGTTGGGTTGCAGGTGGAGCAGTACACCATCACAATTCACAGACTGTTCTACTTGGTCCAATATCATGTTAAGACATTCCAGGCCTGGGCAAGAGTGGTTAGAAATTCTCTTGACCTTAACAGAGTTCTCATGGACTATGGCAAAACACTCCACTGTACCGCATTTTAAGAAAATATGAGCTAGGGAATATGTGCAATTATGAGTAATCCCAGCTCTTAAGAAATGTCATTGATTTTGTCTTCTCTTGTTTTACCTTGCTATACTGTTTTCCAGATAGTAATTTGCATTTGGAATGTTGAGTTTTTCCTTAAAAGTTCATTTCTGCCAAAAAGTGACAGTAGTCAAACCTGCAGGCATATACAATGTTGTTTAACATTCCCAGAAAGATAATAGTACAGTCAAACCTCGCATAAAGAGTGCCTTGCTTAAATAGTAACTCGCTTAAAGAGCATAATTTTCTCTGAATGTTTGCTTTGCTTAACAAATAAAACCAACCAAAAACTTGCTTAACAACTAAATCGGTGTTTGCAAACCCACCCCCTGCCAGAAGTCACACTTGGTCACTTACAATGGTGTTTCGCTTAAAGAGCAAACTCGCTTAAAGAGCAATCCTGTGGAATGCATTATGCTCTTTAAGCGAGGTACAACTGAGTACCTGGCTGTAGGATCTGGATGGACAACAAACTGTTTTGTTGCAATCCCATGAGACTTTATGTTTAAAATAGACCCCAGTGATTATCATAAAATCCATGTGCCACAGCTACATCATTCAGTAAATAATTTTGAGGGGAGGGAGGAGAGTTTTGAGAGTCCCCTGGACAGCGAGGAGAACAAATAGGTCAATCTTAGAATAAATTAACCCTGACTGCTCCTTAGAAGGTCAAATAGCTAAAGTATTTGGACATCAAATGAGAAGAGAGGATTTGATTGAGAAAGCCTTGATTCTGGAAAGGGTGGAGGGCAAAAGAAGAAGGGGGCGGCCAAAAATGAGATGGCTAGACGGTATTGTAGACACAATGGGCTCAAAGTTGAGCGAGTTGAGGAGGATGGTGGAGGACAGAAGTGCCTGATGGACAGTGGTCCATGGGGTCATTGCAAAGGGTCGGAATCGACTGTGCGACTGAACAACAGCAACAAAAATGGTACTCTTACATTGGGCATGTTTACTAGAGAAACATTTTTGTCAATCTGGAATATCATGTTTATGCCACTAAGTATTTTTAAAATATCTGGTGGGTCTATATGGTTTTGATGGGGGTGGGGTTAAAAAGACCCTGGAAGCCTAAGATCTGTCCTTCTCTAACCTGAGCCGCAACATAAACAGTCTGCAAGTGCTTTGTTGACTCTTCCAATACTGTACCTGTAATGGCTTTAATAAGAAGCAAAGGTCAGCATAATATTTCCATGGTTCCTCCACAGATGGCAAAGGTAAAACAGAGAACACGTTCACCTCTTTAACTTCCATGTTTTGCATATATTGAGAAAGCAGCATGTCCTTTCAATAATAGATGAGAACAAACCGTTTCATGTGAGATGCAGGGATTTATCTTTTTCAGCATACAAAATAGGGAAATCTAGAAAGGCAGATGAAACATACATATTTTTATGTACTCCCATCATCTTTTGATTTATTAATAGGAATGGCAGAGTGAAACCCTGAGGTTCTTTATCCACATTTGAGAGGAAAGAAAGGAAGGCATCGGCTTATGGCTCTTGCACTCAAAAAATTATTTTGTAGTACTTGTCATGAAAAACCTAGCTTTGGGCTACACTTTTTCATGCACTTTTGCTCACTATATAACTCTGTGTTTTAGTCCATCCAAGATAGAGATTTCAATGTATGGGAGAAGCATTAGGACACCTTCCAGAGAGAGAGAATGGAGTGTAAACTAATCTCAATTGGTTGAGAGTCCCCACATGAGGAGAAAGATAGCAATAGAATAAAACGAGAGTGGGAGAAATTTTACTTCCTCTTTCAATGTGGAACACCATGGGGAAGCCTCACAGATATACCTATAAGTACAAAGGGCCAAACCCAAGCTAAGTTTTCTTATTTTTTTAATGTATTCTTTGAATGACTAGATTGCAAATCTGATTTCCTCTGCTATATTCAGTTCTTTAATTCACTTATAACTGACTGAGAACCTCTAATCAAAGTGTTTTTCTATACAGAATCTAGTTGTTTAATTTTATTTTCCAACTTATAAAATTTTCCTCTACTTTCTGAGTTAAAGAAGCCTGATATATAAAGCACCATTAGCAAAAACTTTGCAACTGAATAGGTTCCCAGTGCAGTAAATTTTCAAAACTTGTATTTTTATCTTACTGCATCTTTGTTATTTAACAAAATGTATTCAGTTTCCAAATTTGTAGCTTTAATTCTAGCATGATAATCCTCCAAAATAATGGAAATGTGTGTACTTTGACAAGCAGACTGCTTGCCAAATTCAGCACCAGAAACATTTCAGTAGAAAGGCAAGAATACACCAAAGTTTATGGTTGTCATGTGGTTGCAATGTTGGTCTGCTGTAGAAAAATATAGCAGGGAGTTCTATGACAACTTAATGATAGATAAAATTATTATACTCTGTCTATAAGTGAGCTATACTCCACAGAAAGTCCTGCCAAAATAAATCAGTCTTTAAAGTGCCAATGGACTCAATTTTGTTATTGCTTCATTTACTTCTGTTAATAGCATACCACCTTTATCTTGGGTTATAGATTCTGCAAAAGGACCAGCAGGAGCCAGCATAGGGGAGTGGACCAGGATTCAATTTCCTAATTGACCATGGAAACTAGCTGGGAGTGGCATTGGTAAGATTATTTAAATATCTCACATACTGTGGAAACCCTACCAGTTCTATAAATCAGAACCAAAGGAGGGAGTACTACCATCACTTGAGGAAAAAAAAGCTCTTTCTTAGGAGTCCACCTCTCTAAACACGAAGTAATATTTTTAATTTGATTCCAATTTACATCTTTTCCCTATTAATTAAATTTAATCATCAAGTCTTCTGATAAATGGATTGTCATGTTTCTATGTGCTTTAACTATCAGCTAGTCAGGTGCTAGTTACATGCTTTGACACGAGGCAGAGGAGAATACACTAGATAATTTGCAAACTTCTGTGTACAGAAAAGATGAAAGACAGTTTATCCTGTGTTGCCTGGAGTAAAGCCTTATACTGTAAGATAATTCAATATATTTGAAATCTTCATTTTGTGATATTACTTTAATACAGGTCATGATACTTCAATATTAAATTGAAATTTAAGTTTAAATAGCCATCCTGTTTAGTTTTGGCAAACTGCACAGTTGTACACAATACACACCCTCTCCAGGATGCTCTAAATTAGTTGGTTGCCTTTGTATAGGTTGAGAACATATTCCTACATGCAACAATTAGACCAGTCTGTTTCTGTATGTGAGATGAGGGCTGGATCTTTCACTTTATCTCAGAGGGGCAAATGTATTGTTTTGTTTTAGCCATTGAGCCATGTCACAACAAAGGGTATCATTGGGTACTGTGAGGTCTGTGTTATTGTAGAAATAGTGCATACCACGTTTAAAGGGTAGCTAAGCTGAGTTGGATTCCAACCAAGCAGAAATTGGATTTCCGAGAAAGAAATCAGTCTAGAATAGTACCATGGAGAGCTCCAAATAGCAGGCTAGAAATCAGAAAGTTCATTTCCGAAACAAAAAGACAAAAAAGTTGTGCCACCTTAAAGACTAACTGCTGTATTTTAATGTTAGCTTTCATGGATCAAGTCCGCTTTGTCAAGACATAAAAGTGGCATCAATTTATACACATCAGGCATAGAAGTACACGATGGTTGGTTAGCGTAACAGATAAGTATACAAATCAATGTGGTTTTTTACAACTAGTAATAACAGAAAGTCCCTGGTTGTTATTCAGATTTGCTGTGAAGTTTGGCCCTGTTGAGTTTTAAAAATTTCATCTCCAAAGTAGAAGAAATTCTATTCTGTTTCAGAACGTTGTCAAAATTAAGGGGGGAGAGATAAATCTTAAAGTCCCCCCCCCCCCGGTCTCTCATTTAGTTATTTTAAAAGCTAATCTATATATCACTCCAACAAGCAGCATGACCTTTCTGACTGAGATCCTCTCCCCAGTGCTGTAGCCAGGATTCTAGTTGGGGGGGGGGGATTTTTCAGCCCCCCCCAAAAAAAAGATTCCAGGAGGGGCAACAGTGTCACAAACACATATATAACATTGGCATCCCGGGGTGGGTTGGGGGGGGCAGGCTGTTAGTTCAGGAGTGTCACCCCCACCCCACCCACCCCTCTGGCTATGGCCCTGCCTCTCCCTATAAGTGACCTGTGCAATGACATCAAAATGACTGTGGCCTGGTGTTACCTTCATGCCTGGAGATGTTTTGCTTGAAATGTGTCCTTCATGGTTTATCATGTTACTCCAATCTGATGGGATATGGAATAAGCAACAGACACACAAACCAGCTGTCAGGATTTTAAATTGCTTTTTATTACATACGTTGACTTTACAGATATAGTAGCTGGGTCTCTCCTCTAAGCCTGAGAAGGAGAGAGTGACTCCCAACCAGAGAGCACAGATTTTATAGCAGGGATCCTCAACCTGTGGCCCGCAGACTAGATGTGGCCTGTGGTCCCATTTTATGTGACACTCCCCCCCCCGCCTCCACCACACAAGGAAGTGCCATGTGGTGGAAGAAGGGCAAAATGGCCATCTGGCCCCCAAAGTTGTCTGAGGGAGCGTGACCCATCCCCCAGCATTAAAAGGTTGAGAACTCCTGTTTTATAGCATATGAAAAACAGGATACTGTACATGTATGAAGAATAAGATGTAGGTTGTATAATTCTATTAGCTAAGAGGTTGGGCATTTTGTGCTAAAATTTCATCTAGAATTTTGTGGTTTGGCATTTTTACTTACCGTAGCTCCTTATCTAAAGTTACATCTTTTACACCCCATCTATCTAGCAACAAATGATGCTAAATTTTACTTTTGTTTACATTTTGTCTTGCAGTTTGGCATTTAAGAAGCTTTTTCTAGCACAGAGGTTATTAACAAATTCCATGTCCCCACCCCACCTAGTTTCACGCTCCCTCCTTTTCCCAGAGTTACAATCATATCCAATAAGGAAGAAATTACAGCTAGCTCTGGGGGGTTATAATTGTGTTCTTGAGAGAAATGTATGGTTACTGGCCTGTTTAAAGGTTATCACGCTAATCCTGGAGAAACCTAATTTAGGCTAGAGCACATCAACAGCCAATAGCTATATCCACCTCCTGCCCAATGTGATGGAACAATTATGGAAGTTGATAGACAATTCTTCAATGATTGTCTGAATCTAGCTCATTTTCAGGCTTGGCTTTGAAACAAACTTCCTTGGTAACCTTGTAAGATGAACTTGGTTAAAACAGGAATTATAAGAATTGATTTCTCAGCAGCCTTCCATACCTTTCCCTAGGTTATCTTTCTACTAAATTTATATATGTCAAGTATTGAAAGTCCTGAAATGCAATGATTATACAGTACTTGTACTTGAATGGTTAGTTCCAAAATATGGTATTACAGGATTACTGCTTTTTGTCCCTTGGCAATTATTCTTTTATTTCTTTTTATTCAAGTGCAGAACAACACAACACAAAAACAACAAACCTAAACAAAAATACATATAGTACAATATAACTTTCTACATCGACCCACCACCCATGTAACTTGTAAACCTCATCCATTAAATATTCTTGATATTATTACATTTTTATATTTGAACCCTCATTCCAAAAAGATAACACATCTTGTTCTGGCTTTCCTCCTTTCCTTTTCACCAATACATTATCTAAAAATTATCTCCATATCTCTCTAAAATCACCTTCTTCTTTTTTTGCTAATCCTCCTTTTTAACCTTTAACTCACATGCAATTTTATCATTTATAGCTATATTGCATATCTCTTTATACCAATCATCCAATTCAACTTTCCAATCTATTTTCCAATTTTAACAATATTCAGTCTCAATGCTTATACAAATATTTATTTATTTATTTAAATTTATATCATCACCCATTCGCCGTGGCGACTCAGGGCGGTTTACAATCAGGAAACAAACAAACAAAAACAAAACAACAATAACACACACACAACACAAACAACTAAAATCCATTCCTCCTTCCGGCCAGAGGACGTTAGTCTTTTCCTTCCCTGGGCAGATATGGCCCAGGATTAGGAAGTGGGAGCTTCCATCTATATATAACTAAATTTGATATAACAATCATCTTTCTTTCCCCACTAATCTGCATATTTCCAAAACCCATTAATAATGCTATCAATTTTATAGAACATATTTCAGTGATTAAAAAAACCATGTTCCATATTTTCTTCACATTTTTTACATTCCTACCATAAATGAAAATATATTTCAACTTTTTTTACATCTTCAGCAGTCTTTTGAATATTTTGAATCATAATATCTTAAATCTACCAGTCATATACCATCTCCATATTGTTTTATTTTATTCCAACAGTTTCTAATTCTTTTATTAATCCATTTTTAAGATTGTGGGAGCTGGACCATAAGGAAAGCTGAGCACAGAAGAATAGATGCCTTTGAGATGTGGTATGGAGGAGAGTTTTGAGAGTCCCCTGGACAGCGAGAAGAACAAATAGGTCAATTTTAGAATAAATTAACCGTGACTGCTCCTTAAAGGTCAAATAGTAAAGATGAAGCTAAAGTACTTTGGACATCAAATGATAAGAGAGGATTCGCTTGAGAAAGCCTTGATTCTGGGAAGGGTGGAGGGCAAAAGAAGAAGGGGGCGGCCAAAAACGAGATGGCTAGATGGTATTGTAGATGCAGTGGGCACAGAGGTAAGCGAGTTGAGGAGGATGGTAGAGGACAGAAGTGCCTGGCGGACAGTGGTCCATGGGGTCGCAAAGGGTCGGAATCGACTGTGCGACTGAAAGCAAAAGATTGTCTGGAAATTTCTCTAGATTTGTTATACGAGTCAGTGGTGGTATTCCTGGGCTACCTACTTATTTGTTTTTATATTAAATTTGAAGAGTACATGTACAAAAGGGAGTAAACAAAATCAAAATGAAAAGGAGGACTAAAGGAGGTCAGCACATCCCAGCAACTCTCGCTCTTTGAATCCAAAACCTTATTGCAGCTGCTCTGTGGAACAAAACCAGGGACTCCTAACAATCTTGCCCTTATGGAAAAAGTAAATTTATTATCGAGAACCCTTCCTACAACATGCAAAATACTTTGCGCTCTGGATGGCTTTTGTCCCTCCAAACAACCCTTGAAGGTAAGTTCTTACTAATCCTTTATTACAGATGGAGAGTTTTAGGATTGAAGAAAGCAGGTATTTTCTCAACTGATGATCAAAATAAGTCTGGAATGCCTCACTTTTTGATGCTTTGTAGAAAGCACACCAAATCCATTTAAGCAGCAAATGTAACCTTATCCAAGACAGCTTTTCCACACAACACAAAGCACTTATACAGAAAGCACAAATACAGAATATTGCTAATTTATGATTTACTTAAAACATTTATAGCCTGCCCGATATCACAGGATCTCAGCTATACAAAACAATTTTAAAACAAAACAATTTAAAATGAAGCAATTTAAAATTCAACATTAAAACAATTACAAATGCCAACAATCCTCAAGCCCCAAAGGCTCTAATAAAGAACTTCTAGTGCAGGCCCTAGTCAAGCCTCTAAGAGGAGGGCATTGCACAGTTGTCTCTTCTTTGTCTCCTGCTACCTGTGGCTGTCCATATGAATGTTACCTGCAGGATAGAAAGCCAGTCTACATTTCTGCCAGTTGTTGGTTGTTCATGCTACAGAGGAGGGACATTCAAAAACATTGATTTAACAAACATGAGTGAAAACACTCTTACAAAATCAGAAAGTGGAGAAATATATTTTAGCACCAATCAATAAAGCAGTCAGTATTCTTCCAAGACTATCCCAGTTTATCTGGGGTTTAACATGGATTGAGACTATTGTTCTGAACACAATATACAACAAAGAAAGCTACACTGGAGCATTCAAACCATTTCACATCAATCATATTTGTGGTCTTTTTAACAACCCTCTTAGTTAGTTCAATATCATGATCAAAGAATTCAGGTGGGAGAATCCAAGTTTCTCTAATCGCCAGGTACCTGATTAGCTCCTATCTGAGAGTTAAACTCCACTCTTCCCCTCTCATGTTGCTGTCCATGATGCTTCCTATCTACAACTACATAAAATCATTAATCATTCCCATAGATACCTACTTGGAAGTATTACTGATCTGAATATCAATTATGCACTTTGAAGCTTCATCAATACTGACCTGAGGCCGATGAGGACTTTGTGTGCCAAAAGGGCTGATGACCAGAAAGTGACTTATGGAACTGGATCAGTGGAAGTATGGGGGTCAACGCTGTGATGTAAAGGCAAATGGAAGACTACTGCATTATTTTGCTCCCAGGACAATCTTCATGGCTGATTGCCACGAGGATGTCCAATATTTGGAATCAGATATGGCACTTAAAGAAGAAGGGGAATTCATTTTTAAAGAGCCAGGTCTCTAATGCTTTCCCACCAGATCTACAGGCTGTGTGAGTGACTAAACATCCAGACAGCTAGTGTCTACATCCTCCTCTCCGTTGTGCTCCCCACATTCAAATCTCTTCTTCCACCACCACCCCAGATCAATATTCTCTTTCTGTTCTTGTTTGCCCTACCACATGCCATCAAGTTTCCCCTCCCTTTTTATCCAAAGGTCAAGGGTTTCTGGGACATTATCAAATTTGATATACAACTTATAGGTTGTTATATGCTGCTATATATGTTGTATGTTATATGTTGGTACTGTATATTATACCACCTTCACAGAAACTACTTCAGTAGAATTCTCATCCACAGCCTCAGGCTACCTCTATTATTATTATTATTATTATTATTATTATTATTATTATTATTATTATTATTATTATTATTATTATTATTATTATTATTATTATTATTATTATTATTAAATTAGACTTATATGCCGCTCTACTCGCCTCGCTGAGGCGACTCAGAGCGGCTCACATAACATAGGCAAGATATAATCAAAGGAAGAAGTTGGTGCTTTATCTGGGCCACTCACACAATAGATAATAATAATTTTGTGACATAAATTATTCTGGGTTGAAAGGATTTTGCAGAAGAAACTCTGCTCAGGGAAGGCTCAAATGAAGCTCCTTTCATGTCCCCAAGAACTGGGACAGAGACGGGCGTTCAATCCATCATGCAGTACCCGGGTCTCAAACTGCTGACTTTGCTAACCTTCCAGCTAACAAGGTGAGCTTCTTAACCACTGAGCCACTGCAGCCCCCTACACATTAGATGAAAGGCCTGAAGGGTGAACTCATTAGCAAATGTGTAATGCTAATCATTCGCAATTACATAGGGCAAAGCTTCACATCTAATTTAAACAACAAGTATTACCAGTTGTAAATACATTGATTTGTATACTTATCTGTTATGCTAACAGCTGTGTACCTCTGTAGTAAAGGTAAAGGTTTCCCTTGCTCGAAAGCCAGTCGTATCCGACTCTAGGGGTCAGTGCCCATGTCTGCTTCTAAGCTGAAGAGCCACCGCTGTCTGCTTCTGCAGACGTTTCCATGGTCATGTGGCAGGCATGACTACACACCGGAGTGCACAGAACGCTGTTACCTTCCCACCAAAGTGGTCCCTATTTATCTACTTGCAATTTCTTGCTTTCGAATTGCTAGGTTGGCAGGAGCTGGGACAGAGACGGGAGCTCATTCTGTCCTGCAGTACTCGGGAATCGAACTGCTGACCTTCTCCCTGTATCTGATGTGTATACATTGATGCACACCCTTCTGTCCGATGAAGTGGACTTGATCCACGAAAGATAACATTAAAATACAGCAGTTAGCTTTTAAAGTGCCACAACATTATATTTGTTTTGTTTGCTCTCTGATAGCCTTTTAAACCAGGCACTCCTTCAGTAGCTTTTACTCTCGTTTGCCTGAATGCTGTCCTGAAGCATGCCTGGCCTAGACTCACCATGTGAAGGCATGTGGTGTTGCTTTCAAATCTCATCCCTCCAAGTCTCTCTCTCTTCCACCACTCCTGTTTGAAAGCTTGTACCCAAAAGTGGAAGCAGGCACGTTTACGACAGCTGTAAAATGCACCCATGCATGGGCAAACGCTCCCGCAGCTCTTGTAAATGTGGAAATGGCTGCATTTATGACAGCTGTAAATGCCCCTGATTCCAGGATGTGTGTTCTGGCCCACTCAGATGTCCAGGGGCGTGGGCCGGCCCATGGCATATAAAGGTTGGCCACCCCTGCCTTAGAGGGAAGAAAAACCCGTATTAGAAAAAGAGGTTCCAAAAGAGTTTTTGCGGACTCTTCCCACCGGAGTCCTGTTGGGGAAATGTGGGATTTCCATACACAGCTTTCTGAGGCCCTCCTCCCTTTCTGAAATTGTTGTTTTCGGTCCAGAGTAAGGGGTGTCTTTTTCTACGGCTTAAAACACAAAATACACTCGCACACCTCTTGGGAAGGTGGGTTTTTCTCTGGAGTAAGTCTAGGTCAGAGAAGGTAATGAAGGTTGTTTGTTCCTCCCCCGGCCATGTTTTAAAGGTCATCCTTGTTTGAAAGCCAGTTATATTCGACTCTAAGATTCGGTGCTCATCTCCATTTATAGCCAGAGTCAGCGCTGTTTGCATCTGCAGATGTTTTTGTGGACACGTGGCAGGCATGACTAGACACCGGAGTGCACGGAACACTGTTACCTTTCCCATCAAAGTCGTACCTATTAATCTACTTGCAATTTCTGGCTTTCGAACAGCTTGGTTGGAAGGAATTGGGACAGATAACAGGAGCTCACTCTGTCATGCAGCACTCGGGCCTTGGACTGCTGACCTGTCGGCCTTCCAGTTGTCAAGTTCAGTGTCTTAACCATTACGCCACCACAGCCCAGGGCCATCTTTTGCAAAGTCTAAAGTCTTGGACTCGGTTTCTGAAAAGGAGCACCAAGCAGAGAGCGACTCCCAGCAGTCCCATGATTCACAGCCTCCCGAATTAATGATCCAATGTTAATGCTGTACTCCAACACACAATTATTTGCTCCCCTTTAATCTGATAGGAATTATTTCCCAGACAGTAAAGTAGAGCATTTCAGAGGAGGTTGCCTGTCCGTTTATTGTGAATGGAGCTGTTGATTTGAAAGCAGGTGGGACTTGTTTCCTCTGTGTAAATATGCACAAGATCTAATGTTTGTGAGAGCAAAACTACCAGGATGTAAGGACTTTTAGACAGGTGTACATAGTCCATCCAAGTTCAGAGGAGCTTGACTGATGAATACATTCGTATCGGGCATATAGAAATTAACTGGGACCTATGGCATTTTTATCTGCAACAGGAGTGTTACTCACTTGTGAACAATATTGCAGCTTTAACCTGGAGTGGAAGTTCCAGGTAAAAGCACAGCTAGGATCAGAGGTTGTGAACTTGAGAAAAAAGTTTCATTCAAATGAATGGTGCTGACTTCCCAGTTAAGGATGCTATCCAGAAACATTAAATTCTTCCACAGTCTTGACTTTGGTTCTAGCTGGATGTGGCTCACTTTTTGACTGCTAGTCTTTAAGGCAGGGGTGCCCAAACTATGGTCCGGGGGCTGAAAGCAGCCCCGATGCCAATTTTTCCAGCCCATGAACCCCTCATTGCTAATGGAAGCGGAAGTAACTTCTGCTTCTGGGAGTGATGAGAGCTTCACAGGCCGGATGAGTTGGCATTAGGGGCTGGATCCGGCCCCTGGGGCCATAGTGACCAGTCCCATGAGCCACGTGACTGTCCCGTGGTCCAAAAGGTTTGGGCACCCCTGGGATAAGGAGACAGCCTACAGCGAGGTCGTGTAGTGAACCTAGAAGAGTTTCACTTGCCAGACGTGAAAGGGGGCTCTGCTTGATAAAGCCCCCTCTTCCAAATGCCGTGTGGGGGGGGTCCCCCTGGCCCTCCCCCTCTCAAACTCTGGCTCTCGAAGGGTCGCAAGCGGAGGAGCGAGCGGGTTCCTCCCCAGATGGGAACTGACCAGCACTGCCCGGGCGCTGAAAAGCAAGGAGCCTGGGACGAAGAGAGGAAGTTGGAGAAAACAGGACGGAGATGGCCTTGTGAAGGAGGAGAGCTCAGACGCCGGGCTTTCCCGAGGGAGTCATTCCTGTTACTCGGGGAAGAGCATCTCGTGCCCTAGCCGGTCTACCTGTTTTTTTGTTTTTTTTTTGGGGGGGGGAGTCTTAGGGCCGCGGGGGGGGGGGAAGGAAAAGGGAAAACCCTCCTGAGCTAACAGTCCGCCCCCACCCACCAATGTTATATACGTATGACATTGTCGTGTCCCCCCCCCGAATTTTTTTTGCCTACCCCACCCCCCCAAATCTAGAATCCTGGTCACAGCTCTGGGGAGTCGGTTAAAGAATAGCGACTTTTCTCCCTCCCTCCCCAGTCACCTTGCTCGAAAGCCAGTCGTATCCGACTCTAGGGGTCAGTGCTCATCTCTGTTTCAAAGCCGAAGAGCCAGCGCTGTCTGCAGATGTTTCCGTGGTCATGTGGCAGGCATGACTAGACACCGGAGCGCACGGAACACTGTTACCTTCCCACCGAAGTGGTCCCTATTTATCTACTTGCAATTTTTTTTTGCTTTCGAAACCTTTACTTATCCCAGTCACCTGGCGTTGTGGAGACCCCCCCGGTGGCACTTGGTCAGGCTTCACCACAACGCCCGCCTACCTCTGCCGCGTTAGGCAAGGAAAGAGCCCGGAGAGGGATGCTATTGCCCGTAGCAGCAGCAGCGCCTCTAGTTCTTTCCCATTAGCGCCCCTCGCCTGCCACGGAAACATTCTCTGTACGACGGAGCGGTCCCACAAGGCGTCTGAAGCCTGAATTAAAAGCAAGCCTGCCTCAGAGCGCGAGGCAAGCAAGCCCGGAGCTGAAGAGGTTTGCCTGTGTAGAGATTCCACTTAATAAAGACTGGACTCGAGTGACAGATTTTACTTTCTTAGGATCCAAGCTCACTGCAGATGGTGATTGCAGCCATGAAATAAAAAGGCGTCTGATTCTTGGGAGGCAAGCAATAAGAAACCTGGGGAGCATAGTGAAAAGTAGAGACATCACCTTGCAAACAAGAATTCGTCTAGTAGTCAAAGCAATGGTATTCCTGGTGGCAATGTATGGTTGTGAGAGCTGGACCATTAGGAAAGCTGAGCGTAGAAGAATAGATGCCTTTGAGATGTGGTGTTGGAGGAGAGTTTTGAGAGTCCCCAGAGATTTCTTAGAAGAAATCAACCCTGACTGCAGCTTAGAAGGTCAAATAGTAAAAATGAAGTACTGTACTTTGGACATCAAATGAGAAGAGAGGATTCACTTGAGAAAGCCTTGATGCTGGGAAAAGTGGAGGGCAAAAGAAGGGTTGGTCAAAAATGAGATAGCTGGATGGTATTATAGACGCAATGGGCACAGAGCTGGGCAGGTTGAGGAGGATGGTGGAGGACAGAGGTGCCTGGAGGGCGGTGGTCCATAGGGTCACAGAGTCTGAATTGACTGTGCGAATGAACAACAAATAGTCTGGCCAGGTTATTCTGCTATGGTAATAGAGTAAGCCTGTACTGCTAGTGACTCAATGCCAATCATCAGGCAGCAGTTGACTAACCTGACAAACAGCTGCTTTGGCTGAAGAAGTCCACGGGGAAGGGTGATGGTCCCCAAGTGGATTAAATCCCACTTGAATCCATCTTGATGGACGGCAGCAACTTCATCCATACTGTCCTGGGGCCAGGGCCGTAGCCAGGATTCTAGAGGGGGGGGGGAGATTTCAGGAATGGCAATAATGTCACATTCACATACTGTATATAATATTGGCATCACGGGTGGGTGGGTGGGGGTTGTTAGTTCAGGAGGGTTTTCACCCCCCTGGCTAGGGCCCTGCCTGGGGCCAATGAGGACTTTGTGTGCCAAAAGGGCTCCAGACCAGAAAGTGACTCGCGGAACTGGATCAGTGGTGATTGGGGGCATGCTGTGATGCAGGATGGAAGGCCGCTGCATTATATTCTCAGGACAATCTTCATGGCTGATTGCAAATATTCAGAATCAGATACAGCAGCAGAAGAAAAGTATAGACAGAGCACGTGTGTGTATCCCTAAGGGGACACACATTTTGATTGTCAGCTGATGCGGAGGATGGGCAGGGGCTCAAAGGCAAGCTGGCCCAAGATGTTTTAATACTGCCCGTGGCCTGAGGGCAGCCTCCCTCCCTCCATAATCCTGATGGAAAAGGAGCTGCTGGCTAGGAAAGGAGAAGACACTTTGGCAAAAACGAGAAGAGGGAGAGGAAGGAATCCTAGCAATAAACTACCATCATGTTGATTAGTGTATGTAGACTATAACTTCACCTACCAGTCATTTAATCTTGCCAAGACTTTTCAAGTGCCATCTCGCCCATTTTGACTACTGCCATTTGCAGTAACCCCCCTACCACGACTAATCATACTAAATCAACCATAAGGCTCCTGAGGAAGACATCATCGCTGGTGACGATGGCAACAGTGTCACCATTTGGGTGCAAGAAGTGAGCCCTTGCTCTGCCAGCGTGCTTCTTGGCCATTTGTCCCCTCTCGTGGAAGACGAACTCTTTCTCGGCTGGAGTTTAAGCAAGCCAGATGGGCTGGAAACCTTGCAGCCCATTCTCTCTGAACAACTTCTGAACGTGCTCGCTACACGACCATGCTGTAGGCTGTCTCCTTCTCCAGTCAAAATTTGAGTCACATCCTGTAGTGGCTCAAACCGCTAAGATGCTGACTGGGAGGCGAAAGGTCAGCAGTTCGATTCCCAAGTACTGCAGGACAGAATGAGCTCCCGTCTTTGTCCCAGCTCCTGCCAACCTAGCAGTTCGAAAGCAAGAAATTGCAAGTAGATAAATAGGGACCACTTGGGTGGGAAGGTAACAGCTTTCCGTGCGCTCCGGTGTCTAGTCAAGCCTCCCTCATGACCATGGAAATGTCTGCAGAAGCAGACAGCGCTGGCTCTTCGGCTTTGTAACAGAGATGAGCACTGACCCCTAGAGTCGGACATGACTGGCTTTCAAGCAAGGGAAACCTTTACCTTTACCTGCTAGAGCCAATGGCAAGACTGCAAATGAATTTAATGGTTCCGGATAGCATCCTTAACTGGGAAGTCAGCACCATTTATTTAAACGAAAGTTTTCTTCAAGTTCACTACCCCTAATCCTAGCTGCGCTTTTACCTGGAATTTCTACTCCAGGTTAAAGCTGCAATATTGTTCACAAGTGAGTAAAACTCCCTTTGTACATCAACACTAATGTATTCATCAGTCAAGCTCCTCTGAATTTGGATGGACTATGTACACCTATCTAAAAGTCCTTACATCCTGGTAGTTTTGCTCTCACAAACCTTAGATCTTGTGCATTTACACAGAGGAAATGAGTCCCACCTGCTTTCAAATCAATAGCTCCATTCTCAATAAACGGACAGGCAACCTTGTCTGAAATGCTCTACTTTACTGGCTGGGAAATAATTCCTATCAGATTAAAGTGGATTTAATTGCAAACAATTGTGTGTTGGATTACAGCATTAGCATTGGATCATTGACTTTGGAGGTTGTGAATCACTGGTCTGCTGGGAGTCGCTCTCTCCTTGGTACTCATTTTCAGAAACTCAAGTCCAAGACTTCGACCTGTCAGACTTTGGTTCGAGCAAGATTGAAGGTTGCCTGGGAGGAAAATCTACTGATTTGTATACTTCTCTGTTATGCTAACCATTCTGTAACTGGTGTGTATAAATTGGTGTCATGAAGTCTCACTCTTATGTCTGATGAAGTGGACTTAATCCCCGAAAGCAAAAAATCAAAATACTGTACAGCAGTTTCAAGCACGCCAAGAGGCTAACACTGCTACCCTTTCCAAAATTTCAAATATTGATCACACGGGTAGTTCTGGCAAAAGTGGACGAACTCTGGCCGCAAACCACTCCCCTAACACCTCCCAAAGCGCACTGGGAGGAGGAGGAGAGAGATAATGGAGGGTGGAGGCCCCCCCCCCCCGAGGAAGGCAGGAGGTGGAGTAACGGTGTCCAGAATTTATGAGACTGGCTATCAGCCGCGGCATCAGTGCTCGTCGAATAAAGCGAAGAGGGAGCAAGTCCACCAAAGAGGCCTGCCTTCCGTCCTGCCACACACACCCCTTGAAAACAGCTGCCCTCGGAAACGTCGAAATGGGTTACCTGGAATGAGCCCTCCCTTCCCAGCCCCAGGCGTGCGCTTGAGCCTGCCTTCGGCCCCCGAGCGCGGCGCTTGGGAGGAAGACTCCGACGACCGCACCTGCCTGGGCGGGCGAGGCTGGAGGGAGATGCCAAGGATGCGCTGAGCTTGCCCGCGGCTTGAGGGCTGCCTCCCTCCTTCCCGACGGGAGAGAGGAAGGGAGAAAGAAGCGCGTCGAGCCGGAGGATGCTCTCGGCCGTCCTTCGGCGCTCCGGCCCCGGGGGCTGCCCGCCGCTTCCCAACTGAGCAACGGGACCCGGAGCCACCCATGCCCCGGGGACGGTGAAGCGCTCCGGAGAGAGGGACTCGGGAGGGAAGCCCGAAGGAGCGCGCCGGAGAATGGCGCCTCGGGGCCTCCAGGCGCTGCCCTGCGCGCTCCTGCTGTGCCTGTGGGGCGTGGCGGAGGCCGACCCCGCCTGGAGAAGGGAGAGGAGGGAGAGCCCGGAGCCGGAGGCCTTCGGCGGGGAGCGCTGCCTGCTGCTGGGCCAGCCAAGGGCGTCGGCGGCGGCTTGGGCGCGCTCGTACAGCAGCCCCTACGCCAGCTACCCGCGCCCGGCGGCGGCAGGAGGGGCAGGAGGGACCGCGGCCCCCTCGCGCCTCCGCCGCTCGGCCGCCAGCGTGGGGGGCACGTGGGGAGCCCCTCGCAGCGCCTTCCCGCGCGCCAGAGGGGCGCGGGGCCCGGGCTCCGTCGCCGCCCTCTATTTCTCCGGCCGGCGGGAACAGCTGCTGCTGCTGCGGCCGGGCGTGGTGGCCGAATTGCCCCGAGGAGAGTTCACGGTGGAAGCCTGGGTGAAAGCCGAGGGCGGGCAGAGCAACCCGGCCATCATCGCAGGTAAAGCGAGAAGCCCTAGGGCTATTCCACTTATTATGTGGCCCTTTGACTTCCCATTTTTAAGTTTGTAAATTATTTATTTATTTATTTATTTATTTATTTATTACATTTGTTACCCCGCTCCAATCGGGAGAACCCGACTCTGAGCGGCTTACATCAAAACAAGAAATAAAAACATAAAACAATCCATATCAATAAAAATCAGCAAGAGTTAAAAGTCAACAAAAGTTAAAACAATACAAAAGTAAAGGTAAAGTTTCCCCTTTGCTCGAAAGCCAGTCGTATCCGACTCTAGGGGGTCAGTGCTCATCTCTGTTTCCAAGCCAAAGAGCCAGCGCTGTCTGCTTCTGCAGACGGCTCCATGGTCATGTGGCAGGCATGACTAGACACCGGAGCGCACGGAGCGCTGTTTTCTTCCCACCGAAGTGGTCCCTATTTACTTGCAATGTCTTGCTTTCGAACTGCTAGGTTGGCAGGAAGTTTGTAAATTAAGTAAAGGTTTCCCCTTTGCTCGAAAGCCAGTCGTATCCGACTCTAGGGGGTCAGTGCTCATCTCTGTTTCTAAGCCGAAGAGCCAGCGCTGTCTGCTTCTGCAGACCTCTTCATGGTCATGTGGCAGGCATGACTAGACACCGGAGTGCACGTAACGCTGTTTTCTTCCCACCGAAGTGGTCCCTATTTACTTGCAATGTCTTGCTTTCGAACTGCTACGTTGGCAGGAAGTTTGTAAATTACATGAGAGATAATAAAATACATCATTACTGTGATATATATCAATATGTTAAATGAAACATGGTGTGATTGGTACTAGGTAAAGGTAAAGGTTTCCCTTGCTCGAAAGCCAGTCGTATCCGACTCTAGGGGGTCAGTGCTCATCTCTGTTTCTAAGCCGAAGAGCCAGCGCTGTCTGCTTCTGCAGATGTCTCCATGGTCATGTGGCAGGCATGACTAGACACCGGGGCGCACGTAACGCTGTTTTCTTCCCACCGAAGTGGTCCCTATTTACTTGCAATGTCTTGCTTTCGAACTGCTAGGTTGGCAGGAAGTTTGTAAATTACATGAGAGATAATACATCATTACTGTGATATATATCAATGTGTGAAATGAAACATGGTGTGATTGGTACTAAGGTTTATAAAAAAAATGTGGCACGGATAATAAATAAATAAAAAAAAAGTCGAGAACGCTTATTTGAATATCTTGATCTTGAGGCCCTACGCTGAAGCCTAGTTAGCCTATAGGAAAATCCGGCCCTGGAGGCGGGAAGAGCCCGCTTTGGGCCCGAACCAGCGGCGGCTGGGCTGGAAGCGCCTCTCCGGGGCCGCCCCGTACAACCTGAATGGGCCTTAGCCAGGATTCTAGATTGGGGGCGGGAGGCGGCGGCGAGAAAGTTTTTCAGGAGGGGCAAAAAATTTTCAGAGTCCCCCCCAACAATGTCACACATATATAACATTGGAACCACGGGTGGGGCTGGGGCTGTTTTGGACCCCCACCCCATCCCCTGGCTACGGCCCTCTGTCCAGACGAGGCAGCCTTGAGAGCGGGGAGGGCAAGGGCTGGCTGTCCGTCCGTCCGTCCCGTCGGGCGAGCGGGCGCCCTCTTGAAGGCTCTAATTGCGCCGCTTCACCTGGGCAGCTCCCGTCCCCGGGAGGAAGCGAGCGGGAGTGGAGGCGCGCCTTGTCTGGAAAGGAGCGCGGGAAACCTGTCTCGGAGAGGCACGAAGGGCTTTCCGCTCCAAAACTCCTGGGGAGGAGCGAAGGCCTGGGCTGCAATTGCCAGAGCTTACCAGCAGTTTGAAAGCAAGAAATTTCAAGTAGATCAATAGGGACCACTTGGGTGGGAAAGGTTGCAGTGTTCCTTGCTCGCCAGTGTCTAGGCATGCTTGCTGCATGACCACGGAAACGTCTGCAGAAGCAGACAGCGCTGGCTCTTCAGCTTTTTTTAAAAAAAATTTTTATTCAATTTACTGACATTACAAAAACAAACAACATACAGACAAATACAAATAAGGAACACATATAACAATAAAGGAAAAAAAACCATATATGACTTTACATTACTTACAATATATACTTGAGACAAGACAATAATACCTTAAAATATGAAATGAATTAACACATAGATGGGTATATTTCTTTGTCTTATATATTTCTCGAGTTCTTATACAATATTCTATCCTCTTGTATTTCTGTTTTGTTTAATTATAATCCAGAGTCGCTTTCAATACCCTTATAAGTGTTTCAACACCAACCACATTAATAATAATAATAATAATAATAATAATAATAATAATAATAATAATAATAATAATAATAATAATAATAATAATAATAATAATAATAATAATAATAATAATAATAATAATAATAATAATTTTTTGCTGGCTCTTCAGCTTTGAAACAGAGATGAGCACTGAACCCTAGAGTATGACTGGCTTTCGAGCAAGGGAAACCTTACCAGATGCATCAGAAAGTAAACAAAGACAAAACACGTTGTGGCACTTTAAAGACAAACTGCTGTGTTTTAAATGTCAGCTTTCGTGGATTAAATCCACTTCCTGAGACGTAAGAGTGAGACTTCATGGCATCAATTTATACACATCAGGTACAGAGGCACACAACAATTAGCATAACAGATAAGTATGCAAATCAATGTGGGTTTGTCTTACAACTGGTAATACCACATTGACATTCTGATATGCTTGGAATACAGATCAACATAGTTACCATTTCAAAAATTTCAACTTAAGATGTAGTTTTCGAAGTGGTAGTAGTTCGAAAGCAAGAAATTGCAAGTAGATAAATAGGGACCACTTCGGTGGGAAGGTAACAGCGTTCCATGCGCTCCGGTGTCTAGTCATGCCTGCCACATGACCATGGAAACGTCTGCAGAAGCAGACAGCGCTGGTTCTTCGGCTTAGAAACAGAGATGAGCACTGACCCCTAGAGTCGGATACGACTGGCTTTCGAGGAAGGGAAACCTTTACCTTTAGGCATGTTAGGCTTACTCATCTTTTGATTCATTTACAAATAAGTAGGTGTAGCACTGCAGGACTCTGGTGGCTTAGTGGTTAAGATGCTGAACTTGACAACTGAAATGTCAAGTCAGCAGTTCAAGACTCAAGTGCTGCGCGACAGAGTTAACTCCCAGCTCTGTCCCAGCTCTTGCCAACCGAGTAGTTTGAAAGCAAGAAATTGCAAATAGATAAATAGGTACCACTTAGGTGGGAAGGTAACAGTTTTCCTTTTACCCTGGTGTCTAGAGTCATGCCTGCCACATGACCATGGAAACGTCTGCCAATGCAGACAGGGCTGGCTCTTTGGCTGTAAACAGCAGTGCACCAAACACTAGAGTCTGATGCGACTGGCTTTTGACGAAGGACGACTTAGGTGTAGCATCACTGAAGTCTTAGTTTTCAGGTGTGAGTCTTAGGGATGGAACACACACTCCTTCACAGACACCAACCTTATAGAGAGGGCAAAAAAATCTGAAGTATGGCTGTACTGTACTAGGAACTAATGCTAGAAAATTACAACTATTTCCATAGCTATAATGCTTTACTAAGAATTTGTGTTAAAAACATAAGGTTGTCTGGATTTATCTGAGACTTTTGTTATAGATGATGTAGGCACAGCTCACTGCTATTCTAGACTGTTTTTGTAATTAGGTGTTGCAGACTTTTCAGTACCTGGAATTCATCAACAAGCATCCTACTGCCTGTTTTACAAGCCAGGGATGATGAGAGATTAATGGTTTTTTTCCCCACATTATTATTAATTGTCTTGTCTGTAGGTTCTTTATAGCACCCCAAGAGTAGCAATAAGTCCTCCTACCTTCTTTCAGTCATCTCCCCTTCTTCCACTATCTGTTCCCCTTTTAGCTCATCCTGTCTTTCCCTATCTCTCTCTCTTAACAATCCCAGTTGTTCTAACCCTTCTCTAATCCCCTTTAGCTCATTCCCCTCTTCCATGATTTCTGTTCTTACTACCTGTTCCTCTTCCATTCCTCTAACACCACAAAATCCTTTCAGAGACATCCTGCCCCCACTCCACTGGAGAGTTAGAGATCTCAATGCCTCGACCCTCATTTGCTGGGGGAGAGATGGGCTGCCTCCTTATCTGGAGTCTTCAAAGCTGGA
This sequence comes from Furcifer pardalis, assembly GCA_030440675.1. Classification (NCBI taxonomy): domain Eukaryota; kingdom Metazoa; phylum Chordata; class Lepidosauria; order Squamata; family Chamaeleonidae; genus Furcifer; species Furcifer pardalis. The sequence continues at coordinate 156,264,940 of CP126891.1, forward strand.
ATGATAATGTGCTTAGTTTTTTGGTGGCTGCATGTTTATAGAGTATTTCATGTGTTTAAGAGTTTTGAGTGTAAATTATGTCACAGGTGTAAAATACCTCTCGTGTAATGAACACTAAGCTAGCAAAAATCTAAAGCTAAGTGTCAAGTCCAAGAGGCAAGCATATTAGTGACAAAGGAGGAGGAGGAGAGATAGATAGTGCAAGTGGCAATTTATAGCTAAATGTGAGAAAAGAATCAAGGGGTAAACAGATGACCTCCAAAGTAGCAATGGAACAAATAGATGAGCTGGAAGAACTATTATGGGAAAGTAGACATCACTGAAAACTTATAGGAATCTTATAGGAATCAATGATAGACATGTTTGAGGTTTAATGTGATGAATTTAATTTTGATGTAAGCCGCTCAGAGTCGGGTTCTCCCGATTGGAGTGGGGTAGCAAATGCAATTAATAATAATAATAATAATAATAATAATAATAATAATAATAATAATAATAATAATAATAATAATAATAATAATAATAATAATAATAATAATAATAATAATACAGTAAAACCTCAGATAACACTAAAGCCTGGTTCCACAAGTCTTGGTGTTATACGATTTTTAGTGTTATCCGATGCATGTTAAAATCCTATGGGATCCATAGAGATACATTGTAACCACACAGGCTTTAGCGGTTGTTATCTGATGCATCCCATAGGATCTTAATGTTATTCGATGCAATTCTTCCCCCCAGATTGCTTAATGTTATGCGATTTTAGTGTTATTCGATACTAATGTTATCTGAGGTATTACTGTAATAATAATAATAATAATGATGATGATGATGATGATGATGATGATGATGATGATGATGAACCATAATTGGAATTAGTAATTCAAAAGAAATAGGTTGTTGAAAAGTGAGAGGGAGTATTATTATATGCAAATAATATATAAAATTATGTTGGAACCTGATAGTGGAAATACTGATAGAAGCAGGAGTGAGAAACAAAAGCAATAATGTGACAATAAACCACTGATTAGCTAGCCAACTGGAAGATGTGGGTGAAGCCTTCTTGAAAGAGTATGAAACCTTATAGCGCAGTGTTTCCCAAATGCTGGTGTTTGGACTTCAATTCCCAGAAGCTTAAGTCAATTCCCCAAAGCACTGATCAGTCAATATACTGGCTTAGGCTTCTGGGAACTGAAGTCCAAACACCAGCATTTGGGAAACACTGTTATAGAGGCATGCCACAGTAGTGATGGAGAATCTTAGCTAATGTGATTTTTGCTGGAAGTCTAACTCTGCTAAGAATGGAACAACCAGTACTGGTCTGGCTCGCTGACAATTTAATTTCCAAAAGGTGGCAGAAACAATGAGGATACTTGCTATTCATGACTTAATCATGATCAACAGGGAATAATTAGTTGATGAATTGAAAGAGGCAGGAACTCTTAGGGGAAATTGACTTGAAATTGTCATTTTGGAATTCCTAGTACAGTAATGTCTGATGTAGAAAATAAGCAAGTTGGCTACATGTCCTGGACTTCAGAAAGTCTGTTTTCCTAAAACTTGTAAAAAATTAGGTAGAGTGCTGTGACTTCAAATTATGAAGCTTCTATAATTCTGTGCTAAACCTTCCTTATGCTCTCACAGCCATACATTACTACTGAGAAGACCATTGCTTTAACTATGCAGACTTTTGTTGGCAGGGTGATGTATCTACTTTTTATTATGCTGCCTAGGTTTCTCGTAACTTGCCTCTCAAGAAGTAAGCATCTTTTTATTTCATGGCTGCAGTCACTGTCTGCAGTGATCTTAGATCACAAGAAGGTAAAGTCTGTCACTGATTCTATTTCTTTCCCTTCGGTTTGCTATGGCAGTGGTAGCGAACCTATGGCATGGGTGCAGTTACCCCAGCACAGAGTTTGCCCCACTCTCTGCCTAGCAGCTCAATGGGAGTGCTTCCTCCCTCCCCCCAGCACAGAGTTCACCACACCCCTCTGCCCAGCAGGCCAATGGGAGTGCTTCCTCCCTCTCCCCAGAACAGAGTTTGCCCTATCCTTCTGCTCAGCAGCTCAATGGGAGCGTTTCCTTCTGCTCCTGTTGCTGTGTTGGCACTTTGTGATAAATAAGTGGTTGCAGTTTGGGCACTCAGTTTCTAAAAGGTTCGCCATCACTGTGGTAGGGAGTGATGGGGCCGGATGCCAGGATGTTGTTTTTTTGATGTTGAGTTTCAAGCCAGCTTTTGCACTTTCCTTTTTCACCCTCATCAAGAGTCTCTTTAGATATTTTTCACTTTCTGCCATTAGGGTAGTGTCATTTACATATCTCAGGTTGTTGATATTTCTCCTGGTAATCTTAATACCAGTTTGTGCTTCATCCTGCATTATGCATGATGTACTTTGCATATAAGTTAAATAAGCAGGGTGGCAATACAGTAGAACCCCATATAACGAATGCATCATACAGTGAAAAAAATATACAACAAAGAGGATTTGAAAAAAAAACATTGTGTCCTGTATAAAGAAAATTTTCGTTATACAATGCAGTGCATCTCTATGGGAAAAATCGTACAATGAAAATCTCTATGGGAAAAATCATGCAAAAATCAATTTTCGTTGTATGATTTTTCCCATAGGGATTGTTGTATAATTTTTCCCATAGAGATTTTCATTGTACGATTTTTCCCAAAGGGATTTTCGTTGTATGATGTATGCATTGTATAACGAAAAAATTGTATAATGAAGTGCCTTGTAGAAAGAATTATTTTTGTTATATAGGGTTCTACTGTATACAGCCTTGTACTCCTTTTCCTATTCTAAACCAATCAGTTGTTCTGTATCCAGTCCTAACCGTTGCTTCTTGACACACAAAGAAATTTCTCAGAAGTCAGGTGAGTTGGTCTGGTACTCCCATCTCTTTAACAACTTGCCACTATTTGTTGTGATCCACACAGAAGTACTGTAGATGTTTTTCTGGTACTCCGTTGCTTTCTTCATGATCCAGCAAATGTTGGCAATTTGGTTTCTAGTTCCCCTGCCTCTTCAGAACCCAGCTTGTATCTTCTGGAACTTCTTGATCCACATACTGCTGAAGCCTATCATGTAAGATCTTGAGCATGACGTTCCTAGTGTGTGAGATGAGCATAATTGTATGATAATTTGAACATTTTTTGGCATTGCCCTTCTTTGGAATTGGAACATAAACTGACCTTTTCCAATCATATGGCCACAGTTGTGATTTCCAAATTTGTTAACAGCATCATCTTTTAGGACTTTAAATAGCTTGACTTAAATAGCTTGACTGGAATACCATCATCTCCACTAGCTTTGTTGTTAGTAATACTTTCTAGGGCCTGCTCAATTTCACACTCCAGAATGTCTGGCTCAAGGTCAATGATCACACCATTGTGGTTGTCAGGGACATTAAGGTCCTTCTTGTAGAGGTCTTTCACGAATATAGCACAGATAGTAGAGTTCTTCTTTGAATATAGTACCTGGATTTTATTACTAAATTCTATACAGTGATGTTCTGTTTTGTAAAGGCCTGTGGTCATGAATGATAAATATTGATTGAAAAAGACATATATCGACATGTTTCTGAGATTCGCCTAATTTATAATTATCAAATAAGGAATTATTTTTTATTGGGAAGGAATCCACCACCACGTCAACATTCTAACACAAACTTACATCAGTGTACTAGCTTCTATGTGCAGGATTATTCGTTAGTTTTTAATTTTTTATATTTATGTATTTACATTTAAATAAATTTGTATCGCTCTTTTACTCTCAAAATGGAACTTCAGGTGATAATGAAGGAATTATCTTATCGCTGCAGTCCTTAATTATAACTTAAATGGTACAGTCTGAAAATCCTTTTGCATCAATTATACATGAGCCTGAAAGAGAGGAATTAGCCTTGAGTCCTTTCTACTTTATAAGCCCTTACTCTGTTAAATATGGCTGCACAATCATTGCATTTGTTTCTGAATCAATCAAAACAGGCCATGTGATAATTTTTTCTGCTCTCTCTCTCTCTCTTTAATATTTTTCTTTTTAAAATCACTCTTAGTTCCTGCAGTAGCGTAAAGATAAGCACACAGAGATAATTTTGTCAGCCTTTGAATGAGCATCAAAAACAGAGCAGTTTAGTACATCTTTCTAGGAGGAGAATATGTAACCCTAAAAAAGCTTAACAGTTCAACTATAATTGTGACTTTAAAAAATATTAAAAATATGACTATTTCAACTAGCATTTCATAAGACATTACAACACAAATGGACAGTCTAAATCAGTGGTGACGAACCTTTTAGAGACCGAGTGCCCAAAAAGGAGGAGGAAGATGGGGGCCAGGTGTCACACGTGCCAGTGATGTCATGTGGGTGCACGTGCATGTACCCATGTGACGTTGATGTAGGCCCCACCACTTCCCGCGCCCTCGCGGTCAAGCCAAAAATGCCCTCTGTGATGTTTGGACTCTGGAAGGCACAGCACAACACATGTTGGCCATGCCTTCCAAAGGCAAAAATGTTCTGGCTACCCTTTGTCTTTGGCTGCCACTGCTACTGCCTTAGTTGTTTGGTGGTGCAGTTGTTAAACTGTACTGCAGACAAAAGGTCTTTCGATCCTGATGGGATTCGAGGTTGACAGCCTTCCAAGGTCAGTAAAATGAAGATCCAGAATATTTGGGGCTTTGGATGGCAGCATCTCCAGTTTTCCAATTCCTACACCCAGCTTTATCCTCCCCCCCCCCCCTCAACATATTCCCTGCAAGGGAGATAGCAGGAAGATAGTCCAAGGTCAGCCCTAGCTAAGCAAGGGATTTGGATCCAGTGCTCCTGACCAAAAGCCTCAACTGCTTAAACTTTAGGCACCCTGGGACTAAATCCAAAAGCGGGGTGGGAGGGGGAGCCTTAGGAAACTGCTGGATCTGAGAGTAAACAAAACAGAACAGCAAAAAAGATAAAAAAATGTTGTGGAACCTTAAAGACTAACTCATGTACTGTATTTAAATCTGAGCTTTTGTGGAACAAGTCCACTTTATCAGACGTAAGTGAAGCCTCACATGGCATCAGTTCATACATATATCAGGTTCACAGGCACACAATAATTGCCCAGCCTAACAATAGTATCTTTTTTTCAACTGACAAAATCCTTTATTATTCAAATCTGGCCCCATATTGCAAGTGGTTGCAAAACAAACTTATCTTGCAAGCTGATTCATCACATGCAAAGGGTGGATGCAACAAATATTGTGGCATTACACCTTTGCCATCTGTTGACAATGGTTTGAGTGACCCATGCAAAACTGTAGCATATAACAACCTGTAGTAATGTATGGCTACGATGACACATACTCTTGGCACGTGTGCCATAGGTTCGCCCTCACTGCTCTAAGCAAAGCCCAAAAATCTTTTGTGTTGTTGTATGAATACTTTACCTTTTGGAGCCAAACTTCCCCAAGTTAAGACATCACCAGGAACATTCAGTGCTGAGTTCTATGATGATTTTTAAAAACTTGTGTGAATATGCTTCCAAAAGTTACACTGTTAAAGCTACACCAGTATAATTAGATAAGAGAATTTCAACCCAAAAGTTCTAACTTAAATTGAACCATAACCATTATTAGCAGAGTGACAATAGACAGCATCAGCGTGTTTTATCCACATCTGGGGAAGACTGAAAAAGTACTTTTAAGGTTCTAGTTGTTTTTATGTTTGGTTGTTTTTAAAAACTTCCCACCCTAGCATGTTCTTATTTTGTTACCACTCTTTAAACAACTCATAGGTTATTTGGTAATTATTTTTTGAGTGCACACCAGTGCTTCCTGAAAAAAGAAACAATTCCTGTTATCTGCTTTTTAAAATGTGAAGTTAATTCATCCTGTCATTTTAGAAGATACAGGACTCTGCATCTCGTAGACAGAAAGATTTTCATAAATTCTGGCTGCACATGTTTGTGAAATGTTAAACCATATTTGTCCAAATGTAATGAGTCTCACTCATGGGCTTGCTTCTCATCGGGAAGGCAGATTGGGAATTTAGCCTTGCCGCAGGAACAAGTGTATTTGAACTAATCAATACAGAGAAAAAAAGCAATGAGGGAAAGTGGGGAAGGAGAGATGGAAAGAGAAAGAGGAGTCAGAAGAAAAGAGGGAAGGAGAGAGCAAAGAAGCAGAAAATCAGAGCACACAGAAAGAGAAGCCACAGACTGAAGCAATGAAAGGAGAAAATGAGACAGACAGAGAGAAAGAGAGTATGAGTGTGAGTGTTCAGAATGTTTTCTGGACACAAGATTCTGAAGTAACTTTTCCCCACCTCTATTTCTTTCTTGCCTTCTCAAATATTTAAATAGAGCAAGCCACTGTCATTGTACAGTACTTTAAAGTCATACCCATTCAATTTAACAGGGCTTATTCCCAAGAATAATTAAGGAAATGTGTCAAGTAAAAATGGCCATGATAACAGACAAAAATGGTAGGGATGTAACAGAAGCAAAAGAGATTAGGAAAAGACGGCAAGAATACACAGAAGAATGCTACAAGAAAGGGTTGGACTCAACTTTGTGACTGAACAACAACTATATGGATTAAAACAAAAACCAAATCCTTTTATCATCTTGCTAAAAACTATTCAGTATCATCCTGACTTTTTGATAAAACAGGATCACAGTTTCCTAGCTGCCAAAGCAAATTGTGCTACGGTGGTACAGTATGTAATAAAAGCCTGATTATCAGCCATCAGAGCTGCCACTGTTTCTGTTGGAATACCTTTGAAATGTGACTGAACAATAGGAGTTAAAAATCTTTCTCTTCAATCCTTAAAAGAAGGGCAAAACAGTAAATAATGGATTATGTTTTAAACCTAATTACATCCATAAACACATAAACTAGGAGTTCTCAAATCTATTAAGCCGGGGCTGAGTCACGCTCCCTCAGACAGCTTTGGGGCTGGATGGTCATTTGCCTTTCCTCCACCACATGGCTTCCTGGTGTGGAGGTGGTGGTGGGGCACATGAAATGGTGCTGTGGCCCTCATTCGGCCCACTGGCTGCAGGTTGAGAATCCCTGACATAAACGCTCCTCAACTGGAACCGTATAAGCTCTGTGAAGTTAGAGGAAAGTTAGTAGCTCCAGATAATATGGTTTCATGTGATTAACTTGAAGTTGGGAGATACCAGCTAGAAAACTGGCCCCTAACAATAACAGCCCTGGCTGGGCATGCATATACTTCAAAAGTCGATTTCATATGAGCCTGGGAGTTGAAACAAAGAAGCTTGTCCGATGTGAGAATATAGTCCTTTAATTTGTCACAACAAAACTGTGCCCATCCTCCAAACTGAAGTTGTCTAACCTGCAACATTTGGTCAGGGAATTATCCTCTAAACTGTTTAGACTCTGCCAGTAACAAAAATAGGCCAAATCAACTCTGGCAGCAATTGAGGAGAGACCTATCTCAGATCTAAGATGGGCCAAGGGTATCCCTGAATGTAGTGCCAAGAGTGGTCTCAAAAATTTATTCTGTAAAATTTCCAAATTAGGTTTGATTTCCTTTCTCCATATTTCAATTCTGTACAACATTTGAGCTAGGATTTTGGGAGCAAAAACCTTGAGGATAGGGTTTATTAACTATTCTCCTCTAGTATATAAAACAATCTTTTAAACAATCCAATTGATGTTGTGCTTGATAAAATAGTGGTGTTTAAATGTTTCCTTCAAGAAAGTTTCTTGTTAAGATAAAGACCAAGTTATTTAAACCAGTGTACCTGTTCCAGGACATGTCCATCTGTTGTTGTTGTTCAGTCGCATATTCGAGCCTGACCCTTTGCAACCCCATGGACCATTGTATGCCAAGCACACCATCCTCAACCATCCTTTGCAGCCCGCTCAGCTCTACGCCCATTGCATCAACAATGCCATCTAGCCATCTCATCCTCTGCTGCCCCCTGCTCCTTTTCCCTTTGATCTTTCCCAGTATCAAGGCCTTCTCGAGGGAGTCCTCTCTTCTTATTTGGTGTCCAAAGTACTTGAGCTTCGTCTTCAATATTTGTCCTTCTAAGGAGCAGTCAGGGTTGATTTCCTTCAGGATTGTCTTATTTGATCTCTTTGTTGTCCAGGGTACTTTCAAAATTCTCCTCCAGCACCACATTTAAAAGGTATCTATTCTTCTGCGCTCAGCATTCCTTATGATCCAGCTCTCACAAACTTACATTCAGTGGTGGGATTTGGATTCAATTTTTCCCCCTAACTACTCTGTCGGCATGGTATGGTGGGCATGGCCGGGGGAAAGCCCTGCATTGCACATGAATTAGGACTACAGTACTTTATTTCAAAACTTGGATGGGTGGGGCCAGCCATAATTTCTGCTACCGGTTCCGGTGAACTGGGGTGAATCTGCTGAATCCCACCACTGCTTACATTATTATTGGGTATGCCATTGTTTTGACTATGGGGACTTTTGTTGGCAGGGCGATGTCTCTGGTTTTTATTATGTTCCCTAAGTTTCTCATAGTTTGCTTCCCAAGAATTAATTGTCCTTATTGCATGGCTGTAGTCACCATCTGCAGTGATCTTTGATCCTAAAAAGGTAAAGTCTATCACTGCTTCCATTTCTTCCCCTTCTGTTTGCCAGGAAATGATAGGGCTGGTTGCCATTATCTTGGTTTTTTGATGTTGAGTCACAGGCCAGCTTTTGCACTCTCTTCTCTCACCCTAATCAAGAGGTTCATTAGGGTAGTATCATCTGCATATCTCAGGTTGTTGATGTTTCTCCCAGCAATTTCAATTCCAGCTTTTGATTCCTCCAGCCCTGCATTGTGCATTATGTACTCTTTATATAAGTTAAATAAGCAGGGTGACAGTATGCAACCTTGTTGTACTCCTTTTCCTATTCTAAACCACTCTATCATTCCATATCTTGTACTGACTGTTGCATCTTGATTCATGTACAGATTTCTCAGAAAACATATGAGGTGGTCTGGTATTCCCATCCCTTTAATTATTTGCCACATTTTATTGTGGTCCACACAATCAAAGGCCTTGGTGTAGTCAATGAAAGAGAAGTAGACTTCTTTCGAGGACTCCTTTGCTTTCTTCATGATCCAGCGAATGTTGGCACTTTGGTCTCTAGTTCCCCTGCTTCTTTGGAACCCAGCCTGCACTTCTGGAAGTTCTCGATCTGTGTACTGCTGAAGCCTAGCCTGCATTATCTTGAGCATGACCTTTGCTAGTAAAGGTAAAGGTTTCTAGCATGCAGTTATTTGATAATTTGAACATTCTTTAGCATTGCCCTTAGGGATTGGAACATACTGTATACTGTACTGATCTTTTCTAATCCTGAGGCCACTGCTGTGTTTTCCAAATCTGCTGGCATATAGAGTGCAACACTTTAATTTCATCGTCTTTTAGGGCTTTGAATAATTCAACTGGAATACCATCATCTCCACTAGCTTTGTTGTTGGCAATGCTTTCTAGGGCCCTCTTGACTTCACACTCCAGAATGTCTGGCTAAAGATCAATGTTCTCATCATTGTGGTTGTCAGGAACGTCAAGGTCCTTTTTGTAGAGTTCTTCTGTGTATTATTGCCATCTTTTCCTAATCTCTTCTGTATCTGCTAGGTCCCTACCATTTGTCATAAAAAAGATGATTTCTGAGCTGCAATTTTTCAAGAGATTCTGCCCACCAAATTAGCTTGTGCTTCTGTGTTAGATTGTGTTCCAAGGATGGGAGCCAGTACGTTCTAGAAAGTTGAAATCACTTTCTGTATGTGTGTTTAGACTTGCTTGCTAGAACCAGGCTGGTTGCTATAGAAACCAGTACTGGAGAAACAGATAACAGCTACCTGCAGTATAAGTCGGACTGTGTGTATCTCTTTCAGCATGGAACCCGTGGGGGAGCCTCACAGATGGACCTGTGAGTACAAGAAGGGCCAGAAGGGCCAAACCAAGCTAAGTTTTCTTATTTTTGAATGTACAGTAATACCTCAGATAACATTTACCTTGGATAACGCTAAAATCACATAACGTTAAGTAATCTGGGGGAGAACTGGATCGAATAACGTTAAGGTCCTATGGGATGGATCGGATAACAACCGCTAAAGCCTGTGCAGTTACAATATATCTCTATGGAGCGTTAACGTTATCCAATCCATCCCATAGGATTTTAACATGCATCGGATAATACTAAAAATCGGATAACACCAAGATTTGTGGAACCAAGTTTTAGCGTTATCCGAGGTATTACTGTATTCTTTGAATGACTAGATTGCAAGTCTGATTTCCTATGCTATATTCATTTCTTTAATTCATTTAAATAAACTTAATAGATCTTTGTGTCTACTGAATTGGGATAAGGAGCTTACTGGACCACATTAAGACCACGTTTTGCTATATAATTTAAGTAACCCGAGCCCTGCATACTCACTAGCCTGGGCCATGTGTGGAGTCACAAGGGGAACTCATAAGGGTTGAGTTGCCCCACAATGAGGTGACAGATACGGATGGTAAGAAGGCAGAGGGTTAGTCTGGCAGGAAGGAATGAAATAGGCTCTAGTTAAAGAGACCTCAACCATGACACCGTTTTTGTCCATCTTGCATCCAGTTATACTTTGGGGGCCTTTTCCCAACTACCATAACCTTTCTTTTGGTGTAATTAATGGTCAGATGTTCTTTGCATATCTGTCCAAATTTAAATAGCATAGAGCAGTATCGAGGTCTTACAAGTACCAATGGTAGGGGGAAAGGACAAAGGGGAAGGCATTTGAGGAATCAGGTCATTAACAACATTGTTAAGCAAAAAAGGAGCTAAGTGTGACTCCTTGATTAATATAGAAGTGCTGTGTTAGGACACCTTGTAGTCCAATCTGCACTTACAACACATTACACTAGTACCTCAGATAAGTCTTAGCGTTATCCGGATTTTTAACATTGTGCAATGCATTGATTGCACAACATTAAAAAAAAGCCCTGTTCCCTTTCCGAAGAGGAAAGGGAACAGGGAGTCGATCCACCTGCCTCTTTGGCAAGGGCCGATCTCTCTCCAAACACCCCCGTAGTCCCAGTGATTGTTGGCACTGTGGAGATGTTTGTGGAGAAACCACGCACAAAGGTACATTACCAGCAGAGATCCCAGCCTCAACAGGCACAGAACAGTAGGATGGAGGCTGGGATCTCCACCAGTAATGTACCTTTGCTTTTGCGAGACAAGCCTCACAAAAGCAAAAGTACATTACCGGTGGAGACCTAAGCCTCAATCCCACTGGGCTGTCCTCTGCCTCCTCAGTCGGCTTCCCAGCCGCACCGCCACTGTGTGGTTTGTATTGCTGGTTTGGTTGGAAGGAACAAGTGCACCTGATCTTCTCCCAATCAAACTGGTGGTCTGAGCCTTGGTAGATCTCTTCCCCAAAGCCCGCACGGCTGGTCTCTAGCCCTGTGGGCTTTGGGGCAGAAATCAACATCGGGGAATTTGAGGCAAACATTTGCATTGCACAACGTTAACGTTGTGCGAGGCAAATGTTTGCCTGAAATTCCCCGATGTTATCCAATTTTAACATTATCCAATGCAAACATTATCCGAGGTACCACTGTATTTTGATGAAGTAATTGTTTTAACCACATAAGCCTCCTGTCTATGTTTGTTTTGGCCAGTTTGTGCCAAAGAAGTTCTTGATCTATCAGATCAAAGGCTGAGGAAAAATCCACAAAAACAGCATAAAGATTTTTTTTTACTTTTAGTAACATTACTTCTTCTTCCATGTCTAGGCCAAACATGAAACTACCAAAATGAAGCCACCTTTTCATGAATTCATTCCGTAATTCCTTATGCCTGATATAGTGTGAGAAAGATTAGTTGGCACAAGGTTGCCGTTGACCAGGGTACACTCAATTGTGGTTTAAAAAAAACCATAATCTTTGAGGGGGCTCTTTCTGTGTACCCCAGTAACTTTACTGATTAAGTGGCTTAAAACGAAAGCTTGATCTGTCTTTTTTGAAACTTGTTTGTTCTTCATAAATAATATGTTGACTACTATCCCATTTGAGGACTTTACTTATTAAGTACCTCACATAGAGCTTTGAGGTCACAGCCAAGAGGCTAATGGATCTGTAATTATGAGGATCTGTTGGATCCTTCTTTTTTTAAGGGATTTGTGAAGGTTTTATGGACATTTTTAGATAGTTTTATAGTACAGGTTTTAATTGGTATTGGGTATGGGTTTTAGCTGTCTTGGGACACTCAGGTGAAAAAGGTGATTATATAAACCAACCAACCAACCAACCAACCAACCAACCAATCAACCAACCAACCAACCAACCAACCAACCAACCAACCAACCAATCACTCACTCACTCACTCACTCAATCAATCAATCAATCAATCAATCAATCAATCAATCAATCAATCAATCAATCAATCAGTCAATCAATCAATCAATCAAATAAATGAATGAATAACTTTTTAAAAATGGTGCTACGATGCTGGTTCTCCATCCTAAAGGAAAATGACCAGTAGAATGTAACGGAATAAATTGGCTAATATGGGAGACTACCAGTCACTGTCAGTGGCAAATACCTCAGTGGGAATAATGTCCTCACCAGGGGCTTTACCATTGAATAGGGTTGAGATTAATTCCCCAATTATAATGGAGAGACTGGTGGCCATTTGGGCAAAGCAGATGGAATTGCTTGAATGTTCTGCAAATGATTGGGACCCCTTAACATATGATTGAAGTGTAAAACTCATGTTTCTGCTTTAATTGGGTTAGCAGTTTCAATGACTTTCCGTGGGAAACTTCTCTGTATCAACTTCCAAAACTTGGATTCATTCCTCTCAATAAGAGCATGACTTAAAGCTTTCCAGCTGTTAACAAAAACTACTTTTTTCTCTAAGAAAGGCTTTATATTCCTTCCGAAGATTTGAAGGCAAACAGTAGCTTCCTCTAAATCAATATGCTTCCTCTGCCTAGTCACTATGTGCAATTCCTTTTTCCTGTATTTACAAGCGCTATCAAACCAGGAGACATGTGTCCCAGTGCGTCTATCAGAATAAGCACTAATCAGAAAAGGTTGAAGGACTTGTATTATTTTCTGATATATTTTACAGATGTTTTGGCTCCCTTGGAGAGCATACTGGTGTAGTTATTGGAGTTTATCTGAGGATAGCACCTGCCTCATGAGTCAATTCTGGGACCATTTAAGCCATTTTTCTTTTTGAAGGAGACACCATTTTGTGCTCTGTGTTAAGGCCATAGAGCAGTGGTGCCCAAACTTTTTGCACCACAGGCTGGTCACATGGTTGAGTGTGCCAGTCATGTGGTTCCTCCCACCCGGAAGTGGAAGTAAAATGTGCCCGTGCATGCGCATAACATGCCCATGCATGCACATAACATGTTTACGCATTTGTATAACTTGCCTGCGCGTGCACATAACATGCCTGCACATGCACATAATGCTGCCGTAAATCACCCATGGCTGTTGTAAATGTGTTTACGACAGCTACAGTGAATTAATGTCTCAGCTTTTCATTTACAGCATCCTATTGTTTTGCCTACTTTCTTCCCATCCCCATCATCAGACCTAGAAAGAAAGCTTCACACATTGGATGTGAAAAAAGAATTTGCTTTTTATTTAGACAGGACTAGAAGTTTTAGACAAACTCAATGTCTGTTAGTCTGCCACGCTGGCCCGAACAAGGGACTGCAAGTCTTCTGCCAATGCTTTTCCAAGTGGGTTGCGGAGACTATCACTCTGGTTTATAACATGGCACATCAGGATCCTCCCATGGCTCCACGTGCTCACTCTACTGGAGCCGTATTGACACCCTTCACTTTTCCCCAGGATCTCCCTCTTCAAGACAGATTCCAGGCAGCGACTTGGCCTCAGCCCTCCACTTTCATGAGACATTACTGGTTGGATGTGAGGGAATGCCACCATGCGACCTTCGGCTGAAGAGTCCTGGGTGCGGTTCTCCAATGTTTGTCAAGGGGACCAGCGAGAATCTGTTTTGCTAACAGCGCAGGAATGCCTTTGGCTGGAGAAGCGCTTTACCCCTAGGAAAGCGCTTCTCTGGCCCAAGGCACCCCTGTGCTGTTAGCAAAACAGATTCTCGCTGGCCCCCTTGCTGTTTGCGCAAAGGGACCAGTGGCAGTCCCTTTCGCTAACAGCTCTGGGATGCCTTTGGCCAGAGAAGCCCTTTCCCCAGGGATAAAGCGCTTCTCTGGCCAAAGACACCCCTGCGCTGTTAGTGAAATGGAGTCTTGTTGGTCCACATGCCGAAATGGCAGCGGGACCAGCGAGACTCCTTTTCACTATTGTTTCACTATTGTCACTGGGCTGCTTTCCTCCTGGGAACACACTTCCCAGGAGGAAAGCAGCCCAGTGCTGCCAGTTCACAAAGGGGCTTTGGGAGGGCTGGGGAAAGGCTGCCTCACTCCACCCCAGAGCCACCTAGCTTCTGCCTTTTTTAAATAGTTTTTTTGTATTGTACAATAATGAAAATTGTGTACGATACATTTTTTTAAAAAAAGGCAATCGTACGATTTCATCACTGTACTATGCAATCGTTATATGGGGTTCTACTGTACTTTGAAATTCTAAGTGTAGTAAAGGGTGTTATGACAAAGTTCTAGATAAAATAATTCTTTGTCCTTATGGAACAAGATCACCAAGAAGGACCTCCCAGTCACTGCTGTCATCCTAAGGCTTCTGTTGAAAGAAGCCAGCCATGTGCTGTTTTTTTAATAATTTGGGGGAGAGAAAGAGATGTGGAGAATATGGCTGTCACAAAATCCTTGGCAGATCAATGTCTGGGAATCATTTGCAGCCAGCCATGCAACTTGTTCACAAGGAAAGCTTCTGTTTAATGTTGAACCTCAGACAGCTGCCCAGAAAAGAAAGTTATTTAGGAAATAATCTAATGTTACTATAGTATTTCAAAATTGCCAGGAACTGAAATCAATATACTAAGTTAGCTCAAACTGTGCTCCTGTCTCTTTTTTAAAAATATGTGGGTTTATTTTAAAATAAACTGAAAGAAGCAAGCAAAATGAAGAACATATTATATAGCAATTGGAACAAGATAAGGCAAAAGAAAAACTTGCTGCTTAATGACTTTCGTATGTCATAGGTAGTTTATGGACCAATTAAAGTAAAGCATCTCAAATGGGATACACTCACTCACTATTGAGAGAGGTTGGATGTACAGATTATGTAGCTAAATTATAGGGAAAAATACGCAAACCTTTGCTTGGTTGATATTTGCTCAGAAATCTGAAGGACTTTTCTACAGGAGGTAAATAGAAATAATAGTGCCATAAAAATTTTCAAAAAGTTAAGTTGCATAAAATATATACAGAGCTGAGCGAGTTCAGGAGGATGGTGGAGTACAGAAGTGCCTGGCGGACAGAGGTCTGTGGGGTCGCAGACGGTCGGAATCGACTGTGTGACTGAACAACAACAACAAAAAGTACCCCAACTTATATCAGTCCAAGAATGTTTGCTTGGTAGACTTCCAGTTACGGTATCTGCTAGCTTGCTGTATGTAAAAATGCTTTAAAAGGCGCTGTGTAAGAATCCAGAATAATTGACCTTTTAGGAGAATTTCCTGTGGTTTAATGTGAAGTTCCTGGCAGTATTCAGCTTCTATGTTCCAGAACTCCTGTGCTACCAAATAGTCCCATGAAATGTGAGAGTATGAACCAAGATGTCCACAGTATTTACATATATTATTATGATGTACAGGTCTCCCTACATATACCTGAAATTGTAGATAATAGTGAACCCTATATTTAACATACAAAGACTAAGTTATAGAAGCAGAGGAGAGGTTTCAAGTGCCTCCATCTACATGAGAATTACCAAAATGGTTGTATCAATTCCTTGTAAACATTATTTTGCAGACTTTGGCCTGTCGTAGTTAGCTTTGGTAATGAACTGTAGAAATACAGTAAAACCCCGATTTACGAATGTCCCTAGTTACGAATAATTCGACTTATGAATTTGTTCTGCATTGAAATCCATGCCTCGAATTATGAACATGCCCCGATTTATGAATTAATTCTTTTTCCTCTGTGTTGCCTCCAGTGAAGCAAAAAATGCCATTTCCCCAACGGGTTTGCTTCAGCTTACATAAACTGACTCCGCAGAATGCATTGTGCACATGCAGCCTTTCTGAGCCCTGTAGGTGGCAGTAGAGTGTTTGGAGTGATTTCTTTGTCTGGAATTTCGGCACCAAAATGGCTGCCTGTTGCTGTTTCTTGCTGAATTTTTCTGAGTTTTCTGTCCATTTTCAAAGCTTCTTTAAGGTAAGGAACAGCGCTTTTGCTTATACAGTAATACCCTGGATAACAATTGCACAGGATAACGCTAAAACCACATAACGACGACAAATTTGGGGGGAAGATTTGCACCGGAGAACGTTCATTTTAGCGTTATCCAATACAGTCGTTATTAGCAGCAGGGGGGCTGGAAAGCTGAACAGGGTTCTCCGTTCAGCTTCCCAGCCACCCTGCAGCTATGGAGGCAGGGGTGGGGTGGCTGGAGAGCTGACGGGAGGCTCCCCTGTCGGCTTCCCCAGCCACCCCACAGGACTTTTTTTGGACTTTTTTTTTTTTTTACCAATTTTTGGGCTCCCTGACCCCCCTGCCGGGTCCAGGGAGGTGGGAAGACCCGATCCAAGCTGTTTCTGGGCTTCCCCGATGTCCTCAGCAAGTGCAGCAAGCCAAAATGTCAGGATTCAAATCCTGACGTTCTGGCTTGCTGCAGCCTCCAGGGAAACGGGGCTTTTTAAAACTTTGTGCGATCAATGCATCGCACAACGTTAAAAACCGGATAACGACATGACTTGTGGAACCAAGTCATAATGTTATCTGGGGAACTAGTGTACATGCTTTCCTTTCAATGCTGCTGTTGTTTTTGGGTGGTTTGATTGATTTTTGGAGGGTGGGGGGCATTTTGACTTTTAGAGGGTGGGTGGGGCTATCTCTAACCGAAAGGAGATGCCTCGAGTTACGAACAAATTTGACTTATGAACAAGGCCATGGAACTGATTTTTGTAACTCGATGTTTTACTGTACATATTGTATATCTTATGTATTTCTGGGACTTTAGTCAATATTTTTAGATCCGTGGAAAATGAAACCATGGATACTGAACCTGCAAATATGGGGGTGGGAGAGAACTGTATTACTTGAAACAAGGGTATGTACTATCACTATTGAGACCCTTGTGTTTGCTTCCTTTATACAGTACTTGTTCACAAGGTTTCCAAAGAAACCTGAATAGTGTTAATTATCTTTCTTCAAGGACTCATTGAAGACAATCTCTTGTGCCCCTAACAGAGGGAGGGTTTTCATCTAAAACTGACACTGGAGGAAAGTATAAATAGATAATATGAGACAATTAGCCAGTGAATTCAAAATTCAGAACAATTCAAAGCAAGGGCACTGATGTTTGATTGACTCTTTCAGGTTTTTCAAAACTAATATCCTCCAAATGTTTTGGATTTCAACGTCCATCAGCCCCAGCTAGCATAACCAATGTTCATGTATGCTGGAGGTTACACTCCAAAAATTTGTGGGAGGCAACAGGTCAGGGAAGATGTGAGATTGGCTAAGAATGCAACGTTAACCTAAAGACCATGAACTTGAGTCAGAGGTGGTTGTTCTTTCTTCAGAATATCAATCAGGGGGGATAATGAGATCTTGCAGGAGTTCAGCCCATCCCTAATAATGAATGTGTAGAGAACAGCATTAGTAAGAGTAATTCAAACCATATGTTCTGTTTTTATTCATTTTTATAAAGGATGGAGGGAGGAGCTCTTGTTGGCATGTTTATAATTACAAGCATACATTAAGTAGATCAGAGCTAGGAACTGATTGTTGAATCTTATGCCAAGGGCCAGGTTTCCCAGTCTAGCTTCCATCTGCAGAAATAATTACCACTGTGTTCTGAAAACAGGTGGAGATCTGGCTGGTGTTGGAGTAGAGTTTTCAGGGTACCCTGGGCAGTGAGGAGTACAAACAGGTCAATCTTAGAAGAAATCAACCCTGACTGCTCCTTAGAAGGGCAAATAGTAAAGATGAAGCTAAAGTACTTTGGACATCAAATGAGAAAAGAGAATTCACTTGAGAAGGACTTGATGCTGGGAAAGGTTGAGGGCAAAAGAAGAAGGGATGGCAGAAAATGAGATGGCTAGATGGTATTGTTGATGCAATGGGCACAGAATTGGGCTGGTTGAGAGGGATGTTGGAGGATAGAGGTGCCTGGCGTGCGATGGTCCATGGGGTTGCAAAGGGCCAGAACTGACTATGTGACTGAATAACAACAACTCTAAAAGAAATTACAGTAGAAAAATAGGACAACTGATGGTATGGGAAATAAGAAAAAGAGGGCTGGTGGAGGAGGCAGGGAGTTTGTGTCCTGGAGAGTTAGATTTCCATATTCCATTCCACTGGGAAAGGATTAGATGCTAAACTTTCTGTCTTTGGGCTAAAATATCTGAAGGGTCCTATCTTCCAGTATGAGACTTTTTAGCTCTTAAGATCTTCATAGGAGGTCCTCCTGTCAGTCCCTTTGCCAGCAGAGATGCACTTGATGGAGACAAGAGAGAGGGTCTTCTCTGTGGCAACTCCCACATTATGGAATGTGATCCCTCACGGGGTTAGGTTGCCCCCTTCCTTTCACCCTTTTATCCTTCTGCCAACAGTTGAAGACTCACTTCTTCAGGCAGGCTTTTAATAATTACAGTGTTGTCTCTTGATGCTGTTTTTAAGCTAACTTATTGTCTGTTTTTAAAATTATTGCCTGTTTTTTAATTTTTTAATTCTTTAATCCTGTTTTAATGTAATTTAACTATTATTTTAGTTTAATTGTTTTTAATTGTATAACTAATTGTGTTTTAATTTGATCTTTTTAATAGTGTGAGTCATCTTGAGTCCCCCATCAGGAGAAAGGTGTCCTATAAAAAAGCATGCAAATAAATACATACCTTAAAGTTTAACAGATTGCACCTTGCAAGAAATAAATCATCTGGAGGCCATTTCTTCTACATTTTTTCATACAGCTTTTCTTCCCTGCTGTGTCACTGATCTGGGATTTAGCAAAGGAGAGACCTTTACATCTCAAAGATTTATAAATGAATGGTCTCTTTAAGTAATCATTTGTCTGCTTGCCAGCTAGAACTTGTCCAGGAAGCAATTCCACACACTTTCCTAGGAGATGGTGCTATTTCAAGGATGGCCAATGCTTTACCCCCCCTACCTGTACCTCCACGAAGGAAGAAGTCTTCAGCTAAGTTACTTCTGAGGTTCTTAGAGCAGTGATAGAAACTGCCTGGTTGTGTCTGAATGTGATTCATGGAGGATTAATATTTGGCATACATCCTTTCCCCCAAAGTCCCAGCCTGCCCTTCTTATCCCCTTACCTTTGAGGAGACAGTGACCAGAGACTTCTTTATGTTCATCTAAGGATAATGTAACTTGCATAACCAATTTTGACTAAATATTGAGGTATTGATATTCATCTTAGGTGTATGCCTAGCTATGTGCCTGACTGTGCAAGTGAAATGCATCCTGGCACCTCATCAGTTAACTCCAGTTACTTACAACAGATTACAGAGGCCTTATGCAGACACTAGTACGCTTCAGGCCAGTGAGGTGAGAATCCTTCTTTCCTTTTGGCTCAGTGCTAAAAGATGGAAGCCAGAGTTTAGAAAAGTTAGCAACTGCAGCTCCTATACCTCCCAATCAAACATAGTCAAGTTTTAGGATTCTGGAAGTGGTGGTCCCACGGAATTTTCTCAGCTTTGATGGGTGGTGGTGGTGGACTTTCTCAGAACCCAGAATGGAAGCACCATGGGTTGCAAGTGGAAAAACTGTCCTTCTTTCGCAGCTCCCTTCTGTGTTTCCAGACTACATGCTGAGAGGAAGTAGCAAAGGAGGAAAGTACACTGCCAATGAAGGAGCAGTGTGCCCTCTGCATCCCTAGTAGCACCCAGCTTATGTTTTCCCTTAGAAGAGTTCATAAAGAAAGCTGAATGGGAACTGTTGGTGCTAAAATAGTTAGAATGTTGGTTTGGGATATGGAAGGTTCAAATTAAAGTGTATGGATGACTATGTAACTGAATGGGTGACTTCGCAGTAGTAACTCTGATCTGGCTTTACCTACCTTATGGAGAGTAATGTGTGCCTCCATGAGCTCACTAAAGGAAAACCAAGGTACAGTACAATAATTATAGTAAATAAAGAATTATATAATTGTATGAATGGAAGGAAGTTGTGGAGGGAGGTGAGGATGTGGATAGAAGGTAAGTCTGTGTCTTAGTATGAAAGAGGAGAAGGAGTAAGGAAAAGCAGTGTATAACAAGCAGGTGGAAACACTGGCATTAATACAGAGGGGTATAAAGGTAGCATTTGGGGGTGGGAGGAAGTAAAAGGTATTGAGGGGAGAAGTAGCAAGAAGGAAACATGCTGTGCTTTCTCTTAATTTTAGCCCCATTCACTGTTAGGTTTAGCTCATCTCCATTGCCATTATGTTGTCTCTTTAAAGGCATGACTTGAATAGGGCTTCCCACTCTGTCTGAGAACATAGAGGAATATAAGGATGGAGGCAATACTTCATTCATTCATTCAATTTATATACCACCTCTCTGGAGAACAAAGTTCCCCAGCCTGGGATGTTTACAACATTAAAATGCAATAACACATAAACCTGATGATGACTGCAATAAATAAATAAAAATTCCAAAATGAAGCAAATTAAGTACTCATGGGAGAGGTAACCTTAAAAACTTCCCTAAATAGATTTTTTGATGATATCCAGAATAGGATAGGCACATTCGTGGCGATCCTAGGTACCCCAGGTGTTCTTGAACTTCAGTTTCCAGAAGCCCTGATTAGCAGGAGTGCTGACATTGGGCTTCTGATAATTGAAGTCCAAGAACACCTGGGGTGCCGAGGTTCACCATCACTGGGATGGGTTATCCATAGTTGAAAGCTGGCACTTGAAATTGATCCCATGAGTCTGCAGCCTGGTTCTAAATGGGTATCATGTTAGTCCTGTAAGTAGCCCATGTCAATCATATTATAGCTGCCTCTTGCACCTCTTGCCTGTTGTGAATATATTGCATAGATATTTAGGTGCATTACATTAATCCAACCTAGGGGCTGTTTGCTCTAGGGCAGTGTTTTCCCAACCTTTGGTTTTTTTGGACTTCAATTCCCAGAAGCACTGGTGTACTGACTTAGGCTTCTGGGAACTGAAATCCCCCTGTGGGGCATGGCCCCCACATTGGGGACCACTTCTCTAGGGGATTTTAATGGCTGCAACAAGGCATGTGATGTGAAAATTTGGGTCAGCCACTCCTGGAGATGCCACATCGCTAGTGAAGCCAAGTCTCTTATCCTCCCCCCATTCCCATGCCATGCCCTTATGCAGCTGATGTCATCCTTCTCTATACACTTCTAATTGTTCTGTGAGAAGTCTGGCTTTATTTTTGAGGACTTTAGTTGAAGTTTTCTTGTGCTAGAAGCTAAGTTGTAGTTTTAGCTGCCTTTGTATCATGACCTTGTTAGCTGTGGTTTGCTCTGCCTCCACTTCCTGTTTACCTGTTTCTGAGTTTATGGTTCCACATGTTGGCTTCCTGGCCATGGGAACTACTTGCTCATATAGAACTGTTGGTGGAGTAGAACTGTCTGTTCCCAGCTTCAGACACATTCCTGGGCATATTCCCACTTGCTGGATAAGCTTCTGACACAGGGGCCCTGAAAAGGTTCTTAGCTTTTCCAAAGTAGTAGTCACTGTGTCTTTGGTGGGGTGAAGTTTAGCACAAGAGTGGGCAAGAGTGAAGAGCAGAAACAACAGCAAGGGGATGGAGCGAGTCCATCCATGCCAGATAAATGTCCAGATGGAAAGGCTTTGTGGGGGGACATTGCCAAGATACCTGTAAGTCTTGTTGACTAAGTTTTATGTGTAAAATCACATGCTCTGGATATGGAGGAACATGTGGTGAGTCAGGGCAAAGAAGCACTGACATGTTTGATAGTTGCTAATGTACACTCATTCCCCAAAAGAGATTCTGAGACTGTGAGCAGACTTGGATCTGTAATGAAGCAATGCTTTTGGAATAATGCTAATAGACTCTAGATATTTGTGTGCCTTTGTTAAATAATAAAAGTCTTCAGTGCAGAAGTGGGCTGCTATTCTGGATTACTAAACCCCTGAGTATCTTGTATTTTATTTAAGTAAACTCCTAGAATGCATGATAACAGAAGACCCTGAGATCTTGAGAGCAGTTTCGGCTAAAATAAGAGTGGAGAATCTTTGGCCCTACTAATTTCTTACTATTAGACATACAGGGTGTAGTTTCTGGAAGGCAAATTTTAAAATACCGGTAGATTTAAGCTGAAGTTTTGGTTTTGGGTTTGTTCCTGCATTTTTTTCTTCCTGAGGTGCTCAAAGAGTTTCAGAAGCATAATATGCTAGAATGAATCGTTAGGATTATCAGGTCCTTGTTGTATGAGGGCGATATGCCTGCTCACTTAAAAGAGACAGCTATTTGATAACGGTGACTGATGATGCAGACAACTTCAGGCCAGTCACAAACTTACCATTTGTGGGTAAGATGATTGAAAGGGTGGACATACAGAGTCTGTAAAATTAAGAAGGTATTTTTATGTCGCTTCACAATTAGGCCATAATCCTATTGAGTTCATTCATTCATTTAATTCATTTATTTTATTTGTATGAAGCCCAATCTACAATGTGACTCAGGGAGGCTTACATACACCACAAAAACTTTCAACAATAATACAATAAAAATTAATAACACACAGAACAGACAATAGCAAACAATACAGTCAATAGAGTCAATAGCATAGAGTTGTATTTTCCTATGAAATGAGAAGCCCTGTTCATGTTAGTGGGCATTCTTTGTGATTTCTTCATCTGGAGAGGAGATTTTATGGATCATGTTTTGCCTTCATGTTGGTATCCAAAGGATGGATTCCATTTAATTAATTACCGGTAGGTCTTCTGGTTGAAAGCATTGATAATAGAAAAGGTTTATATGTCTGTATCTTTTAATTTGTCCCTCTTTTGCTCTGAAAAATAAAAATAGTCCAAAACAACACTGATTTGAATATTAAATAATTTTACAGAGAATATGTTGTGGCAAATATTTGGCAATTTAATTTGAAGAATTAAATGTGTTGTAGTGGACAGAGTGCCAAACAAGGACAGTTTGGTTCAAATTGCTGCTCGGCCATGTATATTCGATGGGAATGGGGAGATGGCCATGGTAGAACCACTCCGAACACGACATGTATTCTGAAATCTCTGTTAGGGTTGCCATTAGTTGGAAGCAATTTGATGCCATATAATAGCAGCAGTTGCTGAATTATGGTCAGTGTTTTGAAATGCGTTCAATCCTCTCAGCAACCAATGGAATAAATACAGTTAAACCTCGGGTAACGCTAAAACTTTGTTCCACAAGTCTTGGTGTTATCCGATTTTTAGTGTTATCCGATGCATGTTAAAATCCTGTGGGATGCATCGGATAACATTAAAGCTCCATAGAGATACATTGTAACCGCACAGACGTTAGCGGTTGTTATCCGATGCATCTCATAGGACCTTAACGTTATTCGATGCAATTCTCCCTCCCCAGATTGCTGAATGTTATGCAATTTTAGCATTATCCGAGGTAAACGTTATCTGAGGTATTACTCTACTAGATTTTGTAAAATGAGGGATAAACACAGACTGGATTGACACCAGGAGTAGTCAGATGTTGTGATTCTCCTCTGGGAGCTCATTAATTGGAACCAATTTTTAGGATAGTTCCACAGAGAGAAAGCAGTCTGTCAGGTTCAGTGATGGAGGTTCAGCTCCCTTGTGTGGGTGATAGTGCTGTGTGGTTTGCCCTGATGTGAAAGACTGATCTAGAAGATTGTCAGCGCCATGGAGAAGCATGACTTTTCAAATTAAGTGCTAGGAGGGAAGAAGGAAATGTGAAAAAAAAAAGGCTTGACAAAAGAGAAAACTAAAGGCTCCTCTCCATGGAGGAGTCTCTTTGTCACCTCTTTGGCCTTGCCTCTTTTCAACCTGTTTCCGCTGAAAAATGATTCACACAGATTCTTGGACATATGTATTCCTTCTGAAGCCAGGTAATAGTTCATGGTATAAAAGGAAGTTTTGGGATACAAATTTAACTGACTTTAAGAGTGGAATTTGTTTCTAATGTTAATTCTGAAAAGGTATGCATAAATTAAATCAGAGGTATGGCTGATATCTGTCTGCATAGCATTTATACTGCTTACAGCACAGTCTGTTTTAATTCAGTGAGGAAAAAGAGAAGCACAATATCTGCTTCTGAATCATAGAGTCATAGAATGATTGAGTTGAAAGGGGCCTTTTAGGCCATTGAGTCCAACACTCTGCTCAATGCAGGAGTCTTAATCAAAGCAGATATGACAAATGGCTGTCCAATTCTCTCTTGGATGTTTCCAGCATTGGCGCACTCATCACCTCTCGAGACAGTTGGTTCCACTGTCATTAAGGTGTTTTTCTTAATATTCAGCCTATAATTGGCTTCCTGTAGTTTCAGCCTGTTATTACACGTCCTGCACTCTGGGATGATGGGAGAACACATTCTTCCCTTCCTCTTTATGATTATCTTTCAGGTATTTGATGAGTTCTATCATATCCCCACTCAGTCTCCTTTTTTCCGAAGGCTAAAAATGCCCAGTTCCTTCAGTCTTTCCTCATATTGCTTCCATTCTTCTGATCATCCTTGTTACCCTTCTCTGTACCTGCTCTAATTTGTTTGCATCTTTCTTAAAGTGTGGTGCCAAGAATAGATGTGCTCTAACTAGTGCTGAATAGAGGGAAATTAGTAAGGGGTTTGGAGACAATACTTCTGTTAATGTAGCCTGAAACAGCCATTGGCCTTTTTTGCATCCTGTTAAAGATAACGTTGTGCAATGCAAATGTTTGGTTGTACGATGCAAATGTTTGGTTGTGCGCTGCAAATCTTTGGGTGGGACTCACCAGCTTGCCTTGGGAGGAAGGGGGGACACCTGCTCTCTTTCTCCCAAGGCAAACTGAGGATCACAGTGTCTGATCCTCAGCTTGCTTTGGGAGAAAGTATGCAGGCGCCCCCTTTTTCCCAAGGCAAGCATGAGATCAGAAGCTGTGATCCTCAGTTTGCCTTGGGAGAAAGCATGCAGGCGCCCCCTTTCTCCCAAGGCAAGCATGGGATCAGAAGCTGTGCTCCTCAGTTTGCCTTGGGAGAAAGCAAAAGGAAAGGGAACAACTTATTTTTTAACATTTTGCAATGAATGCATTGCACAACTTTAAAAACCGGATAACGTTATGACTTGTAGAACCAAGTCATAATGTTATCCAAGATACTAGTGTATCCTCATTTTAACTTCTGTTCTTTTTGCTGTATTATGCTGGACTTGGATCATAATAAAGATTGATTGATTGATGGTAATTAGGAAATTAAAAATAGAAGGGCAACTGCATGCTGAATTTAGTGAAAATAGTAGTTTGATCCACACAAAACCATCTTGTCCTTTTCTTTATATTTAAGTTTCCAGAATTTAGTTATCTATTGAAGGGAATACTTATTCTCTGAAATTAATTAGTTTCTATATTTTCCACAATGTGATTTCCTCAGAGATTCCTACCTTAACAATCAGATATTCATGTCGAGCCCTTGTTTACCCTCTGGCCAATCACAAAAGACTCAGATAAAAGCAAGATGAGTAGTTGAGGAAGATCACAAGCTGTGGCAAATTGATATATTTCACCCCCATCTTCCACATCTCTTCTATAAAGTGTAGCATCTAGTTTGACCCTTTGAAGAGAATTCTGACATTGCACATGGATTACATCCTGTTTTATCGTAATTTTATTTTGTGCTGGGTTGGAAGTTTTTGGTCTTTCTAGTAACATGCCTGCATTGTATTTTCTTCATTTTTCTTCTGCTCTCTTTAGGTGTATTTGACAATTGTTCCCACATTGCCAGTGACAGGGGATGGACTCTAGGAATCCGTTCACAGGAGAATCCTGGGAGGAAGAATGCCCGCTTCTTCTTCACACTCCGGACAGACCGCACCAGGAGAGCTTCCACCATATTGGCCTATCACCAGTACCAGAGCAACACATGGACTCATGTGGCTGCCACTTATGATGGGCAGCAAATGCTACTGTACGTGAATGGGGAACGAGTAGCTCGTAGTTCACAGCAATTGGGTGACCTTCACAGTCGCTTCATGGCTTCTTGTCGCACATTGGTTCTGGGAGGTGATAACTCGAATGGGCATAATTTCCGTGGCCATCTGGCATTGTTAACCCTTTGGAGTGTTGCTCTGCCCCAGGAGAAACTCCAGAGGATCTTCCTGAGAAAAGCAGAAGATGGAGAAGCTACAGTGTTGCTCAGTGGAAGGTTCAGTCATTTAGACCAGAATTGGATAACATTCAAGGATGGGGCCGATCCTCTTGTGGAGTCCCTTTATATACCAGAACCTCCAGTTTTGTCACCTCTTATGCCTCCACTTTGTGGGCAGACAGTCTGTGACAATGTGGAGTTAATCTTCCATTACAACAACCACTGGCCACTGAGGAAAGAAAAGGTGGTACACTACCGTGTTATCAACATCTGTGATGATGATGGCCTCCACCCTATGGTCAGCCAAGAGCAGATTGCCCACCAGCACCATGCACTGAGTCAGGCCTTTGGTCGCTACAATATTACATGGCAACTAAATGTTCACAAAGTGCACAGTTCCTTACTCCGCTACCGTACAGTCCTTATGAACTGTGAGCCTGGCAAAATTGGCAATGAGTTTTGTAACCCAGAATGCAAGCACCCACTGACTGGATATGATGGCGGTGACTGTCGTCTGATAGGGCGTTGCTATCCTTGGGAGCGCCGGGATGGTGTCTGTAATATGGAATGCAACAATATGTTCAACAATTTTGATGACGGAGACTGTTGCAATCCTAGAGTCACCAATGTAAGAAAGACTTGCTTTGACCCAGATTCACCACAACGGTAAGCATGAGGGAAGAGAGGTACAAGGGCTTGGACGTTGTTTGGGATATCATTCTTTAGAAGAAGAGTTCACTATTATTAAAATTATATATAATTATATATATATATCTGTTTCTGGCTGGTCACTAGATTTCTAAGGAAGGGTAAAAGCCATTTCATGTCTTCTGACTTTTAGATTTATTATGACTGTTGATATTATTACTATAGTGATTTTATAATTCACAGAAAATATTCTAAGCACTGTCCTGAAGACAGGTTCCTGCTCAAAGCCTCACATTGTAATATATACCATATATGAAAAGAAAGACGTGAGAAGGAAAGTAGCCAGCAACAACTCCTTCTGTGGTTAATAGTTTGTACGAATTTGGTCTTGTACGAATTTGGTCTTTTCTTTGCCATTACATTTGCTTGGAGTCAGGGTCCTTAGGGAAGAGAGAATGACTGTTAGATGAAGTTAAGTCTGTAATGTTGTTTATAATGCTAATGAATGGTGAGAGCTTTTGAACTGTTTAGTTCAAGGTATGCATGTGAACACATAGTCTTTTCCAGCTGTTGCTTGCTCTTTGGACTGACAGAAGAAGCTGCTGTCTAGAGTTGTTGATCTTGTCCCACCCAGGGCCTATTAATATCCAAATATAAAGATGAGTGTCAGCATGTGGAGCTTTTGGAATTCATTTAGATCCAGTAGAAAGTCTTTCAGGAATGATTCAACCAAAGTTTTAGTTGGCATGTCCCATTGAAACTGTTAGAGTTATTAAACAAATACATTGTTTTCAGTTTTCTTTGGCTTAGAGAATCCCATTATTTTAGGAAATAGGAATCGTTCCTATAGTGGCGGTGGAGGGATAGGAACCGGAACACGGTGGCTCCACTGCCCAGCAGTCCAAACAAGTCTGAAAGGAGCCAGGGAGAGAGATTCCAAATGCCAGGGACTTTTAGCTGCCAAGGGCAACACAAGGGGGAAAGATGGGTTGATCTATAATTTTATTTTTATAATGTCCTGGATGAAACGGATGATCTGGACCCTTTCCAGTCAGGATTCAGGCCCGGATATGGTACCAAGACTGCTTTGGGCATGCTTATGGATGATCTCTGGCGGGAGCCGGATGGGGTAATCCATCTGCCCTTGCTCTTCTTGAACTCTCAGTGGCCATTGATACCGTCAAGGAGTGTATCCTTCTGGATAGGCTCCGAGGGATGGGGGTACAGGGCATGGTGTGGTTTTTCTCTTTCATTAGGGGTCCAAGCCAGTTAGTGTTGCTGAGGGACAAGAGGTCTAGCCCTACGCCCCTCCTATGTGGGGTGCTGCAGGGCTCAGGGCTCTCACCTCTCTTGTTTAATATCTACATGAAGCCACTGGGGGAGATCATCCGTTCCCACGGGGTGAGGTATCATCAGTATGCTGATGATACCCAACTTTACAACTCTGCCTGTGGTGACCTTAGCAAGGCAGTCAAAGTCCTTTCAAAGTGCCTGGAGGCTGTGAGGGTCTGGATGGGGGACAACGGGCTACAACTGAATCCCAGCAAGACTGAGTGGCTGTGGATAAGGGGGTCCTGTTTTGTCAAAGGAATTACCACTGTTGGAACTGGATGGGGAGCAGGTGGCAGTCTTGGCCAAGTTTGAATGATTCGCCAGTTACGCCATTCCTTGCTCATGGTCACTCATGCACTAGTCACCTCTTGGTTAGATTATTGTAATGCGCTCTACATAGGGCTCCCCTTGATGACTATTCAGAGGCTGCAACTGGTGCAGAATGCAGTGGCCCGCATGGTGATGGAGTGTGGCTGTTATGACCATGCCACACCCTTGCTGCGGGAGCTGCATTGGTTACCAGTGTGTCTCCGGGTGCAATTCAAGGTGCTGTTTATGACCTTTAAAGGCCTACATGGTAGTGGACCAGGTTACTTAAGAGACCATGCTGCCCTGAGAACATCTGCCCATCCCACTAGGGCGGACTGGAAGGGCTCTCTACAGGTACCAGCAGCTGGAGAGGCTCACCTCTCCAGCACTAGATGGGGGGCATTTTCAGTATCTGCCCCTGCTCTTTGGAACCTCCTGCCAACAGATCTCCGCCTCCAACCACAACTGCTGGCCTTTAGGAAAGACTTAAAGACATGGCTGACTCTGCGAGTGTGGGGTCTGTTGGATCTACTCCACCCTGCTGGCTCATGTGACCATCTGACAATTTTGTAATGGGGATTTTAGATTTTTAGTTTCGAGATTTTGTGATTTTAAGATTTTTAGATTTCAGAGATTTTAGAGTTTTTATGATGTTTATCTATATGTATGGGTTGCTAGAGCATGTTATGCTGGGGGTGTTTCTTCTGTTGTAAGCTGCTCGGAGTTGCTTTGGCGAGGGGGCGCCTAAACAAGTCAAATAAAATAATATAAATAAATAAATAAAATTTCTTTGATGCAGAGTTAAAATGTTGTCCTTACATTACAGCTCATCTCCAATCAATGTAGTGCTATTTTATATTCCAGAGAGAAAGAAAAACTTTTTGAATGCTATCCTTTGTGCCATGTTCTGGAGCCTTGAAGACCAAGAATCTTCAATCTAAAAATATGCTTGGATAGGGTGGTTTAAAAAAAAAAAAAGGGGGGGAAGCTTTTATTGTTTGAGATATGAGAACTTCATTTTGAAATGAACACTTCTAATGGTTTTCTCTGTTGGAGCTAGAAAGGCTAATTTCTGGAACTGTTATCTAGAAACATTTGCTGTGAGCTGCAGCAAGGTTGCAGTCTAGTGAGTTCTCAGGGCTTTGGTGGCATTTTCCCAGGATTTAGTAAGAGTCCATTGACCTTATAGCCCATTGTTTTCACCTCCCCTGAATAGGTGGAAACAGTGTTTTGACCTTGTTTGTCAGGCTGCTTTGCTCACCTGCCAGGTATATGCCCTTTGAATAACTGTCTACTACACCATCTTGCTCCATCACACCTGAAAGAATGTTTTCAATTTTGCGACTAAGTCAATCTACGCTGCCTTTCAACAGATCTCTTGATGGCATGCTATCATCTTTTCGCTGGAACAATAGAAATGGCAAAAAACACAACAACAACCCTCCAATACGTATATTGATGTATCAGTCCAATATTAGGCACTGGTATTACTTGTTTGAATAGTAACCACTATTCCTTATGGTCCTGCTTTCTTATTAGTGTTATTGTACTGATGTTTGCTTTTATGGACTACAGATATTCCAAGAATAGAGCATATTCAAGTGAGAGGCAGTGATGAATGAGTAAAAATGAAACAAATTGATGCAAAATGTTTTCTTATACTGAACATTTTTCCCCTCCAACATTTGATGGGATCCTTTGAATTCAAAAGAGTTAGATCAACACAAAGAAGAGAGTATTTAGTCTTGCAGATATTAGGGAATTTTGAATATTTTGTGCTGAATAGAATTCTGGCTTACAGATTTTATAAAATCCATGATGAGAAAAATCACTGGGCAAAGCATTTATGACAGGTAGGCTACAAGCCTTTTCGTCTATCCCCATATTTAGATCAAGATTGGGTGTTCTCTAGCCCAGGTAATTGGTTTTAATGGAGGGAACACAAGATACTAGTTTGTAAATCTGGTAGTAGTAAAAGGTGATGCTCCAGCTTAGGCCTGGCCAGTGATACTGACTGCCATTTGCACCTTTTCAGTCCTCACATTTTTCTATTTTTGTAGATATAGTTCTCAAATATTAAGACAAGATAAACAAAAATCTTTGGCATTTTTCTTTTTTAAAAAATGTTCTTTATCAACGATCAATCAACAAAAAATAGACACATAATAACAAATTACAGTGGTACCTTGCATTACGAACGCTTCATTTAACATATTTTTCACATTACGAATGAACATCCATTGAAAAGAATTCCTTAAATTATTATTTTTAATGGATTAATTGGTTTTCAGTGCATTCCTATGGGAAACCCTGTTTCACATTATGAATTTTGGTTTTTATTGCGTTCCTATGGGAAAGTCACCTTATGAATTTTTCATAATATGAAATGTCCCGGAAAACGCGTTAATTTCATAATGTGAGGTACCACTGTATAATGCACATTGTGTGACACCCACCACTTTTGAGATCTTGGAAATATCGCTACACACATGAAGTGCCAGAAAACACTATCTTGGCTACAGTAGAAGAAGAAGCTGTCTATACCAATTTCCCACACAAAGATGGACTACAAGCCATCAGGAATACCGTTCAAAATAGAGATGAAGCCCACATAGTCACC
Source organism: Furcifer pardalis (assembly GCA_030440675.1). Classification (NCBI taxonomy): domain Eukaryota; kingdom Metazoa; phylum Chordata; class Lepidosauria; order Squamata; family Chamaeleonidae; genus Furcifer; species Furcifer pardalis. The sequence continues at coordinate 156,296,230 of CP126891.1, forward strand.
ACCCTCTTGCAGCTTTGTGCTCACACATACTACTACACCTTTGAGAATAAAACCTACCTCCAGATCAATGAAACTGCCATGGGTACTCACATGGGTCCACAATATGCTAATATATTAATGGCTGATCTAGAACAATGTTTTCTTAATTGCTGTATCCATAAACCACTTCTGTATTTGAGGCCTCACTCTTATGTCTATTTAAGTAGACTTGGTCCATGAAAGCTCACATTTAAATACAGGAGTTAGTGTTTAAGGTGCCACAACATTTATTGTCCTTTTTTTTGTTCTGCTTTGTTTACTCTCAGATATGAAAAATATCTATTTTTTTTTAAAAAAAATTTCATCTCCTTTAGTTATTATACCTCACTTTTCTTCAAAAAGACATTGTTTCATGTACTGGCTTTGGTCTTTCCCTTTCAAGAGGACAAACTCTATGAAATCTCATATACAGTAATACCCCGGATAACGATTGCATTGGATAATGCTAGAATCGGATAACGATGCAAGTTTTTTGGAAAAAACTTGCATCGGATAACGATTCATTAGCGATATCCGAGGCAATGGTCTGCGGGGTGGTGGTGGTGGTTTGGGTAGAACGTCTACCCAAACTACCCCCCACCCGCAGTTATTTCTGCAACTGCAGTAGGGTCAAGGAAAGGCGTGTGCCTTTCCCCTGACCCTACTGCAGCCGCTGGGAATGAAGAACGGGTGAGGGAATCCCCAGCGCACACGCTGGGGATTTCCTCACCCTTTCTTCATGCACAGCGCTTGTAGCTTGGAATGCAGGAAGGTGGGGGAGGAAGAGGCATGATCTCGTGCCTCTTCCCCCCTTCCTGCACTCCAAGGTAGCATGGGGGGGGGGATTTGGGGGGAATACCCCCCCCCCCCGCAAGGGCAGTGACTGTATAGAAAAACACATGCAGCCTTTCTGAGCTCTGTAGATGGCAGTAGAGTGCTTAGAGAAGAGTTCTTTGTCTGGATTTTTGGCCCCAAAATGGCTGTTTGTTGCTGGATTTTTTGTCCATTTCCAAAGCTTTAAGATAAGGAACAGCGTTTTTGCTTATTTATTTATTTATTTAGATTTATTATCCCGCCCTAATCAGGCGAACCTGACTCTAGGCGGCTTACAGAAAATTCATAAATTAAAACCTTGAGGTTCATAAATTACTTAAAAGTCAATTAAAAAAGAATTAAACCATGAATTTACAAAAATCTAAAAGATTTAAAAAGGTTAAAAGGTTTAAAAAGATTTTAAAAGTTTAAAAGAGTGAGGGAGGGGTGGCTGTCCCATCATATCAGCCACCCAACATGGGACCCTATGTTCCTGGACCCCCACACCTGCCCTGCCAGCCAGGTTTTTAGGCCCTTCCGAAAGGGCAGGAGCTCTGTCTGTAGACGTAACTCAGTTGGCAGGAGGTTCCAAAGGGCCGGGGCGGCCACGGAGAAGGCCCTCCTCCTGGTGCTAGAGAGATGCGCCTCTCTAGCCGATGGAATGATAAGAGAGCCTCTCCGATCCGCCTGGTGGGACGGACAGATGTCCTTGGGACGATGCGGTCTCTTAAGTATCCTGGCCCACTACCATGTAGGGCTTTAAAGGTAATAACCCGCACCTTGAATTGCACCCGGAGACATACTGGCAACCAGTGCAGCTTCCGAAGCAGTGGTGAGGCACGAGCATAACACCCGCACCCCATCACTACCCGAGCAGCCGCATTCTGGACCAGCTGCAGCCTCCGAATGGTCACCAAGGGCAGCCCCATGTAGAGCGCATTACAGTAATCAAGTCTGGAGGTGACCAAAGCATGTGTGATCATGAGCAAGGAATCCCGGTCTAGGAGTGGGCCTAGCTGGCGTATTACACGAAGTTGTGCAAAAGCATGGTTTCCTTTCAATGCTGCTGTTGTTTTTGGGTAGTTTGATTGATTTTTGGAGGGTGGGGGACTTTTTCTTTATCCCTATGGGGATGCCTTGATTTACAAACAAATTCGAGTTACGAACAAGGCCATGGAACTGATTTTATTTGTAACTTGAGGTTTTACTGCAGTCTTGGAAAGTGATTTTTTAAAATGTGTGCAATGCATCAGTTAGTTTAGATTTTTTTTAAAAAATGTGTGTGTATTGCTGATGGAAGTCATACCCACAGCTGCAGATTTGATTAGCTACACACACATACACACAGAATTTTTAAAATGTAAACTAAGTGATATATGCATTAGTGGTGGTAAAGACCAGAGGTTCCCAGCCCTAGGTTCCCAACCTTGGGCCCCCGGATGTTCTTGGACTAAAACTCCCAGAAACCTTCACCACTGAGCTATGCTGGCCAAGATTTCTGGAAGCTGTAGTCCAAGAACATCTGGAGCCCCATGGTTAGGAAACTCTGGTCCAGAAGACATAAAAATAATTTTATCTCTCCTGACCATCTACAAATGATTTGAGAAAACATTAAATAAAATTTGAAGAGTCACTTCCCATTTGGATGGTGAAATGCATTGAAGGGCACATTCCTTCCTGCCCCTAAATGAGAAGTGTTGTTTTTCCTGGCCTATTCAGGTGTCCAGTTAATGGACAGTTTGGATGAGCTAATTATTCTGACATCTGGTACTACTAGGAGAATATTTCATCTAAGGATGTAGTGGTTAAGATGGTGATGGTGAGGCAAGTTTTATCTTATTCTCTTTATTGTTAGAAAATATGTAGCACCCTCTGGAGGGAGAAGGAATCTTAAATGAATTGACCATTTTGGCATTTAGTGATCCAATAAAGGTATCACAGGCCTCCTGCATCTTTTGCATCTTTACAATTTGAATATGGATCATATGGCTAAATCTTCCTTGTTTGCCTATGGGACTATTGCATACTGTAAAATGGCCGCTTAACTGTAAAGTCAGTGAGGGGTGAGTGCAGACTTGCTTGGACTACTAGAGGAATGCCCTTATCAAGAAGACTTCCATTCCCTGTTTTCTTTCCCATAGACTGAGGCGGGGAGAGATGGGTACTGTTTTGGAGATGGGAGGGGGAGGAGAGAAGAGTGTGTATGTGCTGGGCAGTAGCAGTTAGTTGCTGGTGGAACTCTGAAGAGCGAGAGATGTGAAGGCTGGCTCGTAAAATGGTAACCGGGACCTCAGGCCCATAGTTAGATAGGTTAATTGTTTTGATACGCTTTTGCCTTGAATGTGGTCTTCTTTGCTATGCCTTTAATACACTAAATATCTGAGACTGCCATGAATAGCCTCTTGTGGAATGACAGCTGCTGAGAAGCCGAGTCCTGCAAAGTCCTGGGTTGCTGGGCCAGAAGAAGCAATCCAGCCTGGTTGGGAGCGTCCCCAAGGGCCAGAAGGCAGAGTGGGGTCGGGACCTAGCCTAACCTTAGATTAACATGGACTTTTTTTGACACCAGGACAGCACTACAAATTGAAGGAACAATGCGTCACTAGGTAATAATTTTGATTGACTTTTATTTGACTGCAATTGACATGCCTAGTATGTCTACCAAATTGAAACCTTGTCACTTGCTGGGAAGCACATGGCATCAGTATTCCTTTGTCTGGCCACAAAAGGAAGCTAGGCTTCAGAGAGGGTCACATGGACTGGAATCAAATGCCTAGCTTCCTGTAGTAGTGGCATCCTAACTCCATTAAATATTTTGCTGTTCTTAAGAAGAGAGCCTGGAGACCACCATGCCATGAACATTTTAATACATGACTTAAGAAGTGGTCTTGAACCACGAAAGCTCGCACAATGTTTTGTTTTTCTTAATGATCCAATAAAGGTATCACCGACCTCCTGCATATTTTGCATCTTTATTTTGGCTTTTTGACAAGGAATAAGAAGCTGAGTGACAAAGATTGATGTTGCTTTGATGCTATTTCATTCTAAAAGTATGCTTTAGTATGACTTGTTAGATCTCATCTTGAGTACTGTGTCAAGTTCTGAATACTACCCTTTTGAAAGATTGTAGACAAATGGACAGATTCAGATGAGGGCAACAAGGATGATCAGGGGCCAGGAAACAAAAACCCTATGACGAAAGACTAAAGGAATGGGGCATGTTTAGCCTTGAGAAGATGAGACTGACGTGGGATATGATGGCACTCTTCAAATACTAAAGGGTTGTAATGCAGAGGAGGAGCAGAATCTGTTCTCAATCTTTCCAGAGTGCAGGACGCATAATAATGGGCTTAAGTTGCAGGAAACCCAATTTCAGTTGAATATAGGAAGACTTTCTGACATGTGCGGATGGGAAATCTCCCTTAGAATGAATGCTCACAGGACCACTCAGAGAACTATGTGTACGGTAGGTAACCTACACTTATATCCACAGAAGTGTGGTAAGCCAGCTCCTACAGTTGGTTATACAATTCAATTGCTGTTGCATGGTTCCATTCTTAATTCAAGATCTTTTGTTTTTCTATCTTCTCTTAGCTTTGGTTCAGATATGTACATCTGAGAGAATCCATATAAGTGCACCCACCACCCATGGAACATTATACCTTCAGCTTATATTTAGTTTATTATTATTAATTATTAAGACATGTTCAATACATTCTCCCCAAATCTTGTTAAAGTCATTTCTTTTTGTTAATCCCTTCTTTAACTTTAGTTCGCATGTCAGGCTATCATTTATCGCAGTGTTTCATAGTTCTTTATACCAATCGTCCAATTCGAATTCACAGTCTATTTCCATTTTTTAACAATAAGTAATCTCATAGCCATTACCATTGCTATAATCATTTCTTTCTTGTTTCTTTTTAAATAGCTACCGTATTTCCAAAATCCACTAATATAGCCACTCTAGGTCACACATCTAGTTTTGTAGATAATATTTGGTTAACTTATTCGAAAACTTTCTTCCATAATTTCTTAACAAAGTTACACTCCCTTCGTAAGTGTAGATACAGTAATACCTCGGGTAACGTTTACCTCGGATAACGCTAAAATCGCATAATGTTAAGTAATCTGGGGAGGAGAATTGGATCGAATAACGTTAAGGTCCTATGGGATGTATCGGATAACAACCGCTAAAGCCTGTGCGGTTACAATGTATCTCTATGGAGCTTTAACATTATCCGATACATCCCATAGGATTTTAACATGGATCGGATAACACCAAGACTTGTGGAACCAAGTCTTAGCGTTATCCGAGGTATTACTGTATGTCTCTTTTTGCATCTCGTACATTCCTTATACAGTAATACCCCGGATAACGATTGCACCAGATAACGCTAAAACCGCATAACGACGACAAATTTGGGGGGAAGATTTGCACCGGAGAATGTTCTTTTTAGCGTTATCCGATATAGTCGTTCTTAGCAGCAGGGTGGCTGGAAAGCTGAACGGGGTTCTCCGTTCAGCTTCCCAGCCACCCTGCAGCTACAGAGGCAGGGGTGGGGTGGCTGGAAAGCTGACCCTTCCCCAGCCACCCCACAGCTGCAGAGGCAAGGTCGGGTGGCTAGGGAAGCCGACAGGGAGTCCCCGTCAGCTTCTCCAGCCACCCTGCAGCTGTAGATCGGGTCCTCTGATCTCTCTGGAGCAGGGAGGGGACCCGATCTACGGCTGTTACTGGGCTTCCCCGATGTCCCCAGCCAGTGGAGCAAGCCAAAACGTCAGGGTTCAAACCCTCACATTTTGGCTTGCTCCACTGGCTGGGGACGTCGGGGAAGCCCAGAAACAGCTTGGATCGGGTCTTCCCATCTCCCTGGACCCGGCAGGGAAGTCAGAGAGCCCAAAATTGGTATAAAAAGTCTTTTTTAAATTTTTATTTACCAATTTTGGGTTCCCTGACCCCCCTGCCGGGTCCAGGGAGGTGGGAAGACCCAATCCAAGCTGTTTCTGGGCTTCCCCAACGTCCTCAGCAAGTGCAGCAAGCCAAAACGTCAGAGTTCAAATCCCGACGTTCTGGCTTGCTGCAGCCCCCAGGGAAACAGGGCTTTTTTTAACGTACAATCAATGCATCACACAACGTTAAAAACCGGATAATGACTAGACTTGTGGAACCAAGTCTCATCGTTATCCGAGGTACTACTGTATGTAGAATTATAATAACGTAATCGTACAGTTTGTCATAATTCCCTTTTGTTCTAATAGACATGTTCTTCATAATCCTTTGTTTTCATATACCATCCCATCCTCCTCCTCTAATTTTAACCCTTAAATCTGAATCCCAAACTATTAAGGGTTTTTGTGTCTCCTCACTCTCTATTGAAATTGTGAATCTGGTTGATTAAACCCATTGTTGTGATTGCTTTTTGGCCTAACTGGACTATCAATTCTTCAAATTTAGTTAACTTTCTACAATTACCATATTGCTTTAACCAATATTTAGTCCAATTCTCCAACTGCAACCTATTAAACCACGACAGGTTATTTTTCTCAAATATTTTCTTCATATCCTCTCTGTTGGATGTTTTGTCTAAACAATCTTTTAATCTTATTGCACCAATTCTAATTACTTTGTTACCGCTTTTTAAAGATTATCTGATAATCTCTCTTATTCCTGGCCTTCACAGATCTAAAGGTAGAATGGGGTCACCTGGACAGAAAAACAAAAGAAAGATAGCCTAAATCAAATGAATAACGTTGGCAAGTGCTGAAGGGAGATTGGTATAATATATCAGAAGAGTACTGTATATGCTGGCGTATAAGACTACTTCCCCCCCCTGAAAAACATGCCTCCAAGTGGGGGGGTCGTCTTATACGCTGGGTGCACTTCAGTTGGGATAGACATAGCTGCCCATAGTGGCCTCCCGATGCTCGCCCGGTGCCCATAGTGGCCTCCCGATGCCCACCTGGTGCCCATAGTGGCCTCCCGATGCCCGCCTGGTGCCCATAGTGGCCTCCTGATGCCCACCCCCCTCATTCTACATACCATCCAGTATCGCGCGGTATCCAGCGTGGCTGCAGCGAACATCAGCAGTGAGACAGGGGTGCCAGCCTTTTCGGTGTGACTGGCCCGTTCTGCTCGGTGGGAAGCAGCAGTGCTCAGTCCCACTCCTTGTCTGCGCGGAGCTCGCATATGCGTACTTGTGCGCTAGTGCTGGCCACAGGGAGATGTTAAAATCAAATCTGATGTTCTTTTATGTTTTATTTGGCATGTGGAAGGTGTGCGGAAGAGGGGCTAGTCTTATACGGTGAGTATATAACAAACTCTATATTTTGAGTGGAAATGTTGGGGGGTCATCTTGTACGCCTAGTCGTCTTATACGCCGGCATATACGGTAATTCAAAAAACTTCAGGACAGTCACCCGGAAAGAGTTCAAGATGTATTATTTATTATTATTATTTATTAGTTCAAATTTATATTGCCGCCCACTCGCCGTGGCGACTCAGGGCGGCTTACAGACAATACATTACATTACAATACAATATGTTGGGGTGGGTACAGGGGGAGGGGCGGCAAGGTCCTCATCCTGCCCTGGTTTTCCTCCCCTGGCAGTTGGTATAGGCACAGAGGAAGGGGCAGCAAGGTCCTCATCCTGACTTTGGCTTCTTCTTTCCCTGGCAGTTGGTATAGGGACAGGGGAAGGGGCGGCAAGGTCCTCATCCTGCCCTGGCTTCTTCTTCCCCTGGCAGTTGGTATAGGCACAGGGGGAGGGGCGGCAAGGTCCTCATCCTGCCCTGGCTTCTTCTTCCCCTGGCAGTTGGTATAGGCACAGGGGGAGGGGCGGCAAGGTCCTCATCCTGCCCTGGCTTCTTCTTCCCCTGGCAGTTGGTATAGGCACAGAGGAAGGGGCAGCAAGGTCCTCATCCTGATTTGGCTTCTTCTTCCCCTGGCAGTTGGTATAGGCACAGGGGAAGGGGCAGCAAGGTCCTCAACCTGCCCTGGCTTCTTCCCCTGACAGTTGGTATAGGCACAGGGGGAGGGGCGGCAAGGTCCTCATCCTGCCCTGGCTTCTTCTTCCCCTGGCAGTTGGTATAGGCACAGGGGGAGGGGCGGCAAGGTCCTCATCCTGCCCTGGCTTCTTCTTCCCCTGGCAGTTGGTATAGGCACAGAGGAAGGGGCAGCAAGGTCCTCATCCTGATTTGGCTTCTTCTTCCCCTGGCAGTTGGTATAGGCACAGGGGAAGGGGCAGCAAGGTCCTCAACCTGCCCTGGCTTCTTCCCCTGACAGTTGGTATAGGCACAGGGGGAGGGGCGGCAAGGTCCTCATCCTGCCCTGGCTTCTTCTTCCCCTGGCAGTTGGTATAGGCACAGGGGGAGGGGCGGCAAGGTCTTTAGAGCTAAGGGAGGTCACACTAAATATTTACTTTTGCCAGAAGAAGCAATTTTATTCTGAAAATGGTTTTTTCAAAATTGTTTAAATATTTCTTGTGTTTTCTGTAATTATGGATGGTCATTAAAACTTTGCTAAAAAATAGCTGGTGATGGGCCAAGGGTTTTGCACAGTGCTCTATATGGTGAAAAATATTGGCTAATGCAGCTTTTCAACATGTACACAAAGCAAAATGTTCACCAATCTTCGCATCTTGTTAACTGCATGTAGATTTGGTGCTTTTTTCCTTTGCAGGTGTGTTTTTTTATACAGCACATTGCCCATGTATGAAAAGCAGGGGTGTGAAGAAATCAAGCAGTTGTTGAGGTTCTAGTACAGACTTCCTGGTTCTATCTCAGAATAGCACATTGAGCAGCACTTTGAGAGATCTCACCTGCAGCATGAAACTGAGAAATTGTGGCCCCTGCAGGTTGTGCAGTGTATTGTAGAATTTGTTTTTTCTCATTATGAAGTATGTGTGCAAGCACACAAACATATGCACACACATATACAGAACAAACAACAGGAGAGACTGATTGATCATAAAAATACAAGTGGAACAGTTGTATCAAACAGTTCGACTTAATCCTGGCTAAAACAAAAATTTGACATACAATTTTTTAATAGGAAAAATTTGATATACAAAAAAATATGGTGACATCTAGTGGCCTTTTCTGGTAATCCAGTGTATTTTTGACACAATTTTTTTTGACATACAAATAACTTTGTGGAACGAGAAAAATTCATTTGTAGAGGTTTTACTGTATAAACAACCCATCCAATGTTATTCTTGGTTTTTATATGAAACAATAGATACTCCTTTTTTTCTTCAATGCATTTCACAGAAATGCACCTAAATCACAACATGGAAATGTGTAAATTTTCTTCAAAACCGAATGAAGAGCCTATCAGCAGACTACCCTTTGTGATAAAGAGAGAGAGTGTGTTTGCAATGTGGAATTTGTTTGGTGGGGTCAGCTTCACATTTATTCAAACGACTGTCAGGAAGTTCCTTATGCTATGCATCTCTATTTCTTGTTATGTGGCAGCATTGAATCAGCATTTGTTGCACTCTTCCGGTTATGATCCTCCATCTTCCCTGTTGTTTGCAACTTACTTGCCTTTCTCCTTCCTATAAGGCTCACTTTGTTAACTCTCTTTTCAAAAAGAGATTTCAGGACTATGTCTCAGTCTCTTCCTTGGCCAGTTTGTCTGGCTTCCCTCAGCCCAACCAGCTAATTTGCTAATCCTTTTATGGTTTCTACACTTCACATTGCACAACCATAGGACTCCATGGAATGGTGTTGGTATTGGAAACTCTGTTAATGGAAAAGAAATCCAAAGCTTGAGGATGTTGTTAGAGACCTTCTCATGCCAAGGATGAAGTCTTCTCAGGTAGCCTGAACCATGAAGGAATGCCTCCTAAGTACATCCACCTACGTTATCTTCATAGCAGGTGAAGAATTGGCATATAGGAGTCACATTTCACTGCAAGAAGATATGTTGTTCATTCTTAGCTTAGACAGTTTTAGACAAAAAGCTGTGGATGAATCTATTAATAACTATTTGATAAATGGCTGTGATCATTTAGGAGCCTCAGGGTTGAAAAGTACGGTTCTTCAGAATACCACTTAATAGGAAGGGAAAACAGAGTAATGAGGGATAACTGCGGTAATGCCCTTACTTGTAGCTTTCTAAAAGCACCAGGCTGACCGCTTTTGGAATGAGATGTGAAGACCTGGAGGAAAAAATCCTGGAAACATACATAAGAAAGTGTTTATCCTCAAATCCTTCTGTCAAATTTTCCATTTAAAATTGGGAAAACACACACCTTCTGAAGTTTTCTTTTTAAAAAAATTATGTGTGAAGTGCTTTTAAAAGCTCTTTTTGAAGCATAGTAAAGCAAACATCTTAGATTTTGGGTGCTCTTGAGGAGTAGGAACTTATTGGTTATACATTCATTTTGTACATGCACATTAAAAATAATAGTGTCTTTTCCTCACTCTTTTATTGTATAATAATTTGGGTTATAATACTGGCTTTTAGCAATGCAGTATGTATGGATATCTGTGTCCCACCACCAGGAGGAGAGTATTTGGATCATGAATTCTGTAACTTTTTCATCCTACATCTGGGTAGATTACATAAAGCTATTGAGACAGCGGTGGGCTTCAAAAACTTTTTACTACCACATGGTGGGTGTAGCCTACTCTGGGTGTGATCAGGTGACTGGGTGGGTGTGGCCATGTGACACAGTGGGCATGACCAGATGTTGGCCATATGACTTGCTGGGTGTGGCCATGTGACTGGGTGGGACATCTAATCACGCCTGCCACATGACCGTGAAAATGTTTGCAAACACAGACAGCACTGGCTTTTTGGCTGTACACAGTAATGCCTCGCATAGCGAGCATCTCACATAGCAAAAAACTCGCTTAACGAGCCGACCTTTCCCCAACAGGTCTGCTTTGTTGAACAAAAATTCGCTTAACAAGAAGCTTCGCATTTGCGGGGTGTTTTGGGAACTCCCCCGCCGCATTCCAAAACACCCCGCAGACTAGAGTGTGCTGGCTGGGTGTTTTGGAACGCAGTGGGGAAGCCCAGCTGACAGGTGCCTCAGCTACAGGGTGTTTTGAAACGCGGACGGGGGGCTCCCCGCTGCATTCCAAAACACCCAGCCAGCATGCTCTAGTCTGTAATGGGGGCTTGGGTGCCGGGATAAAGAGGCCCCCGCCCGTTCAACCCGGAACCCAAGCCCCCATTGCAAAGGGTGCGATGGGGGCTTGGGTGCCGGGATAAAGAGGCGCCCGCCCTTTCAACCTGGCACCCAAGCCCCCGTCGCAAAGGGTGTTATGGGGGCTTGGGTGCCGGGATAAAGAGGGGCCCGCCCGTTCAACCCGGCACCCAAGCTCCCATCGCAAAGGGTGTGATGGGGGCTTGGCTGCCAGGATAAAGAGGCACCCACCCCTTTATCCCGGCACCCAAGCCCCCATTGCAAAGGGTGTGATGGGGGCTTGGGTGCCGGGATAAAGAGGCGCCCACCCGTTTACCCGGCAAACAAGCCCCCATCGCAAAGGGTGCACACGCCTGCAGGGTGTTTAGGAAGGGTACGGGGGAAGATTTTATTTATTTATTTATTTATTTATTTATTAGTTCAAATTTATATTGCCGCCCACTCGCCGTGGCGACTCAGGGCGGCTTACAGACAATACATTACATTACATTACAATATGTTGGGGTGGGCACAGGGGGAGGGGCGGCAAGGTCCTCATCCTGCTCTGGCTTTTTCCCCTGGCAGTTGGTATAGGCACAGGGGGAGGGGCGGCAAGGTCCTCATCCTGCCCTGGCTACTTCTTCCCCTGGCAGTTGGTATTGGCACAGGGGGAGGGGTGGCAAAGTCCTCATCCTGCCCTGGCTTCTTCCTCCCCTGGCGGTTGGTATAGGCATAGGGGGAGGGGCGGCAAGGTCCTCATCCTGCCCTGGCTTCTTCTTCCCCTGGCAGTTGGTGTAGGCACAAACACGCTGCAAACACGCACCTCAAGTCACCTGGGTGTTTGGAAAGGGTAAGGGGATCTTCCCCCGAACCCTTTCCAAACACCCAGGTGACGTGCATGCACCGCAGGCAAAGTTAAGCGAAATACATTTCCCTATGGGAAATGTGTTTCGCTTAACGAATTACTCGCATAACGAGCAAGTGTGTGGAACGCATTATGCTCGTTATGCGAGGTATTACTATAAATGGAAATGATCACTGCACCCTAGACTGGCTTTTGAGCAAGATAGACCTTTACCTTTACTAAACACTTGCAACTAAACAGGGCAAAACTTGCAACTAAACAGGGCAAAACTTCACAGCCAATTTGAATACCATATATACTTGACTGTAAGCTGACCCGAATATAAGCCAAGGTACCTTATTTTGACCTGAAAACCCAGGAAAATAGATTGACCCTAGTATAAGCTGAGGGTGAGAAATGCAGCAGCTCCTAGTGAGTTTCAATAATCAAAATACATGAAAATATGGTACAATTAATTAAATTGTTAGCACATCTCAATCCGACACAGTCTTGGGACCCTCATGGTCATTGACCCGTGTATAAGCTGAGACAAAAACGTTGTGGCACTTTAAAGACCGCAGACACGCACACGCATATCAGAAAGTAAAAACAAAAAGACAGACAGGAACAGCGAGAGACTTACCCAGAAGGTGCAGGTGGTGGGGTGTTTTGGTGGCCCGTTTCAAAATCCATGACGTTGCTTTGTCCCTACTGGTCTGAGCAGCCTCTGCTCGTTCCCATCGCTGCAGAAGTCTCTTGCAAGCTGGATCGCCGTGTTGAAGAAATTTTCCAAGCCTTCTCTGTTTCAAAATCTGTGGCTTTTGAAGGGTAAACTTGGGGTGCCGCACTGATGTCAGCCTTGGCGCACTGCGCTGGGAGAGTCCCTGGGCGTACCAAGGCTGATGTCAGCGCGGTTCCCCAAGTTTACCCTTCTAGCACCACAGATTTTGAAATGGAGGAGGATCGGAAAATTTCTTCTCCTTCGTGTTGTTTGGGGATTCACACTGATGGGTTCTGCGCCTGCGCTGAATCCGGAGCGGAGCTGGAAAGCTGATTGGATAAAGAGTTTTGAATGTGGGACCGCCCACCATGCCCAACCCCTTTAGGCGCCATTTCGCGCTCTCCCCTCAGTTTGTTTTTTTCCGCTGCGCAAGCAGGAGCCTGGAAAAAAAGCTGTGAGTACTTTACTGAGATTGTCTCAGAATCTTCCAATTTTTCCTACCTTACAATTTTTTCTCGGACTAGGGGAATTGTTCCCTTGGTCCTCGTGTGGCTGGGGCTCGCCCTCAGCCGCCGGTAAAAAAAAAAAAAAAAACCAACATCTCGTGTCGGGGCCTCCCGGCCGGGATAAATTTTTCTCTTCGGCCATCTACTTCGGTGGATGGCCTCAGCGGCAGCGTTCAAGCAGTGTCCGTCCTGCAAGAGAAAGTTCCCTAGCTCGGACGGGCACGTGCGTTGTCTTCGCTGCCTCGGGGAGAGTCACCAGGTCCAGACCTGCGAAGTCTGTCGCGGCTTCTCGAAGGCCGCCATCAAGAACCGCCAGTACCGCCTTCAAGCCTACCTCATGGAGGCCGCACTGGCACCACCGGCTCCCCCAGCTCCAGAGCAGGCCGCTTCCACGTCTGCTCCTTCAACCTCCGCTTCTTCTTCCAGGCCCTCGGCCTCTGAACTGTTCAGGCGGAAGAAGGAGCAGGAGAAGAGGAAGAAGGACAAAAAAGAAAAAAAGAAGCGTCGTAGCTCTTCGTCTTCTCTTCCTCCGACCCCGGCACCGGCTCACCTTTCGCCGCCACGCTCCCTAGCATCCGCCCCGGTCGCAGCTCCACCTACGCCGGGTAGGATGTCGACCGAGGCCCGGGACACCACGCCGGAGAGGGCCCACAGCCCTCCACCGCCACCGGAGACTCCTCCACCTGTACCACCGCACAGGTCTTCCTCCCTCCGCAGCCCTTCCGTGGCTCCTGGTCCGGCTACCGAACCGCAGCCCCAGTTGAGCCTCATCGCCCCGTACATCGAGGCGATGGTGCGGAAACTGCACGCCGAGCTCCAGGGCCCCCAGACGACACCGTGGGAGCGCCCTCTGCCCTCACCACCAGCCACGGAGGCACCACCGCTCCGTGAGGAGGGCCCCGCACCGAAGCGGCAGAGGGTGGAACAGGCGCGGTCGGAGGCCTCTCTCCCTCCGTACCAGCTGCCTTTGCCGGGGAGCGATCCGAGATCCGCCAGGCCGTACTGGTCGGACTCGGACCCCGAGGTCTACCTGCCACCGCCCAGCGTCTCGGAGCGGTCAGGAGACTCCGACTCGTCGGACCAGGAGGAGGAGCAGCATCAGCCACCGCCGGTTGCGGTCGACAAGTCCCCGGACGACAACATCGGCGCCGTCCACGGGTCCCAGCCGGAGGATCTGAAGACCTACACCGGACTGATCACCCGCCTCGGATCCACCCTGGGGATCCGGGCGGAGGCTCCCCTGGACGACTGCGAGGATGTCGTCTGCGGCTTGGCCGACCGCAAGGAGTTGGTCCCCGTCCGCCTCGGACTGCTCCCTAAGATTGCTAAAGCGGCCAAGGAGGTGTGGAAGAAGCCGGTTTCTTCCCACTCGGTGTCCAACAGAGTGGACTCTATGTACAGACTGCTGGACGACTCCAACTTTCTGCACATCCACCCGGCACCGAACTCCCGAGTGGTCAAAGGCTCCCAACACCGGACGCCGATCAGCAGCACTCCCATCCCGTCGACCCAGGAAGGGAAGAAGCTGGACGCACTGGGCAGGAGGTTCTACGCCAATGCCTCCTTGTCCTTCCGTGCGTCCAACTACGCGACGGCTATGGGAGGCTACCAGTGTCGACTCTGGGAGCAAGCGGAGTCGTTCAAGTCACTGCTGCCACCTGACCGACAAGCGGACTTTGAAAAACTCTGCATGGAGGGCAACCACCTCGCCCTCCAGCAAATCCGCACCGGCCGCCACGTCACCGAGTCGGAGGCGAAGAACTTGGCCTCCGCCATCCAGCTCCGTCGCCATGCCTGGCTCCGTTCGGCTAACCTGCAGGACGATGTCAAGCGGCTCGTGGAGGAGCTTCCCTTCGATGGCGAGGGCCTCTTCGCCAAGGAGACCGACACCTCCTTGGGAGAACTGAAAGGGGACTACGCCACGATAAAACAGCTCCGCCCTCCACACCGTGGGTCCGGCCGTTACCATCAGGACCAGCCGTCGACGTCTCAGGCGGGCCCATCCTATCAACCTCGCCCGCCACAGAGGCAAGGGGACTACTCCCGGTACCAGCCCTACCGGCAGCGCCAACAACCCAACCGTCCACGCTACCAGCAGCGGCCTCAGACTGGCAAGCGGACGGAACGGAAGGGCAAACAACGTGTTTGACTCTTCCGTGACCGAGACTCTACCCTACCGCCCCCTATCCGACTACCTATCGGCGTGGTCTGCCATCACCACAGACCGATGGGTTTTAACCATCTTAGACTCTGGCTACGCAATCGAGTTCGAGAGATGCCCTACTGTCGGACGGATCCGCATCACCGATCCATCCCCACCGCTCCAGGAAGAACTAACAGCTCTCCTAGAAAAGGGCGCCATAGAGCCAGTCGCAGCGTCGGAGTCTCACGAAGGGTTCTTCTCCCGATACTTCCTTGTGGACAAAAAAGACGGGGGGGGGGACGTCCCATCCTGGACCTCCGTCTTCTCAACAAGCACATCGACGCGAGGAAGTTCCGGATGGTAACTCTTCACTCCATCCTCCCGCTGATCAACCACGGGGACTGGTTCACCGTCATCGACCTGAAGGACGCCTACTTTCACGTGTCCATCAGGAGGGAACATCGTCGTTTCCTCCGGTTCCAGGTGGGCAGCAACATCTACCAGTACACATGCCTACCCTTCGGCCTCTCCACCGCTCCGAGGGTATTCACGAAGTGCATGGCACCGGTGGCTGCTCATCTGCGACTGCAAGGCGTCCAAGTCTTCCCGTACATAGACGACTGGTTGGTCTGCTCCCCAACCCAACAAAAAGCCAAGGACGACGTTGCACATTGTCTCGCCCTTATGCAGAGCCTCGGTCTACGGGTCAACTTCAAGAAATCCCAGTTGAACCCCACTCAAAGAATAGACTACATCGGAGCCGTTCTAGACTCTTTGGCTCTAAGAGCCTACGCTCCAACCAAACGTCTGCTCGACATCCGCACAGTGGTGGCACGGATCCAGGGCAGACGTCGGGTCCGTGCGAGGGACGCCCTCCGTTTGCTAGGACTCATGGCGTCGACCACGGCGGTGGTCTCGCACGCCAAACTCAAGATGCGCTCGCTCCAGTCGTGGTTCCTCTCCTCCTTCGACGGCACCCACGACAACCTCGGGAAGTGGCTCACACCGACTCCCGAACTCCGAGACCAGTTAAACTGGTGGACAATGGACCAGAATGTGGCCGCGGGGAGACTCTTCACCCTTCCCACACCGTCCATCCAAGTCACCACCGACGCGAGCACCCACGGATGGGGTGCGTGCTGCCGCGGACTACGGATTCACGGCATATGGACGCCCGAGGAAGCCGACCACCACATCAACTTCCTCGAGCTGCTAGCGGTGTGGAAGGCGATGAGGTCCTTCAGACCGTCGATCGCGGGCAGTGTGGTGCAGGTCGCCTCGGACAACACCACGACACTAGCCTATCTCAACCGGCAAGGAGGGACCAAGTCTCTCTCCCTCCTCTACCTGACCGTCCAGATGTGGGAGTGGTGCCTGAAGGTACACGTGTTCCCCATAGGTGTCCACATCCAGGGCACCCTAAACTCCGATGCAGACTCCCTGAGCCGCAAAGGGACGGCGATGCACGAGTGGGAACTGGACGAATCGGTGTTCGACCGCCTGTGCCGACGGTGGGGCACACCGACCCTAGACGTCTTCGCGTCACAGACCAACTCCAAGTGCCGCCGTTACTGCTCCCGAGCGGGGATCGGCCACGGATCGGAGGGCGATGCCTTCATGGTGCCGTGGCACCAGGAACTGCTGTACATGTTTCCACCGATCCCTCTCATCCAGCGGGTCCTGATACGGATCCGTGCGGAGAACGCCTGGACGATCCTGATTGCCCCGTCCTGGCCGCGCCAGCCGTGGTTCCCACTACTCCAAACCCTGGCTTGCGATCGTCTCCGCCTACCCACCGACCCGAATCTCCTCCGCATGGAAGACGGTCGGATCCTTCACTCGGATCTGCCGAGCCTACACCTGACGGCCTGGCTTATCCGCCCGACATAACACGGATCCTTGATCTGTCCAGGAAACCTTCCACACGGAAGTCCTACGATGCCAAGTACCGTCGCTTCACTGACTTCCTAGCATCCAGCGACCGCACCGTGGACTCCGCATCCCTGCAGGATGTCATGTCTTACCTCCTGCACCTAGCCGAGTTGGGATCCGCACATTCATCATTGAAGGTCCACCTAGCTGCTGTGGTCGCCAAGGCCCCACCTTCTTCAGTATTGTCCTCCGCCTTCAGAGACAAGACTGTTAAAAGGTTCCTTCAAGGGCTACGCAACGCCTATCCTCCAGTGAAGATACCACCCCCTCAGTGGTCCCTCACTACAGTGCTCACCGCACTCACGAAGGCACCTTTCGAACCCATGGCCTCGGTGGACATTAAGTTTGTCTCTTACAAGACTGCCTTCCTTGTAGCTATCACTTCTGCCCGACGGGCAGGGGAGCTGGCAGCCCTTCGGTCTGACCCTCCTTTTCTCAAGTTCTACCCCGTCAGGGCAGTATTGCACCTAGATCTGACATTCCTGCCCAAGGTCCTGACTGAATTTCACCTGGCCCAAGCCATCACGCTTCCAGCATTCTTCCTGAATCCCTCGTCTCCACAAGAGAGAGTGTGGCACTCGTTGGATGTCAGGAGGGCCTTGCTGTTTTACGCCCAGAGGACTGCGTCCTTCAGGAGAGCAAAACAACTGTTTGTGGCTTATGGTGGCAAGACTAAGGGACAGCCTCTGTCTGCCCAGAGACTATCTAAATGGATCTCAGGTACCATTTACCTGGCCTATCAGATGTCATCCCTGCCACCTCCGCCTCATGTCCGGGCTCACTCCACCAGGACACTGGCTTCCTCCACTGCATTCCTAGAGGGTATCCCGATGGAGGATATCTGCAAGGCTGCTACTTGGTCCAGGTCCTCCACCTTCATCACCCACTACCGGGTTGACACAAGGTCCGCCCCTGATGTCAGACGGGGCAGGTCCATCCTGACGGCTGGTCTCCGATCTTCCTCGTTGATGACCGCCCATCCATGATGACATCGCGCTCTCCTGCATCTCAGGACGCCGGCTGCCCACCATCCAAGTAAGTGAGCTTGTTAGTCACCCATCAGTGTGCATCCCCAAACAACACGAAGGAGAAGGACAGGTTTCACTTACCAGTAACTGTCGTTCTCCGAGTATGTTGTTTGGGGATTCACACAACCCAACCCTGCCTCCCCTCAGGGCTGCCGGCCTGAGATGGCCTTCTGCTTAGCGGGCAGCTTTAATATCAAACTGAGGGGAGAGCGCGAAATGGCGCCTAAAGGGGTTGGGCATGGTGGGCGGTCCCACATTCAAAACTCTTTATCCAATCAGCTTTCCAGCTCCGCTCCGGATTCAGCGCAGGCGCAGAACCCATCAGTGTGAATCCCCAAACAACATACTCGGAGAACGACAGTTACTGGTAAGTGAAACCTGTCCTTCAACGCCCCAATCCAGCTTGCAAGAGACTTCTGCAGCAATGAGAATGAAGCCACAGCAGAGAAGGGCGGGCAGTGACAGCAGGGCACTTCAGTGGCAAAACGGGCGGTGGTGGTGGCAGTGCCTCCCTAATGAGCCCAGCCGGGCCTCTTCCTCCTCTTCCCCGCCCCGGGACTATGGTGGCAGGGTGCTTCGGCGGCACAAGAACTGGTGAGCCCAGACCGGGCTTTTTCTCCTCCTCCTCCTTTGGGTGGCGGAGGCTCTGCAGAAAAAGAAGTGACCCTGGAGTGGGGTAAGTGGAGAGGGGGAGGGGGCATGGCCAGCCGGTTTTACTAACCCCCCACCCAAACTGATCCAAACCGATAGGGGCCCATCACTGTCTTAAGAGCTCCACACAAAATCTACAAACAAATATCAGGCGATTTTCTGATTTTTGCAAGCTTCCATGAAGGCGTCACTTTTTGCTTTGTGGGGATAGGAGGAGCCCTTAAAACCTCCTCCACTAAAAAACGAAAACACACAGACATGGATTTCCTATTTACCTTTTTTCAAAGGCACCAGATCACAATTTTGGGCTACAATACAGTCCATGGTGGGGGCCAGGGTACACAATTGTTCAACGAGGCTCTTGAATTGGCTCACCACGCCGTAGGAATAGCCTCTTTGCTAATTCTTTCCAGGTCTCTTTAGCCTGATTTCTGTGTTTATAGTCTCAAAACCAGCTTTACTAAAGCGCCTATGGGATTCCATTCTATCTCGATGATTGGTAAAATAATGTCTGTACTTCCTGGAATTAACCAGCATTTTAACCTTAGCTGAAAAACAACACCCGGCTCAGCATGGGGTCCTAGAAAGAATGGGAGCTATGTGTTCTGTTCCTCCATATCCTATGAATGTTTTTAAACCATTATATATTTTTTAAATAGTGGCTGAAATCCCAAGTCATAAGTCACAATTAGAGTAGGACTTATGACTGACTCACCCAATTGCAACAAATCCAATGGGCCTACTTTAGATTCAACTTACTACTGGACTTCAGCCATTGTGTCATCATAAAATGTACTTTTGTGCCCTGTTCTAGGTCACACTGGCAAGCAGAGGTGGGGGACTGTTACGAATGATTTTAACATTAAAGTAAGTTGAGAAGACTTTGACAGGGCTGCCATTTTTCTTCTTAAAACTGCAGAACACTACTTATATTGCAGATAATGTGTAGATTTTATTTATGTTATTTTCCTGTGTGTTTGGTAGCTTAAAGAGTTGGGAAGAGAGAAGGGTAATGCCTGTATGGTTCTTGGCAAATTTAGAGCTGGGGTGGGGAATCTTAAGAGAGCTGAGGTCATTCTTCAGATTTGACAGCAGATGAAAGACTGCATTCCTGTGGGTGAAGCAAAAGGGAATAGGTGGTGTCAAAAGCCAAGCATATTTTTTGTTATTTTTGAAACTGACTTGACACAGTGGTTATATACTGTATAGGTTGCAACAGTGGTGTGTGTGTTTTTTTTGTTAAATGACAGTATGGATTTAACAAAAAAAAATAAAATAAATGGGTTTAACACACACAAAAAGGGGGTTTAACTGAAAAAGTTCCCTTGCCTATCCACTCCACAGAAGACTCGGATACCAGTGTTGGTTGAAATCTAGGGCCACCTTTATTGAATACTGTAACCAAACAAATAGTTAAAGGTATAGGTCACCCTTGCTCCAAGCCGACTCTAGGGTTCAGTGCTCATCCTTGTTTATAGCCAAAGAGCCACCGCTGTTTGCATCTGCACTCATTCCCATGGACATATGGCAGGCATGCCTCAACATGCATTAAGAAGCTGAACTCGCTGACTGGAAGGTCGGAGTTTGATTTCCAGGTACTGCATGACAGAGTGAGCTCCTGTCTCTGTGCCTGCTCCTGCCAACCTAGCAGTTCAAAAGCAAGAAATTGCAAGTAGATAAATAGGGACCAAGTTCCATGCACTCCATAATCTCAAACATTTGCATTGCATTAAGATAACGTTGTGCGATGCAGTTGTTTGCCTCAAATTCCCCGACGTTGATCTCTGCCCCAAAGCCCGCAAGGCTAGAGACCAGCCCTGCAGGCTTTGGGGCAGAAATCTACCGAGGCTTAGACCCCTGGTTTGGTTGGGGGGAGATCAGACACACACGCCTGTTCCCTGCCCCAGCCAAACCGACGCTACGGGCTCTCTGCTTTGGGGTGGGGTGGCTGGCGATGGAAGGAACCTCCAGCCACCCCGATCCCAAAGTAGGCAACCCGGGCAGGCTGCCTGTTTTAAGATCGGCCTGTCTGGAGGTGCCTCCCCAAGCAAACCAGATGCTGCTGTGTTCCCTTTCCTCTTCAGAAAGGGAACAGGGCTTTTTTTAGAATGTTGTGCGATCAATGCATCACACAATGTTAAAAACCAGAAAACGTTATGACTTGTGGAACCTAAGTCATAACATTATCTAAGGTACTAGTGTACATGTTAACTCAGTTATCCATCTTACCTATTATCCCAGGCTACAGTAAATATGTAAATATTAGAACTGTCAAGTTTATAGTTAGGGCCATTCAAAACAGATGTTTTATTGATCAAATAGGGGTTGCATGCAAAGGCGATGCATTTTATTGAGCAAATTTTATATCTCATTTTATTGTGATTGTATCATTCTACTTTTAATCTGTTTTTATTCTGTTTTTGTAATCGTATTTTATCTAATGTACTTTATCACATTTTAAATTGATATGGTTAGATGACTAATCAGTTAATAAAGGATACCGTCTGGCTGTTAGAAAATGTATACAAACATGTACACATTTAGCTATTCATTTGCTACCTTATTAACTTCCAAAATAATTTTTAAGGCAGAAGTAATTGTGAGATAAGTAGAACTGGACAAAATTACTTTTTGGCTAATAGCTTTGCAGGCTTTGGGACTCTCTGACTTGACGACTAAAGCATACTTTTTCCAGATCAGGAATTGAGTGTACCTATTAACAGGGACATTTTTGAAATGCCAGCAAAGTGGGAAAAGTGGCTTAGGTTTCATGATTACAGAAATGATAGTTTTCCCAAGCTCCACACTCAAAAAGTTCAGTGAAAACTGTGATGAATATAATAAGGACATTTTCAAAGTGGCCCATTCTAAAAATATTATGTTTTCCTTCACCACACATTGAGCTGTTCTATCTATTTACTGAGGCCCCTCTTTAGGGTACTCTTCTCTCTAGCTAGTATCAAGACTTTTCCTTTCCCCTATGAATTCTCCCCCCCCCCCAACTAGAATTTGACTTGGCCCCTTTTCTCTCCCAACCCTCACTCACCCTCATTAGAAGCACCTACATTATCTCTTCTCAAACCATCCCCATCTCAACCCCTTCTGGGACAAGGCTTGCTTTTCTTTATGCTTACATCTTAGGTCTATATGGTGTACCACATACTAAACATCATCCCAAATATTTTTGGAAGGAGCATGGAATTATAAGCAACTAGTTAGATTTTAAATGGAGGCATAGATAGTTTGTGGTTTAACTGCATATTAATCTCATTTCCATCAGTTTGTGTGCATATGCATATCTATTTTATACTCTATTTCACCATTATAACAAAGTGTTGTTACTATAATTCACCTCATGTCGTCTCTCAGTCTCTTCGCTTGGGCAGTCTCATGCTACGGTTTTACAAATTACAATCTCATATTCCCAGGTTTAGGAGAGAAAGTCCAGTCTTGGTAAAGTGCATGCCTGAGTTTGAACTTTTAGGTCAAACTTTATCCCTTGGTATCAAGATTGAATCTGAAGCCGTTAAAAACTGTCTATGCAGAACAAGGACTTTGGTAGGTTAAAGGACAGCCATGTCTCAGCATGCATTGGGATTTAATGGAACATCTAAAATTCAGAGGAAATGATTCAACTCAAGAGGAGCAGCTGCCTGTCATGTAATTCTAGCAAAATGTCTGTCATACACAGTCTACATTCAAGAAAGGAGGCAGAGGAGAGAGTGTGAAACTGCTCTGGGTCAGTTGTGTGTTGTCTTAAAACGCCTGCAACAAAATTCTGTTGGAGACTACCATAGGTAGAACTAAACATTCAAAGTGGCCAAAGGGCACATATAGAAGAATGTATACCTTTTAACTTGGAACAAAATCAGAACTGTAATTTGAACATCTCAGGGAAATTTCTGACACTTCAGATATTATTGGACTATATGCCTCTTAACTTTGGCCTATGTTAGTTGAGGCTAGTATCAGTTGGGGTCTAACTGTATGACAGGATTTGCAGCTGATCCTATAAGTCCTACAGGTTTGGAGCCCTCACCCTAGAAGCAGCTGCTCTACATCTTGCTGGAACAGACCCTCAGCCTGCTACAGCTGCTAAGCCCCCAGCTGAGAGCCCTGGGGAAAGTTCTGGACCTTCATAGGCTCCACCTGAAGACCCTAGGCGACTCAGTTATAGAAGAACCAGCCCCTCCACTCCACAGAAGACTCAGACACCACTCTTGATTAAAAATTAGGGCCACCTTTATTGAATACTTTAACCAAAAAAATACTCCATTGAAAATGGATCTTCCGAAGGTGTCTTTGCAGTGCAGTCTGGGTATTCCCTCTGAACAATACTCCTCCCCTGACCTGCTGCTAACCATCCAGGTAACGCACAGCCTGGAAAAGGCTGCCATCATCCCCTGGTGCATACCTCACCTTGGGACAACTTGTTCAGCAACTTAAACTCTATTGGATGACCCTGGGCCCTTAGGAGACCCTGTTGCCTGCACTACCTGCCACAGGCAGGAGGGCACATAGTGACCTACACACACCCCACCTCTAAACAAGGGTGGCAAGAAAACCCCTCCAAAGACCTTCAAGGAAATGTGCACACACAATTGCGTACAGTTAATCATTGGTATCCTGAAACATTTCTGGCCCGTTCCTGAAAATGGAGTGGCGTGAAATATAGGACCCACCCCTGGCAATCACGGTTTCTCCAATATGCCAATTGAGGCTGTTCTGGGCTGCCCAAGAAACTGCATCCCACATCACAGCACATTGGTAGTATTTCCGAATATACCATGTGTGTGCCTGGCCAAATGTCAGCCACTGCCTCCCAAGCAAGCATGGCTGCTTCATACAGGGCCACCTCTGCCAAAACCCCCATGTCCTTTCTCTCTCTACATGAAGAATTAGGAGAGCCAGGGCCCCAAAAGGGACCATGTGAGCCAGCCTTGTGACTATATCTCTCTATCTTAAACCATGGATACCAAACCAACAGATCTGGAAATGAAGAAGGCCCAGCTGCAAACCGTGCTCAGCGTCCACCACCCTTTGTGCCACCAGAATTGCTCTGCTGTCTCCCAAAACCACAGCCTTCAAGGGCGGCCGAAGTAAACCTGAAACTGAAACACAAAGAACAAGTGAAATTCAACGCAAATGCCTGATGTGAGCTCGGAATTTCGCAGACCATCTGCCTACCCTCTTGATGTCTTCTTCACCATATCCTAGGGCAGCTGCCATAGAAGCAGCCCCTATCCTCTCGCATTTGCCAAAGCCTTCACCACTGCCACTGGACACAGTTCTGGGATAGGGCACTTACCCAGCACCAAACAGGAACCCTTGCCCTTCTTATCTGTTTTAGAAAAATGCACAAACAGAAAGAGCTATGTTTCATTGAAGGCCACATCAACTCACTGACAAGCCTTACAAGGACACATCTTTTTTGTGATGACCCCACCAGATCACTCACTCTTAATGCCCCAAAATATGCAACCAGTGATGCAGCTCTGAATAAAAACACTTTGTGTTACGTAGAACATATATCTTCCCATGCTTCTGACAGCTGGGCCAACATTCTTGGGGACAGTGGTGCACGAGAATCTGGGCCCCTCACTCTGCATCATTCCCAGCCTTCCAATAACTAACCTGTCCTGAAATCCTTTGAGAAGTCAGGAAGGCCGCTGGACTTGGCTGAAAATGCCAGCACCACCAGTTTAACCCATATGGAACTGGATCCCAACCCCCTGCTGTGGAGGTGAACACAGTACTGCAACAATATTTCTGCTGGAACCAGCCATGCTATGGTTAGGCCAGATCTCACCTGGAATTCCTTGTGATTCCTGCATGCCACCACATAACTTCAATGCATGCTAACTGCAATTGAATGCCCTTATTTCCACCTCAAGATTCCTGTCCTTTTCCTTTAACAATGCATGTGTCTTCTGTTGTTTTCCGCCATTAACTTCCCTGATCCTTTTATGTATAGTGGAATTTCAGTTAACAAATGGCTTGGTTAACATAAAAATCACATAACAAAGGGAAATCTATAGAAAATAGTGACTCAGTTTATGGAATTTTTTTTTGGAATCGATTAATTGGTTTTCAGTGCATTTCTATGGAAAACTGTGTTTCAGTTAAAGTATTTTGGTTTTAATGCATTCCTATGGGAAATTGTATCTAATGCATTCATATGGGAAATTCAATTAAAGTAAATTTTGTTGTAGGAAATGCCCCAGATAATGCATTAATTACATTAATTGAGGTTCCACTGTACAGTTGTACCTCGCTTAAAGAGTATAATGTGTTCCACAGGATTGCTCTTTAAGCGAATTTGCTCTTTAAGTGAAACACCATTGTAAGTGACCAATTGTGACTTCTGGTGGGGGGGATTGTGAACTCCGATTTATTTGTTAAGCGAGTTTGTGGTTGGTTTTATTTGTTAAGCAAAGCAAACATTCAGAGAAAATTCTGCTCTTTAAGCGAGTTACTCTTTAAGTGAGGCACTCTTTATGCAAGGTTTGACTGTACTGTACATTGAAAAAAATTGTGCCTATTTTTGTATTCCTCTTATCTCAGCGCATCTGTCAGCCATATAAGCTTTTGTAGCTCTTATTTTGCACCTAATGATCCTCTGTAGATCATTATATTTTCCTTGTCCTGATTCTTATAGGTTCTTCTTATCTCCATTAGATTATGTCATCAGTCATCAATTCCTTATTTTTATGGTTTGGCTTTTGTCTACAAAGATTTGTCTCAAAGTCTTTCTAACTTTCTTGATTATTTCTTTAATTATCTCCCATTTCTCATTCACACAACTTTCCCCTTGATGTTTTTTCATTTTGTCTAACTCCTCTCTCATTGTCTCTTTTGCCACTGTTCTGCCTTCTTTGTCCTTAAGGACATTGACATCAAAAACAGTTTTCATTGTTTTAATTACAATTTTAGGCAATTTTAGGCAGAGACGACATATTAGCGGGCTATGGTCCTAGGGATAAAAATTAAAGAAGATGAATGGAATAGAATTTGGAAACAAAGAATAAAAAAATGTCAATTAAGATTAAGGAAAATTGTTATAAAACTATCTGGAAATTGTACGTGACTCCTGTACATCTGAGGCCATGGTTCCCAATGTGGTTCCCAAGAGTTAATGGCCTTTTAGGCTTCCTCCTTGTGAATAGGATTTCACTTTTTGAATAATAAGAATTATATGTTGGGGATGGGGGTATCAGGATTTTAGAGATGCTTAGGTGGGGCATGGCCAAAAAAGGTTTGGTAACCAGTGGTCAAAAATATTATGATCCAAAATATAATAAGAATTGCTGGAGGTGTAAAAAAGAATTTACATATTTACAATCTATGTTGGGATTGTAATTACAGTAATACCTCATATAACATTAGTATCGAATAACACGAAAATCGCATAACATCAAGGAATCTGGGGGGAAGAATTGCATCAGATAACATTAAGATCCTATGGGATGCTTCAGATAACAACCGCGAAAGCCTGTGTGGTTACAATGTATCTCTATGGATCCCATAGAGGATCAGATAACACTAAAAATCATATAACACGAAGACTTGTGGAACCAGGTTTTAGTGTTATATGAGGTTTTACTGTATGTGAAATAAATGAGGGGGACGGTGTTCATAGATATAAAATGAATTATTTCGATATGCATGCAGAAGTGTCCCGGAGTAATACTACTGATGGATTTTTGAGGTAAACAAATAGAGAGAGAAAAGAAAAAAATGATCAGGAGAATGGTAACTGCTATGAGACTGTATAACTAAGAAATGGAAAACTGATTGTAAAATTGAATTAGAAGAGTCATATAGAGAAATGTGGAATATAGCAAGAAATGATAGATTAACATCAGAATTAACAGCAAAAAATGAATTTTAAAGAAATTGAATTGTCTTTATTTTGTATTATTAAAATTAAAGAAATAATTATAGCATTAGCCTATTATATAAGAAAATCAATAATCCTACAAAAATATTTTTGAGACTTGTTTAAGCATTTGTTTGCTGAAAACATTGTTCAACCAGAAGTGTACATTTCAACCTTTGTTTTCCCAAATAAAAACCAGTTATGGTTTTGCATTTGTCATACATACATGCATTCAACACTTTGATATAATGGGCAGCTGTTATTGTGTACAAGGTTAGATGACAAAATGGTCAAGTAATAATTGATCTAAATGATGTGGCCCATAGGTATTTTGAGTGGTGGCTAGTCATTTTTTTCTTCTTCTTTGTCACGCTTTTTAAAATTTCCATCTTTTCCCTTGCTTTTGCTCTACTTTCATTGCTATTGTTTTCTATGCCCTTTCATTTTTTATACCTTCTTCCCCATCTTAATTCATGGGGAGCTCTCTTTCCTTGATTCTGAACTGATGGTAGCCAGATGGTTCTTCTGCACCTGAGCCCAGCCTCTGACTCAGGCCATATGCTGACCTGAATCTTAACAGTTTGAAACTTTGATATTTTATGAGTTTAAGAAAAAGAATAATAAACGGATGGCCTGGAAGCTCTTATCAAGTTAGTTTTATTAGAGGGTGGGTAGACTTGATAATAATGTTACCCAGAGATCTAAAGATCTGATGAATGTCTAATCCATCTGTTCCTTGCAAAGTGAGCAAAATGTTGGCAGATGCAAAGTTAAATAAAAGGATCACATTGTGAGACACACAGTACAGTTCAGATTAACATCATGGGGTTGAGGAAAAGAGCCCTTGTTGATTGTAGCATGGCTGGAAGTAGAGAATGAATCACAGTGTGAGTGGAGCTGTCTAACTGCTCATAGAACTTATGGCATGTGTATTGTTTGTATCCAATATTTGATCTGGTCACCGTTTTAGTCTGTGCAAGCATATAAAAGAGTAAACAAAACAAAAAGACAAAAACATGTTATGGCACCTTAAAGACTAACTACTGTATTTTAATGTTAGCTTTTATGGATCAAGTCCACTTTGTCAGACATAAGAGTTGTACCTCCAGACGGAGCTGTTGGCTTTCAGGAAGGGTGTGAAAACTTGGCTGGCGGGAATGGTGTGGGATACTGACCCCTCCCCGCTGGCTTATTTAACACCTTATTTAACATTTTTTACTTAAATAGGGACCACTTCGGTGGGATGGTAACAGCGTTCCGTGCGCTCCGGTGTCTAGTCATACCTGCCACATGACCACGGAAACGTCTGCAGAAGCAGACAGCGCTGGCTCTTCAGCTTAGAAACAGAGATGAGCACTGACCCCTAGAGTCGGATACGACTGGCTTTCGAGCAAGGGAAACCTTTACCTTTACCTTACCCTCTCTTTTACTCTTTACTCTTCTACTCTTTACTCCTTTACTTAAAGGAATGAGCTGTTGTTTTAAATGGTTTTAAATTGTTTTTAGAGTTTTAATTGTGTGTTTTTTGTTTGTTGATTGGTTATAATCTGCCCTGAGTTGCCTGTGCGATTAGGGCAGAATATAAATTCAATAAAATAAATAAATAAATAAAATTCATAACATTAAGTTATACATATCAGCTAGAAAGGTACACAATAGCTGGTTAGTATAACAGATAAGTTTACAAATCAATGGTTGGTTAGTATAACAGATAAGTTTACAAATCAGTGTTTCTTGTATCCAAGTGACCATAATTGTATGCATGAGAAGCATGCTATGGTTGTTGAAAACTGACTTGTTGTGACATGTTAACCTGTCCATACTAACAAGTCAGATGGGTTTGGAAACGCATGATTTGTTGTTGGCTTATGAACTCTGGTCTGCTTAATCAGTTATTTACTGTTAAGGTTCTGGACTTTCATAAGCTCCACCTGGAGACCCTGGGTGGCTTAACTTTATAAGAACTGGCCCTTCCTCCCAGAGGCTGCCTCAGCAATGAAGTAGACTGCACTTTTGTTGTTTGGAATAATCCTGTATCTCAGATTTCACTTGGAACTGGACTCTGGACTGAGATTTGGTTACTACTTGGCCTGTTACCTACTTGTCCTGAGTCCTGATGTTCATGTTGCCTGGCAGCCACCCATGCCCTGGACTCTGACAGCAATTGATGTTTTCTGTTGCAGGAGACTCCAAGAAGGCTTGGTACTAATTTATTCCATCTGTTTGCTCCCTTATTCTCTTGAACATAGTTTTATACTTCTTGGAGCTTCTCTCCAGCTGTGCATCACACATCTTGGAAATGATTCCACCTTTTATCAGGGGAGGTGCCCAGAGCTGGCAACAACAAGAAGAGTTCAGTCAAAATTACCTTTTTCTTCCAATCTCATTTAAAAATGATAGTGTCTATAATTTTCTCTGAGTCACTAACTGCTAAACAATGTTTTGACACAAGTTTCCATTTTTGCAGGATTCTACCTGGACTCATACAGATGAGCAATTACAAAGTAAATCCAGCATGCCTGGAAGGAATGTGTTCTTCTTTAATCCTTTTTAAACCACCATTAGAGCCATGAGAATATTATCTTTCTTTGTTTCAGGTTTCTTCATTAGGAGGAGATGGAGGCAGCAGTGGCAGGAAGAGGTGGGGAGGGATTGACATCTTGAACCAGTACATTTGGCTGGCATGTTTTCCTTTGTCAGGTCATCTGTGAAGTGGACTGACATTTGCATTGGACGAATATATTTTGAGCTTCTTTTTAAATATTATATATGACTTCAACCTTAGGGAAGGGTTTGGGTAAGAAGCACATTACTGAGGTCACTATGTGGGTTCTTTATTTAGCTCCAGGAAAGACTTGAACAAAGCACCATTGGATGTACCTACAAATGATTTGTTTGAAGAGCACTGAGAGCCGTTTAAAAGGGAACCTTGAGAAGAAGCTAGAGCAGGAGAAGGTAGCAGAGATTCATATCTGAAGAGCCAGATTCCCACGCCAGAAGATTCCATTTCCAAAAAGAGTGAATGTGTGCACATGGGGAATCTTTACAACTTGATCTAGGATGAAACCAGGTGTCTATAACAGCTGGGTTAGCAAGCACACCTATTTTTAATTTTATTTAATAAACACTGCATAAATCGCGGGTTCTCAACCTGTGGGCCGCATAGAGCCTGTGGTGTCATTTTATGTGGCCCACCCCCTCACTTTTTTCCTTCCTCCACCCACCCAGGGAGGCCCTGTCGCCTTCCCCTCACTCACCTCATTGTGCTACCTAACCCCTGCCCTTCTTAGCGCTTTGACCTACTTGAAGTGATTGTGTTGCCGGGTGGCTGAGGTGGCTTCTGTAGCCGCAATCCTATAGTCGTGCTCATTGTGCTGCTGCTCTGTTGGGCTCTGTCGTAGCTTGCCCCCCTTCGAGCATGGCTATGGGAACTGACGAGGGCCAAGAGGCTTCCTGCCCATAGCAACGAGTGTGACTATGGGAGCCGACAAGGGCCAAGAAGCTTCCTTCCACAGTGTCCTTTGGAGGCTGCGCTTGGTGGCCCCACCTCTTTCAAAAAAAAAAAAAAGAGCATGTGTGGCCCCCGCCACAGCTCCCAGTCCGCACAAAGCTTCCCACCAACAGAACGTGCTATGCAGTGATGGGATGACAAAAATTCTACTACCACGCCATGACGTCACGGACGTCATGGGTGTGGCCAATGTCATGACGTCATGATGTCATGGCCGAAGCCGACGTCATGAGGTCATGACGTGGGCGGGGCCAAAAATAAAAATAAATAAAAAATAAAAATAAACATACACACACACCCCTCCCTCTCAGCCCACCCACCCAGACACAAATAAATAAATAAATAAATAAATAAAATAAAAACAACCACCCACCCAAAACACAAATAAATTACCCCTCGCTTACCTTTCTTGGGACCCGGCACCCCGACTGCGTCCACAGCCGCCGCCGCCGCCTGCACCCCTGTGGCGTCCTCCTTGGGACGGTACCTTTTTAGCCCGGCTCCGGCCACGGGCAGGGGCGGCGGGCAGCAGTGGCTCTGGCGGTGGCTCCAGCTGCGGCTGCCGAGCCTCCCTTGGCTGTCCCCATGCCGCACCGCTGCCGCCTGCAGCTTCCTCCTCCGCCAGGTGCCGCAGCCGGGCTAAAAAGGGACCGGCCCAAGGAGGAGGCCACAGAGATGCAGCCAGCGGCAGCTCCGGCGGCGGCGTACGGCGGCTGCAGGCACCCAGCCCACAGGCGCCCGGTGGAGGAGGCGGCGGCAGCGGTGCGCCACGCCGGGCGTCCCCAGGGCATGGGGCTTGTCGGCAGCGGATGGCCCAGGCAGCCCTCAACGTGCCGCGGGGGAGGTGCCCTCCTCAGAGGGCTGGTGCCGCCGCCGCCGCCGCCGTCCTGAAAGCTATAGAACAATTTATTTTTTAAAATCGGAGCTAAAATGGCTCCAATTGACTGCGCATGCGCAGAAACTCAATCTGACGCATGCACAATGCGTCAGATTGAGTTTCTGCGCATGCGCAGTCAATTGGAGCCATTTTAGCTCCGATTTTTTTTTAAAAAAATTCTTTCGGTGAGGCGTCCGGAACCGGACGCCTCAAAAGTGGACTCCCCTCCCGGAGAACCCTCCGGAATTGGTCCTACCAGTTCCAGGGAACCGTCTGGAACCGGGGACATCCCATCACTGGTGCTATGGCTGGGCATGTGTGGGACCACCTGGCAATGCGATCACTTTCGGTAGGTCAAACAGCGAAGGAGAATCAGGTGCCAGGTAGCACGATGAGGCGGGTAAGCAGGGAAGTATAATGGTTCCCTTACTCCTGAGTAGAGCCTTTGGCCTACAAGTGAGTAGCAACCCACCTGAATTATCATCCTTAAGTGGACAACCCAGGATTTAGAGTGTCTTTTCACAGGTCCTGACTGGAGTTAGGCTGTAGAAAGGTAAGGGAAAAGAAAAATGCACTCCAGCCACTCCATTAAAATGATGTACAGTAAAACCCATACTTACGAATGCCCTTACTTATGAATAATTTGACTTACGAATTGGTTCTGCATTGAAATCCATGCCTCGAGTTAAGAACATGCCCCAATTTACAAATGGATTCCCCCCCCCCCCCGTGTTGCCTACAGTGAAGCAAAAAAAAAAAAAATGCCATTTCCCCTATGGGTTTATATTTTATACACATGCAGCCTTTCAGAGCCCTGTAGATGGCAGTAGGGTACTTAGAGAGGAGTTCTTTGGAGTTTCACCGCCAAAATGGCTGCCGGTTACAGTTTATTGTTAGAGTTTTCTGAGTTTTCTGTCCATTTTCAAAGCTTCTTTAAAGTAAGGAACAGCGTTTTTGCTTATGCATGCTTTCCTTTCAAAGCTGCTGTTGTTTTTGGGGGGTTTGGTTGATTTTTGTAGGGTGGGGGTGGCCTGTTTTGATTGTTGGAGGGTTGGGTGGGGCTTTTGCTGTATCTGTATGGAGATGCCTTGAGTTACGAAAGATTCGATTTACGAACAAGTCCCTGGAACTGAGTTTATTTGTAATTTGAGGTTTTACTGTATTTTTAAAATATATTTCAGAAAAAGATTCCAGACAAATGAAGCATCTTCAGTTCACAAAGCACATTAAAACAATGAAAACATTTCTAAGCTTGGAAGCTATAAAGGGGCTCCACTAGATTGAAGGAATATATGATTACAGGTTCTGTAGCAGATTCCAGAACCCTGAAGAGCTACATTTTGGGAGGTTTTTCTACTCACATTTCCTTCAGTGTAAAGCAGTGGTTCCCAACAAGGGGTACACAGCCCACAGGGGGACTTCAATACCCAGAAACCTAAGTCAGTACATTGGCTGATCAGTGCTTTGGGGAAATGACTTAGGCTTCTGGGAATTGAAGTCCAAACACCAGCATTTGGGAAACACTGGTGTAAAGCAATTCTAAGCATTCCACGGCATGGCAAAAAGAGCCCCTTCCTTTCTCTCTCCCTTTTATCTCCTCAGACAATCTCCACCTTTTGCCCTTCCTCTGAAGGATTCCAGCCAATCACTACATAGTATTAAATGTCCATCAAAACTTAAGTTTTGTTTTCCCCAGAATACAGGATTATTATGTCTACCACACAATATTTCCCCAGCAACAGCTTTGAAAGCCACATACCTCCTCCCTGCAGTGAACAACACTCAGAAATCTACATTACTGTTTTAAAAAACACAAACCTCCATTTCTGTTCCTTACAGGAAGCAGTGTAGGGGAAGGCTGGGGTTGGTACCGGTGAAGGTGCAGGACTACCCCAACTGCCCCCGCCACTAGCAATGGCGAGGGTCCAGCCTGCCAAAAGTCTGAGGGGCCGTGGTTGGTCCAGCCCATGGCTTCAAAAGTTTGAGAACCCCTAGCATAAAGGATGATGATTCATTGTAATCTTTGCTTCTTTAGTTAGGATCAAGATGAAAAATTCACAATCCTCTTCCTTAATTAGACGTAAAGCTTTCATTCATACTTTTGCTGCATGACAACATTCCTCTTCTTATTTCTTTATTTAAAATATTTTTACCACGGAATTGTACTTTTGTGAAAAAATGTGGGGGAAAGTATTTATAGAAATAGAACAAATTCTTTCAATATTCCTGTAGATGTGTCCTAGAATAGCCTTGCTGATAGATTTTCAAGGTAAACAAACAAAGAGAGAAAAGAAAGAAATTGTCAGTATTATAAGGTTACCCTCATCTCCCCAGTGGCTTATGGACCCAAAGGGAAGACGAGAACCACCTGGAATGCCTCCTTTGAGCCAGGCAAACCAGGATTTAGCTTACCTCCCCACACGTTCTGGCCTTAGTCAGTCTTCAGAGCCAGTAGCAATCAGAGAACAAAAGACACACACTCCAGCCATTTCATATCTTTTGAAAACATATTGTGGATACACTAGTACCTCAGATAAATTTGAACTAATAAATAATAAAGAAATAATAAGTAATATTAAGACTTTGTTCCACAAGTCTTAACGTTATTCGATTTTTAACGTTGTGCGATGCATTGATCACACAATGTTTTTTTAAAAAGTCCTGTTTCCTTTCCAAAGAGGCAGGCGGATTGAGCCAAGCGCCGGCTGGGTGGGGGGCTGCGATCGCCGCTTGGGTTGGGGGAAAGAACGGGCTCACCTGCCAGTTCAACCCCCAACCCAAAGGCAAAGACAAACCAGCATTGTTTCTCTATAAATATACTGTGGGTTGGTCCAAAACCAAAATAAGCAGAGCCAAAACTATTGTACATCTCATTCACCCCTCCACCCTTTATATAATTCCACACACAGTATGTCACCTGTTACCTTCATAATTTCTCTTGTTTTTCCATTGATTTAACATCAAAATGATCATTATACCCAGTCTGTCTGTCAATGTGGAGAATTTGTAGGCAGTGCTGAGATTGTCCAAATTGTTCTATCAGTAGTTGGATTAAAAATGATTTAAAAACATAATCCCTTTTATACAGGTCAGAAAACTATCTTGTATAGTTTCAGATTGGGGGTCCAAATTATGTTTGCTTCTCAGAATCTATGCTGCTGGACTTTCAACCACCCTGCTTGTATTGCTCAATCTCATTTTATTCCCCCTCTACCTATCACTTTCAAGGAGGTACTCTAAATACAGTATAATGATAGCATCCTCTTTCTCTGTCTTTTTTTACTCTCATCTCCCTATCCACCCTGTATGACATGGGCTGCTTTCCCTGCTCCCTTAGCAAAGTAAAAAGCTGTCTGGTATATATCAACAATTAACAGTTGCAGTTTCTTTTATTAGCATGTGAGTTATTTCAGTGTGATTTTATAGATAATACCATGTTCTGAGGCCTGTTGACATAGGATAGGTAAAAAAAATTCACACATGTGAGTTCTAGTTCTGGAGTAGACAGTCTGAGATGAAGGATATGAGAATTGGAGGAAAAGGTTTCAGAAATAAGGAAGTCCAGATGATGGAACTTGCTTTCTGCTGACTTTATGAGGATTTTATTTGCAAGAGAAACATAGTTAGCAAACATTTGCTGGTGGTGGCTCACTTGCTGTAGACTCTTTTTGTCTGCCAAAAGAGAAGCTGCTGTCTTTCAGCCAGAAGTTGAGTGAAGCAGAATGACAAATGGCTCTCACCCAGAATAAGAAGGAAGCCCTACACCAGTTTACAGCATATCTTTCTGTCCATCAGCAGCTTCTCCCTGCCCCATCTCCAGCTCTGTTTCATATCTAGCTCTGACATATCATCTGAACAGTAACTCCTCTTGTTCAACTGATCCTTGGAGGAAAAAAAAATCAGAGAAATTGAGAGGACATAGCTGTGGAAAGGGCAAGAAGGAGTGGGTGAAGCTTGGAAAGAGATTGCTTGACCAAGTGGGAAGCCTAGCAGACTGTATTCAAGACCTAAAATAACAATAGTCAGCCTTCGAAATACATTAGAGGCAGCCTGTGTAACCGTAGGCATGATGTATGGTCCCCAAGACAATGGTAGCTCATTTCTCTGTACCATATATACTCGAGTATAAGCTGAGTTTTTTAGCTTCAAAATGAGGTCCAAAAAAGAGGGCTTGGCTTATACTCGGGTCATAGACTGCACCCCCCCCCCCCCCAAACCACACCGGTCTGTTGTCCTGACTTCCTAGCAACAAGATCTGAGGGATATCGGGTGGGCAGGTTTAAAGCCAGCACGGAGAAACCGCTTTTCTTCCTGCTTCTACGTTTAAACTCGCCTGCCCGAAAATATTAGGGAGGTAATATGGTAGCGTTAAAAAGGAGGCTAGTGGCTTGACTTTGTCTTACCCCTGAATCCCAATTCCAATGAACACATGTTGATTGAAGAAAGTAGTTTTATTGAAGTTGAAGCATGGTTCTTGATGAATCAGATTACAGATCTCAGTATAGAAAAATAACCTAATCAAAATTTGCTTTTAGAGAAAGAATGCTTTCAGATACTTCCTCCCCTAAATTAAAAAAAAATCTATCTGTTTCAAGTTACCATATTTAAGACTTAAGGAGATAAGGCCTGTTGGGATGGCCTTCCTCCCCCTATACTGGTGTTTCCTTGTTGACCACCAGATTCAAACTCTCCCTCAAGCCATTTGCTTGACTCTCACCAGGTATGAGGTGGATCTGGGTAATTAGAATACATCCAATCAGGTCCCAGTGTTGGGCTAAACAACTCTGGCCCTATTGATGAAGCATGGCGCCTCCCAGTCTATCTCTTCCCATCTGGGTCCCAGGGAGTGAAAACAAACAGGTGGCCTTTTGCTAGCACAAGAAGCCACATTTCTACTATAGTCTAAAACCTAACAAACTCAATCTTAGACATGTGAAGGACTTGGGACCTCATTATATCACACTGCTACATTTTTTCAATTTTTCTGAAACCCCCCTAATATAAAAATAAATAAAACTCAACCAGTCTCTCCGCCATATGGCTTCAAAATTTCCAGAAATTTTACATCTCTATCTAGGCCTAAATCAGATTGGTAGTACCAACCAGAAATGACTCATTGAATCAGTGTTAGGTGGTGAGCAAAAAGCTGAGTAAGTCCTGTTGATCCAGTTGGTTTAACTCTAGTGCAGACTACCAGTTGGATTGTTGTTATTCTTATGTGTCATCAAATAACCTCCAATTCATGGCGACCTCCAAAATGTCCTATCTTCAACAGCCCTGCTCAGCTCTTGCAATCTTAAGGCTGTGATTTACTTTATGCAGTTTTTCTATCTCATGGTTGATCTCTCTCTCTCTGCTGCCTTCCACTTTTCCTATAATTATTGTCTTTTCCAATGAATCTTGTCTTCTCATGATGTGCCCATAATAAGTCCGCTTCAGTTTTGTCATTTTCTCCTCAAGAGAGAGTTTGGGCTTGTTTTGCTGTAGAACCCAATAGTTTGTCTTTTTAGAGGGCCAGGATGTCCACAAAGCCTTCTTCTAGCTTCAGATTTCAATAAATACCGTATTTGCTGGTGTATAAGATGACTTTTTCACCCTGAAAAACATGCCTCCAATTAGGGGGGTCGTCTTATACGCCAGGTGCACTTCAGTTGGGATAGACATAGCTGCCCATAGTGGCCTCCTGATGCTCGCCCACCTCATTCTACATGCCATCCAGATGAAGAAAGAAGCTCTACATTACAATTGTGTCTTTCTTTCAAACTGGTGGGGGAAAAGAAAGGGTTTCATTTACTGGTACCTTCTGCCCTTATCTCTCTGCTCTGCCCAAAATGGAGGAAAAAGCCATGCTTGCAGGGGAAGCAAGAGGCTAGGCTAGAGCAACATTTCCTGCCTCAGTGCAATTGACCTGCCCACCCACTTTACTTGCAGTGCCACCACTGGTGGGTGGTGCAAGTACAGTTCTAAAAAATCAATAAAATAATCAATATTACTGTATTTTAATTACTGAAACTCACTAGCAGTTGCTACATTTCCCACTCTTGGCTTATACTCAGGTCAATCTATTTTCCTGGATTTCAAGGTCAAAATTAGGTACCCTGGGTTATATTCGGGTTGGCTTATATTCATGTATATATGGTAGATAAATAAGTATCACTTTGCACTTGCACTGTTTTATGTTTACTCTACATGTTTGATAACATACAGCCTTGTGACAGTTTTTCTGCATGTCATAAGCATTTGAATATAAATTAACATGTTGAAATCAAATCTGATGTTCTTTTACGTTTTATTTGGTGTGTGGAAGGTGTGCGGAAGAGGGGGTGGTCTTATATGGTGAGTATATAACAAACTCTATATTTTGAGTGGAAATGTTAGGGGGTCGTCTTATACACCCAGTCGTCTTGTACGCCGGCATATATGGTAGACATTTTCCTACTGGCTTTTTAACTGTCCTTTTAGCTAAATCTATACATTGTAATTGGAAATACAGTAGCATGAATGATACTGGCTTTATCCTTGATTATGTTTTAGTCCAGTGTTTCCCAATCTTTGGTTTTTGGACTTCAATTCCCAGAAGCCTAAGTCAATTCCCCAAAGCACTGATCAGGCAATGGATTGACTTAGGCTACTCAGAATTGAAGTCCCCCTGTGGGACATGTTGGGAACCGCTGTTTAGTCCCTTCCTAGCTGCTTTTTGAAGCCCCATTCTTCTGTTTTCTTAGCTGTAGTCTCCATTTTGATTGGGGATTATTTAACCAAGAGGCAGAAAACTTATAACAATTTCAGTGCCTTTGTTTTCAACATATTGCAGTTCTTGGAAACTTGAAAACCCTCATATGTTTGCTTTTAGCCCAGAACTTCAAAACCCAGAGGATAGTTGGGATGGATGTTGCTTTATGAGTCACGACCAACTAGTGCAATCTTGAAGTAGGATGAATAATTCTTACAGTATGTTCCAAGTCCTAATGCAAGTTACATGTTCCTCTGCTCTGGTCCTTTGATCACTTGCCAAAAACATTTTCTTCCGTGTCATCCAGCTGCTGCCCTTGGCACCCTAGAATGCTGGGTCTGCTCCCAGAAGACATGTAGGAGCACTCCCATATCATTCCAAACTGTGGCAATGACACTGGGACTTCCTGTAACTCTGTCCCTGAGAAAATGACTATATGAATTCTAGACGACGACTTCTCCATCATTGTCATCGTCATCGTCGCCATCATCATCATTGCTGTTATTGTGGTTTGCTTCACAATTCTTTTCTTCACCATTTCTGCAGGGCATACATGAGTGTGAAGGAGCTGAAGGAGACACTCCAGTTGAACAGCACTCACTTCCTCAATGTTTACTTTGCCAGCTCTGTGCAAGAGGAGCTGGCAGGTGCTGGCACCTGGCCCTGGGACAAAGATGCCCTTAGCCATCTGGGTAAGTGACTATATCTGGAATTGGACCATTCTCTCTAACAGTTGGATGGAATGAGCGCCCGTCTCTGTCCCAGCTCCTGCCAACCTAGCAGTTTGAAAGCAAGAAATTGCAAGTAGATAAACAGGGACCACTTTGGTGAGAAGGTAAACAGCGTTCCGTGCACTTCAGTGTCTAGGCATGCCTGCCACACGTCCATGGCTCTACCTGCCCAGAGAAGGATAAGACTAACGTCCTCTGGCTGGGAGGAGGATTGGACTTCAGCTGTAGGAGGCGGCAGGCTGATAAATCCACATCATCGCCTTTACCAGACTTTTGTCCAACGTCCCCCGGATAGTTATGTTGTGTATTGATAGTCACAAGGCACTTTTAGTCATTGTGTATTGATTTATTGTGAATGGACTTGTAATTTTACATATGTTGTGAACTGCCCTGAGTCGGTCCTACCGAGTAGGGCGGTACAGAAATCGAAATACAGTTGTACCTTGCTTAAAGAGCATAATGCGTTCCACAGGATTGCTCTTTAACCGAGTTTGCTCTTTAGGCGAAACACCAGTGTAAGTGACCAATTGTGGAGGGGATTGCGAACCTCGACTTATTTGTTAAGTGAGTTTTTGTTTGGTTTTATTTGTTAAGCGAAGCGAACATTCAGAGAAAATTCTACTCTTTAAGCGAGTTACTCTTTAAGCGAGGCACTCTTTATGCGAGGTTTGACTGTATAATAATAATAATAATAATAATAATAACAATAATAACAATAATAACAATAATAACAATAATAATAATAATAATAATAATAATAATAATAATAATAATAATAATAATAATAATAATAATAATAATAATAATGGAAACATCTGCAGATGCAGACAGTGCTGGCTCTTCGGCTATAAACAGTTGAGCACTGAACCCTAGAGTCAAATACGGCTTTCGAGCAAGGGTGATCTTTACCTTACCTATGACAGATGCATTGCCAAGAAGATTTCAAGTAGACTTGCATAGAAACTCAATATTGTTCTGGTCCGCTGAATAAATGCAAATGCCCATACTTATAATGGAGAATAATTCAGTTTTCAGCTTAAAAGAGGAACAATCAAACTGCTGTCTGCTTTATATATTTCTCTCCCACTTCTACTCTGCTCAAGCAGCCACACACATAGCCACAGAGGTTTGTGGTAGTGATGGCAGTATCATATTGTTAATTCCAAACAGAGTAGATCCACTATAGTAGTATTTTTACTATGTATGTATATCACGTCATATCTCACTTATAGGACCCTAGCAGGGTTTTCGAGTTATGTGAAATGTTTGTGGAGTGGTTTGCCATTGCTGCTTCCTGGTGGTTTTCCATTACAGAGAGAGGTTTTGAACTTGGGTCTCCTGAAGTTTTTATATGCACTTCAGGCTGATAATGGTAATTTTTCTTGTCTTAAAATGTGTGGGCTGTATTTGCCAAAGACATACAAAGAGCTGATTAAACATGTGGCAACTTTCAGGTTGCTTTATAGTAAAAGGTTTCCCTCACATTTTGGATTATAAGGAAATGAGAAAATGCATTTTTCTTACTTGTAAAGAAATTCAGTAAAGAAACACTGCAAAGATAATCATTTTAGTCCTTATTTGAGCACAGTAAATCAAAAGTACTGTATATACTCGAGTATAAGCCAACCTGAATATAAGCCGAGGTACCTAATTTTGACTTGAAAACCTAGGGAAATAGAATGACCTGAGTATAAACCAAGGGTGGGAAATGTAGCAATTGCTAGTGAGGTTCAATAATCAAAATGCTGTACATGAGAATATGGTAAAATTAACTAACTTTTTGGCATATCTCAATCCAGCACAATATTGGGACCCTCATGGTCATTGCCCCGAGTATAAGCTCAGTCCCCTTTTGGGGGCTCATTTTTGGGGCTAAAAACTCAGCTTATACTCAAGTATATACAGTAAATGTAGTCCACATTCCTCCCAAGTGAACTGGAGAGAAAAAGGCATTATTGTGTTGATGAATATGATAAATGTATCTGTTTTGACCATTTATAGATTTTCAGCTAGCCACCACTTCAGTAGGAATGGCTGCGTGGATATCTTCTTCATTTTGGTTAGTACTCTAAAATTTTAAAATCTAATAAAATGTAATCTAAGCCCCTCCCTTATTCCTAAATCTATTATTTCAGGAAAGGGAGTTCCAAAATAACAATAGGACAAGCTGTATTCTCAGACTCATGTGAAATAATCCAGAACGCCTTCTGGCCCTTATTCCATGAATGGACACACAAATATTATTGAAATTAAAAGCTTTATTAGAGGAAGATAGGTAATGGTGCACCATAAGGTAACATACCTGTTATCCAATCACCACCATCCCAGCATGTTACTTGGTGACCATGGTAGTTATTAATCAGCAACAGATATGCAACTTCCAGGCATGGAGGACCTCTTGGTTTCAACTTTGGCAACCTTCCTGAGCAAGGTATACCCCTGTCAGTTCACCACCTGCAAACCCACCCACCCCTTTCCATTACTACAAATCTACTCTAATCCATAAAATCAACTCCTTTTCTGCTGTCAAATGAGCAGTGACAAATATGTAACAACTAACATAAACTATCTGGTTCCGAAGTTAAAATCATCATGATAAATAGAGGGGGTACATGGGAGAATTCCCTGTCGGCAACTGCCAGGGAAGATTGTAAAGTTATTTTAAGTCCCTGTGGTATAAGTCAAGAGGGAAGTTTTCAGAAGAAGCAGACTTTCCTCCTCTTTCTCATGGGAATTTCCTAAGTACTGAACACATTCTCAGTCAAAAGGGCATGTGAGTATATGTTGTTGTTGTTATATGCTGTCAAGTCAGAACTGAGTTATAATGATCCTAACAGGGATTTCAAGGTTAGTTATGATAACCTTGCAGAAGTGGTGTTACCAGTTCTGCTCCCACAAAGGGTTTCTATGGCTGAGTAGAGATTGAAAGCCTGGTCTCCAGAGTGCTAGTCTATCACTCTGACCACTACACCACACACTGGTTAACTTCTGGGTGTATGATACCTGTTATGTAAAAATATTTTTGTTGGATTAGGCTCCGGGGATATGTTGTTCAGCATCTTGTGTGACTGTGATCAGCAGATACTTCCAAGAAGCTCACAGACAGGGCATGGAGGCACAACCCCCCCTTTTTTTGTCCCCAATGAAACTTTTATTTTTGTTGGGGGCAAAGTGGGGGAGATGCCTTCACAGCCTGGAAGCATCAAATGATTAATATTTCTTGTGTTCAGAAGCACTCTGCTTAGGACATCAACATTAGTCAGTTATCGTAGCTGATGAGAATTAATTCAATTGCCACCAGGTTATCTTGTGGTAGTGAATTCTATTTGATGCTGTGTATTTGTGAGTGTGGTTTATTTAGCCTGACTCTGCTGTTCATCAATTTCTTTGGCCACTTATAAAAGAAAGAAAAGCATTCATTTCTATCAATTTTCTATCAATTTTCTTCATCTTTGTCTTCCGTCCCTCCATGTTTACTACTTACAACAGATTTGACTAGAAAGGAGACAAGGTATACTTCTGGTCCCTAAGTTTTTAAAATAGAAGGATCCATGAAATTAAATAAACAAATACATTTATATATCTGTTTGGAGGTCTATAAATTTATTTCTAATTCTTTACATACCTACATAAGGCACTTTTATACTGTTTTTAATTCAAAGACTTCTTGAAATAGACCATAGTGGTTCTCGACATTTTTGCCTTTGAAATGTTTTGAATCTCCAACT
Organism: Furcifer pardalis; assembly: GCA_030440675.1. Classification (NCBI taxonomy): domain Eukaryota; kingdom Metazoa; phylum Chordata; class Lepidosauria; order Squamata; family Chamaeleonidae; genus Furcifer; species Furcifer pardalis. Next base: position 156,338,476 of record CP126891.1, read on the forward strand.
CCCCCGATCCTCCTTGGCTGTTGACCCAAATAGCTGTGATCTTGGGGAGCTGAAGTCCAATAAGACTGTGAACTGCTGCAGTAGCACACTGTGCTATCCCAGGTACTTCCTGTGCCTCATATCTTTGTCTTGTATTACCTCTACTATTTCTCTGTGCTTCAAGTTAGTCTGTGGTCTGGCAAAAACTCCAATACTGTTCAATTTCTCTCAAACTGCCTCTTAACCAACGCCATAGCCTACTCACTATCAGGCATTCTTGTCCTGCATCCTAATTACTGATTTTTTTTTCATGAGTTCACTTTAAGTTATGGTGAGCATGCCAAGCAACCATTAGAAGTGACCTTTCAGCATTGACTGTATTCAGAAGCTCAGAGGCACGAGCTCTTCAACTGTGGTGAAATTCTTGCTTATGGATCAGTAGCCTGCTGAGCTTTTTATGAAATCCTGAATTTATGTGTTGTGAATTTTGTGTTCCTGGAGTTAAGCCCAACCTTTGAAAGATTTGTATTGTGAAGTTCAGGTTTTGGTCTCTTACCTAAAAGCTTTATAAACTCACTCCAGTACAAGGTCTTGGCCTTTTGTGAGGTTACTTGATAAGCGCTTAAAAGATGTTTTTGAAAATGTAGGCCTCTAAAGCTCAAGGTAAAGGGCAATAACAAGTTTGGAGGCCAATTAACAGAAGAAATGAGAGTGGGGCTTGTAAATGGGTACTTTTCAGGCACTGAAAAATTTCAATTAACTGTTCCATTTTCTCAAAGATCTTGTTTTGGATCAGTTAATTTAGTTTGTTGAAACCTTCACAAAGAAGAGGAGTTATGGAGGACAGGAAGTTGCTACTTCTTTATCGAATACAGATTTCCATGTGAGTCTAGTCTAGTGGCTCCCAGTGTGGGGCCCACATCTCACAGGGGGACTTTAATTCCCAGAAGCCTAAGTCAGTACATTGGCTGATCAGTGCTTTGGGGAATTGACTTGGACTTCTGGGAATCGAAGTTCAGAAACTAAAGGTTGGGAAACACAGCTCTAGTCTGAAAACAAGCTCACTCATATTTTCTCCACCATTAGGAAAGTGAAGTGGTTGTCTGATGAGGCTCTTCAAATAGCTGAAGAAAGAAGGCAAAAAACAAAGGTGAAAGAGAAAGATTCACTCAACTGAATGCAGAATTCCAGAGATCAACAAGGAGGGAAAAGAAAGCCTTTTTAAACAAACAGTGCAGAGTAATAGAGGAAAACAACAGAAGGCAAAGGACTAGGGATCTCTTCAAGTAAATTGGGGAAATCAAGGGGACGTTTCAAGGAAAAATTGCCATGATAAAGGACAAAAATGGTAGGGTCCTAACAGATGCAGAAGAGATTAGGAAAAGATGGCAAGAATACACAGAAGAACTCTTCCAAAAGGACCTTAATGTCCCTGACAATCACAATGGTGTGATTTTTGACCTTGAGCCAGACATTTTGGAGTGTGAAGTCAACTGGGCCCTAGAAAGTATTACTATCAACAAACTAGTGGAGATGATAGTATTCCAGTTGAGCTACTTAAAGCCCTAAAAGAAGATGCAATTAAATTGTTGCACTCAGTATGCCAGCAGATTTAGAAAACTCAACAGTGGCTGCAGGATTGGAAAAGGTCAGTCTATGTTCCAATTCCAAAGAAGGGCAGTGCCAAATAATGTTCAAATTATTGTACAATTGCACTCATTTCACACGCTAGCAAGGTCATGCTCAAGATTTTGCAAGCTAGGCTTCAGCAGTACATGGATCAAGAACTTCCAGAAGTATAAACTGGATTCCAAGAGACCAAATTGTCAACATTCACTGGATCATGGAGAAAGCAAGGGAGTACCAGAAAAATCTCCACTTCTGTTTCATTGACTACACCAAAGCCTTTGATTGTGTGGATCACGATAAAGGCCTTAAAGAGATTGGAATACCAGGCCACCTCACCTGAGAAATTTGTATGTGGGTCAAGAAGAAACAGGACAGGATATGGAACAATTGATTGGTTTACAATAGGAAAAGGAGTACAACAAGGCTGCCTATTTAACTTATATGCAGAGTACATCATGCATGATGCAGGGCTGGATGGAGCATTGGCCAAGTGTAATGAAAGCACACACTTCCTCACCTTGCCTTGGGACCTCTCAGGAGTTCCTTCCAAGGTGGATTATTCCAAAATCCCCTCTAGAACTCACCCAAAACTCACAGCAAATAATGTATATCCATCACTCTCTCAGCCACGACCAGCTGAACAAACCTGGGACTTGTTTGCGTACAGAGCCCAGCCAAAATTAATAGCAGAGAGGTAAAAATATGGTAGCATTAAAAGTAGGCCAGTGGACTTACTGTATCTTCCCTTGCATCCCAATTCCAATGAACACACGTTGATTGAAGAAAGTACAGTCAAACCTCGCATAAATAGCACCTCGCTTAAAGAGTAGCTCGCTTAAAGAGCAGAATTTTCTCTGAATGTTTGCTTCGCTTAACAAATAAAACCAACCAAAAACTCACATAACAAATCAATCGGGGTTTGCAATCCCCGCCACAATTTGTCATTTACAATGATGTTTCGCTTAAAGAGTAAACTCGCTTAAAGAGCAATCCTGTGGAACGCATTATGCTCTTTAAGCGAGGTACAACTGTAGTTTTATTGAAGTTTCAGCATGGTTCTTGTTGAATCAGGTTACAGATCTCAGCATAGAAAACTAACCTAATCAAAATTAGCTTTTAGAGAAAGAATGCTTTCAGACATATCCTCCCCTAAATAAAAAGAATCTATCTATCTGTTCTAAGTTACCATAGTTAAGACTTCCGGAGATAAGGCCTGGTTGGATGGCTTTCCTCATATTGGTGTTTCCTTGTTGACTACCATATTCGAACTCCTTTCTTTCTCAAGCCATGTGCTCATGGCGAATATCCAGGGAGAAAGGGCTTGTAGCATTAGCCCATTCCCCCCTTCTCTCTAGGGTCTACATCTCCTCTGCTCCAGAATCACACTCCTCCCTCTATCAAACCATGTGCTTAATTCTCTCCAGGTATGAGGTGATCCTGGGTAATTAGCATACATCCAATCAGGTCCCCGTGTTGGGAGTAAACAACTCTGTTTCTAGGGATGAAGCTTGGCGCCTCCCTGTCTATCTCTTCCCATCCGGGTCCCAGGGAGAAAAAACAAACAGGTGGCCTTTTGCTAGTACAAAAAAACCAAATTTCTACTATAGTCTAAATCCTAATAAACTCCATCTTGGATATGTTTAATAACTTGTGGTGTATTCTATGACACTGAGATTTAGATTGCTGGGAGAAATATCAACAACCTGAGATATGCAGATGACACTACCCTAATGGCAGAAAGTGAAGAAGATCTAAAGAGCCTTTTTATGAGTGTAAAAGAGTAGAGTGCAAAAGCTGGTTTGAAAGTTAACATTAAAAAAACCCCACAAGATCATGCCTTCTGGCCCCATCACTCCCTGGCAAATAGAAGGGGAGGAAATGGAAGCAGTAACAGACTTCATCTTCTTGGGATCTTAGGTAAAGCTTTCCCTTGCTCGAAAGCCAGTCATATCTGACTCTAGGGTTCAGTGCTCATCTCTGTTTCAAAGCCGAAGAGCCAGTGCTGTGTTCTTCTGCAGACATTTCCATGGTCATGTGGAAGGCATGACTAGATACTGGAGCCCACGGAACACTGTTTACCTTCTTGCCGAAGTGGTTTCTATTTATCTACTTGCAATTTCTTGCTTTCAAACTGCTAGGTTGGCAGGTGATGGGACAAAGACGGAAGCTCATTTCGTCCTGCAATACTCGGGAATCAAACTGCTGACCTCCCACCTTCCAGTCACCGTCTTAGTCACTTGAGCCATTGCAGTCCATTACTGCAGATGGTGACTGCAGCCATGAAATAAAAAGACACTTACTTCTTGGGAGGTAAGCTAGGAGAAACCTAGGCAATATAATAAAAGTAGAGACATCACCCTGCCAACAAAAGTCCGCATAGTCAAAGCAATGGTCTTCCCAGTAGTAATGTATGGCTGTGAGAGCTGGACCATGAATGCAGAAGAATAGATGCCTTTGAACTGTGGTGCTGGATAAAATTCTTTAGAGTCCCTTGGACTGCAAGGAGTTCAAATCAGTCAATCCTAAAGGAAATAAATCCTGACTGCTCCTTAGAAGGATAAATACTGAAGCTAAAACCTAAGTACTTTGGCACCAGATGAGAAGAGAGGACTCACTGGAGAAGGCCCTGATGCTAAGAAAGTTTGAAGGCAAAAGGAGAAGGTGACGGCAGAGGATGAGATGGTTATATGGCATCATTGATGTGGTTGGTGTAGATCTTGGCAAACTATGGAGGATGGCTGATGACAGAGGAGCCTGGCATGTAGTGATCCATGGAGTCACAAAGGGTCGTACTTGATTGTGTGACTAAACAACAAATCAGACATGGGAGCTTACACAAAAAAGAAAGAATCCGATTTAGGATCCTTTCCAATGAGCAGCTCCTAGTGTGTTCATGTGGTGTCAGTCTCATTTGATTACGAATGCTCTTTGTACACTTTTCCCTGTCTTTTTGATCCCACCATTGTGTCCAGGATTCCATGTTAAAAGCCAATAACTGTTTCATATATTGAATATACTACATATATAGACACACATACACACACTTTCACAAAGTATTGTCAGTTATAACTAAGTTGATACAATGGGTTGCTTTTTTAAAATCCTCATATTTCTATCTAGGGAAACAATTACTATTTTGATGGATTACTGTTTTATATATAGTTGAGCAGAAGTATTTCTGGTAAATCCAGACTAAAGTTCTAATCGATAAATTTTCAGAAAGTTTCACAGGAGGGGGTCAACTGTCATTAATTAATTGGGGGGGGGGGAACAGGAGCCATTTCATGAGAGCACATGAAGATTGGCCAAGTCATTTCCATGCCACCCTCTTGCTTATATGCCTCCGGTATGTCCTCAGCTTTCTGTAGTTTCATGCATCTGTGGAAGATCTTGGAATATATCATCTCTCTCCCTCTCCCTCCCCCCCCCCCCCCCGTGTTCAGAAGCTTTCTTTGCAAAGCTATATATTTATTTTTGCTCAGAGTTTCAGATGTTTTACCAATAGCCTTTTCTTTGAATACACTTCCAATTTCAGGCGGAGTGGTCCTCAATCCATCTTACTATGGAATGCCAGGACATACAAATACAATGATCCATGAAGTAGGACATGTCCTGGGACTCTATCATGTCTTTAAAGGGGTGGATGAAAGGGATTCTTGTGATGACCCATGCAGGGAGACAATACCGTCCATGGAGACCGGAGATCTTTGTGCTGATACTGCACCTGCTCCCAAAAGCAAGCTCTGCCGGGATCCAGATCCCAGCAATGACACTTGTGGACAAATGCACTTCTTTGGGACTCCTTTCAACAACTACATGAGCTACACAGGTAATGAACGGAAAAGAGAAACTCTTATTTCATCTGTTTTTGAGGTGGGTGTTTTAAGCCTGTAGGCACGTTCAGCCCTTGAGATGCTGAGAGTTCCTGTCTTACTGTTTACAACACCAAGTTTTTGTCTTGAGTTTTACTGAAAAGGATTACTGAAAAAATTGAGGGACAGGTACATAAGGAGTTTGTGTTTCAACCTGAATCTCAGTAAGTTGAGGGCAAATCTTACAAGGATGGCAAATATTCTTCTATTTTTTTAATAAAATTCTAAATTCATTTTAATCTCAAGATTCCAATAATGATTTTGATAATTTAGAGACTTGATAATCCATAGTATCCCTTCCAGATCAGCAGTGTTAAGATTAAAATTAAGATCCAAGTTTATAATCCAATGTGGTTAGGGTAGCAGGAGGCCATTACTCTAATCATAGTACAGTAATACCTCATATAACATTAGTATCGAATAACACTAAAATCGCATAACATTAAGGAATCTGGGGGGAAGAATTGCATCAGATAACATTAAGATCCTATGGGATGCTTCAGATAACAACCGCTAAAGCCTGTGTGGTTACAATGTATCTCTATGGATCCCATAGAGGATCAGATAACACTAAAAATCATATAACACCAAGACTTGTGGAACCAGGTTTTAGTGTTATATGAGGTTTTACTGTACAATAAAGCATATATGGATTCAGTATTAGGAGAAAGATCCCAGTACCAAGTAGCAAGATTTAGTGTAAGAGAGATTTTGAGACCATTTTCCATGGTGATTTTGAAAAGATTCCTGGACAGCGGTTTATTTTTTATCACAACTGTAGTTCTCAAATTCCTTGTTTGGTTTTCTGTGTAATGTAGCAGTGGTTTTAGTCAGAGGGCATGTTATCTAAGATTCTGTGACTTTTTACTCATAAACTCCCCAAAAGCAAGATTATTTTTTTTACAGTATTGCTTTCTCCAGGTAGCGGCAGTTTCCTGGCCAGAAGCCATCGGTTGGCACTAAACCACTGCAGAAAACTAATCAACCAAAAATTCCAGTGAAGAAATCTATTTGCTATATATTTCTGTGAGGTTTCTTTAGAATTTTTAAAGAAGGCTTTTTAAAAAGAGAGGTACTGATTTCAAAGAGAACAGACGTAGATTTTTCAGAGAATATTAACTGTGAGAGGATCCTGGTCAGAAGCTTTTGATTATTATTAAACTATCACTTGGGAACAGTAACAAAAGAAATTTAGAAGCGAGTGTTCTTTTTAGAAGATGCATGTATTTTTGAAATATTGGTGCTGATCAGAATCTAAATGGAATTTTTTGCTGGTGTAAATGTCATTTATGGTGGCATATTGTTGCTAACTGAGACATTGCCACTTTGTCACATATCAACTCATGTGACTTGCATAAGACTGTCATTTCATGCATATAATAAACCTGCAGTGGGCCCTGGATTGTTAACACCAGGGATGGGCTTCAGCTGATTAGGGAAACCAGTATGAATGTGAACCCCACCTCAGACATCATGTGTCTTGAAATCAGGGTTAAAAACTCTTAATTCAGTTCAGTCCTTTGGTCTAGCAAAGACATTCCCTCACTGATGGATCTTTTGCTCAAGCCTGCTTCCATTTACTCTAGTTTGAAGCCAGCCTTACAGTTTACATTATTTCACAATCTGCTTGTTTCTCCCCCACAGATGACAACTGCACAGATAGTTTCACGCCAAACCAAGTGGCTCGGATGCATTGCTATCTGGATCTTGTGTACCAGCAGTGGACTCGGGGCAGAAAACCCACCCCTATTCCCATGCCACCCATGGTTATTGAACAAAACAAGGATACCGTCTCCATACATTGGCTGCCTCCCATTAGTGGGGTGCTGTATGAAAGGTAAAGGAGGAATATAAGAAGAGAAGGGGGGCAGTCTAAATGTGCACTAATATGCAGCTGAAAAGGATCTTGCTAAATTCCTATTGGTAAAGATGTCCCATGGATGGTCAATTTGCAGATCTACCTCCTCAACATTATATATCCTATTAATCCTATTCATCATATATCTTATTACACATAATTTTTCCATTATTGTTTGGCAGCTTCTATAACAATTTTTAGGATCATACAACTTCACAGTCTCTTCAAAAACATATGAAGTTGTCTTACAATAAATCAGACAATCGGGTCATCGAGACCAATGTTATTACTTCTGACTCATAGTGGCTCTCCAAATAGATTCTGTTTAGCCTTGTGGAAAAGAGACTGAGGGGGGATATGATAGCATTTCTCAAATACTTGAAAGATGTTTTCTCAATCAACCTAGAGAGCAGAACTCATCAAATGTCTCAAACTATAGGAAACTAGATGTAGCCTGAATATGACTTGAATGAGAAAGTACAGGGAATATTTATCAGATAACACAAAATTGGGTGGAATAGCTAATACCTTGGAAGATAGGAACAGAAGTAAAAGGGGCTTGAACACTAGGTTGAAAAAGACAGTATGAAATTTTAACAGGGATAAGTGCACAGTTCTAAACCTTGGGCAAAATGCACAGTTGTAAGATGGGGGATACTCTCACTCAGTAATACTACAAGCAAAAAGGATCTTTGAATAGTAGTTCATAAGCTGACAATGCACTTCAAAAAAGGCCAGTGCTGTTTTAGTCTGCATTAACAGAAGTATAGTCTCCAAAACATGTGAGGTACTAGTCAGATCACATCTAGAGTACTGTGTCCAGTTCTGAACACCTCACTTTAAGAAGGATGCTAACAAAGAACAAGGAAGGAAGACTTTGCCGCCTCTCCCCCTGAGCCCACACCAACTGCCAGGGGAAGATGAAGCCAAGGCAGGTTGAGGACTTCGCCACCCCTCCCCCTGAGCCCACACCAACTGCCAGGGTAAGATGAAGCCAAGGCAGGTTGAAGACTTTGCCGCCCCTCCCCCTGAGCCCACACCAACTGCCAGGGGAAGAAGAAGCCAGGGCAGGTTGAGGACTTCACCACCTCTCACCCTGTGCCCACACCAACTGCCAGGGGAAGAAGAAGCCAGGGCAGGTTGAGGACTTCACCACCTCTCCCCCTGTGCCCACACCAACTGCCAGGGGAAGATGAAGCCAAGGCAGGTTGAGGACTTCACCACCCCTCCCCCTGAGCCCCATCAACATATTTTATTGTAATGTAATTATTGTTTGTAAGCCGCCCTGAGTTGCTATGGTGAGTGGGCGGCAATATAAATTTGAACTAATAAATAAATAAATAAATCAATAAGGTAACAAGGATCATCAGGAACTGGAAACAATCTGTCAGATCTGTTTTGATGTAAATTCCTACATTGAACAGGGATTTGGACTCAAGCCTCATAGGCCTTTTCCAACTCAGTTATTCTATGATTCTAAGGATAAGCAGGGGACTGGAAACCAAGTAGTATGAAGAAAGACTGAAGGAACCAAGCTTCTCCTTCGTGTTGTTTGTGAATGGACACTGATGGGTTCTGCGCTTGCGCGGGAGCCATGTCGGAGCTGGAAAGCTGATTGGATAAATTTGAATGGTTAGTACCACCCACCATCTCCATCCGCCCTTTGCGCCATTTCGCGCTTTCCGCCTCAGTTCTTGTTTTTCCGCTGCTACAGCAGGAGCCTGATCGAGAGCTCTCCCGTTTTTTCCCTCACTACCGAATTGCTCGGTTGTTTAATCCGGGATAGCTTTCGGCACCTACACTTCTGGTTTATCCAGTACCCCTTTTTTTTGTTTAAAAAAAAAGAAGAAGACAGAAAGTAGAAGAGCCGCGAAGGGGATCCCCCTTTCTAGCCCTTCGCCACCCCACTGTGGATGGCATCGTCGGCGGCCTTCAAAAAGTGCCTTTCGTGTTCGGCCAAGATCCCGAGCACCGACAACCACTCTAAGTGCCTGATCTGCCTGGGCGAAGACCATCCTGTGCACTCGTGCTCAGCCTGTAAGAAGTTCTCCAAAGTTGCCCTAAAGAACCGGAGGAACCGACTGCAGGCCCACCTCATGGAGTCCGCCCTAGCACCACAAGGCCCAAGCCGCCCGACGGAGGCCCGCCAAGAGACGTCCTCTTCGGCACCACCAGCCACCAAGAAGCTCACCACCGTCGAGCTCTTCAGAAAGAAGAAGAACAAGGAGGAACGGAAGAAGGAGGAAAAGAAAAAACATAAGAAACACTCTTCCTCTCTACCTCCCACACCTCGAGTATGCCGGCCGTCTCCTTCTGCTTCCCCGGCCTCCGCAGTCTTCGTGGCCGCCATTACGTCTCCGCCACCATCACCTCCACGTGCGTCGCAGCCGGAGTCAGAGGGCATTCCGCCGCACCAAGAGACCCCCCCCGGCACCAACTCCACGGGGGACATCTCTACTTCCCGACGGGAGAAGTGATGAACGGGAATCGGAGACCGCCGCACAGCCCTTCCTCACCCTGGAGATGCTGTACCCGATCTTGGAGGCCATGATGGAGAAGATCACCGACAAGGTACTCGCCACCATTGGACCCCCGCCCGATCCTACATCGCGGGCTACCTCCAAACGGAAGGCCGATCACGCATCCGTGGCCTCCAAACGGCGCCGAGCCCAATCCGTGGCTTCCCAACCGCTGCCGCCACCACCGCCATCTGTATCCGGGGAGGAACCGAGTTCAGCCAGGCCTTACTGGTCTGACTCGGACCCCGAGGCCTCACTGCCACCCCCATCCCTTGCCGGGGTGTCTAGAGGCTCGGACGATTCGTCCGAGGGAGAAGGCGAGGAGGAAGACATGGACGATCTTCCTCCGGTCGATGCCGAAAAGTCCCCGGTGGAACAAATCGGCGCCAAGGAACGCCTGCAGCCGGAGGATCAGAAATCCTTCACCGCCCTCCTGACCCGCATGGGCCCGATATTGAACATTAGGGCAGAACACCCGCCGGCTCCGTTCGTGGACGAGGTGTGCGGTCTGGCGGACACTAAGAAGATCCTTCCAGTCCATCTGCCCTTCCTTTCCAGCCGTCGCCCATTCGGCCAAGACGGTTTGGAGCAGGCCGGTCTCATCCCACGTCGTCTCCAATCGACTGGATGGCATCTACAAGCTCCTTGGAGAGGAGGGTGAGTTCCTCCATTCGCACCCCACGCCAAATTCGAGGGTAGTTAAGGCCACCCAACACCGCACCGCCGTGCACAGTGTACCGGTTCCAGCCACGAAGGAGAGGAAGAAACTAGATGCCATCGGAAGGAGGGTCTACGCCGCTTCCTCCCTCTCTACCCGCGCGGCGAACTACGAGGCAGCCATGGCAGCCTACAACATTAAACTTTGGGGCAAGGTGGAAGCCTCCCTGAACAGGCTACCCCCAGACCTCCGCGCCGAGTTTGAGACCCTGTCCGAGGAAGGGATCCAACTCAGCCAACAACAGCTCCGAACCGCACGCCACATCTGCGACTCAGGGGCTAAGACCGTAGCGGCCGCGATACAGCTGCGTCGCCATGCATGGCTCAGATCGGCCGACCTACACGATGACACGAAGAGGCTCATCGAGGAGCTCCCTTTCGACGGCAAGGGATTGTTCGCCGAAGACACGGACAATGCCCTTAACGAGCTTCACAAGGACATTACAACGTCCAACAGACTTCGACTTGGCTCGACCAGCGGATATCAACGCAGGTCCTCCTCGGGATACAGCCAGGACTACTGCAACCGCCAGTCCTTTCGATTCCAAGACCAAACCAAGCAACACTTCTTCAAGCCGCGCAGACAATACAACCGCTCGCGCTTCCAAAACCAAGGCCAGAACACCAAACGCTCTGACTGGAGGCAAAAACAACAGCCTTGACTCCCTCCGAACCGAAGATCCTCCCTCGTCCCATCCGATGCCATACATACTGCTCCGGAACTTCCTAGCCACTTGGAACTCAATAACTACCGATTGGTGGGTACTTCGAATCTTAGACGTTGGCTACGCCATCGAATTCGAGAGATGGCCAACCTTAGGTCACATTCGCACCACCAACCCGTCCCTCCAGCTGCAAGAGGAACTCTCAGCACTTCTACTCAAGGTGGCAATAGAACCGGTCGCCCCAACATCTCTCTGCGACGGATTCTATTCCAGGTATTTCATAGTCAGCAAGAAAGACGGAGGACTCAGACCCATCATGGACCTCCGTCAACTCAACAAACACATTCGAGTGGCGAAGTTCCGCATGGTCACGCTCCAGACCATTCTCCCTCTCCTGAAGACCGGAGACTGGTTCGCAGTAATCGACCTCAAGGATGCGTATTTCCACATCTCAATACGCCAAGATCACCGCAAGTTCCTCAGATTTTGCATCGGGGAACAAGCCTTCCAGTACACGTGCTTACCGTTCGGTCTCTCCACCGCACCGAGAGTCTTCACGAAATGCATGGCACTGGTAGCGGCATACCTACGGACCCGGGGCATCCAAGTATTTCCCTACATAGACGACTGGCTGATAACGGCGCCGTCTGCAGAACAAGCACGGAGATACGTGCGATTCACCCTCAAAATCATGGAGGATCTTGGTCTTTCGATCAATGTAAAGAAATCACGCCTAGAACCGGCTCTGGAGATGGATTACATCGGGGCGATCCTGGACGCCACGAAGGCAAGAGCATTCGCCCCTCCCCAGCGCCTAGCACACATCGGATCGCTGGTACACCAGTTCCAGAGAAGCCGCACGGTGAGTGCCAAATCGGCACAGAGACTCCTAGGCCTCATGACCTCCACCACGGCGGTCATACCGTTCGCCAAATTAAAGATGAGATCGCTCCAGTCATGGTTCCTACACCTCTTCAACCCAGTGTTGGACGATCCGGGCAAATGGCTCATACCAACCCGCGAACTCAAACAGCAACTACAGTGGTGGACCAACCACGAATTCGTGGCCATCGGGAGACCCTTCCTACCCCCCACACCGTCAACCCAGATCTCCACGGATGCGAGCACACTCGGATGGGGAGCATGCTGCGGATCCCTGGAGATAAGCGGCAAGTGGACTCGGCAGGAACGAGCACACCAGATAAACTTCCTGGAACTACTTGCGATTTGGAAGGCCATGAAAACCTTCCAATCCAACCTCCGAGGAACGGCGGTTCAGGTCGCCTCGGACAATACCACAGCCCTATCCTACCTCAACCGGCAAGGAGGGACTCACTCACCATCCCTACTCTATCTGGCAGTCCAACTCTGGGAGTGGTGCCTCCAGAACCACATCTTACCAACCGGAGTGCACATCCAAGGGACACTCAACACAACCGCGGACGGCCTCAGCCGCAAGACCTTGGACATTCACGAATGGGAGCTCAACGCATCGGTCTTCGAGCTCCTGTGCAACCAATGGGGCCGACCACAAGTGGACCTCTTCGCGTCCCAGACCAACACGAAGTGCAACCTGTTCTGCACGAGAGCCGGAGTGGGACAAGGCTCCATGGGGGACACCTTCATGGACCCCTGGCATGGAAGTCTCCTCTACGCTTTTCCACCCTTCCCACTCATCCAGAGGGTCCTAGTCCGCCTTCGCCAGGAGAGGGCCCGAGCCATTCTAATTGCACCAGCATGGCCCAGGCAACACTGGTACCCACTGCTCAAGGAACTAGTGACGGACTCAATCACCCTCCCAGATGACCCGTCGCTCCTCCACATGGAATGGGGCCAGATGTTCCACGCAGACCTACCGAGTCTCCACCTCACGGCCTGGCTCATAATCCCAGGATAAGTAGGATCCTGGAGCAGAGCAGGAAACCCTCCACATCCAAGTCCTACAAGAACAAGGTGGAGAGGTTCGACACATTCCTCAGAGGCCGGGACAAGGAACTGACCACAGCCTCCCTAGAGGATCTGATGGACTACCTGCTCCACCTGGCTGAAACCGGCCTGGCACACTCCTCCATACGTGTGCACTTAGCTGCAGTTGTCGCCCATGCTTCACCTCGCTCTACCCTCTCTTCGGCCTTCCGAGACCACACCATGAAGAGGTTCCTCAAGGGCCTGAAGAATGTTTTTCCCCCCACACGAATACCCACACCGCAATGGTCACTGACTACCGTCTTGGAAGCTCTGATGAGGCCGCCCTTCGAGCCACTGGCAAAGGCCGAGATCCACCTGCTCTCGTGGAAGACCGCGTTCCTGGTGGCCATCACCTCAGCCCGCAGAGTAGGGGAACTGACAGCCCTCAGGAATGATCCCCCATTCCTCAAGTTTTTCCATGACAGAGTGGTTATGCACCCGGACCTCTCCTTCCTCCCTAAGGTGATCACAGAATTCCACCTATCCCAGGTCATCACCTTACCTGCCTTCTTTCCCAACCCTTCCAGTACCCAGGAAAGAAGCTGGCACTCCTTGGACGTACGAAGAGCACTGCTCTTTTACACACAACGTACCAGAGATTTTAGACAATCTAATAGACTATTTATCGCCTACGGCGGGAGATCCAAAGGCCACGCGCTCTCTGCCCAACGCCTTTCCAAATGGATCTGCGAGACAATCTACCTGGCCTACCGCCTGACATCGAGGGAACCACCACCCCACGTCAGGGCTCACTCCACCAGATCCATGGCCACCTCCACGGCCTTCTTGGAGGAAATCCCCATGGAAGACATCTGCAAAGCCGCAACGTGGTCTAGGCCACTCACCTTTGTCAACCACTACAGACTGGACACCAGAGCCATCCCCGACTCCAGGCTAGGACACTCGGTCTTGACAGCAGGTCTCCGCGCTTCAATGCCATGATGACCTCCTGACCCTTGAGTGTATCCTGAGACCAGACCACATCTCCACCAGGCGGCACATCTCACCACAGCACCAGCTACCCACCATCCAGGTAAGAGAGCTTGCTAGTCACCCATCAGTGTGCATTCACAAACAACACGAAGGAGAAGGACAGGTTGCACTTACCTGTAACTGTCGTTCTTCGAGTATGTTGTTTGTGAATTCACACAACCCACCCGTCCTTCCCCTCTTACTGCTGCAGGGATGAGATGCTTTATCCTCTGTACAGCTTTAATACTAACTGAGGCGGAAAGCGCGAAATGGCGCAAAGGGCGGGTGGAGATGGTGGGTGGTACTAACCATTCAAATTTATCCAATCAGCTTTCCAGCTCCGACATGGCTCCCGCGCAAGCGCAGAACCCATCAGTGTGAATTCACAAACAACATACTCGAAGAACGACAGTTACAGGTAAGTGCAACCTGTCCTTGTTTAATCTTGAGAAAAGGAAAATACTTGAAAGATAGCCATGTAGAAGGCAAGCAGGATCTGTTCTTTAACATCCCAGAGTGCAAGACATATAATAATGGGCTCTAGTTATAGGAAGCCAAGTGTATGCTGAATATGAGGAAAATTTCTGTTAGAGCAGTATGTCAATAGAACCTTGGTAGGTGATGAGGACTCCAACACTGGAGGCATGCAAGAGGAAATTGGACAAATATCTGTCAGAGGTGCTTTGATTTGGATTCCTCCATTGATGGGTTTGGACTAATAGCCTCATAGGCCTCTTCCAAGCCAGTTATTCTACTACTATGATTCTGTAAATTATATTTTTACACTTCAATTCTTTTAGTGATGTTGTCCAGATTTTTAACAGCTCATGATCAGTACCATAGTCTACTCCTGGGCTTGTTTTTTGGCAGAGAGAATACAGCTTCTCCATCTCCTGCTTCCAGTTACATACTTCACTTTATCTTTTTCTTAACCATTAGGTGATGTTTACATGTATAGGTTTTCATTTAGTCCTTGAAGCATACATTTGCAATAAACAGATTGTTGACCTCACACAATTCTATGAGTCATTCTTCTGCTTTCATTTCTGTTCTCTAGACTAAACTTTAAATGCAACAACATTTGGTTTCATTTTGTTCCCTACGTTTATGATCCAGTCACCTATGATTATAAGCATATCTTATTTTGCTATGTGATCAATATCCTCTTAAATGCTTGGATAAAAGCTTTCAATTTCCTCTTTTCAGCATTTTGGGTTGCAGCTTAGACTTGAAATTATGGTTATGCTGATAGGTTTCCCACAGAGTCTGATTGATATTATTTGCTCAGATTTGCTATTATAGCCCCTAACTACCTATGTTCTATCTTGTCTCAGTACTAGAGTCATTCCATTTCTTCTGACTGAAAATATCCCACTCAAATTTACTTTAGTGCACTTCAATTTCTTTATGTTTGATTTCTTGCTGTATAGTTTCCAGGTTACCTTGATTCATAATTCTCATGTTCCAAGTTCCAATTGTATATGTTTTACAGCATTAGACTTTTCTTTCACTTTTGTACACTTCAGCCAGAATACATCTTTTAACCACTGAGCCAATGCAGCCCCATCTTTTTGTGGTTGAGTGCCTTCTGATTTGGGAGTCCCCCCCCCCCATTTGTTTCATACTATGTATGATGGAAAAACTGGACAGGAAAAAAAAAGCTGGCAGGGAAAAATTGATTCATTTGAAGTATGTTAGAAATCAGAAAAACAAACAAACAAACAAATAAAATAAAATGTTGCTGGAAAAGATCTTTGCAGATATCCTGGACTGCCAGAAAAATGAACAAGTGAGTCCTAGAGCAAATCAAGTGTGAACTGTTTCTGGAGGCAAAAGGGTGAAGCTGAGGCTGTCTTACTTTGGGCACATCATGAAAATTCAAGAAGAGTTTAAACCTGAGACTACTCATGTAGAAACAAGCTGTTTGCTGCCCCTTAGTAAAGCCTAGCATTTGCTATCTGAGTTAGATTCTGCACAGTATACAATTGGTAGAACTGGCTCTATATGTGCATTTTCCAGGTATTTTGCCATTATGTTGCCCTTTCTATTTGAAAATATCTGTATAATAAAAGTCTCTTGCCACCAAGACTGATGCATTTTGTAGATAAGCTTTCTTTAGATTTTGCCCTTCATGTGGGACAAAGTGTTTCCTCTCCTACCCCTTCCCCACCCACACGTGCTCATTTCAATAGGAAAAATGTTATTTGAACATATATATTTTGTTAACGCTGTGCTTGGCTTCCTACCCAGGACTTTTAAGAGGCAAAGAAGGTGAGGAAGATGAGCTGGCAATTCTTTTCAGTTGTTGTCTTCTGCTTTTGTGTCTAGCTCAGACTGTAAACTGCCAAAATGAAGCCACCTTTTGGTGAATTCATTCTGTAGTTTATTTATTTATTTATTTGGATTTCTATTGCCGCCCCTCGCTGAAGCGACTCCGGGTGGCTCACAATCACCATAAAAACATTCAAATATAAAATATCCCTGCGACAGTAAAATCACAAAAACATTTAATGTTTAAAATACCCTCCAAGCCACAATAAGTTAAAAAACTGAAACTAAAAACCCAAACGTCTTTCATATAAGCCAGTGGGGGTGGGTGAGTGCTGCCTTTCACCTGACCTAGTGTGAGAAAGATTAGCTGGCACAACAATATTGTTGTTGCCCGGGACATGCCTAATTGTGCTTCAAAAATACCACAATCTTTGAAGAAGCTCTTTCTGTGAACCTAATTCTTCTCAGTTATCTGCCAGTTGGCATAGCATTTCCTTGGGCTTTATGTTTGAATCAAATAGGGGGTAGACAGTTATGTGTACAGCTGTTGGGGAAAAACAGTTTTTAGACTTCTTTGGAAAGTGGCATGAGGTATAAATCACTTTGTGATTTTGTGTGAACCTGTAGCATAGCTCTGGAATTGTACATTTAAAAAAACTCGGAACCTTGCACACAGAATAAATACATATTCTCCCACAATGTTGTTCTTTGTGCCATGTGCTGTACATTTTCATTTATATTTTTACACTTTGATTCTTTTTAGGGACCTGTGGCTCAGTTGTTAAGAAGCTTGCCTTGTTAGTTGGAAGGTCGGCAAGTAGGCAGTTCAAGACCCGAGTACTGCATGATGGAATGAGCGCCAGTGTCTGTCTCAGCTCCTGCTAACCTAGCAGATTGAAAGCAAGAAATTGCAAGTAGATAAATAGGAACCACTTTGGTAGGAAAAGATCTTGGGGACATGAAAGGAGCCTCGTTTGGGCGTCCCCTTAGCGGAGTTCCTCCAGCAAAAATCCTTTCAACCCAGAAAGCACCTTTGTGTGCTTCTGACACAATAAAAAATCTTGGTTTCATTTCCTTCTCACTTTGAATATTTGAAAAATCCTTCATTTTCCCCTGCCACAACTGGGTTTAGAGTTACAGAACAGTTTAAAAGTTCTTTCAGCAGTAAAGGCAAAGTATGCGTGACTAGGATCCATCAACAGATATTATAATGATTGATGAAAAATACTTCCCTCCCAAACAACTGAAAGTTCAAATCCAAGATGAAAAGTTGCCTGCTTGAAGGAGAAATCGAGTTCCTCTAATGCGTGCTGCTGAAGTTTATCTGGGACAATCTGCTAAGGGCTTGGGAAATCATGAAAGCTAAAGCTAAAACTTCTTGTGTAAACCGTCACACAGAATTGGAAGGTTGGGAGTGAACAGAGTAATTACTGTCCCTTTTCTCTTTATTTAGAACATCAGGGAGTCTCTGTGGAAATTGTGCTGAAGATGGGACATTCAGCCAGTATGTGTATGAGGCCTCATCTCCTTTAATATGTGATTCTTCTGGCTACTGGACTCCAAAGGAAGCAATAGGTAAAAACAATGGCAGATGTGAACTGGTTTCCTACCAATGAAGATACAATGGATATTAAAATATTATGCCTGTTTCTGGGGAGGATCCATGTAAAACACCTCAGCTTCACTTTGCATACAGATTACTTTACTTCACTTTGCATACAGGCCTCACTTTCACATCATTTTTCACACAGTATCAGTGGTGGGCTCCAGAAGGTTCGGACAGGTTCGGGAGAACCGGTAGTAAAACTGGCTGGCTCCATCCCCTGCCCTGCCCTGCCCTGCCCTGCCCCACCCACTTCCTCCTCCTCTCACCCCACTCTGGACGCGACTCCAAAATCCTGCTGGGTCCAGGTGCCTGGACTAAGCCAGCAGTTACTATGCTGCAGTTACTCTTTAAAGGAAAATTAGAGCATTGAAGTGTAGTTGCTAACTAATGGTCCGATGAAGTGGATTCGATCCACAAAAGCTCAAATTAAAATACAGCAGTTTAACCACACCCACCCAGTCACCTGGCCATGCCCACAGAGTTGGCCATGCCCACAGTGTGGTGGTAATTTTTTTTGAAACCCACCACTGCACAGTATCCATGAGAGGCTAAAGACTGGTCAGAATTTCTTTGGAAGTTTATGCTTGTGTAAAAACGGTGTAACTGCATACACACTCAGGATTGCACATACACAAAATTGCATATACACTCAAGAACTCAGCTTCTACTTCATTATTATGTAGCAATTTGCTGCCAAGTCTTCTCTTTCTCATAATAGAAAGGGTGATGATGACAATACTAAACTACTCCTTCAACATTCCACATGTTTTGAAACTCTGTTAGGATTACATGCATGGACACAAACCATTTTCTTTTTTGATAATGTGGACTGACATAGCCTCTGGTCCATAAGGACGCAAAGGGTTGGAATCGACTTTGCGACTGAACAACAACAATAGTTTCTTCTATGGAAACAAATACAACTGAAGCTTTTAGTAGATAAAAGTAATATTAATGTTTCTTCAAAACCATTATTTTCAAACATTAGATTTGAGAGATGTTTTTGGCTTTAATAAACCTTGGAATAATGAAAGTAAAACACATGCATTTATTGTATTGTATCTAAACTTGACGACTGGAAGGTCGGCAGGTCAGCAATTCGAACCCTAGAGTCGGATATGACTGGCTTTCGAGCAAGGGCAACCTTTACCTTTTACTATCTAAACTGTGATATCCATGCTGCCTGGAAGGCTCTGTTTGATGTGATCCACCCCCCACCCCCCCAAAGGATACTTTTCCAGCTTATCTGTGTATTAGGTATGGTTATGTTTGAATAATATGAAGCTAATAGACAAATGCATTAAAGACAAATACATCCCACAGTTCAAGCTGTAAATCATTATCAACTGTGAAATCCCTTTGAGTGTTATGAAACCCACTTGCATATAGCCCTTCCTTAGAGGTTATGAATATGTCTCATTTTATTGTTTTTCTTAGGACCTCCAGATGTGATTCAGCCCTGTGAAACCAGCTTGCAGGCCTGGAGCCCAGAATTTAATCTGTTCAACATGAGCATGACCACTCCTTGCCTTCAGCCACTTGGTTGTGTTTTGGAGTTGCACTTCTTATATTCTGTGTATCCAGTCTCTTTAGTGGTGTGGACTACCAATTTCTCTAAAGACTCAAAGGCTTTATCAGATGTTGAGATCTTGACAGAGCATGGGGACTCTATACACCTGGGGCCCATGGATACGTTCTGTGACATGCCTCTCACAATCAAATTGAACCAGAATAAGAAGGTGTCGGGCATAAAACTCTATACTTTTGATGAGAAAATGGAAATAGATGCTGCACAGCTCATTTCCACACCCCAGTGCCCACTTTGCTCTGGTTGCAAACCTGTGAAGTACAGAGTTCTCCGAGACCCTCCATTTATGGATGGATCCCCAGTGATGGTGATGCAACCAGGACGAAGGTTTATTGACAAGTAAGTGAAGAGATGAGTAGTACTAAGGAATGCTCTCATAGCTGATAGCTGCTCAGGGATATCTCAGCTGTTTTGTTTCTGTATAGCAATCTATAATTTTACTGTGTATTTAAGGTTGTTAACCCCTTTTAACAGAAGCATAACACTTTGAACAAAAAAAAATCCACCTTGAAGCCATTCAAGAGAAAACGGTAATCATCTGTCAGATCTGCTTTGATTTGTATTCCTGATTGAGCAGAGGTTTCAACCTGATGGCTTTATGGGCTCCTTCCATTTCATTCATTCTATGAGTCTATGAAAGCAGGGTTTCTGATTCTTTTCCTTGAAATGGATCAGGCAAGAATTCAACCATCCTCTGCGGAAAACCATAATCTCTTGAATCACCATCGACTCCTTCAACATGCTATTAGTCACCACAAACAAAACCCAACCTCAATCCCAACAACCCTCCAAAACAGCAGAGGCTGCCTCCTCCAAATCAAAATCTTTGATATCTAAATCTGTGTAAACAAAATGATCCACTCCTACTGTCTCCAGGAAACTATCACAAACTTTGAAACTATCTTGGGGAAATCCCCTGAAATCAAGGAAAGCAGCTTAGCACATGAGGCAGTCTCCAGCTCCAGTTTTTGATTCCTAAGCCTCTCCTCAAAACTGACAGGCTTCAGATTCAGACAACGCTTAACAATAGTGTCCTCCTCCTACTAACCTGTTCCACATTGATTCTGAAATTGAACATTCAGATGTTCAGAATAGAAAGATAATGACTCCTCTCCCTATTTAATCAACTGGATAAACAGGGAAATCAGGTCATACTCAGATCTCTTGTCTTGAGCAACCAGGTCCCATGAGCTGGAAATAAAAATGTATTTTTAGCCCATATCTAACAATTTGTATGATCAGCTCCATCAGGCTATGTACTCACCTTACTAATATTGTATATGTATGTTGCCATCCTTGCTGGACTTAGCCAAAGAAACCACTGCTAGACCTTCGTCTACTCAGTTTACCACCTGTAAGGTCAAAAACTGATACAAAATCTTTGGCAACAACATTCTTTTTCTCTCAACACCCAGTGCCTAAATGTACAGTTGTCAAGGCTGCCCAACCAAAGTTGAAGGATTATTATTCTGCATCTTTGTATTATAAGGACAGTGGGATAATGGATCAGTTTGGCAGGCACATCTATGATGCAGCCTCACTATTTGTACGCATAGTAAATTACCAAGATGTGATAGGAGCATATCAGCATCACTTATGGAGCAAGTTATCGTACCACTTTGAGGAATCATCTGAAAAATAAAAGTTTAGCTTAAAATCCATCCAGATGTAGCTCTCTGTGCAACAAATGTGCTCCACCAGACATGCGGTAGACTCAGTGGCTAAAACTCTGGCTTCAATCTGCAGGCATACCCAAGGAAATGGCTAACCATATTTAGGATCTTCTCTTCGATCTTATCACCCTCTTTAATGAGAAAACACGCAAAGAGAATCTGTGTCAATAGCACAATACAGCCATGTGTATTTTCCCTATTGTTCCATAACAGCTTAAAACCTGGTTGGAGAAGACCCTTACTTATTTTCTAACTCACTCTCCTTTGGAGCACCAATGTTCCTCCTTCCTCATCTCATCCTCATCCACAAACCCAACAAAACAAATACAAGCTGCAACACATCACAAGAAAGCATGAGACCTAAACCAGACCGTGCCTTTGACATAATTCAGCCCAAGATTCTCTCCCCTCTGCCATTCATCAACCTCCTCATCCCGAATCTTCCTCTTCTTTGCCCCTTGCCAGACTACCATAGCAGACAAGTGGGTGCTCACCATAATCTCCCATGGTTGCACCCTGAAGTTCAATTCTTTCCCTCCAACTGAAACTGTACACATCATGGCCCCTTCCAACTCACTGTAGCAGGAAATAACATTAATCCTACACAAAGATGCAACTGAAATGGTAATTTCTTCCAATGTTCACTCCAGTTTTTATACCTGATATTTTACCATTGCAAAAACATTGCCCTATCCTTGAGCACTGTGGTGTTCAAAGTTATTTTCCAGAAAATATTTATGTTTTTATATGTTTTGCCAAAGTAACAATGTCGTTCTTTTTGTTCCACACAGTAATGCAGAATGTACAAAAGTTCTGGAAGATATATATTTTTAAAAAGTCAACCAAGAAGATACATCCAGTGTTTTTCAGGCTACAAAAGTGATTGTTCTGTTCAGACATAAATCATACAGTTGTATTGAAAAATACATTTATTATTTGCCATTGCTTCATTTTGCTACATTCCATCTTCATATTGCTACAGTATTCTTTGGTTACATCCATGTCATTCAATTGTCTTTTCTTGTTGTTGTTGTTGTTGTTGCTGTTGTTCAGCCACACAGTCGATTCCGACCCTTTGCGACCCTATGGACCACTGTCCTCCAGGCACTTCTGTCCTCCACCATCCTCCTCAACTCGCTCAGTTCTGTGCCCATTGTCCCTACAATACCATCTAGCCATCTCATTTTTGGCCACCCCCTTTTTCTTTTGCCCTCCACCCTTCCTAGCATCAAGGTTTTCTCAAGTGAATCCTCTCTTCTCATTTGATTTTTAAAGTCCTTTAGCTTCATCTTTACTATTTGACCTTCTAAGGAGTAGTCAGGGTTGATTTCTTCTAAGATTGACCTATTTGTTCTCCTCGCTGTCCAGGGGACTCTCAAAACTCTCCTCCAACACCACATCTCAAAGGCATCTATTCTTCTGCGCTCGGCTTTTCTAATGGTCCAACTCTCACAACCGTACATTGCCACCAGGAATACCATTGCTTTGACTAGATGAATTTTTGTTTGCAATGTGATGTCTCTACTTTTCATTACCCCAGGTTTCTCATCACTTGCCTCCCAAGAATCAGTCGCCTTTTTATTTCATGGCTGCAATCACCATCTGCAGTGAGCTTTGATCCTAGGAAAGTAAAATCTGTCACTGCTTCTACTTCTTCCCCATCTATTTTCCAGGGACTGATAGGGCCTGTTGCCATTATCTTGGTTTCCTTTATATTGAGTCTCAAGCCAGCTTTTGCTTTCTTCTTTCAACCTAATCAGCAGCTTCTTTAAATCATCCTCACTTTCGGTCATTAGGGTGGTATCATCTGCATATCTCAAATTGTTGATGTTTCTCTCAGCAATTTTGATCTCAAATTGTGATTCTTCCATTCCTGCATTGCACATTATGTGTTCTGTGTATAAGTTGAATAAGCAGGGTGACAAAATGCAGCCTTGTCTTACTCCTTTTCCTATTCCAAACCACTCTGTCCTTCCGTATTTTGTCCTAACTGTTGCTTCTTGAACAGATTTCTTATGAGGCATATAAGGTGCTCTGGTATTCCCATCTCTTTAATTACTTGCCACATTTTGTTGTGGTCCACACAGTCAACGGCCTTAGTGTAGTCAATGAAACAGAAGTACTTTGTCCCTTATCATGGTCATTAAATATATTTAAATATATTTAAATGTTCCTGAAAGCTATGTATTTTAAATAATGTAATTCTGAGTTACTGGAAATGATTAAAGTCAAACTCGGCGTGATGAGAAACCACCATATTGAGATGTTCCTGGTTTCTTTTTCTTTTCAGAGAAAACAGCTGTGAGTCTGGGCGGAGCAATAGGGAACTCCAAACACAGATTGTGCCCAGTTGCGCTTTAGTGTGTCTGTTTCTAGATCTGTACATCAGCAGATGCACATGTACAGTATAAAAGGGGGCTACTCTGACAGACTTTGAATTGCTTAATGGCTGGAAACTTTGTTTTTGAATTACATTTCCTGGAGTCCAAGGTAATCACCAGACATCCTAGCTGGTAGGTTCTGAGAGATGTAGTCATTTTTTAAAAACTTTCCCACATTTTAGAAAAGAATACATTGAAAAACCACTGGTTGTTAATTAAACTTAAGTCAGAGATGGTAAAAATAATTACTGAGAGTGTGTGGTTACAATTCCTACCAACTCTCGCTAGCACAGCCAGTGGTGAGAACTGCTGGGAGCTGCAGTCCAGCTACATTTGCATGGTGACTGCCCATTAGAGCCCTAGAGATGTGAACCTGTGAACAGCAATTGCTTGTCTTAGTGTACAACTTTGTACAACTCAGGAAAAAAAAACCCATTGCGTGCACATTCATTGACTTTCTTAAGGTTTGATTTTTCTTACTTCTCCAGGGAAGTCATATTAGGCCAACTGTACCGATATCAGGTGCAGGCTGTAGCAGGAGCCAGTGTGAGTGAAGCTTCTCCACCTCTGTTCCATATCCATGGTTCTCCCTACTGTGGAGATGGAAGAATAAACATGTGAGTATGAAAACATAATGGCTGAAATCGTATTGTTTTGTTATGTTATGCACACAGAAGGCAAGTGACAACTTTCAGTGCCTTCTCACTGGCAATTGCAAAATCCCCACTGGGATTTTTGAGCAAATACTAAGCCAAACAGGCGCACATATGCTGAAGACTCTGTAGCAAATTGTTTCTTGCCAACTAGGAGTAGTTGAACTTTAAGCTGTTTGCCTTCCATATGGGTAACAAAGCAACTGGGTTTCAGCCAGTTGATGCAACACCTGTCAGCCCCATACATCAGATTACTCATGTTTCCATTAAATAATCTGAATTTTAAAATATGATAGTACTTTCTCAGTTTTTAAGTATTCTGCAATATTTTCTTTGTTTTTCATCTGTGATCTCTGTTTTGTAGTTGTACAAATGATGTAACTTTTGTAAGCAACTTTCTGTAATTTAAAAAATCCTCAGTAAGTTAAAAAATAATGAGTCACATGACTTAGCATGAAACCGATAATGTCTACAGAGATTTATAAACTTTGGCAATTTACATTGAAAAATTATGCTATTTGCATAACTAAAACAAGATTTTAGCCAGTATTTCCTAGTTATTCTTGCAGTTTTTTGGAATTATTGGCACAAGTTAAATGTTTATCCAAATGCAGATATGTTCACTTGTTTCCAGAGGGGTTTGCACAGAACTTCCTTGACAGGTCCCTTCCAGCTCTGCAGTTCTAAGGTTGTTGTAAATGGCAGTTCTTCATTCTCTTTCATTAGAACATGTAGTGCAAAGTGCATCTTGATTCTTAAGATATTCATATAGTACAAACAGTCCTACGTTCAGTCACTCATGTCCCCCCTCCCCAGTCAAAACAGATTATTGAATTTGTTTTATTGAAACAAATAGAAGGCAGGTTCACATGTGAGCTTTGACAGTCCTGCAATTTTCCCCATAGAAGAAAAGTGACTGTTAGAAATCACTGGAGTGTTTTCTCGGTTAAATTAAAATTTAACTTTGAGAAGACTGCCATGTTTACTCTTCTTTTGAAGCATGTGTATCTCCATTGCAACGCAAAAGGTCTTCCTTGAAGACCCCCCATAAAAAACTAGGGATGAATAGGACAAAATGGGAAATCATTTGGGTAAGAGGTTTTCCCCTTTCCAATACATGTGCTGCTGATTTCTTAGAGGCAGCTTTAAAGGACAAACATCCTTTATGAGAGGGCTTATTTCAAGAATTGTTCTTGAGAAAATTGGGGTGATAAACAATATCCCATAGACTAATATGAAGGTTATTCTAGAGAGGCTGGATTTGGCCTTAGCTCTCAGTTTTGTTTTTTATTAAATTTTAAAAGAATTAACAAATAAAAACTACAATAATAAAGACATCAAATTACAATACACTACAAAAACATACAAAATACAACACAATACATACAGTATATAAAAGAAAAAAGTACAATAAAATATTCAATAATAACCTTTTCTTCTCATTCATCATTTTTTATAAACTAGTATCATTTTAATATGTTATTCACTACATATATACTCCTTAACCCTATATTACATAATACTTACATATGTAACTATTTATTTCAACAAATTTATATCTTATTTTTAACCTTCCAATACTATGCAACACATTAAATACAATACTAATATTGAATATCCAAATAATAATAGACAAACAAACCAGTGATATTTACAATGCTGCCCCGGAGATTGCTTTTTCCTTTTTAACAATTATTTGTCCAAAAACTCAGTTGACCAGGTATTGGTCTGCCACCTTTACCCCTTGTTAGTGTATGTTTCAAAAATGGTTTCCATATATTCCAAAATTTATTTTCCTTGATTACACCCTTTTTCAAGTTAATTTCGCACATTAACTTATCATTCAATGCAGTTTCCCTCATTTCTCCATACAGTTGTACCTCGCTTAAAGAGCATAATGCGTTCCACAGGATTGCTCTTTAAGTGAGTTTGCTGTTTAAGCGAAACACCATTGGAAGTGACCAATTGTGGGGGGGGGGGGATTGTGAACCCCAATTTATTTGTTAGGTGAGTTTTTGGTTGGTTTTATTTGTTAAGTGAAGCGAACATTCAGAGAAAATGCTGCTCTTTAAGCGAGTTACTCTTTAAGCGAGACACTCTTTATGCGAGGTTTGACTGTACCATTCTTCCAATTTTACCAAGGTGTCATTTTCCAATTTCTTGCAATGTACTGTCTTGCTATTGTCAATATAATAGATAAAAATTCTTTTTTATTCACATCTAAATTAATATTATCAAATTCATACAATAAAGGAGGTCAGGGGACCCGATCCATACTGTTTCTGGAGTTCCCCCATCTCCCTGGCCAGTGCAGCAAGTCAAAACATTGGGATTCAAACCCTGACATTTTGGCTTGCTGCAGCCTCCAGGGAGGTGGGGAAAACTTCAAAAATAGCGCTGATCGGGTTCCCCGACCTCCCTGGAGCCGGCAGGGGGGGTCAGGGAGCCCAAATAGAAAAAAGGGATTTTTTTCAACCATTTTGGGCTCCCTGATCCCCCCTGTTGGCTCAGGGGGCGGTGTTGGAGTACCTGATCCACAACTGGGGGCAGGGGGGGGGGCTGGGGAAGCTGACAGGGACTCCCCGTGGGGTTCCCTAGCCACCCGCCCCTGCCTCCGCAGCTGTGGGCTGGCTCTGGAAGCCGATGGGGGGAGGCCCCCATCAGCTTTCCAGCCACCCCACCCCTGCCTCCACAACTGTGGGGTGGCTGGGGAAGCTGAATGGAGAACCCCATTCAGCTTTCCAGCCACCCTGCTGATATGAATGACTGTATCGGATAACGCTAACGGATCGTTATCCGATTTTAGCGTTATCCGATACAGTCGTTATCCGAGGTATTACTGTATTGGAAAAAAGATAACATACATGAAGTGTTTTAAGAACTCTGGAAGTGCTATGTAAGTGCTGTTGGTTATTGTTGCTGTTGTTAGGGTTCTTGCAGAAGAGTGTGATGATGGAGACCTGATAGATGGTGATGGTTGCACTAGAACCTGTAAAACAGAAAAAGGATTCCACTGCATTGGTGAGTAAAAATTTTTGACATTTCCCCCTTGTAATGACTTTCCCCCCCTAATTTAGACAAATATTGCATTATGTCGGGGTGCCTAAACTACAGCCTGGGGGCCAGATGTGGCCCCCGATGGTAATTCATCCAGCCCACAAAGCCCTCATCGCTCTTGGAAGCAGAAGTAAAATGCCCCCATTTGGGCACTTTTTACTTCTGTTTGCAGGAGCGACGAGGGCTTTTGTGGGCCAGAGGAATTTGCGTCAGAGCCGCATCCGGCCCCTGGGCCTTAGTGACCAGCTCTCTGAACCGTGTGATCAGCCCATGTTATATGAAGTTTTCTGAATACAATGTGACATTTTGTAGAATCTGGAAATGTTTTTGGCATGAAGCAATATTGCAGTAAAAGGATGAGTTTAATAATTTCAAAGCAGGGATTAGGGATCATTTCAGGCCAAAAACTAATAGGAATGTTTTTAGTTGTTTCCAAAAAGCCATTAGATCAGGTAACTTGTTCCATAATGAAGAAGCCACAGTGAGAAAGATCTTGCTCTGGTCACAACCCTTTAAACATCTTTAAACATCATTAACTGTGACAGTACATAATTTAAGAACTTGAGTGCTCCGGGTCCAATTTCTTAAGAAGTGGCATTCTGTCAGATAGCATAGTCCTAAACCACTAAGAACTTTATATGTTAACATCAAAACCTTGAATCTGGCACAGAATACAACAGGCAACCAATGCAGACTGGCTAAGACTGGGGTAATAGGTTTGAAATGACCAATACAGTGGTGCCTCGCTTAAAGAGCATAATGGGATTGCTCTTTAAGCGAGGTTGCTCTTTAAGCGAAACACCATTGTAAATTACCAATTGTGGGGGGGGGGGGGGATTGCGAACCCCGATTTATTTGTTAAGCGAGTTTTTGGATGGTTTTATTTGTTAAGCGAAGCGAACATTCAGAGAAAGTGCTGCTCTTTAAGCGAGTTACTCTTTATGCGAAACGCTCTTTATGACTGTACGTGTGATCAGTCTAGCCCAGGGGTGCCCAAACTATGGCCTGGGGGCTGGATGTGGCCCCCTAATGCCAATTCATTTGGCCCACAAAGCCCTCGTTCGCTCCTGGAAGCGGAAATAAAATGTGCCCATATGGGCACATTTTATTTCTGCTTCCAGGAGCGACAAGGGCTTCACAGGCTGGATGAATTGCCGTTGGGGGCCACATCCGGCCCCCAGGCCTTAGTGACCAGCTCCCTGAACCGTGTGATCAGCCCACAGCCTGAAAAGTTTGGGCACCCCTGGTCTAGCCACGACATTTTTTTACCCATTGAAGCCTCCATATCAGCCTCAAGGGTAGCCCCACATATTACAGTAAGCGATCTTAGAAATTACCAGTGCATAGGAAAGCATAGCCAAGGATGTTTTTGTCCAGAAGTGGGCAATGCTGAACAATGCAACGCAGCTGATGAAAAGCAGACTTGACCGCAAATATTTAAAGCTCCACAGGTCAGGTAGCACACCCAGAATGAGGGGGATTTTCCCAACCTGAGACCAGTCAGCATAACCTCGGTCTTATTTGGATTCAGCTTCAGTTTATTATCCTCCATCCATTTAATAACCACCTCAAGGCATTTCTCCAGGGTGTAAATAACATCCACTGCTGAGATGGAAACGGAGAGATATTGCTATGTATCGTCAGCATAGTGATGAAAGTGAACTCCAAATCTCCCGACGACCTCACCCAGCTGCCTTACATAGATATTATACCAGGGAGTAAACAAAACAAAAAGACAAAAAAAATGTTGTGGCACCTTAAAGACTAACTGCTGTATTATAATGTTACCTTTCATGAATTAAGTTCACTTTGTCAGATATAAGACAGACTTCAACAGATGTTATATTGTTTTCTTGCCAACTTTACTGCATTAATATATATTTTAGAGTAGTTTTTTGCAGCTTCAAAGTTGTCATCCATGGGAGCCTTCTTCCATTTATTCTCTAGCCTTTCCCTCAGCTGCTTCAGGGTTCACAATCCATCTGTAAACCACAGAGCAGGATGTTTCCTAAGCTGGATTTGGCATTTAGAAGCTGTAGTGTCCAACGCCCTGACTGTCTCGGTGTACGACAATATTGTCTGACAACTTGGAAACCAAGTTTACAAGTCTGCAAGGGTGGGCCATCTTAATGGGTCCAGGCTCCCCATGAGAGCAGGATGCCAACGTAAATTGTAGCAGGAAGTGATCTGACAATGACAAAGGAGCGAGGGTAATATCCCTCACCCTCGGATCATCTCCCTTCTACATTGAGAAAACCAGTCCAACATATGAACTGCAACATGAGTGGGAGAGGTGACATGTTGGGACAGCCTCGTGGATGTCATGGCTTCCATGAGATCCACAGCCTCTCTGGACAAAGATGTTGAACTCCCCCTAGGGGATCTCAGTACTGCCGTGGAGACAAAGTCCAACAGTTCCAAACCAGCCTTGGCATCGAGGATACTATCCTGAATTGGTTGTCCTTTGTCACTGATCTGTAGATTTACTGACACTTCACAGGATTGTGTGCTGTGTAGGTTACTGCTGTGGGTTCCTGTTAATTTGTGTTTAATTAAAGAAGTAAACTTGAATCAGTTTGACATAAGTAGAATGGTCAAAAGATTTTTAGCATCTTTAACAGAATGGAAGAGAAAAACTACCAGTCAAGGAATGCTAACTCCAATTATAGTGAGAAGT
This sequence comes from Furcifer pardalis, assembly GCA_030440675.1. Lineage (NCBI taxonomy): Eukaryota > Metazoa > Chordata > Lepidosauria > Squamata > Chamaeleonidae > Furcifer > Furcifer pardalis. The sequence goes on from CP126891.1 coordinate 156,368,561, forward strand.
AATAGAAGACATCAAAGTGTTAGATGCAGGAATGCAGTGTCCCAGTGCTGGATCCCAAGAATAAGGAGGGTGCCTGTTTTAATATTGAATGTGTTTCTTAGTTTACTGTGAAAGATGTCCCAGACTCATCATAAACATTATGTTTTTTAATTTTATTTTTGCTTGCAGGTGAACCTAGCCTCTGCTATGTCCACGAAGGTGATGGTATTTGTGAGCCCTTTGAAGAAAGCAGCAGTATTGTGGACTGTGGCCTCTTCACTCCCAAAGGCTATGTGGATCAGTGGGCGTCGGAGGCCTATGCTTCCCACCAGGATGAGAAGGCATGCCCAGTTTCCTTGGTGACAGGAGAACCTCTTGTGAGAGTAAGAAGAGATTTTCTCCATATATGTTGTTTTACCAACTCTGTGATCTTCCCAAGTTTGCAAGGTATTGTTCCTACTCTGAATTGTGATGGACTAGATCAGGGGTTCCCAATCTATGGCCTGTGCTGCCGCTGCTCCCAGAATTAGAAGCAGATGCATTTACGCAGGTGCATCTTACATCAGCTGTAAAACGCATCGGTGCATGTGTAAACGTGCCCTGACTGTTGTAAACGCGGAAGTGGCTGCATTTATGACAGCTATAAATGCTTCTGTTTCGGGGATGGGGTGGTCTGTCCTGCTCAGCTGTCCGGGGCGTGGTCAAGGCCACAGCGGAAAAAGGTTCGGAATCTCTGGACTAGATCCTGTGAATGAGTTTTCTCCTTAAATACCGAAGGTTGCAAGGATGTCCCATCTTTGCTCACACCTGCAATTTTACTGCAGGATTTATTTCTTGGCAACTATTAAAGGCCTTCTCTTTCCTTTCTTGAAGTATAGAGAAATGATTATAGATCTACTGTATAGGTCACATTATCTGCATTCAAAGGTCCTAGTTTAGTCTTCAACATCTCCCAGTGAAAGGTAGTAAGACAGAAAAACAGTCTTACCTGCGAGGTCTGGGAGTGTACCAATTCTTGCTGCGGTGTTTTTAGATGGCATGTAGCCATTTTCTAGCATGATTTTCACTCTGCTGTGTTGGTTCATATGGACAGCTGTGGTTATGTATGGGAAAGTGTTCAATAATATGAACCCTCAGCTGCAATCTAAAATTGTACAGGTTAGTTCTAAGTGAGGACTATGGCATGAAGATCCACTGTCAACTGGTAGTTGTGTGCCCAATGCCATAATGTAATAACATAATGCATTTTATAAGTTCCAGTACTTTCCTCTTGGAGATTTCTGGTTCCCACTTAACTGCAGTGTTGGGAATCAAATGTTAATGAACCATGTAGGGGAGAACCAGCACAACCATTAGGGAGGATTTTTGATGTGGTAGCCTTATTAGTCAGAGAGGACTATTTATTAGACAGGAGTTCTCCTGGAAAGCTCTATTTGGGTTCAGTAGGATTTCCTTGTGCTGTATAGTTTTTAAAATGTTTATTCTTTGCCTTCATATTTCTTTTGCTATAATCACATGCCTCCTCTGCTGTGGTGTATTTGGCAATTGTATACCCCACAATGCCTTGGACATAGTGTTTTTATAGATCACTTAGGTTGGGAAGATAGAAGCTACTGCACAAAAATAGCAGTGAGGGACTCCGCTGAAACTGTTGTGGTTTTCATCCTCTTTAGAGAGTGTTTGGCGAAATCCCACCCCCATTTATGTTGTCAGAAATTGTATGTGAGGGGGCTTTTTTGCTCATGGGTTTTGTACCTCCTTGTTTCTAATGGAACTGAAATTTATTGCCTCTAACTACCCTCCCTTTCCCACCTTCTCCCACCATAATGAAAATTCCTCCTTTTCAGGTATGTAGACCTCATTCTCAGGACACACTGGATCATCAGCCTCAAATGGCTTGGTTCCCCTGTATGAACCATGATATTCTTCAGGATACAGACAGGGAGAAAATGGTATTGGATGATAGAGTTTGGCTCAAAGTAAGTACTTTTGGCTCCCTATTTGCCTCTCACACCCTTGAAATTATGAAATGTACTCATAATACTCCAGATGTATTGCTGTCTACCTTCATAAAGTTACAGAATTTTGAAATCTCAAGATAAATGTTCATCAAGGCAAATGTGTGTTCACAAAAGCCTTCTCACTGGGCGGTTTCTCCTGTTTGTGTTACCGATTGGAAGCCAGTGTCTTCTTATGAGGATCAGTGGCTATTCAGTTTGAGGAGATGATATGTCAGTGGGCTTTTTTCCGGGAAAGCCCTCTTGCATTTGCAAACTCTGGAAGGCTGCTTTTATCAGTTGTCCCATCTCATTTAAATGAGTGTGCTGCTTTCAAATTTAACATGTTTTCTCATGCTGGTTTTGAAAGACCCGTTCTGCAAAATCTGTGTCAGTGACCCTGGAATCATTCACTTCAGATATGGTAGTTTGTCAGCCATCCAGTTATGAAACTGCACAGAAAGCTGGGCAGATTTGGAATTTAATTTTTTTCAAGACAGCAATTGTGCAGTCATTTGTAACATCAGTTCTCATACCCTGCTGCTGCTGGTTCTCGTCTGTTATTTCAAATGTTTACTCTTCATCAGAAGGAACTGATAGGGAAGGCACTCCCCACTATTTCCTCTGAGTATGATGTTCAAGCCAGGGGACTCTGAAAAATTCTAGAGAAACCCTATATTTGTTTACAACCTAATTATATGACTGTGCAGATTAGTGCAGGAAGATGAGTTGCTTATAAACAAGCTGGTTTATATGCAGCTCTCATACTAAGAACAGTGCAAAGAAATAGATGAAAAGAACAGAAAGGGAAGGACTAGAGATCTTTTTAAAAAAAAATTGGGAAAATCAAGGGAACGTTTAAAGCAAAAATGACCCTGATAAGAGACAAAAACAGTAGGGATTTTATCTGATGCAGAAGAGATTAGGAAAAGATGGCCAGAGTGCACAGAAAAACTCTACCAAAAGGACCTCAACACCCCTGATAATCACACTGATGAGAACATTGAACTTGAGCCGGCCATCCTGGAGAGTGAAATCAGGAGGACCCAACTGCCAACTGCCAATAACAAAGCTAGTGGAGATGATGGTATCCCAGTTGAATTATTCAAAGCCCTAAAAGAAGATGGAATTAAAGCATTGCATTCTATATGCCAGCAGATTTGGAAAACACAACAATGGCCACAGGACTGGAAAAGATTAGTATACGTTCCAATCCCAAAAAAGGGCAATGCCAAAGAATGCTCAAATTATCAAACAGTTGCACTCATCCCACATGCTAGAATGGTCATGCTCAAGATAATACAGGCTAGGCTTCAGTAGTGTGCAAATTGAGAATTTCCGGAAGTGCAGGCTGGGTTCTGAAGTGGTAGGGGAACTAAAAACCAAATTGCCAACATCTGTTGGATCATGGAGAAAGCAAAGGAATACCAGAAACAAGGCTAATTCTGTTTTGTTGATTATACCAAGGCCTTTGACAGTGTGGACCACAATAAAATGTGGCAATTAATTAAAGAGATGGGAATACCAGAACACCTTTTATGTCTCATGAGAAATCTGTACATGAGTCAAGAAGCAACAGCTAGGACAGAATACGGAATGACGGAGTAGTTTGGAATAGGAAAAGGAGTAAGACAAGGCTGCATTTTGTCACCCTGCTTATTTAACGGACTACTGGATACTAACTATTGTTTTAGTTGGCTACGCAGTAGAATTTGCACAATTCCCTTCTCTTGGCTTTATCAAAACAACACAGCCAACTCCAGTCCTGGTACAGGAGGTCATCACCTTCTTCCCCAAGGACGCGATCAGGGAAGTCTCCCCTCTATCTCAGCAACAGGTATTTTATTCCCACTATTTTGTGGTCCCCCCAAAAGACATGGGCCTACGTCCTATTATGGACTTAAGAGACCTAAACTCCTTCATTGCAAAGCAAAAGTTTCGAATGGTTACTCTCCAGTCTATTATCCCTTTTCTTTTGCCTGGTGCATGGTTCACCACCATCAACTTGACTGATGCATATTTCCATGTTGCAATCAGAGAATGTCAGAAAAGAGCTCAGATTTGTAATGTCATACAAATGTTGTATTCAGACATACGAATGCAACAAGCTGCCCTTCGGCCTATCTATCACTCCAAGGGTGTTTAGAATGGTTGTGGCCCCAGTAGTGGCTCATTTACACACCGTGGGGCTCCATGTTTACCCATACCTAGACGACTGGTTCATTGTGTCCAGGTTGGAAGTACTACAATACACTTCACAGGTTCTCTCTCTTCTCAAACACCTTGGACTCAAGGTGAATGAGACAAAGTCCTGCCTCACTCTGAGTCAATCTGTCCAGTTTATAGGGATGGTCCTCGACTCCACAACTGCACAAGCGTTTCTCTCAACCAAGTGCAAGCAGGATATCTACAAGGCAACAGTGGAGGTGCTTCCCACCCTCAGACTGATGGTCTTACATGTCCAAACCCTCTTGGTCCTAATGGCCTCAACTATGATAGTCCTCAGACATGCCAAACTGCACTCCAGACCCCTACAGCATTGGTTTCTTTCTGTCTACGATGGATTCAAGGAACCTCAATCCAAACGGCTCCTTCTCCCCCCTCATCTGAGATAGCAACTCCAGTGGTGGCTGGAAGACAGCAACCTATGCCAAGGTTGCCGTTTTCAGAATCCCCGTCCTCATGCTCAACTGGCAACAGATGCCAGCAACCTTGGATGGGATGCCCATACAGGCACATCGTGCACCAATGGGGCTTGGTTTCCCCATGAACACCATTGGCATATCAACCAGTTGGAGCTTCTTGCAGTTTTGAAAGCCATAAAGACCTTTCAAATCTTCTTGTCAGACATTCACAATACTCTGGTGGATGCCCTGAGTCAAATGCCTTTCCAGTGCCATAAGTGGGAACTGCATCTGCAGATATTCCTGAGGCTAACTCGATGCTGGGGAACCCCAGCAATAGACCTCTTCGCTACGCATCTGAATGCAAAGCTTCCATTCTTTGCGGCAAGGGCAGGACTCAACAGGACCTCCCTAGGTGACATGTTCCTACTGAATTGGACTCAGGGCATGGTCTATGCCTTCCCTCCAATCCCCTTGCTCTACAGAATTGTATTTCTTCTAGCATTCTTATGGGTAGATGCCATACTTATAGCCACATGGTGGCCCAGACAAACATGGTTCTCCACACTCAGGGACATAACATGGGAGTATCAATGGCTACCCAAACACTCAGATATCCTGTTTTTTGGGCTCTCAACAGGTTCTCCATCCAGACCTTTGCTTGACAGCATGGAGAATTCTCCTGCTTTAATGGCTATTATTAGTGACTCCATGAAACCTTTCACCAAGAAGGTTTACTCCTATAATGGGCTAAATTTCAACAGTTTGCTCTGTCGATTGGTAAGGCTGCCATGTCCCCATGTCTTTCTACAGTCCTTCAATTCCTCTTACAGTTTAAACAATCTGGTCTCTCTGTATCATTTCTCAAAGTTTACTTGGCTGCTATTATTGCCTACCAACCCTCTTACTCAGAGGCTAGGTTTTTCTTTCGATACAACAAAGTTAAGAAATTCCTTAAGAGATTGGGTAACACCTATCCTGACATACTAGACCTCCTCCCCAGTGGGCTCTTTCCCTGGTGCTTGATCAATTGACTCAGAACCCATTTGAGCCGATGGGTACCACGCCACTACATTTGCTCATGTACAAAACTGCCTTTTTCCTGGCTATATCCTCAGGCAGAAGAGTCAGCGAATTCTCAGCCCTCCGATCTGATCAGCCATTCATCAAGTTCTTTGCTGATAAAATAGTACTCCACCAGGATGTGTCTTTTTTGCCAAACGTTTTTTCAGTCTTTCATTTATAGCAATCTATTGTTTTACCTACGTTCTTCCCATCCCCCTTGTCAGACTTAGAAAGAAAGCTTCATGCATTGGATGTGAAAGGAGCGTTGGATTTTTATTTAGACAGGACTAGAAGTTAGAAAAACTCAACGTCTCTTAGTCTGCACATTGAATCCAACAAGGGTTTGCGGCTCTCGTCTGAAAGCCTTTCCGAGTGGTTTGATGAGACTATTACCCTTGCCTATGAATTGGCACATCAGGATCCACCTTTGGCTCTGCGTGCCGATTCTACTAGAGCTGTATCGACATCCATTGCTTTTCCCCGAGGTGTCGCCCTTCATGACATCTGCCAGGCAGCGACGTGGCCTCAGCCCTCCCATTTTCATGAGGAGTTACTTCATTTTATTTCATTTTTCCAATTTTTATACCGCCCTACTCGGATTGGGCCGACTCAGGGCGGTTGGATGTGATACTTGTTGGATGTGAGGGAATCCCACCATGCTACCTTCGGCCAAAGAGTCCTCGGTGCAGTTCTCCAATGACGCCCTCTGTCCTGGTAAGTTTAGCTTGGGAATCACCCAAAGTATGGATGCTCATGTACCACAAAGGAGAAGAGTAAGTTACCTACTGTAAAAATAGTTCTCCGAGTGGCCCTGTGAGCATTCTTACGTCCCGCCCTACCTCCCCTCTTTCATTGTAGACACTGCCCGTTCTGCGGCTATGTAAATGGAACTGGAGGAAGGACTAGGCATGCTGGGATGGGGGTGCTTTCTAGAATAGAAAGCTATGTTTGGAAGAATAGGCCACCGCACATGTGTGGAGGGAAAACCCAAAATATGAATGCTCACAGGACTACTTGGAAAATTATTCTTATGGTAGGTAACCTACCCTTTTCAATTATTGAGAGGAAATGAACATGGCAAGAAAAAACTTCTCCTTAACATTTATTTAACATGAGTGTATATGGCGTGAGTAATTATTTCAAAAGCAAAGCTTCATATAAATGACAAGCAAAATTATTCAGAAGTACTTATTGCTTACATTAGTTGCAGAAAGAGAAGTGACAATAAACAATGTAAATCTGGCATTCCTTAACTACACTAATATGCTTTTTTCTGTAGTGTTCCATTCTATATAGCATAGCATGGATACAGAGTATTAACTACTAGTTCACATATGTAAACTAAACTGCTTATTACAGTACTTATATATTCATGGTATTAGCAAGATACAAAGTGATGAAGTAACAAAGTAAATTTGTCTTATTTTGAATCATTTGGATTTCTTCAATGCAGTGCATTGAGACAAAATCTTACAGTTGCAAAATTAACATATAGTTAAAACATGCTTTTTATAAATGGCCAGCAATATTACTTCAAGCACTTGTTTATCTTACTGATAGAGAAAGAAATAACAGGAAAACAATATGAATGTGACATTTCAAATACATCAATACTAAACCTGTACTCTTAGTTATATAGTCAAGAAAGAGTTAACAGTGTCTAAGTCACAGCAAGATAATTATGCCTTTAATGTCAAAAATGAAGCCAAAACAAAGAACACTTACAACTGAACAGTAAATGCAATTAGAATAAGAGACTTAATACATTCAGCTTTTAAATATAAAGAAGTCATTTATTTTAATTAAAATAACTATAAAGAAGGGGCTATGGTGGGTCAGTGGTTACGAAGTTCACCTTGTTAGCTGGAAGGCTGGCAAGTTGGCAGTCTGAGACCCAGGTACTGCATGACGGATTGAGCACCCATCTCTGTCCCAGCTCCTGCCAACCTAGCAGTTTGAAAGCAAGACATTGCAAGTAGATAAATAGGGACCACTTCTGTGGGAAAAGCTCTTGGGGACATGGAAGGAGCTTCATTCTGGTATCTCCTGAGAGGAGCTTCTCTAGCAGAAATCCTTTCAACCCAGAATAATTTCTGACATGAAATTATTATTATTAATTAGAATGTAATGTATTAATATTGTGAGACACAAATGAAAACAATATTCTTAGCTAGCCATCTCTGCTTCTAGTGAAACCTGTTTATCTCTTAGTTTTAGAACATAAAATATAAACATGGCAATTGCAGGAAGCAAAACATACCATCTCTTGGCACAGTGTCCAGACGATCTGTTTGATGTCTTTGAGCGGAGGGCAGAAATGATCCATATGTTGGTTTAAGGCTGTTGGGACATTTTTCATTTAGGGGTATTGTACAAAGATTGCTGCCCGGTGGAATAGTACAACTTTAAGGCCCTCCATGTGTTCTGAACACAGGTGTTCATAATAGAGCCTCAAACTGATGGCCAGGCTGTGCATGCCGTGTCCATGTGCTCCTGTAACAGCCCAGCTGTGGCTGATTAGAGAATCTGCCCAGCAACACTGGAGTATAACTGTGGCCCTCTGGGAAGGGTCTATGAAGGAGGTATTCATTCTGGAGGAGATTATTTGTGAGGAGGTTGCTATTCTGAATGAGTCTATATACTGAGAAGGACTGAGACACTGAATGAGGTGATGGTGTTCAGAGTTTTTCTTCAACTGAGAAGAAAGAACTGCTAAAGGATCACCAGGACTTTTTGAGTGCTCCTGGAGTTGGAGCCAACAGAGGACTCCAAGCTGTCTACCTACTGTGGGGCTTGGAGAGAGAGAGACTGTTGTATATAGTCCTGTGTATGTCTGTCTTCTCACTGTAAGTAAAGCGCACCTTTCCACTGAAGGCATATGTGTGTGTGTTATTGCACTAAGGCTTTCGCTGCGTAAGAGCTTAAAAGTGCTACTCTGCTATCCAGCCACACATATCGCTAGGCTAGGGGAATCCCTGATAAAGGCTATGAGAAATCCCACATTTATACTGTGAGGATGAAGTAAATTATCATTTTTATTGCTTATCAGCTGTAATGAATCCACACCCTTCCTACCTTGCTCTGGGCCCTCTCAGTGTTCCTTCCAAGGCAGATTGTTCAAAAAAACCCTCTAGAACTCACCCAAAACTCATGGCAAGGAATGTGTCTCCTTCATTCTTTCTCTGCCCACACCTGGCTGAACAAACCTGGGGCTTATCTGCATACAGTGCCTAGTCAATTACTTTTAAGAGAGGTAAAAAGGTAGCGTTAAAAAGCCAGTGAACTTACTGTATCTTACGCTGCATCCCGATTCCAATGAACACGCGTTGATTGAAGAAAGAAGTTTTATTAAGGTTGAAGCAAGGTTCTTGATAATACAGGTTACAGATCTCAGCATAAAAGAAATATACTAATCAAAATTAGCTTTTAGAGAAAGAATGCTTTCAGACATATCCCTCCCTAAATAAAAAGAATCTATCTATTCTAAGTTACCATATTGAAGACTTAGAGAGATGAGGCCTGTTGAAAATGGCCTTTCTCCCCCATGCTACTGTTTCCTCCTCCACACCCCGATTCCAACTGCCCTGCCATGTGGTTGATTCTCACCCATCTATGAGGTGATCCTCAGGAATTAGCCTACATCCAATCAGGTCCTAGTGTTGGGGTAAACAACTCAGGCTCTCTTGATGTAGCATGGCACCTATCTTTTCCCATCAGGGATCCAGGGAGTGAGGTGGTCTTTTACTAGTTCAAAAGTCAAAAAGTCAAAAGTCACACCTCTACTATATTCTAAACTTGATAACTCCATCTTGGAAATGATTAATAACTTGAGATCTATTCTATGACATCAGCTGCTCGCCTTCTTACCTCAGCAGAAGCTTTACTGGCCTGGGCAGGGCTTGCCAGAGTGGACTGTGTTGTTCCCTGCCCCCTTTCCAGCTTTCTTTATTTCTAACTGTCTTATTAAACAGTATTTTTCTAGCTTTAAATTACACATGAAGCTATTCAGAGTATAAACATAGCCCTCCTCTGTTGCTATTAAAGGATAAATAATTTCATGCCACCTTTTATTTATTTTATTTTTATTTATTTATTTATTTATTTCCAACTTGTTATCCCGCCCCAATCGGGTCGAAACCCAACATAAACAAATTTAAGAAATACATAATTAAAGAAAACAACTCAATATACAGTATCCTCTTAATAGATTAAAAATATAAATTAGTACAATGTTAACAGATTAAGCTAAAAAAGATTAAACAATTCCCAGTTATTTCCAAGATATAAAATTACAAAGGTTATTAAAAACAAGGACCGGGTGAGGAGGTAAGAACAAGGGTGGCTGTCTCATCTGATAAGCCACCCAACATGAGATCCGGTGTTTTTGGATCCCCAAACTTGTCCTGCCAGCCAGGTTTTAAGGCCTTTCCAGAAGGGCAGGAGCTCTGTCTGTTGACGTAAATCAATAGGCAGGAGGTTCCACAGGGCTGGGGCGGTCATGGAGAAGGCCCTCCTTCTGGTGCTAGAGAGGCGAGCCTCTCTAGCTGATGGCATTACAAGAGAGCCTCTCCGATCCGCCCTGGTGGGACGGACAGACGTTCTTGGGGTGACACGGTCTCTGAGGTATCCTGGCCCACTACCATATAGGGCTTTAAAGGTAATAACCAGCACCTTGAATTGCACCCGGAGACATACTGGCAGCCAGTGCAGCTGCCGAAGCAGTGCACCCCATCACTACCCTAGCAGCCGCATTCTGGGCCAGCTGGAGTTTCTGAATGGTCACCAAGGGCAGCCCCATGTAGAGCGCATTACAGTAATCAAGTCTGGAGGTGACCAGTGCATGTGTGACCCTGAGCAAGGAGTCCCGATCCAGGAGTGGGCGTAACTGGTATATTACACGAAGTTGTGCAAAAACCCTCCTAGCCACGCCTGCCACCTGTTCTTCGAACAGTAGTCGTGAGTCAAGGAGGACCCCCAGATTACGCACCGGATCTGTCTGGGGCAAAACAGCCCCATCCAGAACCAAAGCTGGAAGCTCCCGGGATAACACAGGGCCCCTCACCCATAGCCACTCAGTTTTTTATTCAGTTGTAGCCCGTTTTCCCCCATCCAGACCCTAACAGCCTCCAGGCACCTGGTCAGGACTTCTACTGCACCGCTTGGGTCCCCACGGGCTGAGATGTACAGTTGGGTATCATCAGCATATTGATGGTACCTTACCCCGTGGGAACGGATGATCTCAACCAGTGGCTTCATATAGATGTTGAACAGGAGAGGTGAGAGTACCGAGCCCTGAGGCACCCCGTATTGGAGGAGCCTAGGGTTGGACCTCTCATTCTCCAGACATACCGTCTGGGTCCTGCCCCTCAGAAATGAGGAAAACCAGGCCAACACAGTGCCCTGGATTCCCAATCCTTGGAGCCTACCCAAAAGAATGTCATGATCGACGGTATCGAAAGCCGCTGAGAGATCGAGAAGAGCAAGGATGGAAGGATGGCCTCCATCCCGCTCTCTCCAGAGATCATCCACCAAAGCGACCAGTGCAGTTTCAGTACCATGTCCGGGCCTGAATCCTGACTGAAAAGGGTCCAGATAATCCGCTTTATGACACCTAACAACCTGATGGTGTTTGAGCAATGCTATTTTCCCCAGGATTCTCTGGATTCTGACCACGAACGCATGTTGCTACTTGAAATGAAAGTAAGAATGGGTATTTTATTCTGGTTCAGGTCCATGTCACTTTTGCATTTGCTTTGTAACTGCACATCATTGTGTCCCTTTGTTCTAATGAGTATATGACTTCCCTTTTTGAGTCGTCAGGAAATAAAGAAATCACAGCAAAGAGAAAAGGTTCTCCCCACAAGGAGTGCCTTCCTAGCTCAAGGAGTAATATGGATGAGTTACTGAGATGGCTGAAAAATTTGGACAAAATTTATTTATTTATTTATTACACTTGATACCCCGCCCCAATCGGGAGAACCCGACTCTGAGCGGCTTACAAAACACTAAAAATAAAAGTAAAAGCATAAGAAACAGTTTACTCCAATAAAACATCAGTTAAAAGGTCATCAAAATATTACCACAAAAATTAAAAACAGTACACAGTCCCACTTCCCGACCCAGGTTGGCAGTCCTTTAAATAAGCCACCTGGTAAGGGAACTCGTATTCCCAGGTCCCCAAACCTGTCCAGCCAGCCAGGTTTTCAAACCCTTCCGGAAGGGCAGGAGCTCTGTCTGAAGGCGCAGTTCAGTGGGCAGGAGGTTCCAGAGGGCCGGGGCGGACACGGAGAAGGCTCTTCTCCTGGTACAGGCGAGATGCGCCATTCTTGCCGAAGGAACAACGAGGGAGCCTCTCCGATCTGCCCTGGTGGGACGGGCAGATGTTCTTGGGGTGACGCGGTCTCTTAGTATCCTGGCCCACTACCATATAGGGCTTTAAAGGTAATAACCAGCACCTTGAATTGCACCCGGAGACATACTGGCAGCCAATGCAGCTCCCGGAGCAGCGGTGAGGCATGAGCATAACGCCCACACCCCACCACTACCCGGGCTGCCGCATACTCTCAACAGGAAGTAGAAGAATCTCCGCTTGCTAGGCCTAACTGTGTGTTATATCTGGTATTCATCTTTTCCTGCATGCTGTAACATAGTTATGCTTTGCTTTATTCTGGAGCTCAGGTGTGCTTCAACAGACCCAGTACAGCTACCTCACTTTTTGTGTTCCTGGCATCCGTTGGCTCTTCCACCAATGAACAGCCGAAGCCTGCTATGACAGTTCACCTGGCTGATACAAGTGGCCACAGCTACTTCCTTGGTGAGTGCATAAGTGATGACGTGGATTTTGACTATGTTAGTACGTAACGTTTTAGTTCCTTTTTTGCTGGTTGTTTTATGTAAGCAAAAAAAAAAAAAAAAGAACCTGATGTAATTAAAACAGATTGGATACAGGCACTGACATCCCAAAGAGCTGCAAGTTTTCCCTCTTTTCTTACTTAGCTGTAAGTGTTTTGATTATTGCTTTCATAGTGTATGTTGAATTTGATTTTGATGTTGGTTAAATGTATTTTGCAGTTTATACTATGTGACCCACAAAAAACTGTCCAGAGACGTCAAGAGTATGTAATCAATAGTTCTATATTATGTCTCTGACTATGAGCTGTATTATTTTGTACCATAGGTAGTAGCTTGGCTATTTGAATGTTTAAATGGAAGAAAGAATAGCAGCCTCGATCATACAAAACTAGTATGTCATGGGAATGTCTAGTCTAGATTGAGAAGTTGATTTTATAGATTACAGGCCACAGACCTCTACAGGCCACTGCCCCCTTAGCCAGTACTGGCCATGTGGGCTGTGGGATTCTGGAAATCATTACCTCAAAGGGTAACTTTTCAAGCTATTCTTGTAACACCTCAAACATTTTACAGCAACCGATATTGCAAGCAAAGAATGATAAAGATGAGAGAAGTATCCATGATCTCCTCACTGCAGTCTTGTTAAGAGCTTCTAAAGAGTCTGAGGGATTTCCTAGAACCCATGGTTTTCATTTGTTATAAAGCTATTGCTTATTAAGAACTAACTCAGTCTAGATTCAGAATAGAGATGCCAGTTCTCCCATGCTGGAATTTAAAACAAGTTTCTGGGGCTTGTTAGAACATACAGTACAGTAATACCTCGGATAACGCTAAGACTTGGTTCCACAAGTCTTGGTGTTATCCGATTTTTAGTGTTAAAATCCTATGGGATGGATCGGATAATGTTAAAGCTCCATAGAGATACATTGTAACCGCACAGGCTTTAGCGGTTGTTATCCGATCCATCCCATAGGACCTTAACGTTATTCGATCCAATTCTCCTCCCCAGATTACTTAACGTTATGCGATTTTAGCGTTATCCGAGGCAAACATTATCCGAGGTATTACTGTATCTCAAATTTGAGCTATCCTCTCAAATTTGAGTTATCTTTTATTTTATCAGAGTCAGAGGATAATTTCCCATCTTTCTTTTTCACTTTTTATTCCCTCAAATCCTCTTCCTGTGTGCAAAATACATTTCCTACTTTCCAGGCCCTTAGTTCAGTGCTGATGGTGGTAACAGTAGCAGTGAAGATGTGAGTTAAGAGATTTCTATGCATTCTTTGCCATGAATCAGTACTCTGAATGAAGGAAGGGAAGTGAGTAGGCTTACGGAATCAGAGGGATACCATTCTTTGAATTCTTGAATTGGACCATAGGATCTTTTCTTTGTTCTCTTGGGAATTGTCTTCCTCCTGGGAACTTGCAGAAATTGCTCCCTAAGTGAAAGAGAAATAAAGTTGATCTATTTTTAGTTTAGACTTTAGGTGGACTTCACCTTTGATCAAAAGTTCTTTTATTTCTTAATCATCCTCAGCAACATACGAGCTGTCATGTAAGCAAAACCCAATGATCATCAACATAACTGAAAACATTGCCTTCCGTCAAATCACCTCTGCCTCGTTTAATTTCTCCTCCATCTCTGTGGGCATCTCTGCAGTGGCTTTGCGAACACATTTGCCACTATACCCTTTTGATCCAAGCAACTGCCTTCCAGAAAATGAAGGACATGGCTGCCAGAGATTCAGGTAATGAAAACATTTTTAGCACTGTTAAAAATAGTAGTGCTGATACTATGGTGAAACAAAATTCAGCAGAATTCATTTTAAAAATCTAAATCCTGTGGGTTTAGGGGGAGAACACTTTCCCACATGTAAACATGTTAGCCTCATGAGTTGTGAGAAACAAATCTTAAAGTGTGATGGACATGTCATTGGTTGGACTCCTTTAGGGGGATGGCAAGAAGGTAGACCCTAGAGGGAGGAAATAAAACCCATGGGGAGCCATTGCTCCCTCTCTTGCATCGGGGAAGCCATGGGGAGTCTCACATATGGAGTGTGAGTATTCAACAGGCCATAAGGGCCAAAGCCAATTAAACTTTTCATTATTTTTGTATGTACAGTACTTTGAATGACTGAGTTTGCAAGTTTGATTTCCTATGCTATACTCATTTCTTTTACTTAATAAACCTTATTACATATAGATCCTTTGTGTCTATTGAATTGGGACTGGAGCTGACTGGACCATGCTGATAGTGGCCATGTTTATGCTACCTAACTTAAGTATTCTGAAATAATTGGTTCCCTGCACACTCGCTAGCCTGGCCAAGTGGTGCCAAGGGGAGCTCTGAAGGGCTGAGTTGCCCCACACGGAGGTGGCAGACACTGATGGTGAGAGGGCAGAAGGTGATATGTGACAGGAAGGCATGATTAAGATCTCTAGATAAAGAGGTCAACATCATGACACACACGAGGCATCCCTATCCTCTACCTTCCTCCTCAAACCGCCCAGTTTTGTGCCCACTGTCAACAATACCATCTGGCCATCTCTTTCTCTGTTGTCCCCTTCTTCTGTCCTTAACATTTCCCAAAATCAAGGCTTTCTCAAGTGAATCCTCTCTTGTCATTTGAGATCCAAAGTACTTTAGCTTCATCTTCACTATTTGACCTTCCAAGGAGCAGTCAGGGTTGATTTCCTTAAGAGCGAACTATTCGTTCTCTTTGCTGTCCAGGGTACTCTCAAAATTCTCCTCCAGCACCACATTTCAGAGGCGTCTATTCTTCTGTGCTCAGATTTCTTTATGGTCCAGCTCTCACACCCATACATTACAACCGGAAATACCATTACTTTGACTATGTGTACTTTTGTTTGCAAGGTGATGTCTCTACTTTTGACTATGTTCCCCAGGTTTCTCATCGCTTGCCTCCCAAGAATCAATCACCTTTTTATTCCATGGCTGCAATCTCCATCTGCAGTGATCTTTGATCCTAAGAAAGTAAAATCTGTCACTGCTTCTACTTCTTCCCCATCTATTCTCCAGGGACTGATAGGGCTGTTGCCATTATCTTGGTTTTCTTGATGTTGAGTCTCAAGCCAGATTTTCTACTCTCTTCTTTCAACCTAAGCAACAGCTTCTTTAAATCTTCTTCACTTTCTTCCATTAGGGTAGTATCATTTGGATATCTCAAATTATTGATGTTTCTCCCAGAAATTTTAACTCCAAACATTTGATTCCTCCATCCCTGCATTGCACATTATGTGCTCTGTATATAAGTTGAATGCAGTGCTGGCTCTTTGGCTATAAACAGAGATGAGCACTGAACCCCAGAGTTGGATATGACTGGCTTTTGAGGAAGGGTGACCTTTATCTTTACCTTAACCCTTAAGAGTGTGTCTGTACTATCAGCCTTTTAAAGTGGCTGTATAAACATATATGTTTACTGCATTTCTAATGTTATTGCAAGTCAGCCTCGAAAGAAGGGAATTCTGGCTGCCCTTCCAAAACTCTGGGATTCAATAGTCATGTGGTTGTTCAATAACCTTTTATTTCTTATAATTGGCTTGCAAAGCATATGTTCCCTCTCCCACTATTCAGAAAACTAATTTTGATTCTGTTCACTCTTGTCTCCACAGCTGCACCCAGAATACTTGTGGAGAGCAAGGAAGCTGTGTGGTGCCACATATTCTTCATGCTACTGTTGCCAATTGCAGTAGCAGCCATCAAGGGCACATGGTGTGTGCAATTACTTGTGAAAAGGGTTTTGTTCTTTATACCAGCCATGGGCAACTGCTGCGCCCTGGACAGGTGAGTTATATCATTCCAGATGCAGCCACTAAAAACAGGTTGACTTATCTTTTTGCCAATGTAATGAATTACTGCCATATACTTCTTCCCAAGACATATTTATATTTCTTGACTTTAAAGTTTTTTTAAAAAATGGTTACACCAACAGTGTTATTATAATGATCTTGATGAAGGTTTGATATGTCTTGGTGGAACTGATCGAATAACAAGTGAGTGTTCATTTTCTAAAATGTAGAACCTTCCAGTGACTCAGGGTTTCGGGCAGTTTTGTTTGAATATGATAGTGAATCCCTGTGCTATACACCATGAGTGAAATGAAGTGCCCTTTTCACTTTGACTTCTTTAAATGTAAGAACCAAGTAGAAATAAATCTGGCTCTTGTCATTTCTCCATTTCACAATTGAATAGGAAACACTTTGGCAGAAGGGACGCTAGTAGTAATGGAGAGGCAGATTGGCTGTTTTTCTGCAATGAGCCACGATAACTAAGCCATTGGTTGGTTTGAATCAGGAGTCATTACAGAAACATTACTAGATTTATAAGTCACTAAGACGCTGACTGGGAGGCGGAAGGTCAGCAGTTCGATTCCCGAGTACTGCAGGACGGAATGAGCTCCCGTCTCTGTCCCAGCTCCTGCCAACCTAACCGTTCGAAAGCAAGAAATTGCAAGTAGATAAATAGGGACCACTTCGGTGGGAAGGTAACAGCGTTCCGTGTGCTCCGGTGTCTAGTCATGCCTGCCACATGACCATGGAAACATCTGCAGAAGCAGACAGCGCTGGCTCTTCGGCTTAGAAACAGAGGAGCACTGACCCCTAGAGTCGGATACGACTGGCTTTCGAGCAAGGGAAACCTTTACCTTTATATTTAAACTATATTTCCATTTTCTGGCTCCCCATTCTTTGACTTACCCGACATAAGGGTATCCACATGTGGCTACTGCATTCAGGATTTAATTTCCTGTGAATCTTAACTGATGAACACAGGAACAGTAAACAATAGGAAAACCAGATGTGTAAGTTTTTATTACTGATCAAGAAAACATTAGTTTTGCCTTGAAACATCAGGGTGAGAACTGAATAGCACTTTGGATGTCAGAGAGCAGCAAACCTTCAGTGAAATTTGTAGATTCTGGTGTACTTTCATGACTTGCATAACAAGAATGAGTCCTGTACCACCATGAAACTGCAGAGTACATTACAGAAGATGTAGGATACTTTATACATCATATGAGGTTTACAGAATGCACCTTTTCATAGCTTAGATAAGGGGCAGGCAACCTGTGGCCCATGGGCCTGATCTGGCCCATGCTGTCAAATCTGGTCCCCACCTTGCTCCAGCTGCCACTGCTGGAATCCGCCACGGACTTGTTTATGGGTGTCGTAAATGCATTTACAACAGCCATAAACAGCAGGGAGACCACCAGTCCGGTCCCCCCAACTGTCTGAGGGAGCATGACCCGGCCCCCAACTTTAAAAGGTTGGCGATCCCTGGCTTAGATCTTTACCATGAGTTGAAGTTTTTTTAAAGTCTAAGCACAGCGGCAGTTAGGTAAAAGACATACATCATTTATACAAACAGGGTATGTTTTTGTTTACTGATCCTAATCTTTTTTTGTTACTCATCACTACTGATAAAGGATACTGATACAAGCCAGTAACATCTGGGGAACTGCATGTTTCATATGCCTACTCTAAACCTACTCTAAGCTAAGGGCAGCTTTCAATTTGCTTTACCAGCTTTCAAACAATCAACAGAAATTAGGGTTGATTTTCTTTTCTCAGAAAGAAATCCTCTTGACCTGCAATTATGGACATTGGGACAGATCTGTGACTTGTGACCCTGTTGATTGCCAGTTTCCAGATCAATCACATGTGCTTTATGCAGACTTTTCCTGTCCGAAAGGAACCACCTACCTGGAGCAATGCTACTTCTCCTGCATAAAGCCAGCAAAGCTTCAAGGTATCCTGCTGCTATTTAAGTCTGTTTCTTTCTCGGGGCAACTGTGGATACCAGAGTTGCACAAAATTCAGTTTATGGCTTTGTACTTTTTGTACTTCTACTTCCTGCATAACTTTTGAAAAAAATTACTTAGAATTTTTACTATGATGAGTAGCTGTGATTAGCTATTTCAGTCCCATTCAAAGGTACCATGTATTGTTGTATGGCCCCTCACAGGCTTGTTGTTTTGATGATCAGCAGTGTCTGAAAAGATTCCTGGATAAGCATAATCTATGGCAGGATTAGCTAGTTTGGAGCCTGAGTGGCTTAAATCTTTGAGACTACCCAGTACAGTCTTTCCATGCCAGCTGCATTAGTCCTTATGTCCTCACCTGTTCATCCTCAGCACTTAACCAGTCCCAGAACAAGGAACTCTCTTTGCACAACATATGAGGAAACCAGCAACATGGATTCATGCTTTGCTTGCACCTTCTACAACATGAGTTTGACATTTGCCAAATCTAAAGCATCTCAAACTCATGTTTTTGAAGAAGAATTAGACTAGTCTGTAGACTACTAGATGGCTCTTCCTGACCCATAATCATCTAATTCTGTCCCATGTTCTAAGTGGACTCTGATTCTCTTTCTCTTGTTTGGAGTCAGGAATGAATCAGCGGCTGATGTGCCTAGAAGATGGGCTGTGGTCCCTCCCAGAAGCTTACTGCAAGCTGGAATGTGACACTCCACAGCCAGTTGCCAATGCAAAGCTTTTGGTTCCTCGATGTTTGCAAGGGGGTCATGATGTGGGCTCTGTCTGCACCTATGAGTGTAAGCCTGGATACCATGTAGCAGTCACCACAAAAGAAAAGCCCCAAAAGTAAGTAAAACTATCACATTTTTCTTCCTGGCTTTGATTTATTCCCTGTGATGTCATCTTTCTCAATAATAATAATAATAATTTTATGTCAGAGATTACTCTGGGTTGAAAGGATTTTTAGGGGATGCCCGAATGAGGCTCCTTTCATGTTCTCAAGTGCAGTTCTCAGGTATAAAAACTTGACCTTCCAGTGTCCAGCTCAGCACCTTAAACTCTAAGTCACTTCTCCACCTTCAAAGTTGACTGTGCCAAAACCGAAAGGCCTTTGGTGCTGAGGCTGTAATTCATCCTCTACCTCCGTGTCCCCTAAACGCTGACAGCAGAAGAGCCCTATCAGGCTTTCATGGGAGAATTGGCCTCAGACTCAGGCGGCTCCTACCTCTCCAGCTTCTTCCGTTCTGGCCTCTCCTACTAGAGAGGAAGCCTTGCAAGCAGCCGTCACTACCTCAAGCTCTGAGGAGTATTCCTCATACTTTGAGTTGATCGAAAGAATAGCAGCTGCCCTAGACGTCGAATCAAAGAAGTCTAATCCTGACAAATGGTATGGCATTTTAGCAGGTGATGGTTGTCCTCCTGTGCAGATTGCTATGACTCCAGCTATTCTGGAAAAGGTACAACAGATTTGGGGAAATCCCATAACCAATCAAACCACTCCCAAATGGGTAGACAATATTTACAGGTTCAGATTCTTCCTCTCCCTTTCTATTTACTCAACCTCAACTCAATTTGGTTATTGTTGAGACAAACCAGTCTCACTACAAACTATGTTGAGACAAACCAGTCTCACTACAAACTATCTTCTGCTACAATGCCTTTGGCTAAAGACCAGAAGAAGACTGATGCCCTAGCTAAGAAACTCTATGCCACTAGACTGGCTAACTACCAGGGAGCACTGGGTATCTACAAGTGTTTTCTTTGGGACAAACTCACTCCTGTCCTCTCCTATCTACCTGAGGATAAAAAGTCCCTGGCCCTCACCTTGTCACAAGAGGCCATGTTGGCAGCTAAGCATCAAATGCTTGCAGCCCGCCATCTAGCCGAGGTATTTTCCTCATGGCTGCTGTTACTTTTCACAGACAGGCTTGGCTACAATCAGCTGATATAGCAGAATATACTAAGACTAAATTGGAGGAAATGCTCTTTGAGGGCACTGTCCTCTTTAACAGTAAAACGAAAGAGTCGTTCGATGACTTAACCAAGTGGAGAATGGCTGCAAAATGTGTTAAGTTGGGAGTCCATCAGATACCCTCCCAAATGTAGCGTAGACCTTACCGGAGAAGGCCCTTTCTCTACCACCAGCCTTTTCAGAGTTACCAGACTTATCAGGCCCCTCACAGAGAGTTTGGTCACCCAAACCCACCACAATGTCCATTCCCTCAAAACAGATTCAAGATACTGCAGCCTCCCTTTAGACAGGAGTGCCAGCCCAAACAGTGCTTCTGAAATGCTCAACCCAGGATCAGATCAGCCTTTGGCCCCCTCTTCCACTCCTCTGGCCCCATATTTCCATGTGTGGGATACTGTTACCACAGATTCCTGGGTATTACAAATTATCCTCCGTGGCTATGTAATAGAATTCTTCCATGAAGGACATGTTGAGAAGCACTACTGCTACCCCTGTTCTAATTCAGAAGGTCACAACTTTGCTTCGGAAAGAGGCCATACACAGGGTTCCTGTTTCAGACATCCACAAGGGATTTTACTCAAGGTATTTCTCAGTCCCAAAAAAGGACGGAGGCCTCTGACCTATTATGGACCTAAGGGACCTCAACAGCTTGATCGCTGTTAGAAACTTCCACATGGTTATCTTGCAGACCATTCTACCCTTTCATGGAGCATGGTTTACCACAGTGGATATGACAGACGCGCAATTTCATGTGGCTATCAGGGATGACCATCAAAAATTTCTGAGGTTTGTAATGTCCAGACCAGCATATGAATACAACAGATTTCCCTTTGGCCTGTCAATGGCCCCACAGGTTTTCACGAAATGTGTGGCTCCTGTAATCGCCTATTTCAGGACTTTGGGAATCCAAATTTACCCCTATATAGATGATTGGCTGGTCTTCTCCCAATCTGAAAGTTTAGTGGACCACAATATGAGTGTCATCCTATCCCTTTTGTCAGACCTTGGGCTCAAGGTCAAGGTCAAAAAGACCCTCCCTAATTACGACTAGTTCCATTCAACTTATAGGAACAGTCCTATATTCCTCCCTGGACAGGTTTCTTCTTCTTCTTCTCCAAGAGGAAACTGGCCACTTGTCAGATGACGTGGGCCATTATTATCATCATCATCCTCCACTCTGGACGGTTGACTGCCCTTGTGTTCCAAGAGCTCCTTGGCCTCCTTTGTGAGGCTTAGCACGCGACCTCTCCAGCAATGGCTTCTTTCCGTCTACGACGGACTGACACAACCTCAGTACAAAAGATTGTACCTCCCACCTGATCTAGCTCACCAGCTTGCTTGGTGGTTGGAGGAAGCCAACTTTTCTCAGGGACATCCCTTCAGGGACCCTCATCCACAGCTTCAGCTGACCACGGCTCATTCCCAGGGCTATCACATCAATGGGACCTGGTTCTCCAGAGAAAAACACCTGCACATCAACAAACTTGAGTTGTTGGCGATGTTCAAAGCCTTCAAGGCATTTCAAAACTCCCTAATAGGATAGATACTGCAAGTGGTAACGGACAATTCCACCACAGTGCACTACATCAACAGACAAGGGGGAATGCACTCATGGCACCTCCTTGCCCTGACTATCCAGTTCTGGGACTGGTGCATTCGGAAAGGATTTCCCCCCATAGCCATTCATTAGCAGATGCTCTGAGCAGATTCCACACTACAAAACCACGAGTGGGAGCTCAATCATCTGGTTTATCAGTCCCTTGTCCAGCAGTGGAGATTTCCATCATTAGATCTCTTTGCATCCCACCTCAATGAGAAGGTACCTCACTTTTGCTCAAGAGCAGGTAAAGATAGCAGCTCCCTAGGGGATGTGTTCTTGACCAGCTGGGCACATGGACTGATCTATGCCTTTCTGCAGCAGCACAAGGTGGTCTCTTTCCTGGCACTCCAGCCAGTTGATGCTATCTAGATTGCCCCTTAGTGGTCCAGGCAGACATGGTTTGCAACCCTCCTGAAGGTTTGCAGAGAGTACAGACATCTACCTAAAGACCCAGATCTGTTGTCTCTAGGTCCTCACAAATTACTTCACCTGGCTTTAGATGCTTTTCACCTGACAACTTGAGGAATTCTCCAGCAGTTCTAAATATACTGAAAGGATCTACCAAGCCTTCCACTCAGAAGGTCTATTCTTATAAATGGGCTAAATTTCAACAATTCATCCTGTCTGTTGGAAAATCAGCTATGTCTCCACACCTTTCCTCAGTTCTTGGGTTCCTCCTTTACCTGAAAGATGGACAGGTTGCACTTACCTGTAACTGTCGTTCTTCGAGTATGTTGTTTGTGAATTCACACTGATGGGTTCTGCGCTTGCGCGGGAGCCATGTCGGAGCTGGAAAGCTGATTGGATAAATTTGAATGGTTAGTACCACCCACCATCTCCACCCGCCCTTTGCGCCATTTCGCGCTTTCCGCCTCAGTTAATATTAAAGCTGTACAGAGGATAAAGCATCTCATCCCTGCAGCAGTAAGAGGGGAAGGACGGGTGGGTTGTGTGAATTCACAAACAACATACTCGAAGAACGACAGTTACAGGTAAGTGCAACCTGTCCTTCTCCTTCGTGTTGTTTGTGAATGCACACTGATGGGTGACTAGCAAGCTCTCTTACCTGGATGGTGGGTAGCTGGTGCTGTGGTGAGATGTGCCGCCTGGTGGAGATGTGGTCTGGTCTCAGGATACACTCGAGGGTCAGGAGGTCATCATGGCATTGAAGCGCGAAGACCTGCTGTCAAGACCAAGCGTCCCAGCCTGGAGTCGGGAATGGCTCTGGTGTCCAGTCTGTAGTGGTTGACAAAGGTGAGTGGCCTGGACCACGTTGCGGCTTTGCAGATGTCTTCCATGGGGATTCCCTCCAAGAAGGCAGTGGAGGTGGCCATGGATCTGGTGGAATGAGCCCTGACGTGGGGTGGTGGTTCCCTCGATGTCAGGCGGTAGGCCAGGTAGATTGTCTCGCAGATCCATTTGGAAAGGCATTGGGCAGAGAGCGCGTGGCCTTTGGATCTTCCGCCGTAGGCGCCGTTTGGAGGCCACGGATGCGTGATCGGCCTTCCGTTTGGAGGTAGCCCGCGATGTAGGATCAGGCGGGGGTCCAATGGTGGCGAGTACCTTGTCGGTGATTTTCTCCGTCATGGCCTCCAAGAGCGGGGACAGCATCTCCAGGGTGAGGAAGGGCTGTGCGGCGGTCTCCGATCCCCGTTCATCACTTCTCCCGTCGGGAAGTAGAGATGCCCCCCGTGGAGGTGGTGCCGGGGGGGGTCTCTTGGTGCGGCGGAATGCCCTCTGACTCCGCCTGCGACGCACGTGGAGGTGATGGTGGTGGCGATGTAATGGCGGCCACGAAGATGGCGGAGGCTGGGGAAGCAGAAGGAGACGGCCGGTGTGCTCGAGGTGTGGGAGGTCGGGAGGAAGAGTGTTTCTTATGTTTTTTCTTTTCCTCCTTCTTCCATTCCTCCTTCTTCTTCTTCCTGAAGAGCTCGACGGTGGTGAGCTTCTTGGTGGCTGGCGGTGCCGAAGAGGACGTCTCTTGGCGGGCCTCCGTTGGGCGGCTTGGGCCTTGTGGTGCTAGGGCGGACTCCATGAGGTGGGCCTGCAGTCGGTTCCTCCGGTTCTTTAAGGCAACCTTGGAGAACTTCTTACAGGCTGAGCACGAGTGCACCGGATGGTCTTCGCCCAGGCAGATCAGGCACTTAGAGTGGTTGTCGGTGCTCGGGATCTTGGCCGAAAACGAAAGGCACTTTTTGAAGGCCGCCGACGATGCCATCCACAGTGGGGTGGCGAAGGGCTAGAAGGGGGGATCCCCTTCGCGGCTCTTCTACTTTCTTTTCTTCTTCTTCTTTTTTTTTTTTAAACAAAAAAAGGTACTGGATAAACCAGAAGTATAGGTCCTGAAAGCTATCCCGGATTAAACAACCGAGCAATTCGGTAGTGAGGGAAAAACGGGAGAGCTCTCGATCAGGCTCCTGCTGTAGCAGCGGAAAAACAAGAACTGAGGCGGAAAGCGCGAAATGGCGCAAAGGGCGGGTGGAGATGGTGGGTGGTACTAACCATTCAAATTTATCCAATCAGCTTTCCAGCTCTGACATGGCTCCCGCGCAAGCGCAGAACCCATCAGTGTGCATTCACAAACAACACGAAGGAGAATCAGGCTTATGCACGTCCTCACTTAGGGTTTATTTGTCAGCAGTTATTTCATTCCAACCTTTTGACTCCCCTGCTAAGCAGTTCTTTAAGCACCCTAGTCTCAATAAGTTTCTGAAAGGTTTAAACCTTTACCCTGATGTGCACAGGCCGCAGCCCCAATGGTCTTTGGCTTTAGTTCTACTACAGTTGACCTCGAAACCATTTGAACCTATGGCCATGACTGGTCTCCATCTCCTTGCCTTTAAAACAGCTTTCCTCCTAGCAATTACCTCAGGCCGCAGTGTCAGTGAGCTGGCTGCTCTCTGATCTGACCTACTATACACTCAATTTTTTTCCTGACAAAGTGGTTCTGCATATGGACATTTCCTTTTTGCCTACAGTTGTGTCTGCCTTCCACCTTCAGCAGCCCATTATTCTTCCAACCTTTTCCCCCTCTCCAACTTAGGAGCTGGAAAGAACACTACATACCTTGGATGTTAAATGTGCTCTAGCCTTTTATTTAGGCCACACTAAGGACTTTAGGCGGACACAAAAACTTTTGATTTGCTGTGGTGGATGGGGACATGGTCTCCCGATTTCCTCTCAGTGCCTTTGTAGAGGTTATCATAGATTGGCTCAGCGGGACCCTCCTGAAGGTCTCCGTGCTCATTCCACTAAAGCTTTCTCCACGTCCTCTGCATTTGCAAGAGGAGTTGCCCTGCACGACACCTGTCAAGCTGCAACATGGTCTCAGCCCCTCCACTTTTGTGAAGCAAGTGACAGGTGACATTTGCAGCTGGGTTCTTTGCTCAATTCTGCAATGACATCCCTCCATCCTGTAAGTAAGCTTGCTATTCACCCTTTAGTGTGTATACACAGGGACCATGAAAGAAGGACAAGTTGCTTAACCCGCAAGTGCAGTTCTTCGAGTGATCACCTGTGCATACACACGTCCCATCCTACCTCCCCATTCATGTCATTGTATAGCTCTGTGATGGTGAACTTTGGCACTCCAGATGTTCTTGGACTTCAATTCCCAGAAGCCCAAGCTGCCTGTGAATCTACATGAATGGGTTTACTGCGATTCATCTGCCCCGCGCCACCCTCGTTGCTCCTGGAAGCAGGAGTAAAATGTGCCCGTATGGGATAGATTTTAAATTCTAAGCCTGAGAAGATCTGACTTCCACACATGAGCGTGGAATAACCCATTAGTGTGTATGCACAGGAGACCACTCGAAGAACTATACTTTTTGTCCCCCCCCCCCCCAAATTTTCAAATGACTATGAATAAGATTTCATTTCTGACATCTTGCATCAAGGCATCATTCCGGCTTTTCCACCAGTTTCAGCCAAACTGCTATGAGCTCACTTTCTGCATTACTGTTTTAGAGTTAAAATTCTGTGACCATAACTCCATTACTATTGAATTTCCTTTAGTCTATTTCTCTGTTTACATTTTCTTTTTACTACTTCAAATGCAATTTTCAAAGATTTGTTTTTAAATGTGTACATATGCTTTTACACATACTTGTATTCTCCTCTCTCTCTGACAGAATTTCCAATGAAATTCTTTGCTTGCAAAGTTTCTATTGGCACAACTGTGCATTTCTAAGCCCTAAATTTTTCCTGCCAGCCAGCTTTCGTCCAAGTACAAAGCTAAGAATAGAAGATAGTGAGGATTATATGTTATTCTGCTCACTACATAGTGAATTATACCACTATTTTGCAACAAAAGCGTACTCCAAAATCTCATAGAATTTTTTTCTCAGCCATTCTACTTACATCCTGTTTATTTGTTGATAACATGGTGTGAATTTTGGACCAGATGCAGTATCAATGCATAACGCCTTAACAAACCAAGTGTCCCTACTTTCTACACTCAATAGTTATGAGCTTTAGTTTTAATTCCTCATAATGATTTACTGTGCTTTAGATATGTTGGCTTTAATGAGGCATTGTTGGAAATTGAAATGATAGCTTCACTAGAGTGTTGCTCTATGTCACCATGAGCCAGAGATAAATACTAGTGTAAAGCCAAACCAGTCCACTCAGCAGTAGGTGCCAGGTTTGGGTATAAGTGCCATGGTGAAAACCAGGCCTGAAAGATAAACAGACTTCCGC
Source organism: Furcifer pardalis (assembly GCA_030440675.1). Lineage (NCBI taxonomy): Eukaryota > Metazoa > Chordata > Lepidosauria > Squamata > Chamaeleonidae > Furcifer > Furcifer pardalis. The sequence goes on from CP126891.1 coordinate 156,395,125, forward strand.
CATCTATGTGCTGGTCCAGCAACTTGAGCCACAAGAACCTTAGATTTTACCAGATTTCCTTGCAGCTATTTGATACATAGCACTGAGCTCTTTGCTTCCCCAGATGCACAAACAGAAATCAATATCAGTAATAGTAAGCAGGGCAGAAGGACTGGATTCAGTACTGGAAGTACATCCAGTCTGTGGAGAAATATTTTATTATTAATATAGCATAGCCAATTTAGCAAATGGAATAGTAAGTTTGTTTGGAGAATTTTGTTTTGAGAATGCAAACATGCCAACATAAAAATGATAATTTCCTAAACTGTATTTAGATAAATATTGGCTCTTACAAAACAATGCTGTTGTCAGAATACACAGCATACCTGAAGTGCTTGGGCACTTGTCTCATAAGCTGTTATGACAGAGATTCTGCTGCGACACTGGCGACAAGGTTATAGGCAGTGAAGAGCAGCAACATGCTCGCACCAGTCCGCCAGAACCGGTAGTAACTTTCCCCAGTGTCCCGGAGAACCGGTAGCAGCTTTAGGGGGAACCACCTCGGGGGCTTACCTTTTGCACCTGTTCCACCACTGCACATGCAGTGTTTTACAAATCTGCACCATTTCGTGGCTTGGACTGTGTATTGCCTTGGATTCTGCAGTATGTAAATATTGTTCTTTGTGCAAGAACAAAATCCCAGTGATTGACAACCATGATATTTGTGGTTTTTGTTTGGGGGGAAACCACCAGCCAAATGCTTGTGTTCACTGTAAAAAATTCACTCTACTTTGAAAAATCGAATGCTAGATTATCTGATTTTTTTGTGGCATACTTCTTTAAAACCGCCTGAGGAATTCACACCCAAAATGCAATCCACCGTTTCAGCCTTGCAAGTTAAGGCTGAGAAAATGGAGTCTCCTAAGCAGCTTAAGGAACCTTAGCAGCACAAGTCCAAAGACAAACCTGTGGTTAGCTCCCCTTCCACTCCTGTGGCCTCGACTGCAGAGTCCTCTGCCCCAGAGCCATTGTATGATTTTTCTACACCGCAATGACCTGTGGGTTTGCCGCAGCCTTCCCCTATTGATTTGGACTTGGATGTACCCTTGCCATGCACCCAGACCCCACCAGTGGAGTTGCCTAATTTACCAACTCTAGCAGCCTCTCAGATTTCCCCTAGGAATAGGGACAAAAGTTCTTTTCTTCTGCTTCTCCCCCTAGGCCACAGGTTCTGACACAGCAGGAAGTGAAAGTAAAGTCTGCTCATATTTATTTATTTTTATTTATTTATTTAGATTTATTATCCCGCCCTAATCAGGCGAACCTGACTCTAGGCGGCATATGGTACCTCACCGCTCACAATCCAAAGCCAAAGGACTTTGCCTACCCTTATCAGCATGGATGGCCAGGACAGTAGTCACTATAGAGCAGACCTGGAGCCTGATGCTTGTGGAGGTTCCCCTCTTACTAGGGAATCCCACCCTCTGGCACATGGTTGGGACAGATCACCTTTCTTGTGTCCATTGAGACCTATGGCTCCAATGAGTGGCAATGCTGCCGACCCTGGATTTCACCACATGTAGGGGCATTATGAGCCAGTCTCTGAGCATCCCTGCACTTGTTGCATGACTGTGGCTCCTATGGGTCAGACCTCATCATGTTTTGGGTCTCGATGCCATGATCATCGGCTTCATTTCAAGCACCAACTACAGTTCTTCGACTCCAAAGACCACGGGCACGTTGCAGTTCCGAGCCGTGCCATGCCGTGCCGCATCGTCGGCTCCGAACCATTATGGCTCCAGCTAACCCAGGCCTGCACCAGCATCTGACCACATTCAGATTCTCATGCTTAGCCCTTACGACTCCAATGAGCCAATAGGGTTTCCTAGATGGTCCGGATCTCGTTCTCCCCAATTGGTCCAGATCTCGTTCTCCCCTTCATTGGGACGGGCTTGTTCCATAACTCAGCTGATGACTCCATTGATGACTTAACTAAAAAGCATCTGATGGGTAAGACGGTCTACCAGGGTTCCAAACAGTCTCAGCCTTTTCAGTCTCAACAGACATTCTGCAGGCAGAACTGGAAGTGGTCTTTTCAATATCAACAGTCAAATTACCAGCCATACCAACCTAACAACAATTCTTTTCAAACCTCACAGAGACAGTCGGGATGTGCTCACCAACGCACCCCCCCTCAGAGACAAAGAGTAGGCAGCTTTCCTTTCAACAAGACTGGCTGTCCGCTAAACATTTCTGAATTTCCATTGCCCAGGAGTCCCTCCCAGCCTGGAGTCACATCTTGTCACTCTATTGTCGGCATGCTGCTACAGGTGGCAATAGATCACCACAGACTTCTGTAAGATTACATTTGTCCAATCTGCTTTGACTTTTATTCTTGTATTGAGCAGCGGGTTGTGCTCGATAGCCTAAAAGGCCTCTTCCAGCTCAGTTATTTTTTGATTCTGTTAACATTAACAGATTTTTCTGCATATTTTCATAGTATTCTGACAGTTTAAAAAACATGATTTTGTTTTCATCCAGTTTGCCAGGAAATATTTCTCAGCCTCTTTTTCTATGTTACTCCTTAGAATGCATGTGCTTCCTGCCATTGGCAGATAATATGAGCTCTTGGGCTAATTTATTGCCATTGGCTGCTGCAAAGATGCACTTGGGACAGGTCCCGTCTCCTCTGCTATATGGATTGTGATGCTTTCAAAAGTGACAGAAAGCCTGCACCTCAAAATACCTCAATTCATACATCTTCTCACAACTTTCAAATTTCAGTCTTTAAATGCTTAAAGGCTTTTATAACTTTCCTGATTTTTCAGTTATTTTTTATTTGTCTTCATTGGTAATCCTAAATAAATGTCAGTTTTGTAGGATCAGAAGTAGTAGTGGTGGCTCTGTTACAAAGAAAGGTTTGCAAGCAGGTTTTTTCTCTTTCCTAGACTGCTTGCTCTATCCTTTCCTCTCAGGAAACTGGCTTTTTAGTTGGCTACAGCCTCAATAGAGCCATTTGGAGAGAGCAAAAAGCAGAGGCCTGGTTTCCTGTGCTTGAAAAATGGGGGCAGGGTATCAAATCAACTGCTGCTTTTAAGAACAGAGCCTGGCATACAGACCACGATGCCATGAACATTTGAATGCATCCCTGAAGAAAACAACCTGGCTTGAAGAACATGCCATGAAGTTTGCCTGAAGAAGTGACCTTGGGTCACAAAAGCTTACAGTGATTTTTTAATTTAGTGACCTAGGAAAGGTATCACCTTCTACTTCTGCATATGTTTTATGCATGGATCACATAGCTGACTTTGCTAATGTATGATATGCGTACTAAATTGATATTTTGTGGACATAATCAGCTGTTAGGACTGCAGTGGCTCAAGTGGCTAAGACGCTGACTAGGAGGCGGAAGGTCAGCAGTTCGATTCCTGAGTACTGCAGGATGGAATGGTCTTTGTCTCAGCTCCTGCCAACCTAGCAGTTTGAAAGCAAGAAATTGCAAGTAGATAAATAGGGACCACTTCGGTGGGAAGGTAACAGCGTTCCATGCGCTCCGGTGTCTAGTTATGCCTGCCAAATGACCACAGAAATGTCTGCAGAAGCAGACAACGCTGGCTCTTCGGCTTTGAAACAGAGATGAGCACTGACCCCTAGAGTCGGATACGACTGGCTTTCGAGCAAGGGAAACCTTTACCTTTAATCAGCTGTTGGATCCTGTTCTCCTGCATGTTTGCATGTAAAACCCTCTAACTTGTGTGTTAAATTTCTCAGAGTTTGTTTGCTTCCTTAGAAATGGGTACTATTTTAGGGTAGCAGAAGTGGAAGGGGGTAACAGTGCCAACCAGTGGCTGAATTCCCTGAGGAAGTATTACAAATGAACGACTTTTTAAAACTCATCTTTTTGTATTATTTTACCCGAATCTTTTTTCATTACTACATGGATGTTGGAGGCAGAGAGTGGAGCATTGTGAAGAATTTCTTTTGTAGGTTCAAGCTGAAATTCTCTGTAATGCAGCATTCTGTGCCCAGGGGAAAAGTGACTGAGAAGTCCTCACGCCTGCCACTGAAGCCTTCACCTGAACTGCCATTCAATAATATCTTTCTTGTGTAAATGGAGGTACCAGTGAGCTCAGGGCTAATAGTTGTTGGTAGATTTATCTTCTGTTATTTTGTGCAATCTTTTTAAGCCAGAAAACAAGGGATGAATAAAGTTACTTTTATTGTATGCTGAAGTGCTGAGAACAGAGACTGAAATGGGCCTTTGAAGGATCCATCAGGTAAAGCTGCTTTGTGTCCTCACTGTAGGGGGAAGTTAAAGGAGACACAAAGCAGGCCCAGTTCTGATGCTGCTGGGAAAATATATGCATCAGGACACTTCTTTTACTCTCCTGAGGAAAGCTTTGTGGACCAGTCCAGCTTCCCACCAGCCCTTCTGAATGTCTTTGTCCTTGTTCTTTGTTGCTTTCAAATATGAAGATTCCATTTAGTTGCCACCGGTAATGATCATGAAAAGCTGATTCCCTAGCTACAACAAAACTTGTGTTTTCAGAAATGGGGGCCCTCTATTTTCTCCCATCTTAGTGTAATCTGATGCCTACATATCAACCATGAATTCTGAGTCTTGCTTTCTCCATTTGAAACTTGAGTTTCATTGCAGTCCTTGTGGCTAAAAACATTTCACTAAAATAATTTTCTATACTGTTGCTTCCTTTATTTATTTATTTTTTAAAATACCTGTTTGATGATGAATCCTGGAAAATTTAAAAACACACATGCTGCTGTGGAATTTTGTTGACCTTAGTAAAAGTTTTGTTCTTGCCATAAAGCTCTTACTGGATCTGAGTTGGTGGACTTGAGGCTCTTATCTGTTCAGAAGATGTCAAGGGTCAGTCTCTTGCTTATTTCTCTCAGTGTCCACTGCTGCTTCTCACCTTATCTTAGGTGGAGTGACAAAAGCCATTCAAGAACATTTTAAAACAATACACTGGTCTGGAAGCATCTTTAGATTGTCTATGGTAACAGGCTAGAATTCCTTCAAACTGTCCTAATAATTTTGTTGTTCGGTCGCACAGTCGATTCCGACCCTCTGCGACCCCATGGACCACTGTCCGCCAGGCACTCCTGTCTTCCACCATCCCCCTCAACTCACTCAGCTCTGCGTCCACTGTCTCCACGATACCATCTAGCCATCTCATTTTGGGCCGCCCCCTTCTTCTTTTGCCCTCCACCTTTCCAAGCATCAAGGCTTTCTCAAGTGAATCTTCTCTTCTCATTTGATGTCCAAAGTACCTTAGCTTCATCTTTATTATTTGACCTTCTAAGGAGCAGTCAGGGTTGATTTCTTCTAAGATTGACCTATTTGTTCTCCTTGCTGTCCAGGGGACTCTCAAAACTCTCCTCCAACACCACATCTCAAAGGCGTCTATTCTTCTGCGCTCAGCTTTCCTAATGGTCCAGCTCTCACAACCATACATTGCCACCGGGAATACCATTGCTTTGACTAGACGAATCTTTGTTTGTAATTTGATGTCTCTACTTTTCACTATGCTCCCCAGGTTTCTCATCGCTTGCCTCCCAAGAATCAGTCGCCTTTTTATTTCATGGCAGCAATCACCATCTGCAGTGAGCTTTGATCCTAGGAAAGTAAAATCTGTCACTGCTTCTACTTCTTCCCCATCTATTTTCCAGGGACTGATAGGGCCTGTTGCCATTATCTTGGTTTTCTTGATATTGAGTCTCAAGTCAGCTTTTGCACTTTCTTCTTTCAACCTAATCAGGAGCTTCTTTAGGTCCTCCTTACTTTCTGCCATTAGGGTGGTATCATCTGCATATCTCAAATTGTTGATGTTTCTCCCAGCAATTTTGACCCCAAATTCTGATTCCTCCATCCCTGCATTTCGCATTATGTGCTCTGTGTATAAGTTGAATAAGCAGGGTGATAAAATGCAGCCTTGTCTTACTCCTTTTCCTATTCCAAACCACTCAGTCATTCCATTTTCTGTCTTAACTGTGGCTTCTTGATTCATGTACAGATTTCTCATGAGGCATATAAGGTGTTCCGGTATTCCCATCTCTTTAATTGCTTGCCACATTTTGTTGTGGTCAACACAGTCAAAAGCCTTAGTGTAATCAATTAAACAGAAGTATACTTGTTTCTGATATTCCTTTTTTTCATGATCCATCTTATGTTGGCGATGTGGTCTCTAGTCCCCCTGCCTCTTCTGAAACCCGCCTGCACTTCTGGTAATTCTCTCTCCACATACTGTTGCAGTCTGTCCTGTATTATCTTGAGCATCACCTTACTAGTGTGAGGGATGAGCGCAATTATTCGATAATTTGAACATTCTTTGGCATTACCCTTTTTGGGGAGTGGAACGTATACTGATCTTTTCCAATCCTGTGGCCATTGTTGTGTTTTCCAAATCTGCTAATAATATTTGGGTTTAAATGTCTGGCTGTGATTTCCAGCTTCATGGTAATGGTAGACTTGGAAAACATTGTTTTGGCTTGCTCCTCATGGAACAGCTAACATACCTCAAATATTATAGATTCTTGTTTTCCCCATTTTCCCTAAATTATATACCACCTTCTTGTCTGGTCAGACATTCCGCTACAGTAATGGAGTAGACTGTACATCCAGTGACTCAACGCCAAGTATTAACTAACCTGACTCCTGGCTACCAGGTGGATGAGCCCTTTTGGGTGGGGTGATGGTCCCCTTAGTGGAGGAAGTGCCACTGGAAACCATACTGGGCCCAATAGCAAAATGAGCTAAGGAGGAACCACTTTACTACTCTGATTCCCAACGATCATGGAAGCAGAAGAGGCCATGCCATATCAACTGGCTATGAAGGCACACCTTGAGAATATCCTCAAGGCTGTGGCAGTCCTTTGCAGTCCTGGTGTTAAATCCTGTATGTCTCATTTCATATGTGCCACAGGAGATTGTTCCAATATCATAGTTTGTGAGTCACTTCATGCCCAGTGGCATTTTTTCCTGCTTGCCTTGGAGGGTGAAGGTGGTCCAGAACCAGCCAGCCTCCAAGATCAGGTCTCCTGGCATCAAGTTGCAGCCGATGATGATGCTCTACCACTTATGGGGTGGTATATAAATGTAATTCCCAATTGCTGAATTTCAAATATTAAAATATTGATGAGTAATCTTTAAGTCTGTTTTATTCTTATTCTAATCATTCAATTGTATTGAATTATTTTAATATGTTTTAATTGCAAGCAGTTTTTGTTCCCTTGCTGGGACTTAAAAATAGGCAAGGATACCAAATACCTAAGAGGCCAAATATAAGACTAGTAGATTGAGAGACTCGATAGTTCATAACTTGTGCATCCTTGATTAGAAGAAGCTTCTCTGCTAGGAATGGAGAGAATAATAGGAACACCTTCTTCTTACAGAGAGACTGCATTTTTCCTTGCTCTTTATTCAGTCATTCAGCTATAATTTATTAAGTTATTCAGCTATAATTTATTCTATGGGAGTGAAAGCATATTCCGTTGCACTCCAAAAATATCATCTCTACATAGTCATTGATTCAGAGAGCAGATACCATTTCTTAGACCAAAGAACTAGTCTGCTGGTGATTGTCAGTGAAGGTTTCATAGCCGTTCCTTCATGGGGTCAGAGTGGTCTTCTATTGACTGTGGCACATTAGTTATTTTGGTAAAAATGCCTTCCTTGACGCTATTAGGTTTATAGGTCATTGACAAAGATGACACAGTGAATAAATGAGTTTTTCCACTCCTACTTTTCCTTACAGAGTATTCGAACTCCAGCAGCTGGAGCATTTCAATAACCTTATATGCTATGTTCTGTTTTCAGGCAAAAGAATAGAAGAATCTATTCTCTACTAGACAGTTATTGACAGTATGAACAAATTCCACAAAATGACAAAAGACCTGGAGAGGACCAACTTAGCTTAGGACATTTTTCAAGAGTTGAAACTGTATAGTTTCAGGATATTGAGAGGCGAGAAGAAAAGGTTACCTACCTGTAACTATAGTTCTTCGAGTGGTCACCTGTGCATTCATACATCCCACCATACCTCCCCTATTGTAGAGCTGTCCTAGCCTAAGGCGGTGATACAAATGGAACTAAGGAGCAAAGGGTAGGCCTCTGGGACTAGGCACGACAGGATAGGGTTTCTTCTAGAAAGAAAAAACTAGCTTGGAAGAGCCAGCCTATCACGCATGCGTGCAAGCAACCCATTAATATGAATGCATAGGTGACCACTCAAAGAACTACGGTTACAGGTAGGTAACCTTTCCTTTCTTGAAACTGGGAAGGTATGTATATAGGAGCATGTGTCTTAAATGAAGAATGAGTTTTATGGTTCTGAGTTGTAGTAGAAACTGAGCCAGCCCATGGCAACCCATCTTCTTTAAATTATTCCTTTTCTAGACAAAGGTCTTGGGGAGAAGATGGCTTTGGCAGTGAATGGTCTCTTGTGCTCTCCAATAGCCTGGAGCGACCAGAGTTTTCTGAATGTCTGGAAAGCTCACTATTATTTATGACAAGATTGTACCATGGCACCTCTCTCACAAAACGCTCCTCACTATGGCAATTATTTCTTCACCCTAGGTGAATAGCCAAATGACCGGTGTTTTATTGTGCTTTTCATCTTCTCTCACCATCCAGAAAACTGTTAAATATTCAGTGTCTTGAAAGTGGCTTCTGGGAAGAAGGCAGCTGTGTTCCTGTGGTATGTAAGCCACCACCACCGGTATTTGAGGGGATGTACAGTTGTACCAATGGATTCCAGCTTGACAGCCAGTGTGTTCTTAGTTGTGGCTCACACAGTAAGAAGGTAAGGAGCACTTGGTAAAATGGCTAGTTTCAAAATAGCTGAGAGCCTCTCAGATTTCTGTTAGAAGGAAGGCCCAGGCATATGTCAGAATTCATGCTTTAGTTCTGCAAAGTTTTGTCTTCGTTTTATTTTTTCATAAAGTGCAGCCTCTGCAATAATGAAAAGTGAAGGAATACTATACAGTACTTTACTTTGTTTCTCTAACAGCAGGACATAAAAATCACATTACTACTACTACTACTACTACTACTAGTAGTAGTAGTAGTTGTAGTTGTAGTTGTAGTAGTACTACTAGTACTACAACTACTAGTACTAGTACTAGTACTACTACATTTGAATGCCGCCCACTCAACAATGCTACTGCTCACTGATCTATCTAGAATATTTACTATCCTTGGTTCTATACTAATTACTAGTGAGGAATAGGTTTTAGACCAATGTATGAACTGGAAACATGAAGAATATACAAAGACAAGTGCACATACAGAGATCCTTCTGTTTCTCTTCTATCATCTGAGAATTAAAATTGGTTAGCTAGCAGTTCTAACAACAGGATATTTTCCCTCCTAGTTCAAGTTTCTAAGACCAGTCAAACTACAGGCACCCTAAAATCACAGCAAAATGTTTGGGTTGATCTAGTGAACTATATACAGTAATACCTCGGATAATGCTAAAACTTGGTTCCACAAGTCTTGGTGTTATCCGATTTTTAGTGTTATCTGATCCATGTTAAAATCCTATGGGATGGATCGGATAACGTTAAAGCTCCACAGAGATACATTGTAACCGCACAGGCTTTAGCGGTTGTTATCCTATCCATCCCATAGGACCTTAACGTTATTCGATGCAATTCTCCTCCCCAGATTACTTAACGTTATGCGATTTTAGCGTTATCCGAGGTAAACGTTATCTGAGGTATTACTGTACTGGGCAATTGACTACGGAGTGGCTTTGCTTGTGGTTCCTCTGTCATGAAGGAATGGTCCTGGATTTCCTGTTTTTCCTTTAAAACATTTCATTTTATGCTTTAGTTCCCTGTCCTTTGCACTAAAGATGGTTTGTGGTCGGAGGAGTTTAAACTGTGTGAAGAACTGCAAGGGGAATGTTTGCCACCCCAAGAATTTAACTCAGTGGAGTACAAGTGTGAACAAGGTTATGGAATTGGTAAGAATCCATTTCCTATCATCCCCTTTCCCTTTGCTCTTCCTGTTTCCCTTTGTTCTGATCTTTGAAATAAGGCTCTCCCCTCTCAACTAGGTTTGCTATTGTCTCCTGAAATTTAGAGAGCCAATTAGTCAGCAATGATTATATTTATTCAAATTAAGTATGGAAGATATCAACAGGGTGAGGAGCCATTTTGCAGATATGCTAGCAGCTTTGAGGGCAGCATTCACAGAGAGATGGAGTTAAAAAAGTCTAACATGCATATTTATTTTTATTAATCAAATATTAGAAATGTGATTATATACTGTAAATATTACTACCATGAATTTTTTTTTTTATCAGAAAAAAAAATCAGGTTACGTAAAAACAACTACCGTTTTTAACTGAGACAGTACCTTTGCACTGGGAACTGCAGTGGTTTAGTGGTTAAGATGCTGAACTTGAAGACTGGAAGGATGGAGTTCGAGACCCAAGTACTGCATGACAGAGTGAACTCCTGTCTCTGTCCCAGCTCCTGCCAACCTAGCAGTTCAAAAGCAAGAAATTGCAAGTAGATAAATAGGGACTAGCGGTACCTGGGTGGGAAGTTAAACAGTGTTCCATGCACTCCGGTGTCTAGGCTCCTAAAAGGCCGTGTGTAGGAAGAGGGCCTTCTCGGTGACGGCACTAAAGTTGTGGAATTCCCTTCCAGTGGAGCTGCGTCTGGTACCATCTCTCCATATGTTTAAATAGCAATTGGAAACTTCTCTCTTTAAGGAGACCTTTGGCAATATCTTACCAACGGCCGATTGTTAGGCATTTTATTCTGCCCCATTGCATCCAAAATAGGCTTTCTTATTAGGGTGTTTGATGGGTTTGTATGCAAATTCTGATATTTGTGCTAGTTTGTATTTTTTAGTTTTATGCTGTAAGCTGCCTTGAGTAGGATAGTTTTTCCTAGAAGGGCAGGATATAAATTTAATAAAATAAATAATTAAATGTCTGCCACATGTCCACGGAAATGTCTGCAGATGCAGACAGTGCTGGCGCTCTGGCTATAAACAGATGAGCACTCAACTCTAGAGTTGGATACGACTGGCTTTCGATCAAGGGCGACCTTTACCTTTGTACTCCTAGGGACCAAACCTTGGAAACCTTGGATTCATTGTTCAGCGAGGAGTCTGCACATTGGCTGATGTCTCCATGGCAAAAATTCACACATGCAGATGGACTTGAGAAATCAAATCCATTTGCATGCAGTTTTTAAAGCCATTTAGATATCACGTCACCTGCTGGCTAGGCGGACCAAAATATGTTTTAAAAATTGAAAAATGGGTCTATACAGGGTCCCAAGGGATTGTGTCCCTCTCAAAACATAGTATAAGTACTCAAAATTAGGGTGTGTGTGTTGGTAGAAGGTTGGGAAAGTACAGTAGCAGTCTTAGGATTGCTTGTGGCCCATGAATGGAACATCACCTACATCTGACTTTAACATTTATATTTTCTTTGTTTGCTATCTTCTATATTGAAATCCATGGAACTTTGCTACAAATAAGCAATGACTTAAAAGAAATGGCAGTAGGTGTTCTGGAAGTCCTTGTAGTTTTTCTCTTTTAGTGGAAGAATCAGGTATGTGTGGCTTGCAAATAGGTATCCTAAATAGGCAATAGACAGAAATATTGTGCCAAGACAGTTCCAAGTGTGTATCAAGAAAAGTTGAATTTCCACACTTAGCTCTTCGTGTGAGCTAAGCATGCTGGCGTATTTGCAAATCTCATGTAGCATTACTTGAACCATTTGCATACTTTGTTATACACTAATTTTGTTTGACATTGGCAAAGGACAAGAAATTACACACTGTACTGATGTCTCTGGATGAGATGTGTTCATCAACTTGTCTGGGTTTGGAGACTTCAACAAGCACACACTTTCAACCATAAATTTGGAACATAAATCTCCAACACATTTCAAATCTAATGATGAATCTAATGATGTTTGATTCCGCCCTTAGAAATGGGTTGGGTTACACAGCAGGCTTTCTTTCCTCATGAAAAGGGGAAAAAAGTAGATAGTGAAGGATCAGACAACAGCTCATATAAGTACATTTATATCACATCAGCTCTCTTAATAATAATAATAATAATAATAATAATAATAATAATAATAATAATAATAATAATAATAATAATAATAATAATAATAATAATAATAATAATTATTTAGACTTGTATGCCGCTCTACTCAGTAAAAACTGACTCAGAGCGGCTCACAGCATTCACAAATAACAATAATAATAATCCCTCCCATCTGGGATATTTTCCCACTCTGGGCAGCGTACAACATATTAAAAATATTACAATTAAATCGGATAACAATGAAAAATTTTTGCATCGGATAATGGATCTCTTTGCGTTATCCGATGCAATCGTTCGTAGCACCAGATGGCTGGGAAGCTGAACGGGGATTCGCCATTTGGGTTCCTAGCCACCCTGTAGCTGTGGGGCAGGGGCGGGGGGGCTGGAAAGCCAACGGGGGGCTCCCCTGTTCGGGTTCCCAGCCACCCTGCAGCTGCAGGGGCAGGGCTGGGGGGCTGGGGAAGCTGATGGGGAGATTCGAATCCCGGAAGCTGATGGGGAGATTCGAATCCCGACGTTTTGACTGACAGCACTGGCCGGGGAGGTCAGGGAATGTCGGGAGCAGCGTAGATCAGGTCCCCCAACCTCCCTGGAGCCGGCAGGGGTGCTGGAGAGCCCGAAATGGGCACCCCTGCCGGCTCCAGGGTGGTCGGGGGACCCGATCTGCACTGTTCCTGACCTCTTCAGATGCTGCAATCGCAGCTTGGGATCGGCACTTGGGTTGGAGGGTTGAATGGGCACACGTCTGGTTCTACCCCCAACCCAAGCAGCCGATCCCACGCTGTGATCCGCCTGCCTCTTCAGAAAGGGCAGTGAGGATTCTATGAGTGGAATCCCCACTGCCCTTTTCGAAGAGGCAGGCGGATCGCCACCCTGTTCCCTTTCCTCTTCGGAAAGGGAGCAGGGCTTTTTTTTAAACGTGCAATCAATGCATCGCACAACGTTAAAAACCGGATAACGACGAGACTTGTGGAACCAAGTCTCATCGTTATCTGAGGTACTAGTGTACTATAATGCCCTAAAGTTGTCCCGATTTTATATTTTCATGAATCGAGTCAGGTAAAATTGAGAAAGGTAGGCTAAGAGTTGGTGATTTTTAGGGGGGAAACACTGAATCAAGGAGGCAAACCTGAAAAGTTGCTGAACAAAATTATGTAGCACTTTTTTAAAACAGTAAATATAGTTTCTGTCAAAAGAAAGGACAAGTAAATCTGTAGATGTCAAAAAATAAAGGTTGGAGAAGGAGGGAAACACAATACTGTGGCATTTTAACAGATCTATTTGTGCGTAAGCTTTGTGCTACTTCTCCAGATATGGGGAGTGCAAATACATGCTCTTCTAAAAGTCTGTAGAGTGGTAGTAATGGTTAGGATTGAGGTTGGGAAGAAATAGAGGGAACTGTGGCAGCCATATTTAACTCAGAGGCTATAGGACAGCCTGCAGATTTAAGTGCAAAGTATCAAATGTCTTTGATCAGACAAAGTCACACTTTAAGCACTATTTGAAGTGTAACAAATAGAAGAAATAATACAATTAACACACTGCAAAGCTGAGTCTTTGTCCCAGCTCCTGCCAACCTAGCAATTCGAAAGCAAAAAATTGCAAGTAGATAAATAGGGACCACTTTTATGGAAAGGTGAACAGTGTTCCGTGCACTCTGGTGTCTAGTCATGCCTGCCACATGACCATGGAAACATCTGCAGAAGCAGACAACGCTGGGTCTTCAGCTTTGAAACAGATGAGCACTGAACCCTAGAGTCGGATATGACTGGCTTTCGAGCAAGGGAAACCTTTACCTTTAAAGTTGAGTCATGTGCTGTGTGATCTTTAAAGGAGATTTTCTGGCCAAAGTGGGCAGTTGTTATCTTCAGCCATGCCTTTCTGTGGAGGATTTTTTTTTTTTTTTGCTATCTTGCTGAAATGCCAGGTATTAATAAATACACTGTAAGCTTATGATAGTTACAGTGATGGTTAATGGTAGTTACAATGAAATATTTGCAATGCAACTAATATCTGTTGGAAAACTGAACACAGGCTGCCCTCTGAGAATAATAGGGCTTTAAAAATGCTTAATTTTGACTGCTTTGTTCTGTGCTATTCTGTATTAAATCCATTCATATGTGTATAAATCTAATCAAGCTCAAGCTTAAACCCTGACCTCATTCATCAGCATTTTACTTAGGACTCCCATCATGAGTGCTGATGCATCAAATGGTGTTAGCTCCATTTCCAGGTCCTGCTATTGCAATTTCTATCAAACATTTTTTAAAATGATTTCTGTGCATCATATGCAGTTTGTACAGTGTCATCTTTAGCTCTGTTGTTGCACAAATATTTGTTTATTGAGAGTATGATAAGAAAAAGCACCAAGCAATCAGAGAAGAAATATATAGGAGATAAGATAGCCAGGAGACTAGAAAGTGTCACAGGATTGCAGCTGATGCTGTGGAAAGAGTAGAACAGAGTTTCTTAATCTTGGGCCCCCAGGTGTTCTTGGACTTCACTTACCAGAAGCCCAAGTCAGCACACCTGTTGATCACACCTGGGACCATTTCTTGGGTAATTCTTTGGTAAAAATATAGCAACAAGAGCTTAAATGATTTTAAATCCTTTCTCTGTTGTCACACAGTTTAGAATTTGTTTCCTTTCAATGACTAGTGCTTATATTCAAGCTGCCAACATCTCTGTAAGATTTCATTTCACATTTCAGAGAGCTGTTAATGGCCTTTTAGATCCTTCAGCTGGTAGCAGCTTGAAGGGGGTTGTTCCTTGTACTGATTCATGGTGCCCCCCAAAATCTTTGTGGGGTTTAAGTTGTCCCAATGTTATATTTTCATGAATCGAGTCAGGTAAAATCGAGTAAGGTAGACTAAGAGTTGGTGGTAAGACTGCTTTTTTTTTCTTTTATTCTTTAGGAGCTACATGCACACCTTCGTGTCTAATTCTTCCAAGGGATCCCGTGACACTGCCTGAAAATGTCACTGCTGATAACATGGATCACAGGCTGAATCCTACTAGAGTCCAGGTAAAAGGAAGCAGGGAGCTGCCTGGGTCTGAGACTGAAATAAAAGAGTTTTAAATCTCCATGCACTGAACTCTCAGTCATTGGGAAGTGTTGACACAGGGCTTTGAATACTAAGTGATCAAATGTACTTCTCCATTAGTCTAATTTAAGCAGGGGAGAGGTATAGTTGGAATGGAACCAGGAAAGAGGAAAGCTAGAAGGAGATAATAATGAAGGGACATGCAAAAAAAAGGGGGTAATTTAGAAAACAGTCCTTGGGGCTCATGGTGTGCAAGAGGTTCAGCATGTTCCATTCAAATTGTGGTAAGCAACCAAATGCCACTGATCATATGTCAGCTACTATAGCATGGATTTCTAATCAAAGCTGAAATCCTTCTAACTGTTCTTATTTGGAAACAAGTTCTATGAATTTCTGAGACAACACTGAGAGCATTTTTGTGAAAATCTCCACCCCGACCTAAATTGTTTATTTGGGATTTTTTCCAACAATCATAGTGAAAGATTCATCAAGCTCTTCACGACCACTAGGTAATGACTAATTTGGACTGATTTGGACTATTTTGGCATGCCTAGTGGGTAAAATAGATTTGCTCAATTTTTGAGGACTGGGTTGAATTACAACAACAACAAACCCGCCGGGAAGAAAGCTATTAGCTTCTAAAAAGGCCATTTGGGGAAGGAAACGTGTAGGTCCTTGGCTTCCTACCTTTTGATGTAAAAAGATACAGCCTGGTGTCTTTCTCCTATTCAACATCTAAGCTAACCAGCCTGGCTTTTACACCATGCCAGGTACATTTTCCTGAAGTGACCTGTGAGTTACAAAAGCTTGCATTGTTTTGTTTTTTGAGTGACCCCATAAAAGGCATCGCCTCCGTTCTGCAGTTGTTTCAGTGTATAAAGTGAGCTTTTTGTTATCTGCATCTCAGAAAACAAAACAAACAAAATAAAGTAAAATAAAAATAAAAAACACAGTAGCACTTTAAAGACTAACTGCTATATTTTCACTGTTAGCTTTCGTGGATCAAGTCCACTTCATCAGACAAGGAATGAAACTTACAGGCATGTTCTTATATACCAAATTCAGGAGGTCGACGGAGAAGGGTTGGTGTCAAGCAAGATGACAGACAAGCAAGCACAAGAATGCAGTATCACCCAGCCATTAGCAACAATAGATTATTCAGATAAATTCTAAAAGACTCCCTTTCAATCGCAAGGTTGCTGAGTAAGCCCACTATGTTATCTGCAGTCACCCAATTGACCAGTAGAAGGAAGCATTGCTCTCCTTTCAATGCATTTCATGCATTTTGTTTGCTCATAGCTTGTGTATTCATCTGTTTGTTTGTTCTGTTTGGGATGGAGGGAAGGAAATTACCCAATAGCTGCATTAGAAAGGGCAAGCTTGGAGACACTAAGGACTGCAGACAGGTTGCCAAAAAGATAGGATTAGCATCTTCTGAAGGTAGCTACCTAGAGTAACTGTTTTCAAGAAGGAAGTTGAATTTTGGCAAAATTGCATAGTTTTCCTGCCTTTCCAAAGCATGGCATTGCTGTATTCCTGCTTGATTCCTTTCCAAGCTCACAATTTTGGGAAGCAGAAATGCACAGTTAAGAAAGAGGAACAGATATGAATATTTAATGAGTAAAAAGGAGCCCTTTGTGTCCCAGTGGTGGTTAAACTGCTGTACTGCAGCCAAAACTGCTGGCATTGTGAGTTTGATGCTGATGGTTGACTCAGTCTCCCATCCTTCTGAGTTCAGCAAATGAGTACCCGGCATGCTGGGGGCAAAATGCTAATTTGTTTGTGAACTGCCAAGAGAGTGTACTATGCGCTACGAGGCAGTACATAAGTATAATTGCTCTTGCTAAATGTGGTAGAAACTACTGGTCTGAAAGCATCTGTAAGTTTTTGTGGTAATAAGCTAGATTTCCTTCCAAGCTCTCCTACTAACTTTTGGGTTTGAGTCTCTGGCTGTGATTTCCAGCTTCATGGTAATGGTAGACTTAGACAACATTGGGTTGGTTTGCTCCTGAAGGAACAGCTGACATATCTCAAGTATTATGGATTCTTGTTTTCTCTACATTAGGTCCGTTGAGAACAGTATGAAATGTAGGGATATTGAAGGCACAGAGAAAGAGGAAGAAACAGTAGCTAGTGCTGTCAGAAGCCAGGGTTCCTATCCAGGAAATCTGGTTCCTGACAACCTTTCAGGATGTGTTAGGATTTTTAAACATTTTATGCTGTTGGACTCTAGTATATGTCAGGTTGAATCAGCCTTGCTCAAGATTACATAATGTGTCTCAGCAGGAGAGGGTGGCATTCCATGACTACATACTAGGACGTGCCTATTAAGAGTCTGATTTTTCAGGAGTAGAAAAGGGCTTTGAGTTGACTTTATCCCATTGCCGATTCTTGGTGGGATGTTTCTTTTTCTAGCATCAAGTCCCCTTCTGAGGTGGAAGCTTTTTGAGTGGAAATCACCCAAAAGTGAAGTGTCACAAAAGCACGTGGTCTTTATTCTTCAGATTTTCTTGATCCATCCAGAGTTGATTTTCTGTGAGATTTAATGGCATCACTGAATCAATTTGACTCCAGTGCTAGACTAGACTGAAACAAACAAAACAGCATGAAGTTTCTCAGCTGGAATCAACTTTGTTCCAGTCTTTCTACTACTTTGGTTTCACATTAAAAACTGACTATTCATTGGGATATACATTTGCCCGAAAAATACAGATACAGTAATACCCTGGATAACGATTGCATCGGATAACGCTAGAATCGGATAACGATGCAAGTTTTTTGGAAAAAACTTGCATCGGATAACGATTCTGGATAATTTGTAGCATTATACGAGGCAAGGGTCTGCGGGTGTGGGTGGTTTGGGTAGAACTACCCAATCCATCCCCCACCCGCAGCGGTCTCTGCGACTGCAGTAGGGTCGGGGGAAAGCACGCACCTTTCCCCCGACCCTACTGCAGTCGCAGAGACTGCTTGTGTCTCTTTCCCTCCAGTCACGTCTCTCTCTTTCCCCCTCCCTGTAGTTTAAATACAGGGAGCGAAAGAGACACAAGTAGTCTCTCTCTCCCTGTAGTCTTACTCTTTTCCTCCCTGTATTTAAACTGAAGCGAGAGAGAGATTATGTCTCTTTCCCTCACTGTATTTAAACTACAGGGAGAGGGAAAGAGAGAGACTTGATTGGGTCTCTAGAGAACCAATCACGTCTCTCTCTTTCCCCCTCCCTGTAGTTTAAATACAGGGAGGGAAAGAGACACAAGCAGTCTCTGCGACTGCAGTAGGGTCAGGGGAAAGGCGCGCCTTTCCCCGACCCTAATGCAGTCGCAGAGACCGCTGCGGGTGGGGGGTGGCTTTAAAGGCAGGGAGGAAAAGAGACCCGATTTGGTGTCTTTCTTTCCCTGCCTGCCTTTAAAGCGGTTTGTCCCTGAAGTCAGGGCTTTTTTTTTTTTTAGCGATGTTCGATTCATGCATCGGACAACGCTAAAAATCGGATAACGTCATGACTTGTGGAACCAAGTCATAACGTTATCCAGGGTATTACTGTATGCACCTTTCCTATTCCTTTATCTCTTCATTTCTCCTGTCCTAATTGCTGCTTTTTATTCCTTTTGTTGATTTGATTGATCTGACCTTGTCATGGCTTCCTAGGTAAAAAGGATGCCATCACAATACTGTGTAGCAGTAAAATTAGTACTGCAGTGGCTGAACTTGAAGCCACAACAGCAAATATCAGTGCGAAGAGTAGAGATGAGCACTAAATTCACCCCAGAGTAGAAGTGATCTCTATCACTACTGAAAATGTTGAGAAAACCCAGTATTTCTGAAAGCTGTGCAAGTTCCTTTTTTATCTGAAGTTGGGGAAAAGAACTAAGAGTTTTGTTTTTAAACCATAGTATATTTAGCTGAGCGCAGAAGAATAGATGCCTTTGAGATGTGGTGTTGAAGTTTTGAGAGTCCCCTGGACAGCGAGGAGAACAAATAGGTCAATCTTAGAAGAAATTAACCCTGACTGCTCCTTAGAAGGTCAAATAGTAAAGATGAAGCTAAAGTACTTTGGACATCAAATGAGAAGAGAAGAGTCACTTGAGAAAGCCTTGATGCTGGGAAAGGTCGAGGGCAAAAGAAGAAGGGGGCAGCCAAAAATGAGATGGCTAGATGGTATTGTAGACACAATGGGCACAGAGCTGGGTGAGTTGAGGAGGAGGATGGAGGACAGGAGTGCCTGGCGGACAGTGGTCCATGGGGTCGCAAAGGGACGGAATCGACTGTGCAGTTGAACAACAACAAAAAATATTTAGGTGTAGGGACTGCAGTGGCTCAAGTGGTTAAGACACTGAACTCACTGACTGGATGGTTGCAGTTTGATTCCTGGGTACTGCCTGATGGAATTTGCTCTCGTCTGTCCTAGTTCCTGCCAACCTAGCAGTCCGAAAGCAAGAAATTGCAGGTAGATAATAGGAACCACTTCAGTAAACAGCATTTCATGCACTCCGGTGATGAGGCATGCCTACCACATGTCCACAGAAATATCTGCAGATGCCAACAGCACTAGCTTTTTGGCTATAAACAGAGATGAGCACTGGCCTTTCTGCCTGAAGCAGCTTGTATCATTAAAAAGGACAATGTAAAAGCTAAAAAAATTATAATATTAAAAGAGAATTAAACAAATACCATAGTAAAAATAGTGCATAAAACACTACATGGTAGTGGGCCAGGATACTTAAGAGATCACGTCACCCCAAGAACATCTGTCCTTCCCACCAGGGCGGATCGGAGAGGCTCTCTTATCATTCCATCGGCTAGAGAGGCGCATCTCTCTAGCACCAGAAGGAGGGCCTTCTCCGTGGCCGCCCCGGCCCTTTGGAACCTCTTGCCAACTGAGTTACGCCTACAGACAGAGCTCCTGCCCTTTCGGAAGGGCCTAAAAACCTGGCTGGCAGGGCAGGTGTGAGGCTCCAGTAATATGGGGTCCCATGTTGGGTGGTTGATCTGATGGGACAGCCACCCCTCCCTCGCTCTTTTAAACTTTTTAAACCTTTTAACTTTTTAAATCTTTTAGATTTTTGTAAATTCATAGTTTAATTCTTTTTTAATTGATTTTTAAGTGATTTTGAACCTTAAGGTTTTAATTTCTGAATTTGTAGGGGGATTGTTTAATTGTTTTGCATTTATTGTGTATAGTCTTTCCCCATTTTCTGTAAGCCGCCTAGAGTCAGGTTCGCCTGATTGGGGCGGGATAATAAATCTAAATAAATAAATAAATAAATCTAAATTTTAGTACAGTAAAACCTCAGATAACACTAAAACTTGGTTCCACAAGTCTTTGTGTTATCCGATTTTTAGTGTTATCTGATGCATGTTAAAATCCTATGGGATGCATCGGATAACGTTAAAGCTCCATAGAGAAACATTGTAACCGCACAGGCTTTAGTGGTTGTTATCCGATCCATCCCATAGGACCTTAATGTTATTCGATGCAATTCTCCCCCACCGGATTGCTTAACGTTATGCGATTTTAGCTTTATCTGATGCAAATGTTATCCGAGGTATTACTGTATTGATATGTAAGCAGAAAAAAGTGCAAAAGCACGAGAAAAAGACTGTCTGGAAACTCTCGCACAGGGCAGCTACAAAAGTTACATATTTCAAACATATCTCCATAACTATGAGGTTTGGACGTCTAGATTTTTCAAGTTAAAAAAATGCAAGTGATCCATTTTTGCAGAGTCTAAATTACATCTCAAAAGCAAGATTGCATTTGGAATTCTTCACACCAGGAATCTTTAAAGAAAAACAGTTTGGAGTCTGTATGTTTACCCCTTAAGGAACAGTAAATTCTTGATCCTGAGGGTAATTACAAGGAGTAAATTAAATTAAATAATGTAGCTTCCTAAAACTCACAGAACATTTCTTTCTTTCTTTTTTAGAGTATTGTGTGCACTGGAAGAATGGAGTGGCATCCGGATCCAAAAGCCATTCATTGCATTGTTTCCTGTGAGGTAAGCTGTGTAACTAAAATTTGTGCACTTGTGTTTGTTTGTGTTTGTGTCCAGAGTGAGCATTAGGGATAAATGTACCTTTGTTGTCATACTTGTTTTCCATGAACACATTGTTAAGAGCATTATGGAGGGGTTTTCCTATTGAAACATAAAGCAGTATCTTGTTGGATAGTTTGCTTGTTTCTTTCTCACAGCTAAAATTACAGTATGGGGTGTGATGTTTATATCTCACATTTTAAATTAATTGAATATGTTTATTGTTAGTTTTTATACTTGGGATACTGGGGGTGCGTTACCTGTATGTTTTTTAGGATATCATGCTAGCCGCCCTGAGTCGCTCTGCAAGTAGGGCAGCATACAAATATGAATAAATAAATAAATAAATAAAAATAAGAATGCAGAATAGAAAATAGGAGGTGTATTCCTGAAGAGGTAAGATGAACTTTATGTCTTCAGACTTGAAATAGAAATGGTCATGTTTTTAATACTCCCCAAAATCTATCTTCAGGAAGGAATTCAACAGGTCAGGAAGAATGGTTCTTGTGCCGTCAACTCACTACATTTCTGTTTGCAGGAGGTTCATAATATCGTGGAGCTCTCAACAATTTGGCTTTCCTTCAATCGCTATTGTATCATCTTGCAACTCTACCATCCCATTTCCTCTCTATTCTTTTGCATGGTAGAGAGTTTGAGATGAATTCAGATTCCAGTTCCAAGACTGATTTTAACAGGCACACAAGAATAAGATCCCACTGCCTCCCATTTTTTCCTTCATTCTTTCAGTATGCATACAGGGTCCTGAGGGAGGAGATGTTGCTTCAAGGAGGCCAGTGATATTATAGTTGAAGGTCATATAAACATTAGAGGCAGCTTATTTAATATAATGCCTAGTACCACAAGACCATGACGGCATAGTTTCATAAGAGAAGAAAGTATCATTTCTATGGCAGAATTCTCAGTATTTTCACCAGAGTACAACTTCGACAACAATTCCTTGGTTGCTGGGCCAGTTAAACGGATCTAAAACTGACCAGAGTTTGTAATGTCAGTGTGTCCTTTGCCTTTTCATCTTAGAAAGATTCCACAATTTAGTCCAGCACACACACATGCACATAGGAACAAAAGCAAGCTATTTTCCAAGATCCTTTGGATTGGTGCATTGGTCCATATTCTTTTCATTTTAATTTTAAGTGCCAGAATGCCTTGTCCATTAAAGTCTCTTTTTGCTAAGAATTGTGCAGTGAGAAATGAGGTGTATATAAATTCAACAGGAGAGATGCAAAAGGGGGAAAATGAAATAACAAAGCTTCACAGGAGTAAGTTGATGGTACAGTGGACTGTATATATTATAGACACTTCAGCAGCATTTTTGCCCTTGTGCTATTATGAAGAAAACAGATGTCAAAACTAGTTAAAGTGGAACAGATGAGGATACGATAGCCAGAGTACAAAGTGACCTGGAAGTTTTGTGCTGGAGAAGGATAAGAGGAAACCACTGGAAACACATTTTATAAGACTTTGACCGTTTCTGATACAGATTAGTGGCTAGAGTGATCTTTTGCCTGGATAGCTGCTGATTAGATGACAAGGCATTCTGGCACTTATAGATTAGATATCTCCAACAAGCTTGGAACAGGTATTTAGGTTGGCTATAGCCAACCTGGTTTATATCCTGCTTGGAAATGAATTCTGTCTGCTCTTTCTCTGGTATACCATAAAAGCTGAAGAAGTTTTATTAATTAAAATCTATCCTAAGAAGCTCAAGGTGGCATGGATTCACAAAAAGCTCAGAGGAACTGAAAAAGGATACGGGGCTTGAGCGGACTAATTAGGAGCATGGGGGCTTGAGCGGTCTAATTAGTCCACGGGCTGTATCAGGCCCCTGATGCCAATTCATCTGGCCCCCAATGACCTCATCGCTCCCAGAAGTGGATAGGGGACACTTGTGTGGCTGGAACCATTTCTGGGAGTAGCAAAACCTCTTCCGGGAGTGGCAGAGACATCCGGAACCACTTTCGGGAGTGGCAAAAACACTTCTGGGAGTGGGGTGGACTCATTTGTGCATGCGCAAAAGCGTCGGGAACCACTTGCCGAATTGGTTCCTGATGCGCATGCGCAAACGTGCCCACTTCTGGGAGCATCGTCAGGCCCGCTCAGCTCTTCTGGGCATGTGGTCAGGCCACTGGCACAAAAAGTTTGGGCACCCCTGAACTAGGTGGTGTTGCCTATCTCTCTTCAATGATGTTAGACTCACTAAAGCTGTATATCCTCTCAGAGTTTACCTGTCAGCAATAATTGCTCACCAGCTGCAGAATTCTGCTAAACATTTCTTTAAAAACCCTACTTTAAAGAAATTTCTTAAAGGATTAGGGAATGCCTTTCCAGATGTGCATAGGCCACTGCCTCATTGCCCTTGCCACTTGTTTTGAATCAATTGACTGTTACTTAATTATCTCCTGTTCTTCATTGAGAAAAGTTAGGGGGAAACAGGCAGGAAAGCCAGAGAATAAAAATAAGAAATGAAGAATAAAGATTCATTCTGTCAAATTTGGATGGCCAAAATAAATATCAAATCTAAAAAAATGAACATCATTTCTTCCTCCCACAGTCTGCATTCTCCTGTCATCTTCCAATGGGCAGTCAGAAGCAGCCAATAAATGCTGGGCTCTTGTCTCACATCTCTCTCTGTGTGTGTGTGTGTGTGTGTGTGTGTGTGTGTGTGTGTGAGAGAGAGAGAGAGAGAGAGAGAGAGAGAGAGAGAGAGAGAGAGAATTTTTAAAAAAACTTCCATCATTTTGTCTGTGGGTTCCCTGACTTTCAGCTTCCTGGTCTTCAGCTTTCTCTGTAAAGCTACTCTTTCCCTAGAAACCCGCCTATCTAGCACTTTGTAGTTAAACCGAGAGCACTCTTATCCTGGAGAATTTGGGTGCAAGTGTTCTGGTAGCTTTGTTTTGTGAGCTTTTCAAAAGCATCGCTCTCTGCATTACAGTGGAACCTTGGTTAACAAACGGCTCAGTTAACATAAAAACCACATAACAAAAGGAAATCCATAGAAAATAGTGGCTCGGTTTACGGATTCCCCCCCCCCCCGGATTAATTGGTTTTCACTGCATTCCTATGAGAAATTTCATTCAGTGCATTCCTATGGGAAATTTGGGTAAAGTAATTTTCACTGTATGACTCGTCCTGGAGAATACATTAATTACATTAACCGACCTCGTTCATTGCTGTTACACACTATGAAGTAATTTCTGACTTATGGTGTCATGAATGAATGAGCTCCCCTTATTTTCAACTGACCTGTTCCACTCACTTAAACTCAATAAATCTTTTATGACTTCCTTTATGACTTTAATCCACCTCATATTTGGTCTTCTTTTCCTGCTGCCTTCAGCTTTTCTTAACATCATTATTGTCTTTTCCACGTAATCTTGCCTTCTCAAGAAGTGCCCAAAGAAGAACAGCCTCCATTTCATCATTTTTGTCTCCATAGTTGAAGCCTAATTTGCTTTGTAGTCCACTTGTTCGTATTTCTGCCTGTCTAGGTATCCACAAAGCTTTCCTTCAGTGCCATGTTTCACATGAATCTGTTTTTTCCTGCCACCTTTTATTTATTGTTCAGCTTTCACATCCATGCATAGTGATCAGGAATACAATATCATGGATGGTCTTTGTCTTCCAAGGCACATCCTTATGATCTTTTCTAATTTCTTCACTGCTGCCATTTCCCCTCAGTCTCCAGATCCCCAGAGCCTATATAGTGACAATAATAATTAATCCACCTTACTTTGGTGGTGTGAGGATTTTTCTGTGGTCATGTCTGTAAAATGCTATATTAATGCAATGTATATTTGCAGTGCGTTTGATCCAGAGTAGTGGAGTAGTAGAACCCTTTGCCTCCTGAAAAGGCTATTCAGAATAGTCCAGGACTGGGGGAACAGCATGCGAGGCAATGCCAAGAAAGATTGCCTGCATTCCTTCTTCCTCCAGCAGGAAATTGCAGTCAATCTCAATACCTTCAGTGACCTTTCTCTTCAGGAAACAGCCAGTCTGGATGCCACCTCATGTTCCGGTTGTGCTTTCTTAGCTTGGCTTTCTTTAGAATCAAAATAGAAAGATGCATTCTTTGTGTAGAAATGATTATTTTACTTAGCATTTGAGATATTTGTGCAGCTCTGCAGTGCCAACCCTGGATTCATCCAAAGAATGCTTTTTAACAAAAGTGATGTAAATTCTTTGAAGTGAAAATGAATATGGAGAAGAGCTATTTTGGATTTTTTTAAAATTAACAAAACTATTACTTTGAAAGGCTGAATTCTGCAATTTGTACACAGTGCTAATATTCAGCACATCTACATGTTTTGGATAAATCTACTTGATGGTCAATATATATAAAACATATGTTTGTAATAATGAGGGTGAAAAGTTTTTTTAAAAAATAGTTGAGATTCTGAGTAGATTGGATTCTGTGCCATATACAGTAATACCTCGGATAACGTTTACCTTGGATAACGCTAAAATCGCATAATGTTAAGTAATCTGGGGAGGAGAATTGGATCGAATAACGTTAAGGTCCTATGGGATAGATTGGATAACAACCGCTAAAGCCTGTGCGATTAAAATGTATCTCTATGGAGCTTTAACGTTATCCGATCCATCCCATAGGATTTTAACATGCATTGGATAATACTAAAAATCGGATAACACCAAGATTTGTGGAACCAAGTCTTAGCATTATCCGAGGTATTACTGTACTATGCTTGCATGAAAGCATGCCAGGCATAACTATATTGACTTTATACTAGTTAGAGAAATAGCATCCCCTAAGCTCTTTAGGACCAAAATCCACTCTAGGTTTGCATGTAACACTGTATTATATAGCATATTTGGAATTTAAGAGTACAGCAAACCCCGGTTTACGATCAAGGTTACGATTTTAGATCAACTCTATCTGAGGAGACATTGAAGAATGTATGTTATATTTATACAGTCAGACCTCACATAACGAATGCCTCGCATAGCGAAAAACTCGCATAACTAGCGGGCATTCCACAAACCTTTCCGACTTGCATAATGAAAATTTTCTTTATCCGAAACCGGCATTTCCTATGGGAAAACTCACATAATGAAATTTTTCTTTATCCGAGTTTTTCCATAGGAATTTTCGTTATGCGAAAAAACTCGCATAACAAAAAACCCACATAGGGAGCAGCCTCACAGAACGAAATATTTTCGTTCAGTGAGGTTTGACTGTAGTTCATGTCTAATTGCATTGGTAGGTAGTCTAATGTCTTTTCTGTCTTCCTGTTGGTTCTCATTGTCATTGAAAGGCTTAGCCATGCAAATTATCTTTTTCTTTCTTGCCTGTGAAAAGCTGCCACAAATTTAGTTTTTAGTCTACAAGAAAATTGATTTTTGGGCTCCCCAGCAAACTCTTTTTCACTCACATTGTACTTACTGAATGCTTGTTTCTCTTTGTAGCCTTTCCAAGCTGATGGCTGGTGTGACACTGTCAATAACAGAGCCTATTGTCAGTATGATGGCGGTGACTGCTGCTCCTCTACAGTCTCCTCCCGGAAGGTAGGTGGAATGCTGTTTAAACACCATACCCCAAAGCAAAGCAATCTTATATTCATAGGCAAGATCCACTCAGCTGATCAACTGATTCTTTACTTCTAGAATCTCACTCGTATTTGCCATTGAATTTGCCATAGGTCCACTTACAGGCAAGTATTAAATCAAGTTAAAACATTCAGTCCCTAATTAAGCAAGCATCAGTTCTAAGCCTGGGCATGTTTTCACTAGCACATGGTGCTGGTAGTAACAGCAGTGGGGCTTATACTACCAATAAGAAATGGTTGGATCATGGGACACTTTCAGTTTGAGCAGTACTTGCTGGGTGGAATGTGCATTGTGTGCAAACCTTGTCGTATATTTAAGAAGCCTTTCATTTTGCTGAGATCCTGTGGCAGGGTAGTAGATAAGTCAGTGTGAAAAGGAACTTGTGAAGAAAGAAGTCTGAAAAGATCTGGTATATGAATCTATTTTGCCTAGGCTTCCCAGCTTATGTACCGCAGGGTCAAGAGACTGATTCATTGAAAGATGTCATCTTTGTATTTAAGTTCTTTCCCCCACAAAAGGCTATTTTTTGTTATTTTGCACCCTTGAAAAAATCACACTGGGCCAGAAACCTTTGGGTTAGTGCTCCAGCTGATTCCCCTTTTTTTGCCCAAGGTCTCTTTGCCATCTCCTCCTTGCCTAGTGTTTCCAAACCATATTTGGCAGCTGTTCCATAGAATGTGAGACAAACAGGTCTCAGTCCAAGACTATGATGAGTCCAATTCCTTTTATCCTTTTCTTGTGACTCATGAGCTATTTTTCTTTTCCACACTTGTAGAAAGTGGGATAAGGAGATGGGGAGCAGGAGTGTCTGGAATGAATCTTTCTTTGCCTCTGGGACACAGGTTATCCAGAACCTCTTCCATTCTAATAGGGCATTGTATGATGGGACTCTTCACTCTTGCCATTTTGGGGAAGGAATGAGGGGACACAGCATGGCAACCTTTCTCTTGAGCAACAACCACAACACATGCCAACGGCACCGGGTGGAGGAGGAAGGAGGACTGCAGAAATGGGAAAAGACTGCTGCATTAATGCAAAGTCCTCAGTGATCCTTGATCCTGGACACAGGAAAGAGGGGGCGAGCGGGTTGCTTCCCTCCTTCTGAAGCAAGACTGGTTTCAGAGCCTCTGAACCTGGCTTCCTTTGGAAGGAGGGGAGATCAGATCGTCTCCCTCCTTCTGAAGCAAGACAGGCCACGGAAGGAGTCTGGTGGCAGCGGAGTCCGCAGCAGCAGCTGCTCCCATTCATCGCCGTCTGGATGGGCCAGGGAAGGAGTCCAATGGCAGCGGGGTCGTCAGCAGCAGCTGCTCCCACTTCCCACCGGCCAGACAAGCTGGGGAGGGATTCTGGCAGCAGTGGCATTGGCACCCTCAAAATCGCCAATGCCGCTGGACTCCCTCCACAGTACGTGTATTGCACAATGTTAAAAACCGCATAACATTAAGGATCGTGGAACCAAACTTTGTTATGCGGGAATTACTGTATGTATAAATATAATCTCTAAAGATAAGTGCCAGCAAAGAAAGGTAGGTTGAAGCCTTTCTATCCTTGTGTATATAGCTTGGAAACTTTGAACTCTAGGCCATCTTTGAGATTTTTACTTTGGTTTTATTCTCTTAAAATTTTCTCTGGAGATGATGACTGTTGTATGCCTTGGACAAGTTGTAAATAGGAAAGCATAGCTGAGAAATTACTAAGCTGAATGAGTGCACATTGCAGGGTCTGGGTGGCCCCCTTTGCTCATTGTCTAAAGCCTCTGTTCCTTATCCAATTCTTTCAGGTGGTCCTTTTTCCTAATGGCTGTGACCAGGATGAGTGCACCTGCCAGGACCCGGCAGCAGAAGAGAATCAGTAATGGCAACTAGGACAGCTTGTCTTCTTAAGACTAGAAGTGGAGGGAAACGAAAGGGCTTGTGCAGGAGGATGAACTGGAAGAATATGGTCATAAGAGCCTTAGTTCTGCTGGCATCACAGAATAAGGAGAAAAGAAATGGAAGAGGTTGTGAGAGGGAGATGAGGTCAAGAAAACAACTTGAGCATCCTTCCAACCCCAGCTTTCCTTACTTCCCGTCAGAACTGAAACACAAGCCAAAGGACTATTTCACAGCCATGTCACCTCTGTTTGGAAAACCTGGATCAGGATCAGGCCTCCAGGCTGCCTTCATTGTGTTACTGTTTTGGTGGTGTGCTACCTAAAATCTTTGCTCTGAATGTTGTCCGTATGCTCTCCTTTGCTGCCAAGGACTTGATTTATTAAAATGGGGGGGGGGGGGGATGGTTGGTCTGCAAAAACATTAAGTATAATTTTATTACAAATCTATATTATATTTTTATTTGCTGTTTACTAAGCTAAAATGTGCTGCTGTGAAGTAAAAGTACATTGGAAATTGTGGGATCATGTTATGAAAAGAATCTGCAGGAATCTACAAGGGCTGGTTAATATAAAAACAGTTAAGGGCTTTTTTAAACTTTACCTTAAAGTTCTTTCTGTTCTTGTGACTGTAACATTTCAGGCAGCAGGTATAAAGTTGCATACGCAGCTTCCTCCAACCTGCTAACCCTCCCTGCACGTGGAAATCTATGCTTGCATTTCTGCCTGACTCTGACATTTTTATCTTTTCTGCAAAAAAATAAAAATAAAATAAAAATACCATACTGAACTGGTGCCATCCAGGAAAGGCTTTAGCACTTGACTTTGTTCAGTGCAGAAGCAGTCTACAACCGATACGTACTTCAACTTGTTCAACAAGTGATGTCCACACATCTTTCACACATCTCATGAGATAGTTAGCATTTAAACATGCATAAGATTGCCAGAGGAAGGTACTGGTATACTTAGAAAACCCTGGAACGGGTCAATTGACTTGACAGCATTATGTAAGTCTTTAAAATTGATGTGCACTAATCTATGAAGATTAGTGTTGTAATGTGGTTTCATTCTGAAAAATGGTAATAAATGGGCCAGGTTACTTAAGAGACCACATCACCCCAAGGATATCAGCACTTCCCACTAGAGCGGACTGGAGAGGCTCTCTAAGGGTACCAACTGCGAGAGAGGCTCACCTCTCTAACACTAGATGGAGGGCCTTTTCGGTGGCTGCTCCAGCCCTTTGGAACCTCCTGCTGAATTACCTCCACCTACAATGAGATCTGCCAGCATTCAGGAAAGGCCTGAAGACCTGGCTGGCCCAGCAGATGTGGGGTGCTATGAGGGGAGCTCCCCCCTGCTGGCTCATATGACTACTCTAATCACCCATCATTTGGGGGACTGACGGGTCTGCCTAAAGATGTTTTTAATTAAGCTGTATTTTATGTCGACTGTAAGCCACCCTGAGTCAATGTGGCAAGCGGGCGGTGATATAAGTCTAATAAATAAATAAATAAATACTACTAAGCATTTACATTGCAAGGGAAGCTCCCTTTGGGTGCCAATGGAGGTTTGCTTTGAAGTGCAAATAACAGTTTCACAGAGATGTGGTTTTCGGCAGGGACCATGAGAGGAGGAGAAACATGTAAGATTACCCTTTAGCATTCCAAGGCTTCTGTTTTCAAATGAGACCATGCTCATACAAGCCTACGAAATGGGTCAGGGCCTCTGGCAGGTCCCCTCATGGGCCTGTATCAGCTTAATAAAAAGCAGTGTTCCAGGTGAGATCACAGGGACAGAATCCTGCTCCTAAATTGTGTGTGATTTTGGACATTGCCATCAACTGAAGTTGCTGTGAAGACGCCTCCTACCTGACTCCCCAAAAATAGGAATCTGGTTTTAGAGTGAAGCTAAAGGAAAATGGTAGTTGAATCAGGTCAGTTTTAGATTCTGGGTGCATGTAGAACTAGGACTGTACTGGGGATTATTCTGAAACAGCTACTACTAACAGGTCTGATCCACAAATGGACCCCAAAATTTTTCATTTTCCTGTGTGATTACATCTAGCACTAGAGAAAAGAATACAGCAAGAGAGAGGATGCTGGGAGAATTGGTAAAATAAATATTTTCCTGCCATTTTGTGCCAGTGAGAATTTTATGGCAGAGCCAACACTTTTCATGAATGGTAGGAGCCCTGTTCACAAATGTCAATCTGAATCCAAACTCTTCAGTGGCTTTAGATGGTGCTCTGCTGCCTATGTTTAGGATGTGTAAGTTCCTCATACTTCCTTTTCCAATGACATATCCACAACAGAGCAAGGCATAATAATCGCTTGTATATCTCACAATGATGGTTTTTCAATAAGATGTTTCTGAAGAAAACAAGAATCCCTGAGAACATAAGCATCCATGGCAAGTCTAGCCAGAGCCATTCCAAACTAAATTAAAAACAATCAGTATAAAAGACCAAAATAATCCTCTCTTCCTACTGTTCAGATTTCACACAATAGCTTCTCTCATCAGAAATGTTTTATTTTTGACATAAAATCTAATTGGCCATAGGAAAAAAACTATTTGGACTAAATATTATAAACAAGATTCAACTGGCTCAATAGTAGAAGTTACACCTATATATCACTGCACAGTGCTTAGAGCACACTCTGGGCAGTTCACAAGTTAATTAGCATTTAGCCCCCAACATGCTGAGTACTCATTTTACCACCCTCAGAGGGATGCAAGGCTGAGTAAAGCTTGAGCTTGGTCTAAATCACAATGTTCTGGCTGCAGTACAACAGTTTAACCACTATGCCACCAGGGCTCTTAAGACATACCGTATGTACTCGAATATAAACCAAATTTTTTAAACCCAAAAATGAGGTCCAAAAAGGGGGCTCGGCCTATACAGGGTCAACAACCACGAGGTCTAAAAATACGGGTTTTTTAAAAGTTATTTGGCACTTTAAAAATAGGTTTCGGGACTTCCACAGCAAAATAATCTGAGAACAATTACACAACTTTTGCATTAGAATACGTTGAAAAATTAAGTTCTATTCTGGTTTATTTTCAATTAATTCCTATGGAAAACCACAACTGAAGAAAGAAGCTCTACATTACAATTGTGTCTCCCTTTCAAACTGGTGGGGAGAAAGAAAGGATTTCACTTACTGGTACCTTCTGCCTTTGCCTCTGCTCTGCCCAAGATGGTGGAGAAAGCCATGCTTCTTCCTTGCAGGGGGAGCAAGAGGCTAGGCTAGAGCAACATTTCCTGCCTCAGTGCAATTGACCTGCCCACCCACTTTACCTGCAGCGCCACCACTGGTGGGTGGTGCAAGTAGTTTTAAAAATCAATACAATTATTAATATTAGTGCATTTTAATGTACAGTATTTTAATTACTGAAACTCACTAGCAGCTGCTGCATTTCCCACTCTCGGATTATACTCGGGTCAATCTATTCCTGGGTTTCAAGGTCAAAATTAGGTACCTTGGCTTATATTCACCTATATACGGTAGATCAGGTATTTATAATAATGGGTGGATTTTATCTCCTAATATATTGGGAAAGGGTGCCCTAGGTTTACCGCCACTTTGTTTTTGACATCTTCATTGGCTCATGTTGTACCTCAATATACTGGTACTTAAAAGTATAGACAATACTGATAGGCAAATCTCCCTTAGGCAGCTGATTACAGGATACATTACCATTTGCTTAAAACAGGCGTCCTAGTATTAAATTAAATCATTCTCTAAAGGTTGGTGCTGAAAGATTAGGATCATACGTTTTCTGTAAATATTGAAGCTATATCACTAGAGTTTGCAGAGTGTACCAATGAGGCATTTTCACAGGTCAAGATTTTCACGATCCAAGAACATGGATCTCTCCAGGAACACCCAGCATCTTGCACAGTATTTGAGGAAGAACTTTCTTCACAATTCACAACAGGTTGTTTTATTTTAAATCTGATAAATATATTTTATAAATATTGGAAATAAACAAATATGCCTACCTTGTGTTTGCCTCCATCTTGTGGCCTGTAATTTGAAATGTATGCTTGTATTAGGTTTTTCAGGGTATTTGCCCTAGATGTCAGTTTTCATGCCTGCCTTTGCTCTGTTGTTCAATGACAAAAATAATTCTAATTTGTTACTGATTTCAGAATATGCATACATTCTCAGAATACCCATTAGAGGAAAACGGAATGGCAAAGTTTGGAATTACAGATGGAAAAAGATTTAACAGGGGGATCTGAAATGATTGGTGCTCTGAAAGTGACTCGATTTGTAAATTCAGTTGGCTGGAACAAAATCTGGCTATTTCACTTCAACCCAGCCCTCATTAAAGTAGGTCTGAATCAGGTCTATTTAGTTAATCCTGTTTCTGGCCAAAGTGAGAGCAGAAGTTTAGCCAAAAGTGCCTGAACATCTTAAATGACCAAATCATTTACCCATAGCCATATGTGAGTGTTTGTTTATATCCCACCATAATTAGTGTAGTATCTATTTAGAAATGTAACAGTCGCCCAAAGTTCACAGCTTTCCAGTTCGTTCTTGTCATGTCTGTGTTTCATTTTAAGCAGTGACCTTTGTTGGAAGTGCTGCACTTTAAATTGTTACAGATGGTAAATACACACTTGTGTCTCAGAAAAACAAGATTTGACTGATAGCTGCTGTTTACTAAGCTGTTTTTCATCAGATGGAGAGGGTAACCTTCACTAGCTAGAAGGAGGGTTTTTCTTAGATATTTGAGTGGACAGGTACAGTACTGAGGCGGCGTGACAATACTTCCCTAATACAGTTTCAAAAGAGTCAGGATTGTCTATGTATCAGAAGGTAGGAAATGTCTCCGGTTTCTGCTTGTCTGCATTTGAGAAGAACTTGACAGGACTCCTACTGCTCACACCAATGGCCTCGTTGGGTGCTACAGGCGTGGACATTTGCCTACCAACAATGCAATGCCATCAAGGACAGGTGGCTGGAAGAGGGAGAGTATGGAAGGAGTGTGTGGAAAAGTCCTAGGATAGAGCAAAGTGAGTTGGGTGGAAAGTTGAGACAAAGAAGGGAGCGAAGAAGGGAATGCAGAGTTAGAAGGGAAGGGAAGCAAAGACAAGAAGAAAGGTACAGAGGTGAGATGAGAGTGAAAGGTAAGTGCATGAGATGATGCTGGGTCTGTAAGGAGAAAGGCAGTGATGGTGGCTGAGAGTGATAGACCAGAGGGGTTGGCTGCTTAGATGAGAAGCAAGTGAGTGTGAGCAGCTAGATAGGACACCGGATGCTGCTGTCCTTCATTTTATAAGGTCCATCCTTCAGTCCAGGGCCAAGAATGTACAAAAGGGTCTCTTAGTCAATTAGTGCCTCCCCTTTCCTTGTTCCCGACCATGATTCCACTACTACTTACCTGCAATCTGGTAATCCGACTCTTTTTGGTTTGACTTGCCATGCTCTTATTTCTGACTGTCTTGCCAATCACACCCTATCTGTTGACCGAAAGAGGGTGATGGAACTTGGCTGAAACAAAAAATAGAGTAAAATACCTCTCACCTTTCAAGTTGAATCCTATCCTCTGCTATCACTTACTGTTAGGGAATATGAAATTACAATTTCCTTTTCCTTCTCGTTCCATTTGGGAGACAGAGGAAAATAACCCAGTGCAACCTGTCAGGAAACATTCTCAAAGACAAGGACGTGGGCGTGTTTTTTTTTTTTTAACCAGAAATCATTTGGACTGCTTCTCTGGAAAGTTGTTGAGAAGTTGGCAAGGAAGGAGTGGGTTTCGGCAGGGCTGCGCCTCATTTCAAACCAGACATAAATTGGAAGTGCTCCGTTCAAAAGGCTTTCAGAGTGTATTTCAAACCCCTATGTGCACATTTGCCCACATTACTAGCTTATGCTAAAATGTGCAAGGTTTGCTTGGCAAACCAATAACATAGTGGACCCAAATTGGAAAGAAATAAGCTATAGACTAAACATTTCATCCAACACCAAAAAAGAAGGAAAAGATATCAGCTTGTCTAAAAATATAAACACGCTGCAATTTCCAACCCCATGAATTACTAACAGTGCCATTTAATATTCAGTTAGATGGTCATCTGGATTGTACAGAGTGTTACAAGAATTACTTTGAATTTGTTTTTTTTTAAAAGAATAACAATAATACCCCTTTTCCCAACACTGCAGCCAGCTTCACTCATGATCAATCTACAGTACCAAAACTTTGCACTGGAGTTTGAAGAAAAGAGGAGGCGATGACAATAATACAAAATAAGTCATCTGAGAGAGAGAGAAAAAAAACACCTGTTCATCACCATAATAAACCACACAATAAGTAAAAAGCAACCATATTAATATAGTAGTACAGAAATCATAGTAATAATTCAAGTTCCATAGCATTCTTTCAGCCTAAAATAATGCAAGAGAGGAGAGCTTGTAAACATGTACTGTTTTGTTGTTGTTTGAAACCAGGGGTACCCAAATTATGGCCTGGGGCCCGGATCCAGCCCCCGATGTCAATTCAACTGATCCATGAAGCCCTCGTCGCTCCCAGAAATGGAAGTAAAACACGCCCATGAGGGTGCTTTTTACTTCTGCTTCCAGGAGCGATGAGGGCTTCGTGGGCTGGATTAATTGGCATTGGGGGCCGGATCTGGCCCATGGGTCATAATGACCAACCTCTTGAACCAGGTGACCAGCCTGTGACCCAAAATGTTTGGGCACCCCTGTTTTAAACGATTCACTTAATATTTCTTTATATCGCCACATATTAGATGTTAAAGATGGGGCCTAAATTACCTTGGTTCTGGTTCAGATTTATCAAGAATTTCAATAAGATCTCTAGCTTGTTTGAACAGTTCTTCCCTCAGCAAAATTCATTTTGAGATTAAATGGGTTTATGTCCTGTTAATGTAAGTGCCTGCTTAGCACTGAGCTACTATCATTGCAAGGTGAATATGGCCACGTCGCATTAAGACTGTTTGCAGAGACTCACTGAGGATGGCCAGGTGCTGTGAGTCAGCACAAAACCAACAAGCCTCTGAGCATATTAAGAGGCACATCTGAGTGAAGACTTTGGCTTGCATCTTTTGCCTGCCCTTGGCCTGACATGCTGTTGTTTGCATTCGCTATCGGCCGTCTGCCATGATTTATGCCTGAGCCAGTGTCTGGAGTGTGTTCAGCTCAGGGAGGTTCACTGTGACAGCTGAAAAGCCACAGAGTTACCAGAAGGATTGCTTCACAGCTTCTTCTCAGCTACTCTCTACTGTGGACCTGAAGTCAAAGTGTTTTTGGATCAACGAAGCATGCTACCCACTCGGTGTGGTGATATGTGTGCTCTAAACTTGGCAGAGTAAAGACTGTGTGTGTTGGACTGTGGAACTTTGTACATACTGTTACTGCTGAAAGCCAACCCAGTTTGTTTTCTGCCTGCACTGTATATATATTGCACTCCTCAAGAGTAAAAAGTTTTTCATTCTTTTTCACAAGAACCTACCTGGTTTTTCTTTTGTCTACAAGCTACCAAAGCCAACACAACCAGCATGGGTGTGTGCCAGGGTTCTGGATGCAAATTCTGACAAACACCAACATGTCCCATACTAGCGCCCCAAGCTAAGCACTTGTGAATGCATGAACCATATCCAAGATGGAGGAATTGATGCCTATCTGTTTGAGAAAGATGGCATGAAACAGAAACCTGGATCCAATCCTTCCTCATTTATGGACAAAGATGGAATGAGGTTGAAGTTTTTGAAGATGGTCTGCAGAGAAGATTACAGCAGCTGAGAGATGTAGTGGAAAAAGAGGTTGCCAGAAATATAGGGGGCAGCAACACAGATAGTAGGGTAGGAAAAATTGGTAACTGTGGTCTCTCGTTCACGTAATGTTTTTCACATTTTGTTCCTAAAGCTTGGGAATGTTAATCATATTGCTCAGATCAACTACCAGAATAAAGCAATACACGTGAAAGGGCGCTGCAAAAGTGGTCAAAAATACTCACAAAAGTGGTCAAAAATACAAAATATTGCCTTTTTGTATGTGTTCTGTTTTGGATTAAAATAAAGCTTTAGATGTCTATTAAGAGCAAAAACTGTTAGGTTGATTTATGACTGGCAATGGACTGAGGATGTGGGAACTTCCTGACAGCTCCTAATGCCATAAAGTCTGCCTAGGATCAGAAAGCTTTAAAAAAATCAATAGTACCTGCAAAAATCATAACAAGAACATAAAACTATAAGGAAACTATTCCAGCAGTTCAAAAATAACCAGGTACTGTATCTCTTAATTCCACATTGTGTAAGGTCTATTATGAGATCAGAATTGTGCAATAAGTTCTTCTAGTAGAAGTTTGACCAAAACTGAGAAAAGGAAGGAAAGCTACATGAGGACATGGCATTAAAACACTCTTCCCTATAATATTGGAAGCATGCTCTGAGCTCTCATCGAGTTCTCTTGTGGCTCTATTTGGGCTATATACCAGGCAGTTTTCAGTGATGGGAAAAACTACTTTTTGGAAGCATAGCAGCCCCCATCCTCATGTTCTAAAACAGTGGCCCACAGCCTTCTGCACTACATTCAAGTGCCCAATGATTAAGAGGGTCACATCTTGAAACAAAATGTAACAAAATTATTAACCTACTGATTTAGATCAAAAGTAAATGCTTAGAGGTCAATGAAGAAATGTTCACTCTTTGCGTTGGCTAGCAAAGCACCCAGAATGGCCAAAAGGCTAGTAAGGAAGATAAAAGATGACAGAAGAAACCATGGAGGGCAGAAAAGATACCTATATACTCAAGTATAAGCCTAAGTTTTTAGCCCCCAAAATGAGCCCCAACTTATACTCGAGTCAACAACCACGAAGGTCCCAAGACCACGCCGGATTGAGATGTGCGTGCCAGCAATTTAATTAATTTTACCATATTTTCATATATTTTTATTATTAAAGCTCACTAGCAGCTGCTGCATTTCCTACCCTTGGCTTATACTTGGGTCAATCTATTTTCCTGGGTTTTCAGGTCAACATTAGGTCCCTCAGCTTATATTCGATTCGGGTTATAATCAAGTATATACGGTAATGTTGCTATTGCATTTTGAATAAGAAAGCGACAGGAAAAATAGCCATCTGTGGTGCCACTTGAGGCAGGAAGAGCAGTGTGTCTGAAAATGCCTTGGAAGTGTTAGTTTTCCAAAGCACAGTAGAGGGCTGCACATAAAGGAATCAAAGGTGGCAGGCAGCCTATGAGCCACAGGTTGGTGACTCCTATTTTAAAAAGTTGAAATGCCTCTCCTAAAGCTTAGCTACTGGCAATAAGAACTACAAGCTAAAAATATGTCTGCCCTCAACCTCTACCGGCAGATGTTATAAAGTAAATTAAAGGCAGGATTAAGTAAGATACAGACAGCAATACTTTGCAAGTGGAAGACAGTGTTGGGGCTTCCTAGAGATATCTGGTTAGTCAGTGATGAATACAGGCTGATGACATGACATCCATTCTATCACGAAAGTATGAGGTGCTGGGCATGATCAAATCATGTGAGATTATTCTTTCACAACACTTATGCCTCTGACTAACCTGGTCATTTGGCTGCCTGAGCCACAAGACAAGATAGCTGCCGTCCCCCTTTTCTGACAGGCAGAAGGTGAGCTAGCAATGAAATCTTACTGTTGTGCTGGAGTTGGCACAGATTTCTCTACCAGGCTGGTCTAGTGGTCCAGCAACACAAGTTGTGAGTCAGACACACAGCAGTGTCCTCAAATAAAGGTGAGTTCAGAACACATAGGATGATGGTGCTCCAGCCTGGCTGCATCTGCTGCATGAGATCACTTCCCTCTCTCTAGGATCCTACTAGTCCTGGGTCCATTGGTGCCAAGGAGCAAAGCAAATGTTAGTTGTATAGGACTTTTCTAACATAGGATTTCTTTTCTTTTAAGGAAAATACCCATATATACTCGAGTATAATCCAACCTGAATATAAGCCAAGATGCCTAATTTTGACCTGAAAACCCAGGAAAGTAGATTGACCCGAGTATAAACTGAGGGTGGGAAATGCAGCAGCTGCTAGTGAGTTTCTATAACCAAAATACATGAAAATATGGTAAAATTAATTACATTGTTGGCACATTTATTTATTTATTTTCATTTCTATTCTGACCTACTCGCACAGGCGACTCAGGGCGGATTACAACCAATCAACAAACATACAACACACAGTTAAAACTCTAAAAACAATTTAAAACCATTTAAAACAACATCTCGTTCCTTTAAGTAAGGGAATAAAAGGAGTAGAAGAATAAAAGAGTAGAAGAGAGGGAGGGTAAGTAAAAAATGTTAAATAAGATGTTAAATAAACCAGCGGGGAGGGGTCAATAAGCCATCATTGCCCCACACCATTCCAGCCAGCCAAGTTTTCACACCTTTCCTGAAAGCCAACAGCTCTGTCTGGAGGTGCAACTCCAAAGGCAGTTGGTTCCACAAAGCTGGAGCTAGTCTCTCTGGCAGATGACACAACTAAGGCACCTCTCCGGTCCGCTCTGGTGGGATGGACAGATACCCTTGGGGAGATGCGGTCTCTCAGGTATCCTGGGCCACTACCATGTAGGGCTTTAAAGGTAATGACCAGCACCTTGAATTGCACCCAGAGGCAAACTGGTAACCAGTTCAGTTCCCAGAACAGTGGGGATGCTCAAGAGTAACACCCACATCCCAACACCACCTGAACTGCTGCATTCTGGACCAGCTGCAGCCTCCGGATGGTTATCAAGGGCAGTCCCATGTAGAGTGGATTGCAATAATCTAATCTGGTGGTGATCAGAGCGTGGGTGATCATGAGCAAGGAGTCCCTGTCAAGGAGTGGGCGCAACTGGCGAATTACACGCAGCTGTGCAAAAGCCCTCCTAGCCACAACTGCCACCTGCTCATCTCAATCTGACATGGTTCTGGGACCCTCATGGTCACTGACCCAAGTATAAGCTGATTCCCCTTTTGGGGGCTCATTTTTTGGGGCTAAAAAACTTGGCTTATAATTGAATATATATGGTACTTAAAAGCAAAGCAATCACACTTACATGTTCACAAGTTAAATAGCATTCTGCTCCCAACATGTTGGGTATACATTTTACCAACCTCGGAAGGATGGAAGGGTGAGTCAACCTTGAGCCCTGGTCAGGACTGAACTCACAACTGCTGCAGAACAGTTTAACCACTGTGCCACCAGGGTTCCTTAGAGAGACTGCCATTGTAAACTAAAACAGCAAGGGAGGGTGAGGGAGAGGAATTAGTGGCTGAATCCTTTCTCCTCCAGCTATTTTTTTCTAAGTAAAAAGTAAATATCAATATGTTTTATACTTTGCCGCCTAAGGAAAAAACATATGGCAGGTCCTGTAACGGGTCTTTCTTAAACGGGTCTTTCTGGTTGTTTGTTATTCCATAGATGGTGGTAAAGTCATAATTACTATCATTTCAATTTCTGATTTCATGTTTGTAGTCATAAAAATAAATATGAATGGTTTTGGTATTAAAAAACTATTCCATTGTTCTTATGTGCTACCAAGTTGGAACTGACTTACAGCAACCCACTGAAGGTGAGTGAGATATATAAGGAGTGGTTTTATCAGTTCCACACCCCAAGTGAGCTTCCATGTCTGAGCAGAGATTTGAACCCAGGCTTCCTGAGTCTTAGGCCATTACCACACCAGGTATCCAAATTATTCTACTTATATACTTTATTCTATAAAGTATCCCTAGGTCATTCTTTATTATCTGGTGGCAGACTCCAACTTTTTTATACAAGGTAGGCTATGATCTTGTCCTTGTCCACTGTGTTTGACTATCAACATTATATTATGGATCCTGCAGCTTCGCAATGTCTGATCAAATCTTGGTACATCCCAAATTTGTACATTTTGGCTCACAGGCCATAAATCTTCAGTGCCATGAAGATGGGGTAACTACTTATAAAGAGAAGTGGCACAGATGAAATGACATCACCAAAATGCATTGACAAGTATCTGAAAAAGTATTTCTAATGCATTCCAAATATTCTCTTCTTTTAATTTGCCTTCACTATTCTTTCTGTATTGAATTGTTCCTATTTAAAGAAATAAAATCCCATACTTTTCTGACCTTGGTTACTGTATTTAACTTCTACTGGGTGTTAGAGAAGAACAGAATGCTATTCTTGTACCCAGCATGAAACAGATTTTCCCCCCACATTACACACACATGCAATTAAGTCTTTCCACATCTGGCTGAGGAATGTCTTCAGTAAAATCAGTAGAGGTGTTCTAAAAAGAGCAAATATACCCACTAGGTCCCAGATAACCCAATTAATATGGAAAGGCTGTTGATCATGTCAAATTCATGTTAACCAATTCAAAGAACATGAACATCCCTCTTTCTAAATAACACTGTCTTTAGAGAATAGTCTTGTGTGCTGAAGATCTATTTATAAAACCCACCCAACCTGCACCTACAAACTCCCTGGTCTTCTCCTTGCCTCTAATGAAGTCCTTTTACTCCTTCTCTTAAGTCTGTTCAGTTGTCTTTGTCCCCGTAGTCATTGTAGAGGACAGTCAGCACTTGCTCCTCACAGGTTTTCTTGAGATCCCGACTTAGCTCCAACCAGCTGAATCCATATGGCCTAATCTCACTATAGCGGCAGGCAAGGAATTTGAGTGTTGTGCGATAAAGACCAATCTTGGGCTCCTGCAAGAGGCCATGGCACCAGCTGCTGAGGTCCCCAAGCTGAGAAAGGATGAGACCAGCTTTTCTGTAGAGGGCAGAAAAAGACAGCAGAAGGGCAGAGCAACAGTGAATGAGCATATCAGTAACATGACAGAAGGGAAATTGTAGTGAGAAAAGGTAGATAAACACACTGAAAGGTAGGGATAAAACAAAGGAAAAATCTGAACCCTGCTGCTTAAAAAGACCACAGGATAAAGCATCTCTGTCAAATGCCTGTCTAGATTTCAGCTAAAAACCCAGACAAAATAGTCACACCCATTTTCACACTGGGTGAATTCTCACTCATTTGTCTGCCCTCTTCTAATCTAAACGAGGAGTTAAGGCAAAGGCTTATAGCAACGAGATAAGTTTTCAAGGCAATTGCAAGCATCACTGAAATTATGGATGT
This sequence comes from Furcifer pardalis, assembly GCA_030440675.1. Classification (NCBI taxonomy): domain Eukaryota; kingdom Metazoa; phylum Chordata; class Lepidosauria; order Squamata; family Chamaeleonidae; genus Furcifer; species Furcifer pardalis. The sequence continues at coordinate 156,436,845 of CP126891.1, forward strand.
GAAGCAACCTGAACATTTGTAACCTGCTAAATCAAATGGCACTACCATTTTATTAATGTAAATTTCTAGTCAGTTAGAATAAGCATGATGCCATAAGAAGATAGCCGCATAGGAGACCCCATATTAATTGTGCAAACAGAAACTTGGGATGTACCAGGATTTGATCAGACATTGCAAATTTGCTCCACAACCTTTCCATTGGTTTTGTGACCTTTGGAAATTGTTTGGAAATTTATGCTTTTTGAATTTTCTCTAGTTTAATAAAATGTTACATTTTACAGCTGTTTAGGAAGTGTGCTATAGATATTTTGTCATCGTCGGCTGCACTCAATCTGAGCATACTTTGTTTACTGTCCCAGGGCCTGGTCTTGGAGGCCGGGTGGCTCTGGGCTACGTCTTCGCTCTCCAAGGCAAGCAGGAAAAATGCCACTGGCATGAATTTGTTTAAGGTGGATCCCAGCTTGCCATGAAGTGACTCACATTATGATCTTGGAGCCATCTCCTGCGGCACATATGAAATGAGACATGCAGGATTTAACACTGGGACTGCAATGGACTGCTACAGCCTTGAAGATATTATCCAGGTGTGCCTTCACAGCCAGTCCATCTAACCTTGCCTCAACTTTTGATAGTAAATAAATAGTAAGAAAAACAATTGAAAAAGCAGCAGAAAAACAAGGGAGGGTTATAAATGGGCAACAAGAACACTTGGATCCTCCAAATAATTCAGACAAGGAGGCAGGGCAAAAGGGTAATAAAAGCTTCATCTTGAACTACCCCAAGTGAGAATTTCCCCCAATTACTTTTAGAAAAATATACAGGAGCAAAAAGGGAGAGGCAGTGTGAGATCACAGTTATCTCATTTTATGAGGTTTGAACAGAGGAGAAACTAGTTGGAGGCTTCAGTAGTGATCCATGATTTCCTTTTTATTCCACTGTTGCCAGAGTTCAAGCAGGTTCAAGGGGACATATATTTCTGAAACAGGGCTTACAAAGTATGCCAACGCAGTGAAAAGGCTGTGTTGGCCATACAGATCATAAGAATTATTCTGTCTTTCAGAGCAAAGACTCTCTCCAGCCTCCAAAGTTGGAGAGGCACAAGTGAAACAGTGGAGGGGGAAAGTTGGGGTTGTTTTTTTAAAAAAGGCAGTATTAGTTAAACACAGGAATTTGCAAGTCATTTCACTTGTTAGCCAGAAGACCAAATGATCTGCTCAGAACGGGATAATCCAGCAAGCCAGTGCAGTTTCCAAGTGTTATCCCATTCCCATGGAGACTTCTAGAGCTGGTGAAATGTTCGTCTTCAAATGGTACTGGCTGCTAATATCAGATTCCCATCTGTCACCAAAAAATTCAGACAGCTTCTAAACAAGGAAATTAACTTTTTCATCCTTCCTGGCTCATTTTTTTAAAAAATCCTGCCACGTAAATTAGAAGAACAGATTGTTTACCTGTAACATTTGTCCATGGAGTGGTCATGCTCTACTCCTGCATTGGGGTCACTATCTGGAACCTTCCAGATAGTTTTGGTAGTAGCCCTCTCTGTGTGTCTATAGCACATGTGTTGTTGGGCTGCCTCTCCATTGAAAAGATTGGAAACAGTGGTAGAGCATCAGTTAACAGCCAACGGTTAAGAAGGGAGGAAGAGCAGATTATGTGAATCCACATATGACCATGCAAAGAGCAAACAGTTTTTCTTCCTTGTGGTCTTTGTGCATTCATACATATGTGTGAAAACAATCCGTCTTCATCTGCAAAGCCTAAGGCTGGCAGGTAAGCACTGGTGTTCACTGGAATACAGCAGAAGTAACACCTCTTCCAAAAGAAGCGTGCCTCCAAGAGCCAATGTCAAAACACTGTTATAGGGAAAATGCCGAATGCTGAGATGACACAGTTCAGGGTAGGAAGGTTTCCTACAGAAATATGGTGGAGGTAGTGACTGCTCTGCTAGAATGGTGTCTTGAGACATTTGGCAAGGGCTTCTCAGCCACATGACATGCCAGGACATCTGTCTTCACGTTCAATTTGGTGAAATGTTATGAGGATATCTGCATTCCTTCCTTAGGAACAGAATGAGTCAAAATGAGCCACAAAATGCAAATATTTTTCCAGTGAGGATGAAGGTAAGGGAATTAAGCTGTCAATGTCTTGTGAGATGTAAAAGATTGAGATGTTTGGTTGAAGGATGACTCTGTCTGGTTACAAGCATATAGTGGGTTCACCCACAATGCATTGTGTGCAATGGTAACAGCCACAGAGAAAGCTAATTTTACTGCTAAATGGTCCAAAGGGACAGAAGTCAGAGGTTCAAAAGATGGTTCCATAGGAGGACTAATGATGCAAGGAATTTAACCTATGGGAATTTTTTCACCTCTGAGAAAAGGAAGAGCAAAGAGTGCTGTATGAAATGTAGAACTGGTTGGGCTAATAACATAGCTAAAAAGGCTTTAATGGAAAAAACAATAAATCTCCACTTTACAGGGATGACAGGAACCACAGAACATGATAAAGAGACTAAATCGCTGGACTGAAGGTGTGACCAATTACAGAAGATCAACCATTCCACTTGTCAACAGCACTGTTGAGGTATTCAGTTTGGTACTGAAATAGATGCATTGATTGGAGATCACCCACACAATTTAATCAGTCTCTTAAGGAAGTGAGGATGAGATTCCCAGTTTGGTATGTCTTCATGGGATTTGCTGATAGGAACTGTTAGAAAGTTCATTTTTGTCACATGTACTAGATGACATGGCAAATGCATCAATGTAAAGTTCAACAGATTGTTGAAACTCACATGTTTATATAACAGACCATGATGAAACTGCTCATAGTGATTTAGTCCATGGTACCATGCAAGTAGCAGGATGGATATTTTGCAGACCTTGAAGTATGCCAACAGGTCTAAAAAGACAATATGGTGTTGGGCCATCAGTACAATGATGGCCTCAGATGAGACTGGAAGGAACCAATGGCACACTGAGGAATAGACAGACAGAGCAAGAATAGGTGGAGTGAAAGCGCGACACAGAGTGGAACTATGAGCCAAAGTAATGTTGGAACAGCCATTATGGTAGAAGTCTCATGCAGAGATGGGATTTGTTAGTGTTGCGGCAAGAGGCCTACATTCTGAAGAAGGGGTCAAATAATGCTACGGTCAAGATCTCATAAGAGTAACAACAACAATATAATGGCATTTTGTTTCTGAACTTGTTAACTACTTTGAAGGTCTTCATACATTTGTGCCGTAGGAAGACTGAAGCATAGAACTTGGTATGGAGAAAAGTTACTGCCAATGGGAAAGTAAAGGTCTTTGTAATGATATTGGGTATGAAAGAAAGCACCTTTTCAACCAGTTATGATGATAGCCACATACAGGAAAGGTTCTACTCATCAGTCTTGAATCCATCCTTTTGTTCAGAGAGGCATATGACATATTTCAGATACTGAAACTGCATTTCCCTCATGCAATTTTCAAATATCATGTGTTTACTTTTTGTTATGCTAAATGTGTGCTGTTGTCATTTGATTGTTAAGACATCAGGACTAAAGATCCTTGGCAATTCTGCCAAAACAAATGGCATTTCAGAATACAGGACAGACACCCAGAATATCTAAGGAGGCTCTTACCGGGGTCCCAGTTCATCCTCACATCGCCAAGTAAACTCTCCAAAGCTCTCATAGTGCTGGTTGTAGTGATAGAGGACACGATGAAGACTTGGTGAGCCCAGGTCCAATAGGGTGTTGTAGGCAGTTTGTTGCTCCTTCCCACTAGTATAGCCATTAAAGAGGTTGTAGATCTTGTCTGCTATTTCTGAATGTAAATTAAAAGAAAACAAATGAAACATTGACCTGTCCGGTAAATGGTAGTCTAGAATAAGGCAGGAAACATTGTAGTGCAGTGGAAAGAGTGATGGACTAGAACTCAGGAGACCTGGGTTCAAATCTCTGGATACCCATGGAAATTTGCTGGGCCTGCCAAGAACCACTCCTTAAATACATTGAAAACCCTAGTAAGGTCACTACAAGTCAGATGAATCTTGATTACAATAGCAACAGAGTATAGCAAGAGCATCAGCTTTGCCTTCACATAGCATGATTTATAGTGAATGAAGGAAAAGCAATACATGGGGAAATAGCCACACAAGGGAAGTAGGGCTTGGTGAGATTTAATGGCACTGCAAGGGCAGAAGTAGTATTGAAATAGGTTTACACCAATCCCACAGGCTTTCTGCATCTTTGAAGTATCTAGATCACAGCATTCCTAGCCCTGTGTGTATACATCTGCCTTCTCGTTCTCCTCTTTCTTTCCTAAATCATTCTGAAACAGGTGGTGTAGCATTTGATCTCAACCAGGGGGATGTTGAATGGGCAGTCTTCGCAACTTGACTAGGAAAACTCCGCACTTGGAATGCTAATGTCAAGGCAGTTAACCTACATCAGATTCTGTTCAAATGGGTTGACACTCCCCTGACTATTTGCTCAATCTGCCTCTCCTTCTCAGGGGCGCCATTAAAGACTCACTATGGGGAAGGTAGGAAAACAGCAGGCATAGGAGAACTGTTTGAAATCTTCTCACAAAGAGTTAGCTACCTGTGTGGCAAATGGTTGGAGAGAGCTCCTCGTCTCTGAAACCACACACAGAGAGGAACATGTGTGGTGATAGCATCAACACTTCTGCGATATTCCCACAAATGCTCCAGTTTTTATTCCAAAATTATGCTAGCAACCTGTTTTGATGTTTAAAATGCAGACTCACTGAATGTACTCAAGTATAAGTCTAGTTTTTTAGCTGCTAAAATGAGGTCCAAAAAGTGGACTCGGCTTATACTTGGGTCAACGACCCTGAGGGTCCCAAGACCTCAGGGGTGCAAATTCAATCATACATTTTAAAAAAACAACAACCCACTAACACTACCATTAAAAACTCAAAAACATACCCACACAAATGTATAGATTAATTAATGTTACCACATCTTCATGTATTTTTAATTATTAAAACTCAATAGCAGCTGCTGTATTTTCCACCCTGACTTATACTCGGGTCAATCTATTTCCTTAGTCTTAGAGGTATAAATTAGTTTCCATGACTTATATTTGGGATGACTTATAGCCGAATGTATATGGTATGTACTATTGAAAACAAAATATAAACTCTGCCCCTGTTTGTATACGAAGGGCTACAGGTTGGATTCTGTGACTTGTGCTTGTAGCCACCATGGTTACCTTGGGCCTTCACATCATCCACTACTGGACAAGGGGTCTTCACTGTTACATCGCTTGAATGTGAGCGTCTCCCTGTGTTATCCACTCCCCAAAGTGTGAACCTGGTGACAGAAGAGAAAATGTTGCCAGATTTATTTATTTATTTATTTAGATTTATATTGCCGCCCACTCGCCGAGGCGACTCAGGGCAGCTTACAGTCAAAACAACAACAGTACAATAAAAATTATAAAATGCAACCACATAAAACAACCAAACCAGAACACAAACTAACTCTCGTCAGGCCACATGAACAACTGGGAATGCTGCCTCCTAATAGTTCTGGTGCTCCTAAATCTTCATCTTCTTTATAAAAATGCCATATTAAGTTTTCTAACACATTGGTTTTCATGGCAGCAAACTCACGTTAAAAACAATAAGGATGTCACAATGGAAAAAAAATAAGGATACAGTCAGTCTTTGTTAGCAGTAGTCCATTAGCACATTTTAAATTAGAAGTTTCCTACCCAACTCCCATGATTCCAAGTCTCTCTAGGAATTTCTTTTGAGCTGGCAAAGCCTTTGGGCATCTTGGGACAGGCGGAGGGGGAGGGTCTTTAATGTCCAAAACTCATCCATATTAGGACTGTCACCGGGACTGATTTTCAGACATTGAAGGCTTCTCTACATCTGAGGCACTCAAAAGGTTCCCAAGGTTGAAACAGGTGAATACAAAACATTTAATTAGAGATTTTAAAAAAAAAATGGCAGCTTTACATGCACAGAGCTATGCCAATGAGATTCCAGCCATCAGATTGAATCTAGAATTACCTGTTTGTAGCATCAATGTTATTGGATTTAATCATGACTAGATTAAGCCTCGTTAATTTCAGTTGTGGCATTATTTAGCTTGATTCAGAGATGGGTGAAGTGCAGCGCTCCGGGTGTTGTTGTGATGCTGCTCCCAGCATTCTTCCTCGTTGCTACTGCTAACTAAGATTGACAGGAGTTGCCTTTTAAGTTCTGTATTTGAAAACTCTCAATCTCCTCAAGGCTAAACACACCCATTTTTTCAGAACTTCCTTATAGGATTTGGTTCCCAATCCCCTGATCATCCTTGTTCCAATTTGTTGGCATCATTCTTAAAACTGTGGTGTCTATAAATGGACACAGTACTCCAGATGTCATCTGACTAGTGCTGAATAGAGGGAGAATAGTAGTTCACAGGTTTGGGAGACTATATTTCTGTTATCTCATTTGTCCCATGCAGATTATAGATGGCCATTGTCAGCAAACAATAGCATAGATCACATTAGCAAAGGAGGAAAAAGTGCACTTCATGTTTTATGTAACATTGTTGGGTCCTGCAATGATATTGCCAGAGTAAATGTGAGGGCAGAGCTGGCAAGGTGTAGTCCTCATCATTGTATTAGTGTTGTATAAGTCATTTTTATGCCAATAGTTGATTGAGATAGTGAGTGTTCTAGTTAAAGATGGGTTGAAGATCATTTATGATAAGCGTGAGTGGTCTCAGTTGTGAGTTGAAAGTGAGAAGTAGTGGTTTTCTGTCATTTTCTCTTCTGGATCAGGTCTGCAATGGGTAGTTTCTTGATATTTCTCTTGCCACTGAATTTTTTTCTTAACTATATTGGGTGAGTATTGTAGTCCTGGGAATGCATTTTGTAGCTCCTTGAGTTTCAAGTCTGTTCTGTAGTTCCAAACAGATGCAATTGTACCTGAGGGCACATTTCATGGTATATTCAGGATAGAAGCTACAGACATGCAAATAGTGTTGGATATATAGCTTATAGTGGTGTCTAGGAAATGCACTTCTTGTGTAGACTGGTCCAGGCTAAGCTTGATATTTGGATCTGTAGGGCTTCCTTTCTATGGGTCCAGATTTTTTTAAAAATGTCATAATTGAAAGCTCACACTAAAATACAGCAGTTAATTTTTAATGTACCACAACAAATTTGTCTTCTTTATTTTTTCATTTTTACTTTTGTTTCTTGTCTAAATTGGTAAGGACATCCATTGTTATGCTAAGAGTGAAACACTGTGCAGGGAAAGATAAACAGGGATGGACACCCTGGCTCAACAATGTAGCAGCTGAATACCCAGTCCAAACAAAAATTCGGTGCGCTCTGCAAGCTCGCAAAGCACATTGTGACATTATAATGATAAGGAGCTTTAGTGCTAGGAACTTAATTGCTGGCATTGTAACTCACATATAAGTTGTATCAGGCTCCAGGCACCGGATGATCAAGGAGATGGTTGTGGACAGCTTGTCAGGCACCTGTGCTGGCATCGCACAAGGTGACTTGGCTCCAGAAATTATGTCATCCACAAAACTCAGCACCATCTCTAGGGAAGAAGGCAACCAGCCAATTATCTAAAAATACTGACAGGATATGAAGCAAGGGGCACCTAGGAAAAGGAAGCTGGACCATGGGTCAAAGTGCTTCACACTTCTGAAAGAGTTCTTAGCATACTATGTGCACACTCACTTTTCTGCTCAATGAAAAGATAAATTTATAATGAAAGCACCCATTTATGCCAATGGAGGCCAAGCAGTCCTCATGGTCTATACTGAAGAAGATGTAAAGGAGAGATAGAGTTGTGTGTGTTATCAGTATATTGCTGACACCACATTCCAAATCTCTGGATGACTTCTCCCAATGGCTTCATATAGATATTAAATAACATCAGGGAGATTGCCTTGAGGCACTCCACGTATATTGTCCATGGAGTTGAGATAGTCTCCCTGAGTTGGACTCTTTCAGCATGCTGCCAAGGAAAGAGTGAAGCCATTACAAAACAGTCCCTCCAATCCCTAACCCCAACAGTGATTCTACAAAGATACCGTGGTCAACAGTATCAAAGCTGCCAAGAATCCAGGAGCACCAGGAAGGATGAAACACACCTGTCAAGTCTCCTGGATAAAATCATCAAGCAGGATAACTGAGGCAGTCTTAGTGAGGCCAGAATCCTGACAGAAATGCACCCAAGCAACTGGTTTCATTCAAGAACACCTACAGTTGATCCAACACCACCCTCCTTGCCCATGAAAGGCAGAACCATCTTGGATCAGACCAAAGTCTCATGTAATGGCCAACGAATTGCTTATGGGAAGTCTGCCAGTAAAATGTGAGTGTAGATAGCCTCTCCCACAAGAGTGCTCAATTATCCCACTGTAATACTAGTCTGGCCAGGTTATCCTGCTATGGTAATAGAGTAGAACATACTGCCAGTGACTCAATGCTGACTGTCAGGCGATGGTTAATTAACCTGACAACCCTGAGGACAAACGACCTTAGATGCCGAAGTCCATAGGGAAAGGTGATGGTCCCCAAATGGATTAAATCCTACTTGAATCCATCTTGATGGAGTACAGCAGCTTCATCAATATTGGCCTGGGGCTGAGGAGGACTCTGTGTGCCTATAGGACTCAGGACCAGAAAGTGACTTGTGGAACTTGATCAATGGTACAGGGGTCACACTGTGATGCAGAAGGCAGATGAAAAGTCACTGCATTACATTCTCAGGATAGTCATCATGGCTGATCGCCATGATGATCACCAATATTAAGATTCAGATGTAGCAAAAGAAGAATGCTTTCAGCCTCCTTTGACTTTTTCAAGCACATGGTCATGCTTAGTAATGGACTTTTTTTGACCAATTAAAATGTGTGTGACATCTTGCATTGATGGTAAACTATATGCATTTAAATAGATGTATATTTGAGAAGCAACCTCCATGAATACATTTCTCCATACACAATAATTTACAAATTTTGTATGTATTTGCAGATCACAGAATTCCATTATGAAATCTAGAGAAAAATGAAAACCAAAGGATAATTGTATTTTGGTGAGCTAATATATTTTTTTTACTATGCAAACTCAACAAATCCCATCCACCCCAGTTGCTGGTGGATCACCTTGAGTGTGCTTCTTTTTGTAATTATTCTTTTAAAGATATGATTTGGAAATTGGTAGTTTTAATTCAGTGTCCAAACTGGAACTGTTTTAATAATACTGTGATTTTTAAATTTCCAGTTACCATAAAATAATCTTATGCTCTCACCAGTTTCCACCTTGGAATGATCTAGGCGATCAGTGACCTTTTCCTGGCGGATGAGGTAGTCAACAATCTGAACTCCAATGGGTGGCTCAGAATGTTCCCACTCAAGGACAACAAGAGAGCTGCTGGGCTCATGAACAGTAGACAACCTCAGCCTGTAGAAAGAGGAATACAAAAGAGAAGGTAGGCAAAAGATGACCCTTGGAAATCAGGTGCTTAGGGTCTCCTCTTTCTTGAGGCACTCTGCACATTGGAAAATTAAGAAAAAGACACACACACTGATGTTGAAGCAAAAGAGACCCAGAAAGAACAAAGCAGAACTACATACTTTGGGTGAAAACACTAACAGAATATGTATTTTGTGGGAAATAAACAAAATTTAAATGTGAATGATGGTACTTTTTAAAAGAAATACAGAACGCTGGACATATGACTGAACATAAACAAAACTGATACAAATTGGAAAAGGATTGATCTGCTCATCCTTAAGAAACACCCAAATATATCCAAATAAATTCCTCTGCAGAGTCTACATTGTATAGAGCAGAGAACAAATATAATACAGAAACAATTACTACTGCCATCTGATTCTTACTGTAACCTGATTAGGAGTAATAGCTTGAAATCAAGAGTTTCATTATGGATGTCAGTCAATTATTTTTTGCCTCTGTAACTTCAGATTTCTTTGTAGCTTGCTGCAGAGGTTATTTGATGTTTATTTTTGTATCCCATCTTTCTCTCTACCACAGCAGCTCTTGATATAAAACATATTTTCAAAGTATTTCAAAACTAACAATTAAATAAACTATACAATATTGTACGAGCTAATAAAAACATTTCCTAGTACAATATGATTATTGCTGGAAGCAGTCGAGTAGAGAGATAGCATATATAATGAAACGTACATGAGCCCGTACGAATTAGTAACCTGCTGAAAGAACTTATCATTCTGAAGTCTTGCAAACTTAAGGCTGGGATATCTGAGACCATGGAAACAGAAATGAAACCTTTACTTTCAGAGGCTACAATGACAACACAAGGAGCAGGCCCTTTCTGCTCCTTTACTAAGTTTCATTAATCTCCCACAGTAATTAAAGCAGTACAACAGTGGAATCAACTGCCTTAAGAGGTGGAGAGCGCTCCAACACTGGAAGCATTCAAGAGAGAACTAGACAACATCTGCCAGATCTGTTTTGATTTGGATTCCTGATTTTATAATTCTTGGAGGAGGCAGAGAGAATAAGATTTGCAATTAATTCAGGCATGTGTTTCTAGTCATTCCCAAATAGTAGGAGCATGACAAGAGGCTTGAGTGAAGCACTGACTCTGGGCACAGGTAGTCTCAAATAGCCCACAGATGTATTTTAAGGCCTAACAAGGCACTAGAAGAAATATCACTTGCTTTTCACTTGATAGATGTAGGCATGGAAGTCAGGGAATTACAATGTCTTGTCTCATTTAGAAAGCAATAGAATGAACAACTTAAAAGGTTCCAAGTCAAAAAGGATAATATGTTGAAACATGTCAGCTCCACAAGCCCTCTTAAAAGCAGAACAAAATTAAATAGGATGGCTATCTGAAGAAGGCCCAGGAAACGCAGTTAAATTCTGATTATTCAGACATAAGTCTTCATTAGCAATAGTAATTACACTTACATACCACCCCATAGGACTTAATGCACTCTCTGGTCGGTTCACAAGGAATTAGCAGTTTGCCGTCAACATGCTGGGTTCCCATTTTACCAACTTCAAAAGGATGGAAGGATGGGTCAACCTTGATCCCAGTTGGGATCAAACTCAGGCTGTGAGCAGAGTTTTGTCCACAGTACAGCAGTTTAACCACTGCACCACAAGGGTTCTTCATTGATTTCTACTTCTGGAACAATACTTGTCACATTGAAAAATGCCATCTGAGACCGCATTTCTTAAAATATATGTTAAGAAAATTTAAATTCTTCCAGTTCAATGGGGTGGCAGACACATACACAGGGCATGGGAGGGGAGCACAGGCTGGAAGCCCATCAGCTCCGAAGGCACTTGAGTCACACCGACACCAGTCCTCAATGACATCTCCACTGCCAGAACACCACAGGGAACTCATGGTTGCCTCTTGCAACAGCTGGGGAAGAAAGAAAATAGAAACAATAGAAAGGGCATCAGAAATACATGAGAATGTTCTTTATAGTTTAAATTTAAGTTCTGAAAATATTAAGTCTCTTGCTTTAATAAGTGTCATTCTCCACTTTTAAACTTTAAGCTAACCTGCTGTGATTTCTCAGTTGTGTTACCTTTTTCTTGACTTCATAACTGGAAATACAGGCTTTGTTAGTGATGTATTTGAAATGCCACATTGTCTTCTTGTTTTTTTCTCTCTCTGTTAACATTAGGAATCAGATAACTCTCCCTCAGATGGTGTTGGTGAAACTAAGTGTCATATTTGCTTGAATTATATATTTTTTGTTTTTATTTTAATAAATGCCTTGAATAAGCCATTTGTAGAAAGTCTTTTTATTATTCCTTTTGATTAATCTTGCAACTTTAAAGTGTACCTCAGTGCCCTGCATTTTTGCATTGAAGAAATTACAGATTGGTCTTATTATTGATTGCGATATTTTGTATTCTGCTAATGACATAGATATATTAAGCTAACCTATTACTTTTTTACCAATTGAGTAACTACACTCTAAATCCATATATCCTTGTTATAACACATAAGTATCATATGAGGTATTACTGTACTCATGTTACATAAATGTTAAAAAGGGGTCTTTCCTTTGCTATGTTCATTGCCTCTCAATAAACGTATAAAGGGGCAAATACAGTACAACACCGGATAACGCTAAAACTTGGTTCCACAAGTCTTGGTGTTATCCGATTTTTAGTGTTATCTGATCCATGTTAAAATCCTATGGGATGGATCGGATAACGTTAAAGCTCCATAGAGATACATTGTAACCGCACAGGCTTTAGCGGTTGTTATCCGATACATCCCATAGGACCTTAACGTTATTCGATCCAATTCTCCTCCCCAGATTACTTAACGTTATGCCATTTTAGCGTTATCCAATCCAATCGTTATCCGGTGTTTTACTGTACCTTATGCAAATGTGCTGGAAACACAAAAATTTCTACTATACATTTTTGCATTGGGGGTGGTAATTCCGGTCCAAGTCCAATTTGGCCTTGGCAAAATACATTGATTAAAACATAAAGTATTCAGTCATAGAAGTATACTTGTTATGTAATTTAATTAATATATGATTGTGCACATTAAAAACTACAAGGAATAAACAAAACAAAAAAGAGCAAATCTGCATATGTACAGGCATATCAGAAAACAAAACAAAATAAACAAAATAAAATAAAAATAAAATAAAAAACACTGTAGCACGTTAAAGACTAACTGCTATATTTTTATTGTTAGCTTTCGTGGATCAAGTCCACTTCTTCAGACAAAGAGTGAAACTTACAGGCATGGTTTTTATACACCGAATTCAGGGTGACAAAGGGAGAAGCTGTATTGTGAAGCTGTATTGTTGTGCTTGCTTTTTTGTCATCTTGCTTGACCACATCCTTCTCCCTTTGTCCCCATGAATTTGGTGTATAAAAACCATGCCTGTAAGTTTCACTCTTTGTCTGAAGAAGTGGACTTGATCCACGAAAGCTAACAATAAAAATATAGCAGTTAGTCTTTAAAGTGCTGCAGTGTTTTTTAATTTAATTTTGTTTATTTTATTTTGTTTTCTGATATGCCTGAACCATAGACTTACACGGCTACTATTCCAAAAAATCATGCATATGTGCAGTGACCAAAAAATGGACCAGATATCAAAAAGGAAAGAATACTTGGCATTTACTCAAGCATCAGTGCCACTCTACAGTCAAGATCCCTTGGAACTGAAATAAGTCATTTTGCCAGGATGAAGATACTTACCTTCTGTGTCTGATTATTGGTGACCAGTTCATAGATGGGTGCAGCTTTGGTCACCTCCAAAAGGATGGGTTCAGCTAGAGCATCTGGGCTAGAACTCACATGACACAAAGGACAGGATGATGGGCAACGGCCTCTGCTTTGGCATTCCATGCGCACACCAGCTGCCATGCGCTTGGTCCCCGACTCTGACAAGCTGGTGATATACTCTGGAAAAGTGAGGACCCTGGGTTCTCTCCCACGCTCTTCAGACTCATCTGAGGGAGAGTTACCTGCAACAAAAATCAGTGATAGAATCAACTATAAGAGAGTAATGATGTACAAAACAGCAAAGAAAGACACTCATGTCTTAAGACTTAAGACATGGAACACTTTCACATCAGAAGAACCATCCATTTTTACCGCATAATTCACATCCTCCACCCTCTGTGCAATTTTATGAGGTCCTTGCCATTCAACTTGCAGCTTGGACACACCTAGAGAATTGAGAATTAGCACTTCATTGTCCACCTGGATCTCACAATGCCAGGCCTTGCGATGATGAAAGTACTTATGTGTCTCTTGAGCAGTCTCTATGTTCTGCTTAGCCAACTGATGTATTTTGCTCAGTGTTTGTTGAAAATCAAAGACATACTTGGCAGCTGTTGTTGGAGTCTTTTCCAGGACCCCCTTCCAAGCTGCTCTGAGCAAATCAAGAGGTCCTGATAAATTTCTGCCATACACAACTTCAGAAGGTGTCAAATCCCCCCCCCCCAATGATTTTGTAAGGGGCAGTGTGAGAAGTGTTGAGCACAAATTGTAATCCTTCTGGTCATGTCTTGCCGTGGTCCAGAAAGTAGGCCATTAAAAGGTGTTGCAAATTTCCTTGAACCCTCTCCATGCCTCCATGTGGTACAGCACAGAGTAATTTGGCTGAATCCCAGCCAACTGGTACACCTTTTGCAAGATTTTGGACACAAAAGACCCTCCCCTATCTGAGACCTTGGGGAGGCCTAGTCTAGATATGATATCCATATAAACTTTTGCTGTGCTGGTACCTGTCCAGTGATGGGATGTAACAGGTTCTCACCAGTTCTCCAGAACCGGTAGTAACTTTTCCCAGTATCCCAGAGAACCTGTAGCAGCTTTGGGGGGGAACCACCTTTGGGGCTTACCTTCTCACTGGTTCCCCCACTGTACATGCGTGCCAAGCACTTGGTGTGCATGCACACCTGGTGCTTGGCGCATATGCACGGCCTCCTTGCTGTCCTCCTAAATGGGGAGGAGAAAGAGAAGCTGCTAGCCTGAAGCTCCCTATAGCCTGAAGCTCCCTATTTTTATTATTTTCTATTTTTCTTTGGCCCTGCCCATGACATGACATCATGATGTTAGCTCCGCCCACACTGTGATGACATCACGGTGGGGTAGTAAAATCTTTGACATCCCACCACTGTACCTGTCAGAGAAATAACCTCCACCCACTTGCTTAGGGTACACAGAGATGTAAATATGTACCGCGTTCTTCCTGCAGAGGGTGCTAAAGGTCTAAGGATATCAATTTGCACTTGTTCAAATGGTGTCCTGTGGGAGAAATAATGTCCTGCGGGAGGTATAATGACCCCAGCCAGCTAGATTATTTAAGCCCCTCTCTCACTCAAGATGTTGTAAATTGGTGTTTTTTTTTTTAATTAGATTAAATTTTAATCTTTAATAGTTTTAAAGTGGAGGGTTTTTTTGGAATGTTTTAAAAAGAATTTTGTATGTTTTATTGTGGTATTTTTTAAGATCTGTAAACTGCCCTGAGTCACCTTGGTGATGAGAGCAGTAGATAAATATGAATAATAAATAAATAATAAATTTGGAGCATCCCATCTTGGCCTTGGTCTTGGAATTCACATCTCCCATCCGTGGGCCAATGGGACAACTTTCCACAGAACTCTTAATGTCCTGGGACATTTTCGGCCAATGGAACAAGCTGGCCACTCTCTGATGAGTTTTCTTCATGAGAATCCACTGTCATGAGCTAAATCCAGAATGGTTTTTCTGTAGGCATGGGCAACCAGTAATTTATTCTTAGGCACAAATCCCATCTCTGGTTTGCTTGTATAAAATACCCTTTTCATTCATAAAGAAGCAGCTGGGCCTACTTTCAGATGTCCAACTTCTGTTGGGCCTTCTGTCTGGCAGAATCCAAGCTTGGGTTATTTTGCTGTGCTCTTAAGAAGGTTTCAGAATCAGCAAACTGCTTGACTATCAGTTCAGTAGAACTAAGGTCTAAATGCATACTTTGATCAGCAGATGGAGCTCCAACATCAATAATGGACTCTGCTTGACTTCGTTCAGGCAATTTCTTAGATTGTTTTCTTGTCATCACTTTCAACATAGGTGAAGGATCAGATTCTTCCGTTTCCAAGCTAGCCATTGGGGCCAAACACGGGTATTGAAGACTTAAACACGCCAAGAAAGCTGGTTGATTTTTTTTTTTTGGGGGGGGGGGAGTGGACCAGGCCTGGAATCATGCCCCCCCAGCCTTCATATCTGACTGAAATATGAGCTACATCACAGTACTGTAACTGACAATCCTGAGGGGTATAGGTTTCTACCACAATCTGGGTCTGGGTGACTATCTGCTCTGGATCCACAAAGTCCTTATGGATGCTACAAAAATCACTGCCACTGTCCCATATGCGTTGGGACGGTACTTCTCATTGCCTTGGTCATCCAAAAGAGCCACTTTCCTCATTCTATGCTGTGCCATCCAGACCTGTTGAGCTGGAGTCAATAAAGAAGCTTAGGTGCTCACAAGCTTAGGTGCTCACAAGCTTAGGTGTTGACTGAGCCACCTCTGTACTAGCCTTCAGTCCCCATGCTGCACTATCTGGAGAAATTGCACCCAAAGAGCAGGCTGCCCCCGTCTCGCTGACATCGTCGCAGGTTGTGGTTGACCCTCTGCTCTAGGAGCTGCAGCAGGTGCTGGTTTCTGGGCAACCAGTACCTTGAACTGAGGAATTTCCTGTTCTTCCACCGATTGTGCAGTCTTGGCCTTTGGAGCTGGAGTGGTAGGAGCTGGCTTGGCTGCTGGTTGAGATCATTGAGATTTCTGGGGGCACTCTTTGCCTGGCCTTTCCACAGCCATAACATGTGACAGGCTGATCTGGTCTCCTTGGCACCCTGTCCTTTGGTTGGCCATCCTTGGAAGCAGGCACTGGGGATTTCTGAAAGGAACACTTGTTTTGCTCTCCCTTTCATGCAATCTGTGGAGCAGGCTTGCCTTTTCACTCATTATCTCTCAAACTCCAGAGACCATTTGCCATCTGGGCCATCTCTCATGGGCATGTCAGCTGTTTTTCCAGCAGAGGCAGTCTCAGCTCCTGCAGGATAATCTTAATAAACTGTTATCTCACCATCAGATTTAGCATGTAGTAGTGGTGTTGGCAGATTCCACCCACCTTGCGAGGTGTGACTGAAGTTGCATCATTAACGTAGAAAAAGAATTCAGTAGGAAACCATGTTCTGGACCTAAATTTCTGGTGCAAATTTTCTTTAGTAAAAGCAAACTGGACTCTCAACTCGGTTAACAGAGTTTTCCAGTCCTGGTCTCCTGGGCTGGCATTTATGAATTCTGCTATTCTCCTTATCAGCCTGGTCCAGTACTTCTCAGGTATTTCCACATCTTCACAAGCACTTTGGAAGAAGACCAGATAGTTCAAAATATCTTCATCCTGTTGTAAGATTGGGAAGTATTTCCTGTCAATCTCCAACAAAGATTTGTGCTTCGATCTCCTGGCCTCCTTCAGCTGTTCTGTCTGGATGGCAATTAGCTGCACCATAGCTTCTTGCAGCTTTAATTGGCGTTTATGATGTCTTCTGGGCATCCAGGTCTCACCTTCCGCCTCCCCATCATTGGCTGCTGATGCATTATCATCGCTTCCCTTCTCTGATGCTGGCTGCCTCTTTGGACTGGGCTGGTTTTCACATAATTCAACCAACTCATCACCCCAAGGCATAGACCCCCTTTCCATGGCAGAAACTTGCTCTGTTCTTCCTCCCTCAGAAACACAGACTGCAATTCATCTTTAGAATCTTCCCCCCTTTCAAAGGTAATACCTGGGTCTTCTTGCTGCTGCTTCCAGCCTTGGTGGTGATCTATCCATGCTGGATTCCCTCAGCAGTGGCTTTGATACCTTCAGGAGGCTGGGGAGATAGGGATCTGGTTGGAAGTGGTAGTAACGAGTCGTCCTCTTGCTGCTTCACTTTGGCAGCTTGTTTCTCACCCCTTCCGCCATTCTGCAGATTGCAATTTCCTCCAGTTGGGAAGGAGTCAGGCCCCATCTCTTTTGAGCCTTCTTGTGCTCCATGGTGCAATAAATCAAGGAGCTACAACCTCATTTGTAAATCCTTAGGCATGGACAAATTGCCTTATTTTGTAGATCCACAGGCATGGACAAATTGCCTCCTTTGTAAATCCACTGGCTTGGGAAATAGCCAGATCACGATTACTATCTATAACAGAATAGAACACTTAGGAAATCGCACTAGTGTGAATGTTGCTCTACATAACCACACTAAAAAAATCTTGCTTGCAGATACTCTTCACAGCTTCTTCTTCAAAAAATGCTAACTTCAAAAAGGTTAGTTTAGCCACACTCAAGGTTAGGATTAATAAATCAATCCCACTGCTGTCACCATAACAGGATTAATTTTATCCCCTTGCCCCCCCTCTCTGCGTTCATCCAAGATCCCCAGTTTGGTTACCAAGGCGATCCTTTGAACTCCCATGGCTGGAGTTGAAGAGCCGCCACTCCAGGAGGCAGGAATGGTGCCGTGATCCCGGGCCACGACCATGGCCAGAGTTGAAGAGCCACCACTCCAGGTGGCAGGAACGCCGCCATGACCCTGAGCCATGCCCATAGCCAGGGTTGAAGTGCCACCACATCGGGCAGCAGGAATACCATCTTGACCCCAGGTCACACCCATGGCCGGGGTTGAAGAGGCACCACCCTGGGTGGCCAGAATGCCGCTGCAACCCTGGGCCATGCCCATGGCCAGGGTTGAAGAACCACTGCTCCGGGCAGCAGGAACACTGCCATGACCACGGACCATGCCCATGGCCGGAGCTGTGCTGTTTTGGTGCTGGGACTTGGCTGTTGGGGTGGAGGCTGGACATCGCCCTCCTGGCCAGCCGGGCCAGCCTAGCCCCTGGACTGCCTGTGGCTGTTTTTGAACTTTTGTACTTGGACAATTGGTATTTTATTGCGAGTGTTTTTACTGTGATTTTATTGTGTATTGTGTACTGTTGTGAGCTGCCCGGAGTCATGTTTGTTGATTGGGCGGCATAGAAGTATAATAATAATAATAATAATAATAATAATAATAATAATAATAATAATAATAATAATAATAATAATAATAATAATAATAATAATAATTATTATTATTATTATTATTATTATTATTATTATTATTATTGAGAGTTTCCTATGTCATCTGTAATACAACTCATCTTTTTAAACATGTTCATGCATTTTAATGAGCAGATTACACCAAATTTACAAGATGGTAGAAACTACAGATTGCAAAATTCTCCAAAAGGATATCTCCAGACTTGATAAATGTATCACAAAACACCAATATAGTTCAATATATTGATGTACTCAGCAAGAGGAACATGACAGAGATTCATAAAATTGTATATAACATTAAAAAAAACACGAATGGAAGAGTTTTAATCTCTTTCTCATAAATAAAACCAAAGGTCATCTGATGAAATTTCCTGACTGAGGGAGGAAAAGGAAGTAGTGCTTTATGTAATTCATTTTCAAAAGATATGGTGGTGGCCAGGGTTTTAGGTTAATTAAAGTGGAGGAGTATATAAATTCTGAGAATATGAAGGCACAGTATCAGTAATTTTACTACTTATGATGGCTGTCTACCAGGACAAGAACTAATGTTAAGCAGAGTGTGGTGGCCAATTTAGACAGCTCATTTATTTACCCTGAAAGAGCAATAAATGATAGTTGTTCATTATGATGATATTTTGGTGGTAGGGATGGAGGCAAACATATGGGGTTTTCTGAATCAAGAGGAAGAGACCGGAATCCTATTGGAAAACACGCAAGCATGCAGCATTATTCACACAGATGCTTTCCCTTCTTTGCCAAAGTAGCTGTTGTACAACTATTTGTGGACAAGTTGTGAAATCAATCTAACAACATAATTTGAGCAGTTTTGGGTGCTATATGCTTCAAGTAGGGCAAGGAGAAATATCATCTAAATCAACAAAATGTCTTTTTGCTACTGAATAAACTATTACTGGGCAACAAAATCTTTGAAGACTATGGCCTTCACACCCTCCTTTGAGCTTTTCAGAGATATCCAGAATCCAGAAATGAGGGATTCTACAGGCCTATGTTTTAATCATGCAAAGCTTCTTAATGCCTTTCTCAGTTTGAGTTACTAGGGATAGGCAGGATGGTGGTTGTGGCAGTCCCTTTAACGTTAGTAATAAAGTAAAACCTCACATAAAGAGCGCCTCGCTTGGAGAGTAACTCGGTTAAAGAGCAGAATTTTCTCTGAATGGTCGCCTCGCTTAACAAATAAAACCAACCAAAAATTCATTTAACAAATAACTCGGGTTTTATAATCCCCCTCCCCCAAAGTCACAATTGGTCACTTACGATGGTGTTTCACTTAAAGAGCAAACTCGCTTAAAAAGCAATCCCGTGGAATGCATTATGCTCTTTAAGCGAAGTACCACTGTAACTGAATCCTAATGAAATCAGTGGAACAAATATGAACAAGAGGCCAAAATCCTGCTGCTTAGCATAGAAAATCACATTAGCATAGGCTCACTAAAACAATAGGAATTTCATGAGTGTTTCTCCTTATGTTTCACTGACCCAAATGGAGCTACTCTAAATCTGACCCATCATGTAACACTTAGAGTAGGTCTACTGACACTTAGAGTAGGTCTACTGAAGACAAGAAAGGAAGGTTTTAAACATGTATGCTCAACGAGCAATAAAGAGTGTTTTGAGCACCATTAGAATTGCAGCTCTGCTTTTAATACATTGTGTAGTGCTAGGGACATAGAACTGAGTGAAGTTGTGTGGGTTGAAAGGGAGACAGCAGAAATCAAATACATCCATCAGTTAGATACCCATCACAGGGAGCTAAATATTAGTGAAGGGTTTCTGGGACATTATCAAATTTGACACACAGATTGCTATATGACTTTATAATACAACTTTCCTGCCAATTCTCTTTAGTAAAACAGAAAGAAACCAGGTACAGGTGCCCCCCCCCCCCGACATGCAGGTCACAAGTTGCTCAGAGACCATAGCAGGCTTTCTCAGCAACCTTGAGATTGAAAAAGGGAGTCATTTAGAGTTTATCTGAATAATCTATTGTTGCTAATGTCTGCGTGAAGCTGCAATCTTTTGCTTGCTTGTCTGTCGTTTTGCCCATACCTTCTCCCGTTGAGCCCCTGAATTTGGTATATAAATAACATGCCTGTAAATTTCACTCTTTGTCTGATGAAGTGGACTTGATCCACGAAAGCTAACAATAAAAATATAGTAGTTAGTCTTTAAAGTGCTACAGTGTTTTTTATTTTATTTTATTTTATTTGTTTTGTTTTGTTTTCTGATATGCCTGAACCACAGACTAACACGGCTACTATTCCAAAAAATTCATTGTGTGGAAAAGATTCTCAAATAAGGTGAACACTAGATGGCGGTATAAAATCATTGTGAACATGATCACTCTCAAATCTACTACATTAAAGCATTGCTTCTTCCCAAATGAGCAAGGGAGGAGCTGCCCCACTGAACATGTAATTTTTTAAATGAACATTTTCATTTAAAAAAGTGTTCAACTTAAACAAATTTATGTGATATATATACATATATACTTTGGTTTTGCCAAGACAAAAACTGCTTATTTTTAATTTTGAATATTTTTTTTTTAAAAAGGCATCTGGATAATGGAGAGATGATGCTCAATCATAAGGGTTATTGAAAAATAAAAAAGTTTCGGAACCACTGTTGTAATAGGACAGACCTGGATATGTTATAGCAATAGCAATTACTGTACATTTATGCCAACCTAGCAGTTCAAAAGCAAGAAATTGCAAGTAGATAGATAGGAACCACTTTGGTGGGAAGGTAAACAGTGTTACGTGCACTCCGGTGTTTAAGCATGCCTACCACATGTCCATGGAATTGTCTGCAAAAGCAGACAGCAATGGCTCTTTGGCTATAAACAGAGATGAGTACTGAACCCTAGAGTTGGATATGACTGGCTTTCAAGCAAGGGTGACCTTTACCACCCAATAGCGCTTAGTGCACTCTCTGGGCGGTTCACAGATAATTAGCATTTTACCCCCAACATGCTGAGTACTCCTCAATCATGGAAGGATGGAAGGCTGAGTCAACCTTAAGCCCTCATCAGGATCAAACTCACAACCCTTTGGCTGTGGTGCAGCAGTTTAACCACTGCACCACCAGGGGTCTTATATTACCAATGGCTGTAAACCTATTGTATTCAAACACATTGTACTCAAACCAAGAGTAGATGTGTTACAAGTAGGAAGTACAGTACCATATAACAGCACACATATAGATAAGTGTAACCAAATAACCTTATGCAGAGTTGTCACTGCTGCTTTTTTCCTACTGGCCCTTCTACTTTGCAGTTAAGAGCAGCTTGACACAGAGAAAAGTCATGTACCACGTGGTCCCTGGGCATGGATCTGTCTTGAGCAGACCTTCAGGATTGAACAAATATTCACAATTTTTTTCATCTTATTGACAAAATAGTGTCAATGCTCTTGTGTAAGAGTTAAACTTTTTAAATAGAATGTTTCAATGGGATATTGAAACATTCCGTCTAAAAAGATTTAACTCTTACACAACAGCAGAAAAATCATTACTTTCTCTCTGATTAGCATAGGCAACAAAACTAGTGTTTATACAGAAAACCTTTAAATTTTAAAAGCTTTAAATTTTGAGTAATGTCCAAAGAGTTCTGTTCAAAATGCAAAATTTTCTGCAAAAAATTAAGTTTTTTAAAAAGATCTGTATGCCACTGTAACTTACAAGTGGTTTTTTTTTTTGTAAAAGAACGGGAATAATGCACAAAAACTTTCTTAATGTCACTCAAAGAGATATTATTTTCCATTCTCATTTCCATTCTGTTTAGAAGGGCAGGTTGCTTAACTGAAACTGTAATTCTTTGAATGATCAACTGTAAACTCGCATACATAGGATCCTTTTGCACCAGTGCAAATATCCTCAAAACTTCCTAGAACCTAAAGAAAGTGCGAGGAATACCCTCTCCTGCATACATGCTCCTCACAATGTATCTAGTCTGCAGTTCCACCAGTCTGCTGTTGATATATAAAAGGACTTGTATGGCAGATTCCGGGGACTGCCCTGCTCTCATGAAGGCGAAGCAGGAAAGGATAGCTGAGCTTTTCATGGTGTCGGCAAAAGTGGCAGAAGTGTCATCCTGGGATATTCATTCACATGTTGTAAGCATAACCACTTGGGGCAGCTTTGGATAGCCACATTCCCCCACCCCTCAAATGCCCATGAGAGTACAGCTATGCTACCACATGCAGCACCGCTCTAAGGTGGGTCCTGTCCAGAAAGAAGCCACGCTGCCACTTGATGTTGAGGTAAGTTAAAGAGGATATTGCCGGGGCTGTCAGTTTTAGTAAATTTTGTGATGTGGCATTGGGAGGGCATTTTTAAAAAAAAATATTTTTTTTTAATTTAAACAATCCAATTTTCAATTCAATTCAATTCAATTCAATTTTATTTACAGTCCATGACCAGCATAATTTTAATGTTATTTTTAATGTTTTTTTTAAATTATTTGTTATGTTTTATGTGTAAGCCACCTGGAGTCGCCTTGGCGAGGGGGACAGGCGGGCGGTAGAAATGTGAGTAATAAATAAATAAATAAGATGGCTAACCCTTGGTCACTTCAAAGAAATCAAGAGGACTCCCAGCTCAAAATCATGCCACTTCTGTCACTCCCCTAAAACTTTCTTTTACCATTTAAGTAGAGGGTTGCCCTTCCCTGCACCTATTCTTTAAAATCTTCCAGATGGCAAAATGCAAATACAATAGAACCCCGGACAACGTTATGACATGGTTCCACAAGTCATGACGTTGTCCGGTTTTTCACGTTGTTCGATACATTGATCGAACAATGCTAAAAAAAAGCCCTGACGTCAGGGACAAACCACGCCGAGGCAAGGCTTGGCTTGTCCGAAATCCCTCCCCCCCCCCCGGGTAGGCACACAATCGCGTGTCATTCGGGGTTAGGGCAAGGTACGGGAAAGACCCCCATATCCTGCCCTAACCACCGCCGAGGCGCGCAAGCCTCCAAGCCGCCCGAAGTTGCGAAAGGGTAAAGATCCTTATACTTTCGCAACTTCGAGCATGCATGCGTGTCGTTCGGGGTTAGGGCAGGATACGGACTTTTTTTTTACCAATTTTGGGGTCTCGGACCTCCCCGCCCCCGCCGGGTCCAGGGAGGTGGGCAGACCCGATCCAAGCTGTTTCTGGGCTTCCCCGACGTCCTTAGCCAGTGCAGCAAGCCAGAATGTCGGGATTCGAACTCTGACATTCTGGCTTGCTGCACTGGCTGAGGACGTCGGGGAAGCCCAGAAACAGCGTGGATAGGGTCTGCCCACCTCCCTGGACCCGGCAGGGGGGGGGGTCCGAGCCCCCAAAATTGGTAAAAAAAAGTCCGTATCCTGCCCTAACCCCGAACGACACGCGCGCATGCTCGAAGTTGAGAAAGTGTAAGGATCTTTACCCTTTCGCAACTCGAAGTTTCGAAAGGGTAAGGATCCCCATATCCTTTCCAAACATCGTGGGGGTGGGCGCTGGGGGGGGGGGTTGGATTGGGTAGATGTTCTACCCAATCCAACTCCCCCCCCCACGCATACGCTTGTTCCGAATAACATGAAAATTGTGTTATTCGATACAAGATTTTTCCGAAAATCTTGTCACGTTATGCGGTTTTCACACTATACGGTACTCGCGTTACCTGGGGTATTAATGTATACTTCAACAATTTATGTCAAAGCAGTAGCTTTATAATAGCACTTATTAGAGCTGAAGTGGCAGAATTCTGGGCAAGACCAAATTGATTAGCACCAGAAAAATAATGAAAGTGAACTTACATTAGGTTGCGAATAGCTGGGGTTGAAAAATAGTATGAAAACATACTAAACCAGATGTAAAATTATAAAATTGAGGTCAAATCCCAAGAAAGCTTCTAGCCACATCAAATAAATAAAATACAACTTGACACAGATCAGTGCTTTCACATCATCCTAAGCTGGTCAATTCGGCCACCATCAAAGTTCTTCTTTCCTGAGACTGGGGGGGGGGGGGTTTAGAAGAATGATAGCTCCTGTAATTCAAGTCAATGAGATTTTAATAAGGCAAAACTAGAGGCAAAAATAAAGGAATATGCCCACAACAGAGAACAGAAAATCAAACTGCCTTAATAAATAAGAAGAGTTGGGACGGTGTACCTTCATCCTCTGCCATGGCTAAGGGAGCAGCCTGTGGTGCAAATCTAGACTGTGGTGCAAATCTAGAACAGACACAGTAGGCTGCTACTTTGATTGCAATAACGCAATAGGTGTTTCAGTAACAATATCTAATCTGCTTTCCAACCCTATTTCTCTATCCACTAATGTTCTTTCTCTCAGAATTGTCTGTCATGCATCTTTGCCTATCATCTTCTTCAGTCCTCTGTCACAACATTTGTTGTCTGTGCAAGACTGTGCATTAAAAGCAAAGCAATCACACTTATATACTGCTCTATAGCTTATACAGTAATACCTCGGATAAGGATTGCTCCCAGGTAACGCTAAAAACAGGTAACGTCAGATGGAATGCAAAGTTTGCATTGCACAACGTTATGTTAACATTGTGCGATGCAAATGTTTGCCTCAAATTCCCCGATGTTGACCTCTGCCCCAAAGCCCGCAGGCTGGTCTTCAGCCCTGCGGGCTTTGGGGCAAAGATCTCTGCTCAGATCAGCAGTTTAGTTGGGGGGGGGGAGGGCATGCACACCCATTCTCCCCCCCAACCAAAACGGCGATCCAATTGCACACTGGGACTGCTGGGGTGTTGGGGGAGAAACTGTGTACCCACGTACTGATCTCTCCCCCAACACCCTGGCAGTCCCAGGGCGCGATCGCTGGGACTACTGGGATGTTGGGGGAGAAACCGTCCGCACGTGCAATCTCTCCTCCAACACCCCAGCTGTCGGAAACAGTGTGGATCAGGTCCCCTGACCATGCCAGAGGCGGCAGGGGTGGTGGAGAGCCTGAAATGGGCAAAAAAACCTCAGTCGCAACAGTTTCCCCCCTCCCATTTTGGGCACTCTGCCACCCCTGCCACCTCTGGCATTGGGAGACCCAATCCGTGCTGATCAGTACATGGGTTGGGGGGTTGAATGGATGTGTGCCCCGGTTCAACCCCCAAACCAAGCACCTGATCCCATGCTGTGACCCGCCTGCCTCTTTGGAAACGGCAGTGGGGATTCCCTGCATGGAATCCCCACTGGCCTTTCCAAAGAGGTAGATGGATCGCGCACCCCCCCCCGTTCCCTTTCCTCTTCTGAAAGGGACCAGGGCTTTTTTTTTTTAATGTTGTGCGATCATCACACAATGTTAAAAACTGGATAACGATGAGACTTGTGGAAACAAGTCTTATTGTTATCCGAGGTACTAGTGTATACCTCTTATATACCTCTCCTATATACACTTATATACCTCTCATTTGGCTTAGTGCACTCTCTCGGTGATTCACACGTTAATTAGCATTTTGTCCTCAACATGCTGGGTACTCATTTTACCGACTTTGGAAAGATGAGAGGCTGAGTCTATCTTGAGCCTGGTCATGATCAAACTTCCAACCTTTGGTTGTAGGACAGCAGTTTACCCACTGCATCACCAGGGCTCATTAAGACAAAAGCCAGCATATGATGTACAGAAGATGGAATGCAAATTGAACACAATTTGAACAAAAACAAACCTATGCGCAAAACCTTATTCAGCATTTAATTCATTTTGAACAACAAAATCTAGATCCAGTGGCGTAGCATGGGTTTCAGCTGCCCGGGGCGGGGGCCAAATTTGCCGCCCCCCTCAGAGGAAGAGCACCTCTTTAACACTTTTCCTGCACGCATCCAAGGACAAGAAAGGTACAGGTGGCAGCAGCAGGGGGGGAGGAATGGTGGTGGTGGAGTACACTTAGGAGCGCTGCCCATGCGGCGGACCTTCAGGGTCTCGAAGTCCCCTCCACAGAGGCAGACAGGCCAACCCCCAGGCTGGCCATTTTGGTTTGCGGAGGGTGGGAGCTCCAGGCCCCCACCTCCAGGGGCAAGCCACCTGTAGCCCCTCCAAGGTGGGGGGCTGGAGCCCCCCCACCTTATGCAGACCAAAACAGCGGGCCCGGGAGCTGGACACAATGGTGAGCGGGCATCCATTAGGGGCTGAGGTGCCCCATGACTGTCTGCCCCTGTGCGGGGGATTTGAGGCTCCAAAGGACTGCCAGAAGGGAAGCGCTGCTAAGCGCACACCACCACCACCATTCCTCCCCTGCCCGCTGCAGCTGCCGCTGCCACCACCACCACCCATACCTTTCTTGCCCTCTCTGAAGGGGTCCAGGTGGGCTATGAATTACTCTCCAGAGTCCAGAGGGTTATGAATGAATGTGGATAGGTATGGGAGGAAGTCTATGGGACCTCGTGATGAACTGTGTGGAGGGGAGAAGCCTACCGGTATTTTGTTAGGTTTAGGAACGAGCATACATTCTTCTGAGCACCAAGAAGACCCAGGGCTGGTTTTGACCTGCCAAGAAAGCCTTTTGGGGCAAGACCTGAACAGCAATCTTCAAGGCAGGGATCTGAAAGGGGAACCTCGCTGGAGCTGCTCACTGTGGAGACTCAGGTTTTGGGAGAAGAGAGCGGCGGGGAGAGGCATTGCAGGAGAGCTTGACCTTGGGGTGCAAGGGTGAAAGCCAGAAGCAGCAGCTGTTTGTTTTCTGTCTTTGTTGTTGTTCAGTCGCACAGTTGATTCAGACCCTTTGCAACCCCATGGACCACTGTTTGCCAGGCACTTCTGTCCTCCACCATCTTCCTCAACTAACTCAGTTCTGTGCCCATTGCGTCTACAATACCATCTAGCCATCTCATTTTGCCCGCCCCTTCTTCTTTTGCCCTCCACTTTTCCCAGCATCAAGGCCTTCTCAAGTGGAACATCTCCTCTCATTTGATGTCCAAAGTACTTTAGCTTCATCTTTACTATTTGACCTTCTAAGGAGCAGTCAGGGTTGATTTCTTCTAAGATTGACCTATTTGTTCTCCTCACTATCCTGGGTACTCTCAAAACTCTCCTCCAACACCACATCTCAAAGGCATCTATTCTTCTGCGCTCAGCTTTCCTAATGGTCCAGTTTTCACAACCATTCATTACCACCGGGAATACCATTGCTTTGACTATGCGAATTTTGGCTTGCAAGGTGATGTCTCTACTTTTCACTATGTTCCCCAGGTTTCTCATAGCTTGTCTCCCAAGAATCAGTTGCTTTTTTATTTCCATGGCTGCAATCACCATCTGCAGGTCTTAGGAAATGAGGCAGAGAGAGAGAGAGAGAGAAATCCCCCAAGTTTTATGCTGGATCCTTTCCTCCTCCTCCTCCTCCTTCAATAGCCTGTGACCAGCTAAGGGAAAGCTGGGGACTAGGCACAGGTAAGGAAGGAGGAGGAAAAGATCAAACATAGAACTTCCGGGTAAAACAAGTACTCTGCACATGCCTAGGAGCCAGGTTGGAACTCTGCACATGTTCTTACCCACTCACCAAGTAGCAGAGGCGTTGGGCAGCAAAGGGACCCAGTTTGAGATTTTCTTTGCAAAGATGGAGGTGGGGTGGTGTTTTATATCCAGTATTTCTGCACATGCCCAGGAGCCAGGAAAGGAAGTAAGGAAGGATGACGGAAATCAAAGTCCTCCCCCCCCCCAATTGTGACCAAAAAGGACTGGTGGTTTAGCAGTTAAGATACTGAACTTGATAACTGGAAGGTCAGCAGTTCAAGACCTGAATACTGATGGAGTGAGCTCCTGGCATCTCTCCCAGCTCCTAGCAGTTCAAAAGAAAGAAATTTGCAAGTGGATAAATAGGTATCCCTTTGGTGGTAAAGGTAAACAGCGTTCTGTATACTCTAGTGTCTAGTCGTGCCTGCCACATGACCACAGAAACATTTGCAGACACAGACAGTGCTGGCTCTTTGGATGTAAACAGATATGAGCACCAAACCCTAGAGTCAGATATGACAGGCTTTTGAGCAAGGGCGACCTTTACCTTTACTTTCCAGTGTCTAGTTGTGCCTGCCACATTGCACCTCCCCCCTCCCCCAATTTATGGCTTCGGCTGATAGTTGCCAAGATCAAATTAAACAGCGAGGGGAGGGAAATGAGCCAGCCATTAATTGCAAACCCACCCACCCCAACCCGGGATAGGAAGTGTTTGTGTGTGTGTGTGGGGGGGGGGGGTGGCCTTGAGAGTTTGGTTGGAGGAGACTAATTGGGGGCAGGAGATTGCTCCCTCAGTAAAAAGTAGGAGTTTCAGGTGGATGGACAGAGGAGGAAATAAGTTATGTTTTCTTTTTGCAGAACTTACTGTGTCTTGAGGGAGAATCTTGGTAATAGCAACAGACGATCTGAGCAGCAGGCAGACGTGGGGGGGGGGGAGGAATCCCTCTTGGTCCCATCTCCCTCTCCCTGTGACGACGAGCAGAAACTTCCCTTTCGCCCAATCAGTGTTTCCCAAATGCTGGTTTGTGGACTTCAGTTCCCAGAATCCTAAGTCATTTCCCCAAAGCACTTATCAGCCAATGTACTGACTGAGGCTTCTGGGAATTGAAGTCCACATGGCTGTGAACCCCCTGTTGGGAACAAGAACTACCAGCACCACCTCCCTCCTCCTTCTCTGCTGCGAGGGAGGAGGGGAGGGGGAAGAGGAGAGATCGCCCTTAGTCAAAGGGTTTCATAAAAGGCTGCATCGCGCCTCTCTCTCTCTCATACACACACGCACGCGCAGACTCACACATGCCTGTGCCCTCCTCCTCCTCTGTCTCCCCCGGGGATGCCGCCCCCTTGAAAGTGCCGCTGGGGGCGGGGGCCCCCCCTGCCCCCCCCTAGCGACGCCACTGTCTAGATCCTCTTTCCCACAGTCTACATGGGAAATTTGGGCTCTGGGTAAGGCAAGACATTGAACAACACTACAAAGGATCATTTCAGATCCTTACTCCAAGCGCTCTGTTAACCCAACTCTCCCTCCTTCATACAAACAGACTGCTTGGCCAAGATCACAGCAGTTTCCAGCAGCCAGATAAGGTTGCTTTGAAATACTTTTGTGGGGCTTTCAAACAATATTTACACTTTCGTTGCAACCTGACACAGATCAGCGCTTTCACTGGAGGTGATTTTTTTAAAAAACCACTTAGATTCTTGCTATCCCAAGCATATGTTCTCTTATGTTCACTTGTTATCTTTTAATTGGTTTGTATTCTAAATTTAATGCTAACTGTTTCCACTAGTGGTGGCAGCTGCTGAAGCTGGTATGGTGTCTTTTCAACATCTCTCTGTCTGTGTGTGTGTGTAGAGAGAGAGACAGAGAGAGAGGGAAGGAGGGAGGCAGGGAGAAGGTCGGGTGGGCGATGGGGTGAGGTGGGGTGGGGAGGGAGGGAGGGAAAGAGGACTAATCTCAAACTGCTATTCCCCTCAAAATTGAAGACATGGCATGTTGAGTCTAGCAGCCCAATCCAGTTCATGAATGTAAGATATTGTGCCACTGTAAGGTTGACAAATCCTGCTCCAGCTACTTTTTTATTTTGTTTAAAATTGTCCTCTATATGTCCAAATAGACTTAAGATTTGAAATGTACCGCTCTTGCTAGGTCTAAAGCCTGTGAGTGTTCTGGAATTAGATGATATTCTGATTTAGGAGCCAGATAAGTATGTACAGTGGTACCTTGCTTAAAGAGCATAAGGTGTTCCATGGGATTGCTCTTTAAGCGAGTTTGCTCTTTAAGTGAAACATCATTGTAAGTGACCAATTGTGACTTCTGGTGGGTGGGTGGGACTGTAAACCCTGATTTATTTGTTAAGCGAGTTTTTGGTTGGTTTTATTTGTTAAGTGAAGCGAACATTCAGAGAATATTCTGCTCTTTAAGCGAAATTAGTCTCTAAGTGAGGCGCTCTTTAAGCGAGATTTTACTGTATTACTCTTCTCATTTGCCTCTCTGCTTTGTGGCTGTTTGCCAGGCCATTCGGAAAGAACTGCATACCATTACCCATTGCTTCCTCTAGCCACAGTCTTCTGGAGCTGGCTAATTTTTAGCTCTCTTCGTAGTTATGCAAATGCCTAGACATCTGTGGAATAAAATCTCCAGGAAACAACCTAAAGAAAAGTAGAGAATAATGACTGTATGTTGAGAAGGTATCTAATGTCTGGGGGAAGTACTTAGAATCACGTGGAAGTAGATGCAGGAAAAGTTCCTCAATAAGTTAGAGACATATTTATAATTATACTTCCCGGAGTCAGCAAGAATGGCAAGATACAGTGTTGGCTAAAATCCTGTTGTTTAGCATAGTAAATTTATGATGTTTTGTAAGGTGAAGATTTGTTTACTGCAGGACCTTTCACTGCAGAATTTATCTTGCTTCTTTCCCAGGCATTGGTTTAGGGAACTTTGAAGCTGTCTAAGGAGGACTACACAAAAGCCTTCCCAGGCACAAAGAGGAGGGTAATGCCCTGCCATTTGGTAGATTCAGAGATGTTACCTTTCTTAGGGACTTTGACAATTGCCCCCTTTTGCCAGTCTTCTGGGACTATACCCCTTTTGTCATTCACGATGAAGTTATTTTGTTGATTGTGTAACAGCAAAATAACTAATTGATGAATGGATCCTTGACGCACATCCTTGAGAAGTGAAGGAAAAATTATGTTTGTCTCATGGACAATGCTATTAATTCAGTGTTGTTATAGAGCTATGGTGGTACAGTGGTTAACTTTTGTACAGCAGCCAAAACATTGTGAGTTCGAATCTGATGGGGTCAAAGTTGATTCAGCCTTCCATCCTTCCTAGGTAGGTAAAATGAGTACCCAGCATTGTTGGGGGCAAAATGCTAATTAACTCGCAAACAAACCAGAGAGTGCAGTAACCGCTATGAGGCGACATATAAGAACAATTCCTATTTCTATTTAAATGGGGGGAAGACTGGAAAATGACAAATCAGATTCTTTTCCTTATATCCAAATAAGGAAGTAAGTATGGGAAATAAATCTCATAAATTTATGTGAAAACAAGTAAATATTGCAGCCCAGTGTAAAACAGGGGCAAGAACATTCAGGAAAATAGCAAAAAATCAAAATGAGATATTTCTTACCCCAAACTCCATTCAAATTCATGCTTATGTACATACATGCTCCAACTCTTCCCCTCTCCACTGCAGTTAGCTTATTTTAAAAAACTTCAGACTCTGCCAATGTAGACTTCCTGTAAGCTAACACTAAGGTCTTGAGGGAGGGGGTTGAATAACTTTTTCTTCCTCCTCCTCCTCCTTCCATATCCAAATCCAAATATTGGCAATTATCATGGCAATCAGCCATGGAGACTGTCTTTAGAATATAATGCCTTTCATCCGCCTTCTGCATTGTACCACTGATCCAGGTCTGTGAGTCACTTTCTGGTCCTGAGCCCTTTTGGCACACAAAGTCCTCATTGCCCCCAGGCCAGGATTGATTAAGCTGCTGCCCTCCATCAAGATGGACTAAAGTGGGATTTAATCCACTTGGGGACCATCACCCTTCCCTGTGGACTTCGGCATCTAAGATGTTAGTCCTCAGGGTTGTCAAGTTAGTTAACCACCGCCTGACATTTGCTGTTGAGTGGTCTACTCTATTACTGTAGCAGGATAACCTGGGCAGACAGCAATTATTTCCTTCTCCTGGAAATGCCTTCAACTTGTTGTTGTTCAGTTGCACAGTCGATTCCAACCCTTTGCAACCCTATGGACCACTCCACACCAGGCACCCCTATCCTCCACAGAATATTTTTCAAAAGGGTTAAGGCAGTGAGGGAGGAGAACTCAAGTGGGAGAGGGAAAGTTAGTGTTGCCCTGCAACCAAAAAACGTCCCCTCCTGCAATTAGACTTTTAAAAGGACCTCATACATTAATGAAGGCTTTCAAAAAGTTAAATACAGTACATTCACAGACAAAACACATTCTCTTTGATGAATAATCAGAAATAACAGATCCATACTGTTCCCTTCCCTTCCAGTGACAATTAGGCAAGGCAGTTCTGTTTTAGTAAGGGGAGATCAGAGAAAAGAATGTGGATGGGGAAAAACCATAAGCTCTATGGGGACCCACCAGACCTGTGAGCCAGAGTTTCTCTAGCTGTATGCACCAGTAGAGAAGAAACATGCCCTATTCAGGGGCACATTTTCTCTTCTCTCTGCCTTTGAACTGACAGATTAACAGACCCTTTCAACTTTACAGGTGGTGGTGGTGGGGGACCTTCAACAGATGGATGTTGTGAAGTTAGAGCTTCCTGAAAGTCCACACATCAGGATGCTCTTTCCTCTGCAGGGGAGGAACAGCCACTGTGTCCAAAATGAAATGTTAAACTCTGGTTGTCAGTTTAAAGCCTTCAAGTTGCCAACCCTTTTCAGCTGAGAAGGAGAAAAATCAGATTTCAGCCGAGTCGTATCCAGCTGTCTGTAATTCTGTACAGTTATTTCATGTAGAGATTGTGTAGAAATAGCTGGAATGTTTTATGCATTAATGTAGACCAGAGTGAATAGAAGGCACATCAAGATCTAATCAGGTTCTGGTAGCGGATCACAAGGTGACCAGCAATTAATCTGCAAAAAACGAGCAAGCACTTCTGGCTCACCAGGGTTCGGAAAGTTAGAGCATGCAGACTCCTCCTCCTCCTCCTCCTCCTCCTCCTCCTCTTCTTCTTCTTCTTCTTCTTCTTCTTCTTCTTGCTGCTGCTGCTGCTGCTGCTGTTCAGTCGCACAGTCAATTCCGACCCATCGTGAAACCATGAACCACTGCACACCAGGCACCCCTATCTTCCACCATCCTCCTCAGCCCGCCCAGCTTTCTGCCCTTTGCGTCAACAATGCCATCTAACCATCTCATTCTCTGCCACGCCTTCTTCTTTTGCCCATGACCTTTCCCAGCATCAAGGTTTTCTCAAGTGAATCCTCTTTACTCATTTGATGTCCATAATATTTTAACTTCATCTTCAATATTTGACTTTCCAAGGAGCAATCGGGGTTGATTTCTTTTAAGATCAACCTATTTGTTCTCTTCGCTGTCCAGGGCACTCTCAAAATTCTCCTCCACATCTGAAAAGTGTCTATTCAGTGGTGGGCTCCAAAAAAATTTACTACCACACTGTGGGCATGGTATGGTGGGTGTGGCCAGGGGGAAATCCCTCTATTGCACCCAAATTAGGATTACTTTATTTCAAAACTTGGATGGAGAGGGCCAGCCAGAATTTCTGCTACCGTTTCTGGTGAACTGATGCAAACCTGCTGATGCCAACCTCTGCAGTCTATTCTTCTGCATTCAGCCTTCCTTATGGTCCAGCTCTCACAACCATACATCACTACCGGGAATACCACTGCTTTCACTATGTGGACTTTTGTTTGCAAGGTGATGTCTCTACTTTTAACTATGTTACCCAAATTTCTCATAGCTTGCTTCCCAAGAATTAGTCGCCTTTTTATTTCATGGCTGCAATCTCTATCTGCAGTGATTTTGGATCCTAAGAATGTAAAGTTTGTCCCTGCTTCTACTTCTTTCCCATCTATTTTCCAGGGACTGATAGGGCCTGTTGCCATTATCTTGGTTTTCTTGATGTTAATTCTCAAGCCAGTTCTTGCACTCTCCTCTTTTAATCTAAGCTGAAGCTTCTTTAGGTCTTCCTCACTTTCTGCCATTACAGTGGCATCATCTGCGTATCTCAAATTGTTGATGTTTCCTTCAGCAATTTTAATTCCAACTTTTGATTCATCCATCCCTGCGTTGCTCATTATGTGCTCTGTGTATAAGTTGAATAAGCAGGGTGACAAAATGCAGCCTTGTCTTACTCCTTTTCCTATTCCAAAACACTCCGTCATTCAGTATCCTGTCTTAACTGTTGCTTCTTGAGTTATGTACAGATTTCTCATGAGACATATAAGGTGTTCTGGTATTCCCATCTTTTTAATTATTTGCCACATTTTATTGTGGTCCACACAGTCAAAGGCCTTGGTGTAGTCAATGAAACATAAGTAGACTTGTTTCTGGTATTCCTTTGTTTTCTCCATGATCCAACGTATGTTGGCAATTTGATGTTTAGTTCCCCTGCCCCTTCTGAACCCAGCCTGCACTTTTGGTAGTTATCTCTGTTTGACTAGTAAGATCATAAACATCATCTGGCACCAGGGGCTGCAGTGGCTCAGTGGTTAAGAAGTTCACCTTGAAAGCTGGAAGGCCGGCAAGTCAGCAGTTCAAAACCCGGGTACTGCATGACGGATTGAGCGCCCATCTCTGTCCCAGCTCTTGGGGACATGAAAGGAGCCTCATTTGGATGTTCCTTGAGCAGAGTTTTCCCCACAAAATCCTTTCAACCCAACATAATTTCTGACATGAAACTATTATTATCTGGCACCCACACTTAAGAGTTCCTTCTTCTGATTTGCAATTGGTTCCTAGTTTTGCAATCTGTTGATTGCTCTACCCTTTCCACTCCCTTAGAAGTTGGTTCACTCTCATCATTTAAACACTCCTCTTCACATTGAAATCAAGCGAAACTGTGTTGAGGTGCTACAGAGTGGAAATTTACCCCGCTCTGTAGTCCCCTACTGGAACAGTTGGAAGAGCTCTTAAAGATGCTGACTAGAGCATGTTTAGTTAGAACATACTAAATTGAGATGAATAGGTTGATCTCCCTGGTTTTCTGCATAGAAGAGCCATTTAGTTATTGAATGGAGAAACATTCAGCCAAACAACAAACTAGTCTGTCAATCTAAAGAGAAGAATATTTCCTGATATTATAGAGTAAGGAGTCTGCTAGATTTAGCCTTGTGTAAGAACACCTAGCTGTCGAGGCAGATGTCTAGAGCTAGGTTTCCCACTGTGTTTCCCCACAGAAGAACCAACCAGTGTTGTCTTGGGCAAGCTGCACAGTCCTAGAGTGTCACCAGGAGAAAGGGCTGGTAAACCACTTTTGAATAGAGAATTATGCTAAGGGGAGAGCTAACTTGATGGCACATAATTATTAAATTATTAATTAAGGAGCTCTAGTCTTAGAGGTGCCACACATGCTTTCCATTGTAGAATGCTTTATTTTCAATATATAGCTAGCAATGCCAGCTTTAAAGAAACTGAGAAAGCAGGACTATGATTGCCTAAGAGAATACACAACACTGCTGGCCAAGTCAGACAACACTTGGAATTTTAAAGTAGAAGCTCTAAGGAAGGAGTAAGTAACTGGAATCCCAAGAGATGCACCAGGCAGGCCTTCAACAGTTCACTCTCTCATTCCTTTCCAAAGCACATTACTGTTTCACATCTGGGAGGTGCCTTTAGAAGAGGGGTGGCCAACCTTGGCATGCCAGGTGTTCTTAAACTACAATTCCCAGAAGCCCTGATCAGCAGGTGTGCTGACTTGAGCTTCTGGTAATTGAAGTCCAAGAATGTCTGGAGCACCAAAGTTGGCTACCACTGTTCTAGAACAAGTCATCCAGTGCAGGGATTAGTGGAAGAAGCAACGAGTCTGCTGTGCAGCACATTATTTTAGAAAATTGAAGATGAGCCCAAAAGTCTCTGTGTTAGACGCTAGCGACATCCACTTTCTACTTTTGATCTAGTCAGTGACTGGCCCTGAGAAAAACAGATTGGCAACTGATCAATCCAAACATAATGGGTGGCTTCATTTAGGCTGTTTAATGAATGACCTAGACATGAAAGCAGCAGCAATTAGCTCCAACTAAAATACATTGGCATTAGTTCACCTCAGCCACTTTGCAAAAGCACAGGTTGGTCTATGCAAAGAGCCAGGGGACGGTGTGAGCAAACAACTTGATACCTTATCCTGTAAATGGTATGACAGCCGTTTATAATAGCATGCTGTAAAACACAGCTCTCAATAAAAGGAAGATAATTTGAGGATACAAATAAACCTACAATCCCAATTTAAAGAGCAAATGTTTGTATAACCAAGTCTTTTATGAGGACTGGGAGATAAATCTTTGTGTTTCATTTAATAAGACAATTTCTCTCCCAACTTCTACTGTCCACATTGAAACATTTTGCAGAGAATAGACATAGAACCAGTGCCTTATTGAAAGAAACTCCCACTAACAAAACAAGTCTTTTAAATTGGAAAGGAGGGGTAAAGAAGCAGGGCATTTCTTAGCCTCCCCATCGCGTTGGAAATGGACCACTTTAGGATGGCTTTGAATTGCTGTTTTGCAGGCTCAGGGGAGAAAGCAGCAGTGACAGAGAATGGTTTCTCTCTTGCAATTTTTCAATCGATATAATGCTCTTGACGTGCACCAAAGGGGAAAAGATAAAGAAAGGAATTGAAGCAGAGAACGTGGCAGGTGACAGGACTGAAGAGACATTGAAATGAGAAGCACATCAAGAAGAATAGAGAAAATGCAAGATCTAAAGAAACAGAGAGGCTATGGATGCTGTTGCCTGAAACATGAAAAGGAGAAAATGCTGTATTTTAGAAGTGTTTTATGCAGAGTGCCAGTGGGAGGGGGTGGCAGGGAGGGTACAAGAAAAGTGTGAAATCAAGCACATCTCCAAAAGTTAATGCAGGAGTAAATTCTCCTAAGTAATGTTATACATAGAAGTCAGGATTGACTTCAGCTGCATGAAATGAGAGCTCAGAGGGTTCTTTGGTCCTGCTCCTGCTGCAATGCATCCTCAGGATGGCAATGTTTAACCCTGCTTGACCCTTTAGTGAAATACTCTTCCAGTGGTTAGCTCACAGATTTTCAAGCTACACTGGCACAGTAAAAATGAGTCTAGAATTCCTGCGGGGAGTGAATGAATGAGAAGTAAGTAAGATAAGTGGTGGCATAAAGTTTCAGGATAGAGGTGCCCAGCAGGTGAAAGATTAAACACCTCAGAACTTAGTGAGGTTGTCAGACTTCAGGCGTCTCTGTAAGGGCACTCCCACTCATGCTCCTGAGCATATGCTCATTTCTGGAACATATTTAACTCTTACCTTTCAACTTTGAGAGACCTGAGCCGCTTTTAAAAAGAACTTACTGAGCTCTGGCAGTAGAGCAGAACAAGGGAGGCTTCTTCTTCAGGTAGCGTGCAGCCAAGTTGCCTTGTGTGTGTGTGAAAAGAAAAACAACAATCTTCAAAGAGAAACTGCTGTTTTATTCTTCAGGTTCATTGATAGCAAAGTCCATGGAAAAACCGTAGATTAAAAGGTCATAACAAAGAATCAGTCCAATAAGAACAGTCCAAGTATCTTTAGGTAATCATAGTGAAAAGGAGAGAAAATCCCATAAGCCAAACTGAGGTCTTAGTCCATTGAGAAACAGAGACGAACTAACTCACTGTTCTCCAAAATGGATAATTCCTGGTCAGGTGGGTTACTCTTAGCCAATCAGGTAACAGAGAAAAATATTCTCAAAACAATAATTGTTTACATCCATGTAAAGACATAACACTCTGAAAAGATGGGAACACAGAAACACTGTAATGTTAACAAGCCTCTCGTGACAGTCTTGTGAGACACACAGAAATGGGAAAATATTTTTATGAGGCCTAGCTGAAAAATAGCAATTTCAAGCCTTGGGAAACATTAGGAAATAGGTCTTTTCCTGACAGAGGTACTTAAAATTATCTACTTTAAAATTTGGGGAGAGCACGCAAACTCTCTGGCAGAAAACTCCAAAATTACAGATCCTAGGTCTGACTGAAATGAAGAAAGCCAGACATGATATTTAAGTGCAACCCCCCCCCATACATTAATTCTCTGCATGTCTGCCTTTCTCCCATGCTACATATGACTCCACTTGGTAGACCCTGGAGTTCGAGTAAAAAAAACAAAAAAACAATCATATTCTCTAATATTAAAAGTCTCCCAATACCAGTTTAGATGACAATGTAGAATACAGTAGAAAAGGCTGAGTGCAAGCAATTACAGCTAGTGATGGGTTGTTACCGGTTCAGACTGGTTCATCTGAACCAGTAGTGCCCATCACGAGGGGGTCGCTGGGGTGGTGGTAAACCCCCAGGTGACCAGTTCGGTCACCTCTCCGTCTCCTCCTCCGGAAGTGTATTTCCAGGCAGCCAAAATGGCTGCCTGGAACTGCGCATGCGTCAAACCTCTATTTGACGCATGTGCGCTATAAAATAGAACGGCGCATGCGTCAAATGGAGGAAGGAAGCGCCTCTACAAGTGGTGGTGGCGGCCTTTCCTTGCCGTGCCGCTATGGCGGTTTGCTGCCGCACCACCCCAGTTCCTGCCTGCCTGCTGCCTCCCTGTGTAGCTAGGTAAGTTACTGGTTTTTTTGTTTGGGGTTAGGTTGAGGTGTGTGTGTGTGTGTGTTTATTTTATTTATTTTTATTTATTTATTTTATTATTATTTTTCTTTGGCCCCACCCACAACATCATGATGTCATGACGTTGGCCCCACCCACGACGTCATGACATCACGGTGGGGTAGTAAAACTTTTGACATCCCACCACTGAGTATAGCCATTAACTTTGAGAACAATTTGATATTTTGTTACAGAAGTCACTCTGAGGTGGATGGAAGAACAGCAAAGTGTGAGTGAACAAAACAGAACTGAGAGGGTGCTATTTCTCTCTCTCTCTCTTTGTAGGAAAAAAGGAAGAGACCATGTTGTATGAGGCCAGAATAAATAGGTAAGGAGTGAGGGCAGTCAGAGAAACAGGGTCACAGGCAAGAGGATTGTATCCTTGTCCCTCCATACCCTGGAACTTCTGATGTTGCTGTGCCAGAAGTGGCTGTTTTATCTGGCTGGCAGGGGCAGGCTAAATCAGACCTGGGTTGGTGCTCCAGTTTTATTTATTTATTTATTCAATTTGTATAGCCAGCCCAATTGACATGAGACTCTGGGCAGCGTACATAAAATCCCCAACATTTAAAACTATAGAAACCCTTAAAATTCCTAAAAACATTGAAACATTACTTCAACTGATTCTACCACTTATGTCCAGAATGGAAGAGTGGGGTGTATGATACCCCATGATCATGTATACTTTGCATGTTGGCTCGCTTGTAGCAGAAGCCAGGATGAGCTATTGCCTAGCAATCACATGGTGAATGGGCAACAACACTGAAGTTTACCTCAATCTATATCCAAGCTGGACCTTTATGCCCAGCAGCAGAGTTACTACTTGGAGTAGGGCCAGGCTGGAACAATTCCCCAACAGATAGAAGGGTCATTTTAAGGGAGATCAGGTCCTGGAAAACAAATCCTTCCCAGTGCCATCAGATATGCACCGCCGCTGATGCACCTTGCGCCCTCCCAGCCCTGCCACCGGCCAGGAGGATAAAGGAGCCTCCCGTGACCATGGGAGGCTTGAAGACACCGCTGCTGATGCGCCTTGTGCCCTCCTGGCCCTGCCACCGGCTGGGAGGATAAAGGAGCCTCCTATGGCCATGGGAGGCTCGAAGATACTGATGCTGCTGCGCCTTGCACCCTCCCGGCCCTGCTACCTTAACGGACTCCTTCTCTCACCCGGGGAGAGGAGATACAGCTGAGCTGGGGGCTGACAGCTATGAGACCTGCCCTCCCCCAACGGACTCCTTTTCTCGCCCAGCAGCCCGGGGAGAGGAGACACAGCTGGGTGTCCTCCGGCCAGGAGGAGGAAGGGGTACCAGCTGCAGGAGGCAGCAGCTGACAAAATCTGTGCCACCGTTTTACCGGACTCCCAACCAATGTCCTTTGGCCGGGAAGAGGAATTGGACTATAGCCGCAGGTGGACATTGTTGCATTATGTTTTCTATTATGATGTGTGTTGTTCTACTGCATGATATTTATTGAACCTTATTGCTCTGTTGCACTACATGCCGTGGTATTTTGATTGTACTGTAATGTCTATTGATGTGTAATGTGTACTGACCTACTATATGATATTTACTGTATTTTACTGTTTTGTTATATTGTATGCAATTGTATTTTTGTTTGCACTTTAATAGTGATATTCGGAGATTTTGTGAGCCGCTCTGAGTTGGTCGCAACCGAGGAGAGCAGGATACAAATCTAAGTAAATAAAATAAATAAATAAATAAATAATTTGTCATTCAATAGCACCTTCAGTCTCAAGCTTTAGCCATGAAGAATCCTGTGAAAGTTCCACCACAGCTTATTACAAAGTAGATCATGCTTCTGGTAATAAATTTATAATGGCACTTGGCCACTGTACCATATTGTCAATTCATGTTCAATTTGGTC
Source organism: Furcifer pardalis (assembly GCA_030440675.1). NCBI lineage: Eukaryota > Metazoa > Chordata > Lepidosauria > Squamata > Chamaeleonidae > Furcifer > Furcifer pardalis. The sequence goes on from CP126891.1 coordinate 156,477,598, forward strand.
ACCATTATAGCCCTTAAATCCTCCCTGGCAACAATATCATCTTGGTTGTTATATGCAGATTTTATACATGGCAGCTCACCAGCTGCTGTGTGTAATACTTGACATTGAATTGTTCTTGTCCTTGGATGTCCCTACGATATCCAAATTCACAAAAATTAGGTAGCATACAGAAGATTTCTGATCAAGTCCACCTTGGCGCAAAGCAGAATCACTGTCTTTGCTCTATGCAACTAAGCTGGCAGTCAATTTGATTTCACAGGTTTCAGGAAAGGGATTACAGTAATACCTTGGATAACGTTAACCTCAGATAATGCTAAAATCGCATAACGTTAAGTAATCTGGGGAGGAGAATTGGATCGAATAACGTTAAGGTCCTATGGGATGGATCGGATAACAACCGCTAAAGCCTGTGCGGTTACAATGTATCTCTATGGAGCTTTAACGTTATCCGATCCATCCCATAGGATTTTAACATGGATCGAATAACACTAAAAATCGGATAACACCAAGACTTGTGGAACCAAGTCTTAGCGTTATCCAAGGCCAGGAGGGCTTTTGCACAACTTCGTGTAATACGCCAGTTACGCCCACTCCTAGACCGGGATGCCCTGCTTATGGTCACACATGCGTTGGTCACCTCCAGACTTGATTACTGTAATGCGCTCTACATGGGGCTGCCCCTGATGACCATCCGGAGACTCCAGCTGGTCCAAAATGCGGCGGCCCGGGTAGTGGTGGGGTGTGGGCGTTATGCTCGTGCTTCACCACTGCTCCGGGAGCTGCATTGGTTGCCAGTATGTCTCCGGGTGCAATTCAAGGTGCTGGTTATTACCTTTAAAGCCCTATATGGTAGTGGGCCAGGATACCTAAGAGACTGCGACACCCCAAGAACATCTGTCCGGCCCACCAGGACGGATCGGAGAGGTTCCCTTGTTATTCCTTCGGCGAGAGATGCGCACCTCGCCTGCACTAGGATGAGAGCCTTCTCCGTGTCCGCCCCGACCCTCTGGAACCTCCTGCCCACCGAGCTGCGCCTTCAGAGAGAGCTCTTACCCTTCCGGAAGGGCGTGAAAACCTGGGTGGCAGGACAAGTTTGGGGACCCGGGAACGTGGGTTCCCATACCAAGTGGCTTATCTAAAGGATTGCCTCCCCGGGTCTGAATATGGGAATACTGGTGTGTAGTTTCTGTATTGTTTTAACTTTTTGATGACTTTTAATTCTGATGTTTTTATTGATATAGATTGTTTTATGTTTTATTTTTATTTTTTATCAGGATGTAAGCCGCTCAGAGTCGGGTTCTCCCGATTGGGGCGGGGTATCAAGTGTGATAAATAAATAAATAAATAAATAAATAAATAAATAAATAAATAAATAAATTATTGTATTTAAAAAAGAAAGTTCCAAGAATAAGAATATTTCCTGAGGTTTAATAGATTGTTTTCCTTAGGAGATTTCAATAAATGTAATATCCAACTCTGACTTCATGTAGAAACTAGATTCCTGAAGAAACTTGATTGTTGTTGTTTTTTATAACACTGCACAAATCCTCCCACTGTCCAAGCTAAAACTAATAATTATATACTTTGCATGTACAAAAAGACTCAAGCACATTACTTTAAATGATAAAGTTATAAAGAAAACAAAACCATTCATTTGCAGGGCAGATGTTTAGAAATTCAAATTTTTCAAATCATTTTTCCCTATATCATGCACAGTTCCCTTCTTCTCCCCCACTTCCTTTATTCTGACCAACGCATATCAATACTTTGTTCACTTTAATTGTTCTCCTTCTTTTTATGCCCTTCCCACCCACTGGTAACTATAAAAGTCAAATACTGCAATCAACATTTATTATGCAGTTTATGCAACCTTTTGCAAATAATCCAAAATGTATAATTCCCTTGCACAGAAAATTCCTAGCAACAGAAGATAATCAACCTTATTCTTTTATAGCTCCACACCACTGATATCTGCTTTTCTGCACAACTCTGTGTGTGCATGTCTGTATTTAAACAGAAGAATGCTTAGAACAATACCTTTGCTGATGTCTTCATATTCCAGCCAGAGCTGCTTCTGAACCTGCTTATTAGGATACCATATAGCGCATGACTCCTCAAAGCCATAAATAGCTTCCTGTATATAGTGGTTGCCAAAGTGGTCCAGGAGAGCCACAAAATCTCCTCGAGATGTGGCTCCATCCAGAGAATGAAGAGCATTGCTGAACACTGCACGAGACAGAAGGAGAGCAAACTGCAGTTAAAATAGATAGGAAGATGGGACAGACTGGGAGTGTGACAGAAACTCCCTTCTTGACATCACAAAGACTGTCTTGCTGGATTAGACCTATTTGCATGTAGATTTCTACTTCCAACAGGGACTGTGACAGACAAAATCATGAGGCTGGAAAAGGAAAATACGTAAAACTTTTGTGTCCTGATTTGGTGCAGGAAACAAAATGGCCGCTTTCGTGCATGCGCAGAAGTGTCTGCGCCAAACCAGAAAACAAAATGGCCACTTTCATGCATGCACAGAAGCGTCTGCGCCAAACCAGAAAACAAAATTGCCTCTTTTGTGCATACGCAGAAGCAGCCATTTTATTTCCTGGTTTGGGGTGGATGCTTCTGCGCATGCACGAAAGCAGCCATTTTGTTTCCTGCACCAAACCAGAACACAAAATGGCTGTTTTTGTGCATGCACAGAAGCATCTGTGTTGCGCAAACATGCTGTGTTCCGGGGGCGTGGTCTGGCCCACTCAGCTGTTCTGGGGGCGTGGTCAGGGCCCCGGTCTGAAAAGTTTGGGCACCCCTGGGTTAGGTGAATGAACAAAAGCATCAGTTCATGGACAGCTACCTGCTATCAAATGCTGGCCCAAAGTATTTGGGTTTTCGTAGTTCCACCCTCTCATTTTTCTAGGTTGTGGTGAAAGATAGGAGAAATGTAACGAAGGTTAAGCCCTTTAAACTAATGAGATTAATTAGGTGCAAACAATCTTAAACTCATGCCCCACTTGTGAGGATGGAGATTACATACCTTGGGAGGGAGTCAGCTGGCTGAGCCTGACATGGTACATTACTGAGCGCACCTTCCAGTGTTGTAGCAGAGGATATCCAGACACCTCACTGAAATTCACCATCCCTGTTATAGGAAAGAGAGGCAAGTGTGGCTTTACCAAAAGAAAATCATCAGATTTACGTAGAACATTCCCAAATGATTTACACACAGCATTCCACACCCTAAGGCAGAGATGGCAAATCTTTTAGAGACCAGGTACCCAAACAGAGGGGTGGGGTGAACTCTATGCTTTGGGGAGGGAGGAAACACTCCCATTGGGTTGCTAAACAGGGAGGTGGGGTGATCTCTGTGCTGGGGGGGAGGGAGAAAGCGCTCCCATTGGGCTGCTGGGAAGAGGGGGCAGGGTGAACTATGTGCTGGAGGGAGGGAGGAAGCACTCCCATTGGGCTGTTGGGCAGAGGGGCAGGGCGAACTCTGCTGGGGTGACAGCACATATGCCGACAGAGAGGGCTGGGCATGCCCCATCTGACATGTGTGCCATAGGTTCACCACCACTGTCCTAAGGAAAAATTTGCTTAGAACATACAGTCAAACCTCGCTTAACGAATGGCTCGCTTAGCGAAAAACTCGCATAATGAGCGGGTGTTTCAAAAACGTTCCGACTCGCATAATGAAAATTTTCGCTATGCGAAATGGACTTTTCCTATGGAAAAACTCGCATAACGAACTTTTCTATGGGGAAAACTTGCATAACCAAAATTTTTCGCTATGTGAGTTTTTCCATAGACATTTTCGTTATGCGAGTTTTTCCATAGGAATTTTTTTATGTGAAAAAAAAACCTCGCATAGTGAAAAACTTGCATAGCAAGCAGCCTCGCAGAATGAAATATTTTCATTATGTGAGGTTTGACTGTACAGTGAAAGTTGTAGTGGAGTCAGGGTTCACGTGGTCAACAGAAATTGACTTTTTGCCTGGATGGGGGGATGGGCTGGGGTGCAGGGCAAATTTGACAAGCAAAAACTGGCTGGTGAGAGATATCCCTGTTGCTGTGCTAAATATCTGGATTGGCATGGTCAGGTCTCATTACAGTAATACCTCGGATAACGCTAAGACTTGGTTCCACAAGTCTTGGTATTATCCGATTTTTAGTGTTATCCGATGCATGTTAAAATCCTATGGGATGGATCGGATAATGTTAAAGCTCCATAGAGATACATTGTAACCGCAACTGATCAATCACTTTTGAGCATTTCGTAACTAGAAAAACTTGGGAATAAACCTGAACTATTATTATATTATTTAATTATGCATTAAGTGTGCTTGTTTATTATTTATTTACATTTATACTCTGCTGTTTTGGTGCAAACATCACTAAGGTCAGCTTACACCAGTGATGGGATGTTATCAGTTTGGACCGGTTCGCCCAAAACGGTAGCACCCCATCAGGAGGGGTCGCCAGGGTGGTGGTAAATCCCCAGGTGACCGGTTTGGTCACCTCTCCGGACCCCTCCAAAAATGTTTTTCTGGGCAGCCATTGACGCATGCGCAGTTCTATTTTTTAGTGTGCATGCGTCAAATAGAGGTTTGACACATGCATACTAAAAAAAGAACTGCATGCATCAAACGGAGGTTTGACACATGTGCAGACATATTTAATTTAAAAAAAAAACATTTTTGCTCCTCCCATGAAATCGCTGACTTACACTCATATAAAACCTCAAATTCAAGAAGAGAATACATTAGAACAGTAAAGCAATATCATAAGTAAAAGTGTAACAGAACACAACAATAAACAACCTGAGAAGTGAGCAATAAAGAAGCAACATCACCTATCCAAACCAATTAAGATAGAAAATAATAGCCTCATAAAAGTGACCATAACATAAAAATAACAAATCACGATAAGACAGCAATAAAAGACTATAGCAGCAACATTCAATGGAAATCCAGGCAATCACTTTGCCAACCAAATGATCTTATTGGCCATGAGAGGTCTGTTGAAAGAAATAAGTCTTTAGGGACTTGCAAAAAGTTAACAGTGATGGAGTCATTCTTATCCCTACTGGCAAATCATTCCAGAGGGTAGGGGCTATGGTGGAGAAAGCCATCGATGTGGCCATTACTTTCCTCACTTCTCTAGATGTGGCCACTCAGAGATTGCATGTCTGGGTGCACTGAGTATGATTCCTGAGGAAGAAGCACTCCCTCAGATGACTTGGTCTCAAACCATTCAGGGCTTTATAGCCCAAAACCAACACCTTGAATCTGGTATTTATTGGTGCTTCTGTGCATGGTGTATGTTGTATCTATATCCATGTCTGTTGTCATATAGGTAACTTATGCTTCTCTAGTGGAGAAGAAACCGAGAGATCTATGGCACCTCTAAGGCAAGCAAATTTATTAGGAGCTATCAATCCATCAACCTACTTACAGAGAGGGAGAGAGAAAGAGACTGCTGCCTCCATTTTAGACTCTTACTAGAATCACAACTTGGGGAGAATCTGTGCTTCAAAATTTACTGTTACATCTGTGACAGCATTGGTGTAGACTTTCATGTTTAGATTAATCCCCTGAAAGGAAACACCCAGCACATAGGAAATAGCCACGTCAATAAAAATGTCCTTCCAGTTTGTTGAGGTGGAGGCTATTATTTTCCCCCTGCCATGGAATATTCAAACACACCATCTCTCACCTGGAACTAGAATTCTTGCTGACTAGATAGGCTGCAGCAGACATCTGCATGTATAGTGCCCTTCCCCCCCCCAAAAAAGTCAACATTATGACCAATATAATTCACATCAGTATTCTGTAGAGATAATGGGATGCTCCCCCATAGTACTAGGATCAAACGTTTCACTAAAATGGACCTTGTTTCAAAACAACCTTGCAAGTGTCAACATACACAGTAAAACCCTGGGTTACAAGTACCCTGGGGGAGGTGAGCATTTTCGGCTGTAGTGCTGCCCAGGGAGCTCGAAGGAAGGTGGGAACCGAGCAGATAAGGTTCCCAGACTCTCCCGACGCCAGTAGGGGTGGAAAATGGGCTCAACGCTGTCATGAAATGACATCTCTTTTCTAACATTCCCAAAGCATGGAGGGGACCTAGTTTCATTAGGCCTCAAAAATCATTTCCCTTCTTTGTCTCACAAGACTGCGTGTCACGAGACAGCTTGTTTTCAGTTCAGTGTTCCTATTTCTTATCTGTAGTTAGCCTTATTGTGGCTACCACAGAGACACTGTCTCCACATGTTCCCATGTTTTGGGACTTTCTGTTTCAATAAGAGCATACCCTGATTGGCCAGAAGGTACCCCACCTGACTGAAGAATCTCCATTTTGGGGAGAACAGAGAGAGTTCGCTTTTGGATGTCTATGGGTTAACATCTTTGCCTGGAGGACTACTTCCCTTTTTGTTTTCATCATGATTACCTAGGACTATACTTGGTTTTTGTTTTGTCTTTGGACTGTCTGTGAACTGACTAATGTTACTGAACTTTATTTACGCTTTTCTGGATTATCCTTTAAGAAACCTGATCAATAAAGCTACTGGTTTTGCTTGAAGATCGTCTCTTTCATCAACAGAAGCTGACGCATAGCTACCAAACCTCCCCAAATTGCTTCATTGCCTGAGCACAGTAAGAGTTCTGACAGCAGACTGATTCTCCCATAGAGCTAACAAGGGCTATCAGTTCCCGTAAAGAGACTGGGTCTCTGGAACTGGGGGGAGGGGCCCTTGAGTTGGGACAGCCGGATTCTGACAAATGCACACCTCCCCCAGGTCAGAACCAAGCAGATAAGGTCCGCAAACAGGAAAAGATAGGGAGATTGCTTTGTCGCTTTTGTGGGGGATGATCACATCTGGCATTTTTTGGCAGGGTGGGGTGGGGGTTTGGATTTTTTTTTTTTGTCCAGTGGGATTGTTCCCCTTTGTGTGTGTGTGTGGGATGATCATATCTGGCATTTTTGAATGTTTTTGTGGGGGGGTTTGTATTTAATTTTTTTTTGGATTATTTTTGGTCTAGTCAGGACTTCTTTTAAATTTTAAATGCATTCCTATGGGAAAACATGCTTCAGTTAACAGGGTGTTTTTTTTTTTTGATGTTACAACGGAGGCTGTTGGAAGGGACGTCTGTTGTAACCCGAGGTTTTACTGTATTAGAAATGGTTTACATTACAGACCATTAATATTTAGGTTCCCCTTAATTGTTCTCAGTTCCTCTGAGATGATGCTTGCCTCACAAACTTTACAAGCTTTGCTCTTGAGTCATGGAACACGTAATGGCACACGATTGTGCCATCCAATTTCCAAAGTGACAATGTCCCAAACCGTTTCTAAACAGCCAAATTAGACAACGTGCTTAATTTGAAAAGAAGCCTAATTAAATGTGACCTCAGACAGCAAAAGTTGCAGGGACAGATGAGGTGGGAAGCAAAAGAATGCAAGCAGGCGGCATTAGGAGGTTTTCTTTTAGGGTGGAAGTAAAGAAGAAAACACTAATTATACCAAATAAAGGTCTGTGGGTCAGCAACTCTTCAGTAATTAAAATACAACTTGAAAGGAATTTGCTTATGCTTGTTTTTCCCCCTCTTCAGCTTAGTCTCAGCTTCTGAAGATAACAAGTTTTCCCCTTCTCCTCTCTCTCTTCTCTCCTCCCCCCTTTCCCCCCTTCAAGGCCAGGCTCAAAGGCATGAGTCCATGATGTTAATTTCTCCACTAATTACATTTTTAATGAGCCATTTCCATAAACACTAAGCTGAGCATTCAGTTATGGGCTCCCATAGAGAAATCCTAGCTTCACCCTAGCCTGGGCCAAGGGGTGTTGACACACAGGCACTGGCGAGTCTCAGGCCCATGAAAGGCAGCTGGCAAGGACGAGTCAGGAATTGCTGCCTGAGGGTCAGAAATGGCCAATGTGGAAAGGTGAGGGTATGCCAGTCCTCTACATATTCACCAGAGCCCTCTCCTAGTTTATGATCATGACTCTAAATCATTTCTGGACCAGCACCAGACTACTCTGGTGGGGCAGGATCTATAATGCCATGCCTTCTGATGCCACTATTCTGGGTTAATTCACCTTCTAAGATTCCAACATCCAGGCACCCTCCAGCTCCCAGCTGGCTGCCTCCTTTCCTACTGCCAGACAGGGAATGTTCCCTCCATCCTCTACCCTTGCTTCTTTCTACCCATGCTCAGAAATCCCAACTAGTCACATGCTCAAGTAAGTGTCCTTTATACTAGACTATGAAATTTCTTTTGTGCAGGAGCATTGAACATGAATGATTCTGTTATCCAAACATCTTGGCATTATGAGAAAAGGAGATTGAGAGGGGACATTACAGCACTCTTCAAATGCAGTTGTTGTTGTTTTGTTCAGTCACACAGTCGATTCCGACCCTTTGTGTCCCCATGGACCTTTGTCCTCCAGGCACCTCTTTCCTCCACCATCCTCCTCAACCCGCCCAGCTCTGTGCCCATTGCATCTACAATACCATCTAGCCATCTCATCTTAGGCCGCCCCCTTCTTCTTTTGCCCTCAAGGCTTTCTCAAGTGAATTCTCTCTTCTCATTTGATGTCCAAAGTACTTCATCTTCATCTTTACTATTTGACCTTCTAAGGAGCAGTCAGGGTTGATTTCTTCTAAGATTGACCTATTTGTTCTCCTCGCTGTCCAGGGGACTCTAAATCTCCCCTCCAACACCACATTTCAAAGGCATCTATTCTTCTGTGCTCAGCTTTCCTAATGGTCGAGCTCTCACAACCATACATTACCACCAGGAATACCATTACTTTGACTATACAGTACCTGAAATATAATAAGAATCTATTCTCACTAAGATTGCATGGATTTCAGCTGCCTGGGGCTTGTGCCAAATTTGCCACCCCCCTGGTGGATGTTGGTGCCTGCTCCCGCCAGGGCTTCTGGGAATTGTAGTCCAAGAACACCCTTAGCCCAAAAAGTGCTGCTTGGGGCGGGCCGCCCTCCTGCCCCTCTTACCCTATGCCACTGTCTGTTCTCCATCATCCCAAGGCATTAGACGTGTAATAATGGGAAAACATCTTAATAGTTAGAGCAGTACGATAGTGGAACCAACTGCATGGAGGTGGTGAATGCTCCAACAATGGAGGCATTCAAGAGAAAATTGGACACCGCCACCCCCACCAAATGCACAGTATCCAACAGCTAGTTGAGGGGTTCTAGGAACTGTCATTTACAAAAAGGAATATCTCAAACCCCAGCTTGTGAGATATCACACTAAACATTACTGGGGTAAACAACACATTTCCATGCAGTTATCCAGTGGCCCCTCTCCTAAAGAGAGCAATATTTCAACAGTCAAGCCCTCTTCTCTACACCCTTGAGAACAAAGGAAGCTATGCTTCCTTTCATTGGCATTCATTTCAGCATATTCAGCTACTTAGCACATCAAAGTGACCCCCCCCCCCCAAGTGATTATGGCTCATACACAGGACCTCCTTACTCAGCACCTCCTGCTCCCTTGTGTGCTTTCAAAGTAACACTTTATCTGCTTATTTTGGTGTATAAAGCCAAGCTTTTATTTACTTTTTGAAAAATGTATCCTGATTATCAACCATGTGAACCAAGCTAAGGAGAAAACGGATGCCTTTCTTATGTTCCTTTTTTTAGCTATTTGCATTTCACAGAAATTTTCATCAAACACCGAACCTCTCTTTTTTCTACTTCCCCTCACATGCCACAGTCATGCTTTCCTAATATTTCTCTAAATTATTCTCCTCAAGAAAAAGTTACATGACTACAAAAAGGCATTAGAATCAAATGTCTCACAGTATGTAGGTACATACGTACTTTCTGTCCATCTAAAACACATGTTTTTCTGGGTGGTTTACAAAAATAATTGAACAACCATACATATATCTGCTTCAAACACCTAACTGCGAAACATAATTTTCAAAACGATATCAATTAAAATATAAAACCAGGCTTGATGGCAGTAACATAAGATACAGAAGAATACTTAATGGAGCAGCAAGATGTTCCCAAATACTTCCTTATGAAAGTTTATGAAACAACTGGAGGGGGCCTGGTAGACATGAGATGGAAGAAAGTTCCAGACTGACAGAGCCACCACTGAAAAAGCCTGATTCCTAGTTGAGACCTTCTGGACCTCCTTCAGGATGGGCTTGGGAGAATCTGGTTGCCCAAGCCCAATTCATCAGAGAGAGAAGCACCCTAACATACCAAGGTCCTGACCTGTTTAGGGCTTTATATGTTAACAGAAAAAGATATGCCTGCTGAGCAGCCATGTTCTGCACCTGCTTCAGCTTCTATACCAGTGGTGGTGAACCTATGGCATGCATGCCAGAGGTGGCACTCGGAGCTTTCTCTGTGGAAACACGTGCCATCACCCCAGCACAGACTTTGTCCCACTCCTCTGCCCAGGAGCCCAATGGGAGCACTTTCTCCCTACCCAGCATAGAATTTGTCCAACCCCTCTGTCCAGCAGCCCAATGAAAGCACTTCCTCCCTCCCCCCCAGCACAGAGCTCACCCCGCCCCTCTGCCCAGCAGGCCAAAGAGAGTGCTTCCTCCCTCCTGTTGCTATGTTGGCACTTTGCAATAAATAAGTGGGTTTGGGGTTGCATTTGGGCACTTGGTCTCTAAAAGGTTCTCAATCATTGTCCGATACCATCATCAGAAACACGCAAATAATGCATTACAATAATTGATTCTTGAAATTACCAGTGTGTGAACCAGTGTTGTGAGGGACTTCCAGTAGAGGAATAGGCAAAACTGGGCTATCTGGCTCAGATGGAAAAGGGCAGACCTGGCCATGGCAGATATTTACTTCTCCATAGACAGAGCAGAGTCCAGGATGGCACCCAGATTCCAAACCAGATTCAAACCAGATTCAGGGGAAGAGCATCCCCTTCCAGACAAGGTCAGTTAACACCTAACCTGTCAGATGAACCTCCCAGCAACAAGGCCCTTATCTTGTTTGAATTCAGTCTCAACCTGTTTGTCCTTACCCAATATATTATTTCAATCAAGCAACGATCCAGCACCTGAACAGCTGACGATGTAAAGGAGAGATAGACTTGTGTATCATCAGCATATACAGTATCAATATATTGTACATTAATACCTCGGATAACGTTTACCTCAGATAACGCTAAAATCGCATAACGCTAAGCAATCTGGGGTGGAGAATTGAATCGAATAACGTTAAGGCCCTATGGGATGGATCGGATAACAACCGCTAAAGCCTGTGCAGTTACAATGTATCTCTATGGAACTTGAACGTTATCCGATCCATCCCATAAGATTTTAACATGGATCAGATAACACTAAAAATCGGATAACACCAAGACTTGTGGAACCAAGTCTTAGCGTTATCCAAGGTATTACTGTATAACACAATCCAAGTCTCCAGGATAACATATGTCTCTCCTGCAGGAATGGATTGATATCTGAGTGGCCCATTCAATGGTTACCTCCTTAGTAGTTTTCAAAAGCCTAGAAGGGCAAGGGTCAAGTGTGGAGGTCATAGCCTTGTATTGTGCAAGTGCCTTGCCCAAATCATCACACATCACAGATTGAAATTGAGCAAATATATGCAGAGAAGATGGTGCAGAGAACATCTTTTTATGATGCACCGCATCTCCTCGCCTTCGGCCACACCAATACCGAAAGAGGATAAAGGGCTGCTGGGGTCCTGAGGCAGCCAAAGATGCTGAGGGCCGCATCTCCTTCCCTTTGGCCACACCAATGCTGGATAAAGGGCCACCAGGGTTTCGAGGTGGCTTAAGATGCTGTCAAGGTTGTTGAGCCTGGACTCCGTTGAGGATGTAGAGCCCTGGGATCCATTGAGGACGTTGAGCCCTAGGCTCTGTCGAGGATGCTGACCCCCTAGGCTCTGACCCCTGGGCCTCACTAACGTCCAGCTGTAGTGCCGACAGAGGACAATGTGTTTTATTGTTTGAATTTATATTTTGTGATGTTTTGAGATACTTTGTCAGCTGCCCTGAGTTGCTCTGTGAGTAGGGCGGCATACAAGTGGGAAGGAACAAACAAACAAACAAACTGCCACACCAAAGGATTCAAGGTCCTTTTGCTGGTGTTATTCCTAGTAGCTCTTAAATGTTTTGGCTGTTTTTCAACCCCCACCATCATAGCCCTGGATAATGTTATGGACAATGGCTTAAAACAGCATAGATTATATCATCTACAGTAGAGCCATTTGAATCATTGGAACCCTATACAGGAGTTGCTTCAACATATCACCACTGATTCAACAGGCCTACTCTACTTGTGTCTTACTACATTAAGCAACAGGATTTCAGCTTTTGCATGATTTGATAGATCACTCATGTTACATCTGCAATTGTGTGACTGTGGGTGGAGGCTAAAGCTGGGATCACTGACCAGTTAGAAAATCTGGATCAGGGGTTGGTTCAGAGAGCTCCTCTTGGCACTGGTTCTCTAACGGAACGGTGGCCAACACTAGTCCATCTGGCAGCTGCTGTTCCAAACCACGGGCAAAATTACGCTGCCTGCCGAGAAAAAAAAAACAGAGAGCGCGTTCATGTACCAATGAAACCAAGGAAATCCAAGGGGATTAGAAGTATGGACAACAATGTTTTTTGGGTGGTCAAAGCAGTTTTCAGGTCATAGAAGAGTAAGACTGCTCATGGGCCCCATTCTTATTTTGTCCTCTGTATCTTACAGTAGTTGCCCTTGATTAGTTTGAAAAACTCACTTCTTGGGCTTCAGTCCTCAGAGTTATACAGCCCATGAACCTCTTGGCTGAGGAAATAAGGGAGACATAGTCTAAAATGATTAATTTATCTAATCTTTATGTGGAATTTGGTCAGAATGTTTCTACCCCCAATAACAAGTTCTTCTAGACCCGTGAGAACCTTGGCACTCCAGGTGTTCTTGGACTTCAATTCCCAGAAGCCCAAGTCAGCACTCCTGCTGATTAGGGATTCTGGGAATTGAAGTTCAAGAACACCTGGAGTGTCAAGGTTTGCCATCACTATTCTAGACCATCGAAGCTCCTTTTGTTTCCCATACTACAGTAATACCTTGGATAACGTTTACCTCGGATAACGCTAAAATCGCATATCGTTAAGTAATCTGGGGAGGAGAATTGGATCGAATAACGTTAAGGTCCTATGGGATGGATCGGATAACAACCACTAAAGCCTGTGTGGTTACAATGTATCTCTATGGAACTTTAACATTATCCGATCCATTGCATAGGATTTTAACATGGATCGGATAACACTAAAAATCGGTAAACACCAAGACTTGTGGAACCAAGTCTTAGCATTATCTGAGGTATTACTGGATTTGTAAATGTAACTTCTTGTTTTACAAAAGCAGGAACCTTCAATATATGTTCACATTATTAAAACTGAGAGCAAATGGGCACAGGCAAAGTCCCTCTGTGTAGTGATGACCTTTATCAAAACACCCTCTTTGTATCACCTGAAACTTGACAAAATCATCTAGAAATTATGGATTACATTCTATTTATTACCACTGTAAAAATGGACTGAAACAGCCATATTTTTCAATAGAAAACATAACAAATGTTTTATTCTGCAGAATAGCATAGTTCAGAGAACAAGGAGGCACAAGAGGCATTTACTTTAACTTCATAAAAACATCTCTGCTTCTCATTTTCCACTGGTCCTAAATTATCCATGGCTTCCTCAGAACATAAAGGTAGGGAGAACACCACATTCACATTCAAGATGTTCTATTCTCCACATAACTGTTTGCTCTTGTTATGAATCTACTTTTCTCGTGCTCTCCAAGTGTCCATGCCTTCAAAGTTTAGTTGGGTGGCAACCAGAGAAAGGAGCTTCTCTGTTTTTGACCCAACTCTGTGGTGTTCTTTTTGCAAAGATGTTCAACTAATCCTGAATCTAATTCCTCTTAATGCCAGGCTATCACCTTTTCATCTACCAGGGACAGAGTCCCATTGCCTTGTTCCACATGCACTATGTCAGTCACATAGTATATCTATGTGTGTGTTTAGATTTCTCTGGCCTTCCACTAGGAGATACTGTATACAGTTGATACCGCCCTGAGTTGGTCGCACCAAGTGGGGCGGTATACAGTATCTCCTTCCACAGATGTGAGACATACTGAAAACAATCAAATGAATCTCTGGCTTCATATGCTGGCAAGTTGGCAATGATGGAGAACCACAAGCAGAGCATTAACTCTGTGCCTGCTCTCAACAGGATGCTGGCCCAGGCATTTTATGATGACAGATTGGATAGTCTTCATCCTGTTGATACCGCCCTGAGTTGGTCGCACCAAGTGGGGCGGTATAGAAATCCAAAAATTAATTTAAAAAATAAAATAAATAAATTTATTTTGGTATTTTATAGTTTTAAATGTATTGAATTTCACTTGTTCTCTAACAGCACTCCTAGAAGCTCTGAATTAAGTACCATAGTTTTCTCCAATTGATTCTAGGAACCCAATGTTCCCCATACGTGATCCCTCTCCTTACATGCTTTTGAACTCAACACTAAACCAGAGTTAGCCTTACATGCATAAGGAGAGACCAGCCTGTAATGACACCAAGTTATGTCTCTTGTTTATGCTAGAAAAGTCCTAGGCACATCAGGGAAAGGCATGTGACCTGCATATAGTCCTGAGAGCCCCATGGCAACCTTTCAGATCACTCCTACACTCTTAAAAATAGCAAATCCAAAAAGCTATTATGGGGTAGGGGGAGGGAGAGATGTGTTTAAGGTCCCAAATCAGCTTTGTTTTCTAACCTAGGAGGGGACAAATAGCCACCTTTGGTTTTGAAAAAAGGAGAAGCAGTAACATGCTGAGATCTGTGCATGTATGAAAATGGGATAGATATGGTTCCCAGGCCGTAGGGATTCCACATTCCAATGCACAGGAATACCATTCTGCAGACAAAACTCAAGAAGAACAGGCCTAAGAAACAACATATGCAGCACAGACCCATAAAGAAGTGGTACAGTATTCCTGACAAAATTGCTTTCACCTGAATGTCCCCTTCAGCACCTGCCCAGGTGCCACCTCATGGGTCTGATTGTTATAACCATAGAACATCTCCCCAAAGAGAGTCTGGTTCATGGATAGCTCCCGGTTGTCTCCACAGTCACCACCCTCTGGACAGGATTCAGAAATCAACTGGCATGATCGGCCATCCACACCTAGCTTGTAGTCTTCAATGCATCTATCATTGGAGTGAATGCAAGTAAAAAAAATTATTGAAGCTTACTTTATGAGTCTTTCTGACGGGATAAACCAGGACAGAATGGAAAAGGAGAACCCACATGCAAGTCATTTCTTACTATCATACAACTGAGAGAAGACAGGTAATGATGCTTAGATTTAATACTATAGATCTAATTTACTGGTTTTCAATATTTCAGATTCCAGCCAACCACTTCCAAATTTATCTTTGTGTTTAGAAACTCCTGCATGTGACAAAGGATTTGGGGAACATCCTAAGGCAGACTTCCCCAAACCTAGAAGTATAAGCCTGCAACTGCTATTATCCTTCACCTGCACTGCCCACACCATAGACTGGCTTCATGCCAAACAGCCTTTACACGGATTGGCAAGTGAGGGTGGCAGGACCGGACAGCACAAGTGCACAACAAAATGCAACAAACTGCACACTGTGCACAGGCAGGGGGAGGAGCCCCGCTGCAGCCCAAAAACAAGGAGGAGGGCCCCACCCAACTTCAAAATTCCTGCTCTTAACCATCCCTGTATCAGCTTTTGGTCAGCCTTTTCTTCTATGTTTTTCAAGTATTGACCATGCATAGGCTTGCTTTTCCAGTTTGTAGCTCAACTTTCAATCCTTTCCTTTCCTCCTCTTCCTCCTTTTTCTTCTATTATTGAAAGATTTTTAGTCCACTACTTTGAATGGAAACCAATAGAGGTTGCAAAAATGCAAGAGCAAGGTGAACCACTAAAAAAGATCAAACATTTTACAAGCTTTCATGAGTCAAGATTACTTATTCAGGAATGCATCAACTTTTTGTGGATAGTGCAGAAAAATTATAAACTATAAATGAGAATCCCAAAAATTCATGGCAAATGTCTTTGGCCATTTCTTAGACGCGAGTTAAAAAAAACAAGCAGGATGCATTGGATGCCTGCTTTTCTTTTCTTTAGTTGTGTCAAATGCACCACCAGCATATAATAACATACAAAGCTAAAATTAACACATCTAAAAATGAAATAAAATTACCTTTAAAAAGAGATAGATAACATCTGCCCAATATCAGGCCACTTCAACAGCATTTCCTCTTGCCACCATAAGGTCCTCCTAAGTGCACATTAAGGGTCATCGTGTGCATTGTATCAGATGGGAGATAGTTTGTACTTCACATTCAGACAGGCTGTCATCTACAAGGAAACCCCACTTTCTCAGATTAGCCTGGGTGGTGTTGGGGTGTGGGTGGTATGCACATGCCTGGCCGCTGCTTTGCGAGCTGCACTGGTTGCCAGTATGTCTCTGGGTGCAATTCAAGGTGTTGGTGATGACGTTTAAAGCCCTACATGGTAGTGGGCCAGGATACTTAAGAGACCGCGTCACCCTGAGAACATCTGTCCGTCGCACCAGAGCGGACCGGAGAGGCTCTCTAGTTGTTCCATCAACCAGAGGTGCATCTCTCTGGCACCAGAAGGAGGGCCTTCTCTGTGTCCGCTCTGGCCCTATGGAACCTTTTGCCAACTGAGCTACATCTCCAGACAGAGTTGCTGTCCTTTAAGAAGAATATAAAAACATGGCTGGCAGGGCAGGTATGGGACTTGGTGCTACAGTGACCCCAGCTCGTTGGTTCATCTGAGCCCCCCTCTCAATCTTTTAATTCTGTCATTTTTAAGTGCTAGTTTTTAATTGTTTGATTTATTATAATTGGTTGATTTTTTAAAATTTTCATAAGAATTTTAAATGCTTTTATAATTATAAATCTGAGGTTTTAGGAATGTTTTTCGACTGATATGTGGGTATGTTTTATGTGATGTAAACCGCCTTGGTGAGGAGGGCTGTATATGTAAATAATATGTAAATGCAAATAAATAAATAAATAAATAAATAAATAAATAAATAAATAAATAAATAAATAAATAAATAAATAAATAAAATCTTCCTACCCGTGCATGCAGTCTATTTAAAAACTTTCCACACAGGCCATGGTTGTTCTTGGCCAGGCGGTAGAGAGTCATATGGTTATCTGGCAGCTCCTTGCTCACCTTCCATAGTTCTAAGGTGGTCTGTGGGGCTGGTTGTTCAGAGGGGCAGAAGTTGTGAGGAAGCTGTGCTTCGATTTAAGTCTCTGCTTGGGTGGCTGGTGATCAAATAGCAGGTGTGCTTCCGAGGAACTTGCTTTGACCCGCTCTTTCTGAGCAGCACTTTCTCGATTGAATTTTGATGCCAGCTAAGTAATGCACTTTTTGTATCGGGGTTGGTTTTAGGCATCCTGTGACCAATCTTGCTGTTTCATTCAGGGCCACATCCACGTGCCCTGCATGCTTTGACCTGCACCACACTGAACTACCATCCTCTCCTGCAGAGTAACATAAAGCTAATGCGGAAGTTCTTAATGTGTGTGGTTGGGCACCCCAACTTGTGCCTGTTATTTTCCTCAGAATATTGTTCCTGGCAAAAACCTTCTTTTTGGTATTAAGGCAGTGGGTCTTGAAAGCGAGAGTTTGATCCAGGGTAACTCCCAGGTATTTGGGGGTGATGCAACATTCAAGCCTGTTGCCATTCCAAGTCATTTTTAGGCTTCTTGTTGCCTCATGGTTTTTCAAATTAAATGTACAGTGTTAGTGGTTATCCCACATCACCTTGTTTTCTTTGTTTGTGGAGGTGGGGAGTGATATCCAATCAACAGCTACCTGAAGTGTAGTTTGAAAGCCACCACTTCACTGCAATCTGCTGATTTTGTTAAACTCACCTGTAAGAAACAGAGCCTGGCATAGACATTTGCCAGTACAGTATCTGCAAAAAAATCAATGCATGTTTGGAGAAGTGATCTTGAATCAAAGCTCACACCACATTTGATTTTTTAAAGTAGTCTATTAAAGGTATCACCTTGATCGTGCATTTGTAATGTGGCAAGGATTGCTCAGTTCTGGGTTTTTGTTTTAAAACTATAGCAGAGATGAACACCTGAAAGGGATGTTGAGGTAGCAATAGAATAACTATGAGAGATGTCATCTAGCCATGTTAATGTAAGGGTGGGGGTTGGTGGGTGGGGAAGCAGGCATAGCTAGATACAAAAATATACAAAAGTTTAATGAAGTATGAAAAATTGCACCTTTCTAGAGGATGCTAGAGAGGAACTTTTGCATAACTTACCCACAGAACATAAGGATGTTGTATAAAGTAGGATCCTCTGGCAAAGGCACCATCTGTTGAAGACACAGCTGTTCGCAACCACCATTGAATCCATCTGAACAGTCCACACCAATGTGGCGATCATAGCAGCCAGTACCATCTTTCATGGGACTGAGACCTGGGGGACACTGGCAGGAGAGAAAACAACCAGAATTAGCTGCAGAATACCTCAGAGCATCTGCTTCATGTTCCCTTTATTGCCAGAAAACAGCATTCTTGACACACAACATCATAATCTGCCGAATGTGATCCAACAATAACTTTATGATGACAAACTTGATTGCATTTCCCATCTTGGTAACTTGTAGCATAGTAGTTGGTAAGAAAAACTAATTAGAATCCCCCTTTTCATCTTTGTCAAAATCAACATTAAGATTTCTAGTGCCTCCTCTGCCATTTACTACTTCTCATTCTTGAAACTACTTCTTTAAATCCTTCCTCCTCCTCACCTATTTTCTACTGAATTCTTTCAACCAAGTAATTCTCTAACATCATCCATACCTCAAGCCAATAACATCTGTGATGCCTTTGACTCTTCATTTTCTCTCTTGTTAAATCTGAATTGTTTTCATCTTTGTAATATATAAACCGCTCATTGTTTCTTCTCATTTGATGCACCTGAGTCTCTTGCTTTCTCATTATTTCTCACCTCCTCTTTCAACCTTTCTTTTGTGCAGTTACTTCCGCTCTTATCCTTCACTGCTATTTCTGCCTTGGTCTCAATCATATGAATGTATACAGCTCCTGTAGCGCACATGGCAAGGGTAATTCAGTGGAAGCACTCTGAAGTTCAAGGGTAACATGGTCAAGTCTGCTGTCTTTGTAGCTGTTGCATATTTCTCTAGGAAGAGATGGCAGCATGTGCAGAGGGATTTAGGATGTTTCCAGAAGGGATTCACAACATCAAAGCTACAGAACTTATGGTCCCGCAAATGGTGTTGGACTTCAACACCAATCAGAGCTAGGCCATCATGTCTGAGTATCAGGAATGATGAATATCAGGAATAATGAATATTGTAACTCCAAACCATCCAAAATGGTAGCAAGTTTCCCACTCCTGCTCAAATCTGTGTCCGCACAATTGGAGGCACAGTTGTACCTCACTTAAAGAGCATAATGTGTTCCACAGGATTGCTCTTTAAGTGAAACACCATTGTAAGTGACCAATTGTGACTTCTACGGGGGGGGGGGGGAGAGTGCAAACCCCAATTTATTTGTTAAGTGTGTTTTTGGTTGATTTTAGTTATTAAGCGAAGCGACCATTCAGAGAAAATTCTGCTCTTTAAGCGAGTTACTCTCTAAGCAAGGCACTCTTTATGCAAGGTTTTACTGTACTTCCATTATCTCTAGACACCTTCAGAATGAGCCATGAACTCCAAAGTGTATCGCCCTCTGGGTCTCTGACAAATGACAGTACAGGTATTTACAAGGCTAGCTATCAAAGAGCTGAATCAAAAGCCACGGGTTATCCAGGGGCTACAGAGTCAAGAAGGTTTCCCTTCCTTTCAAACAGAACACTTTGTAGAACATAGCAGGAAGAGTTAGTGATTGCTCTCTATCCCCTTTTGTGTGTTTCAACTCATGCAGTGTTAACGGAGAATGTGTTTCAGAAATGTTTTCCTCCCCTTCACACTTCTGGTGATAGTCACACCCCTCCATGATACAGGTTGCTTGGTGACACTAATTCTACAATTTCTAAAATAAATGTCGCCTTGCGGGCTCACTTGGGTCTCATCCTGGCCCCACATCACACCTCCGTTTCCAGTGCCAGCTGGAATGCTGAAACTCAAGAGCACTTTAGAAGTTTTTATATGCTGAGACTTCACAAACAGCCCCAGATGTTTGAGTTGATGGGAAATAGGCAAATGAGGAGTCTAGGGAATCTGCCCAGCATCTGTCCCTATTGCAAAGACTTCCCATCTGGCTGACCAGATGTGCCAGAGGTTGGGGGTGAGTAACAGAAGTCTGTGAATGATTATATGTGTGTTTGATTGATGTGCCTCGGTCTTAGCCAAAGCAGGGCACCAAGGACTTTGAAAATTCACATAATGTATCAGGAAAATTCTGCTTGGTAGTACTGCTACCATGCAGCTCTCCATTCATTTTCATGGATCTTGTACATGAGAACCTGCTGGTGGGTTGTGCCCTCAGTTTGCAGAATTGAGACAATGAAAAGAAACTGTGGTTCTGCATCACGTTGCCTATACCTTTCCCATTCAACAGTGCACACATGGTCTGCAATAATAGTGAAAATAATGCTCAGATTATTAATAATCACATAAACGTAGGGCCGGACATCCCATCTGGCCGGACATCCCGCTACAGTAATGGAGTGGACCGTACAGCCAGTGACTCAACGTCGAGTGTCAGGTGGCGGTTAACTAACCTGACTCCCTAAAGGGGCCAATGGCTATGGGCGGATGAGCCCCTTTGGGGGGGGGGTAATGGGTCACCCTCAGTGGAGGAAATGCCACTGGAAACCATTATATTGGGCAAAATGAGCAGAGGAGGAACTCTGATTCCCAACGGTCATGGAGGCGGAAGAGGACATGCCAGATGGACTGGCTATGACTAGAGCAGATCGGAGAGGCTCTCTTGTTATTCCATCGGCTAGGGAGGCTCGCCTCACTAGCACCAGGAGGAGGGCCTTCTCCGTGGCCGCTCCGGCCCTTTGGAACCTCCTGACAACTGAACTGCGCCTACAGACAGAGCTCCTGCCCTTTCGGAGGGGCTTAAAGACCTGGCTGGCGGAGCAGGTGTGGGGACCCAGGAACGTGGGATCCCATGTAGGTTGGCTGATCTAAGGGACAGCCTCCCTTTCTGCTCTTTATTTTTTCCGCTGTTTTAATCCTTTGCTATGAATTTTTAAAGTTTTGATATTAGTATTATTATAAGTTTATCCTATGATTTTAAACTATGTTGTAAGCCGCCCAGAGTCGGGTTTACCTGATTGGGGCGGGATAATAAATACGAGTAAATAAATAAATAATAAATAAAATAAAGGTGCACCTTGTCCATATCCTCAAGGCTGCAGCGGTCCATTGCAGTCCCGGTGTTAAATCCTGCATGTCGCGCTTCATGTGTGCCGTGGGTGATGGCTCTGAGATCATAGTGTGTGGGTCACTTCATGGCAAGAGGAGCCCCACCTTAAACAAATTCACATTAGTGACATTTTTTCCTGCTTCATGAAACATGCATTCTCAGATACGAGTTGCAGTTGATGAAATGTGGGGTAGTGGCGTCTCTTATTCCGGTTTCCTACCACTGTAAGTGTGCTTTCTAATGCTAGTGTTGTTTCTAGATGTTGCACTTAAAAATAAATTAGGATGCCATTTGGATGCTAGTGCCATTGCAACTGAGGAATGAGAAGAGCAACATAGGTGAAGTAAGGATGTGTTACCGTATCATGCCATCACTCTTCCCCTTCTACAAAATCCCAGCCTTTTCTCCATATGGCCTCCAAGTCACTAAATGTCACCTGTGCTTTGTCTTCTGCTGAGACCACATGCATTGAAATTATTTCAAAGAAATAGCAATGTTAACCTATCTCAGAATGTGGGCAAAATTAAAAGGAAGAAAGGCAAAATATTGTGGCAGTTTTAAATCCTAACACATTTATCTAAATAAGCATTTGTGGATTAGAATCCACTTCTTTGGAAACATAAAGTTAAAATACTACGTTCTCTATATTTATATATATCCCAAGTCATGACCAGGTAATGACATTGCTAAGCAATAGACAAAGTGACACTATATCCAGTGGTGGCCAGCAAAAATTTTCACTACCACACTGTGGGTGAAGCCTATGTCATGGGTGTAGCCTATGTTGTGGGTGGAGCCTACATTGTGGGTAGAGCCTATGTTATGGGCATAGCTTATGTCCTGGGTGATCTAATCATGCCTGCCATATGGTCATGTATACATCTGCAAACACAGGCAGCACTGGCTCTTTGGCTGTAAATGGAGATGAGCACTGCACCCTAGAGTCGGATATGATTGGCCTTTGAGCACGGGAGACCTTGAACCACTTGCAGAGACAAAACCTGACGTCAAATTTGAATACCAATTGACTAGGTGGGCATGGTGTGGCAGGGAGGTGGGCGTGGCCATCCAATTTTGCCACCCCCCTGCTTGAAGGTCTCCTAATTTTGCTACTCCCCTTGCCCAGGGTGTGTGTGTGTGCGAACCTGTTGCTGCCCGCCACTGACTATATCTTTAACACAAAATAGTACAGCGAATAACTTCAAATTGCAGACCACAGCCAGGGAGAATAAGCTGTA
Source organism: Furcifer pardalis (assembly GCA_030440675.1). Classification (NCBI taxonomy): domain Eukaryota; kingdom Metazoa; phylum Chordata; class Lepidosauria; order Squamata; family Chamaeleonidae; genus Furcifer; species Furcifer pardalis. The sequence continues at coordinate 156,500,289 of CP126891.1, forward strand.
CACCAGCTAGATTTGCCTGTCACAGAAATGCCAGATGGTTTTCCAGTGCAGAGATCAGAGTATTTCAAGGGATACAATTGTTTTATACCCATGAGATATTACAGAAAGCTGGGTAATTAATTAAAAATTTGGATTTTTCTGGACACCACTGAGCAGCTACATATTAGGTATCTAAGGACCACATTAGATCAAAGCCCAAACCCACACAACCCAGCCATACAATTGTATACCAGTCCCAAGCTCGGGAAAATGGGAAGGGTTATGGTCAGGCCTGCAATCCGACCTTGTATTGCAGGAGAATCAACTAATGCAAAACAGAGAGTTCAAAAATCATGGGCACCAGAGATTTCTGTGCCTAGACAACCATGAACGAAAGACATGACAAGTGCAGAAAAGCTGCCTCAACTAATCCAGGATAGAGCAGACAGAGCTGCCAAGTCTCTATATATTAATAACAACAGACAAACAAAAACACTGAGGTTCAATGTACACCTATCCCTCCCTATAATAGCATGCATCATAACATTATTTCAACTAACTGACAAAGCTTTATTCTCACATCGCAAAAGTGGGGCTATTTAATGAGTTTATGATACAAAGTTTGTATGGCTTGTCTTTTGCTACAGAAAGCAGCAGCAGAGTACTCGTGAGCACTGTGGCTTATAACAGTCACTGAAACAAACACAACTAGGGTTACACATGTCAGGGCAGGATTTGTGCCCTGGTGTAGCCTCATCCAAGATGGAGATTTCCATGCTTGAGAGACCCTTTAGCACATACCTTAGAGAGAGCTTGGAATGTGTAAACATGCTGGCCTCCTGGGTTGGAAGAAATGAAACCTAATGTGTGATGGACGTGTTATACTGCATGATCATTGCCTGGATTCCTTTAGGGGGATGGCAAGGAGGTAGACCCTGAGGGAGGAGATATAGCCCAGAGGGAGGAGGAAAGACGTTTTCTTGATCCAGTGCTTTAAGCTAAGGGTGAACTGCAGACATGTAGTTGCTTAAACCAGAAGGGGGGCCCTTGGGCTTCCTTGGGTTTCCTCAATTAGAGGAGCTTTCTTTATTTTGATGTGCTTTCTGAACTTTTGATAGACTTTTTTCTGTAACTTACTCTGATTACAATATACAGTTGTACCTCGCTTAAAGAGCATGTGTTCCACAGGACTGCTCTTTAAGTGAGTTTGCCCTTTAGCGAAACACCAGTGTAAGTGACCAATTATGATTTCTGGTGGGGTGGATTGCAAACCCCGATTTATTTGTTAAGCGAGTTTTTGGTTGGTTTATTTGTTAAGCAAAGCAACCAGTCAGAGAAAATTCTGCACTTTAAGTGAGTTACTCTCTAAGCGAGGTGCCCTTTATGCAAGGTTTTACTGTACTTTTAAACAGTGGTGAGGCATCTGCAGCTTCGCACCAGTTCGTCAGAACCGGTAGCAGAAATTCTGGCTGACCCCATCCATACAGGTTTTGAAATAAAGTAATCCTAATTCAGGTGCAATGCAGGGCTTCCACCTGACCACACCCACAATACCACACCCATAATGTGGTAGTAATTTTTTTTTGGAGCCCACCACTGCTTGTAAAATACCTGAAGATGCCTGGAGTGTTTACTTGGCTATTTGCTACCTTATCTACACTAATCTAATATCCTAGGGTGCTTAGCTAGAGAGGCAGTAGCTCAGAAGCAGGAACCAACCTCTGGTGACCAAGACTTACTCATGAGTAAATATGATCCTGACAACACATTGACCAGAAAAGAAGTTATTCTACAGAGAATATTATCCCTACAGCTCCAGTGAAATTCTGCTAATACTTAAAAACAGAAATTGTCCAGGTTGTACCAACAAACAACATAAGCCATCTATTCCTCTTGCTGCTCAACTCACTTATAGGACTCTCTGAACATTAAAAATACACAGATGTACAACTAAATAGAACTATGTGTAGTCCAACAAATCTAAGGTATAAATGAGGCAAATGTGTTTGCCAGAATGCGCTTCATCCAGGTACATTCATCAGAAAACCAAGTGTACCTGCAGCTCCTTGCCACAGAATTGTGGATGATAATTACATCGCATGCGGCTCTTTTTCTTGTTTTAAAGAGAAAATCAGTGAAGGGTTGTTTTTCATTCTTTAACTGTTGCATTCCGGGAGGGAGTTTTGAAAGACAACTGCCAAAGGAAAGATAGATGTATGTATGTTCTGTGCTGGGCCCAGTTTAGACTATGGCCCACATACTAACAACAGATTATATAAAAATAAAAGGAAGTACAGTAATGCCTCGAATAGCGAGCATCTCGTATAGCGAGTAACTCGCTTAACGAGCAGACCTTTCCCCAAAAGGTCTGCTTCATTGAATGGGCAAAAACTCGCTTAACGTGAAGTTTCACAAGTTTCACATTTGCAGGGTGTTTCAGAATACAATGGGGGACTCCCACACCGCATTCCAAAACAACTTGCAGTTGCATGGCACATGCGAGTGCGTGTGCATGAGACGGGGTTTGGGGACGGTACGGAGAAGATCTTCCTACCCTTCCCAAACTTTCAGCTGATGTGCGCGCACCCGCACGGTGTTTGGAAAGGGTACGGGGAAGATCCCTGTGCCCTCTCCAAACGCCGTGCAGACGCGCGGCGTGCGTCAGCTAAGAGTTTGGGAAGGGTAGGGAGATCTTCTCCGTACCCTTCCCAAACTCTCAGATGATGTGCGCCGCATGTCTGCAACGTGTTTGGAGAGGGCACGGGGATCTTCCCCTGTACCCTTTCCAAACACTTTGCAATGGGGCTTGAGTGCCGGGTTAAACAGGCGCGCGCCCGTCCAACCTGACACTCAAGCCCCATCGCAAAGTGTGCGATGGGGCTTGAGTGCGCGCGCCCATTCAACCCGGCACCCAAACCCCCATTGCAAAGTGTTTGAGAAGGGTAAGGGGATCTTCCCCTGCATCCTTCCCAAACACCCTGCAGGCGCATGCACATCAGTGGGGGTTTGGGAAGGGTATGGAGAAGATCCCCGTACCCTTTCCAAACACCCAGGTGAAGCACATGCACCGCAGACGAAGTTAAGTGAGATACATTTCCCTATGGGAAATGTGTTTCGCTTAACGAATTACAGTAATACCTCATATAACATTAGTATCGAATAACACGAAAATCGCATAACATCAAGGAATCTGGGGGGAAGAATTGCATCAGATAACATTAAGATCCTATGGGATGCTTCAGATAACAACCGCGAAAGCCTGTGTGGTTACAATGTATCTCTATGGATCCCATAGAGGATCAGATAACACGAAAAATCATATAACACGAAGACTTGTGGAACCAGGTTTTAGTGTTATAGAGGTTTTACTGTACTCGCATAACGAGCAAGTGTGTGGAATGCATTATGCTCGTTATGCGAGGTATTACTGTACATGGAATGTAATAAATGTAACTCAGAAAGGAAAATTATCATGGAAAAAGAGGAGATGATTCTTTAGGACAATTAAGATTAACTCAGGTTAGGTTACAAGTACAGTAATACCTCAGATAACGCTAAGACTTGGTTCCACAAGTCTTGGTGTTATCCGATTTTTAGTGTTATCTGATGCATGTTAAAATCCTATGGGATGGATCGGATAACGTTAAAGCTCCATAGAGATACATTGTAACCGCACAGGCTTTAGCGATTGTAATCCGATCCATCCCATAGGACATTAACGTTATTCGATCCAATTCTTCTCCCCAGATTACTTAACGTTATGCGATTTTAGCTTTATCCGAGGTAAACGTTATCCGAGGTATTACTGTATTTCCCAACCTTTGGTCTTTGGACTTCAATTCTCAGAAGCCAAAGTCAATTCCCCAAAGCACTAATCAGCCAATGTACTGACTGAGGCTTCTGGGAATTGAAGTCTCCCTGTGGGGCCTGGGACCCAAGTTGGGAACCACTGGGCTACAATGTCCTAAATCAAGATGCGGGAATTCTAAAGAATCTGCAAACAGATGCAGCCTGATCTTCATGCATTCATTTCCTCAAGAGACAATTAGATAATGCTAAATTAAGAGTATACATACCATACAACCAGTGGAATCCAATTTTCGATCTGCAATGCAGCGGAAGTTCTTGCTGCAGCCACCATTGTCTTTGGAGCAGTCCCGAACTGGTCCAAATGAATCCAGAAGAACCTCAAGGTTGTCAAAGGAGGAGGAAGTCATCAGCTCTTCTCTTCAATGGAAGAAAATATTATTCTTACTAAGGGTATTTTTGGATATTATTAAAAGAGTATATAGTGGTACCTCATACAATGATTTTAATCCATTCCACGGGGCTTGTTGTTGTATGAAACAATTGCCATATGAGACATGCATTGTATACCGATTTTCCCTATGGGATGCATCGTACAACGATATTTTCTTCCCCTAAGTGGTTTTTCCCATTGAAAAATTGTTGTATGATTTTTTTCCATAGGGAAAATTGTTATGCGAGATGCTTTCCCCCCCCCCCAAAAAAAAAAAAACTAATGGTTTTACGATTTCATTGCTATATGGGACGATTGTTGTATGAGGTTCCACTGTATTATTATTTAAGAAGCTGTACAGCGATAAAAGCACTTTGTTGCACTAAAAATTTTGCAGGCTGAGTGGTTTATTTTTTTAATTGAATTTTTAAATTTTAAATGTTTTTTTAATGGTTTTTAAAAAAGCCCTACATGATGCTAGTTTAAATTTTAACTGTGTTGCACTTCATGGAGCTCCCTATCAAATAAAAACTATAAAAGCTAATTTTATATTATAGGTCAACGTATTCACATAATCTTTTTCTAAAGGATAATTAATCTAAGTAGATAGTGCTGAACAACTTTTGGACTAGGCCTCAATTTACCAAGTTTTATAGGTTCCAGTACAGAAGATGTAGGGTAATTGTTCTACGCCTCCAAGTTCTCAGACTAGAAAATGTCATCAGGGTTTAAAGGATATTATTACAGATACTGTACATCATTGTGAATAGCAATTATGAGAAATAACAGACTTGCTGAATTGATGAACAGTGCCTGTTTGGTTGTGGGGAGAACAGGCACGCCTTTTATCCACCCAACCAAGCTAGCTGTCTGACACTCAGAGCGCTGGTTTGGTTGGGGGGAGGGTGGCCATGCTCGATCTCCCTCCAACAAAACTGGCGGTCTGAGCCTCCATAGATCTCTGCCCTAAAGCCCGCAGGGCTGGTCTCTAGCCCAGTGGGCTGTGGGCTTTGGGCTTTGCATTGCACAATGTTATCTTAACGTTGTGCGATGCAAGTGTTTGCCTAAAATTCCCCAATGTTTTAGTGTTGTCTGGGACAAATGCTAACTGTGGTATTACTGTATTTTTATTTTCATCCAGTCCTTTATATTTCTTGTTCCTTTTTACTCGAGACTCTCAAGTATTTTCTTTTTATTTTTAATTGGACAGTTCTTAATATCTTTCAATTCTAGCAATGGGGACACTCCCTGGCTTACTTCATTTTTATTAGCTTCCGTATTTCTATGGTATTTTTTGTAAAACACATTGTGTATCTTTTTTAAATTCCCTTTTTTTAATTGTCAAAAAACCATCCCTTGCCTTCCTCTGCTATTTCTGTTAACTCCAAGTTTTTCCATATTAACCTACTAAAAATTCTCATTATAGCTTTAGAATGAAATGCTTTATGATAATCTCTCACATTCATTATCCCTAACCCTCCTTTCTTTTGGGGAACATATCACAGACTTTTATTCAATCTTGATTTCTTATAACCATTAAAAAATTATTTATCATCCCTTGCCATTTTTCCATCTCTGCATTTGTAATTTTTATTGGTATCATTTCAAATAAATAATTTATTAATGCCACAATCTTCATTTCATAAATTGCTCTTCTGCCAAACCAAGATTCAGTAAAACACCGGATAACGCAAAAACTTGGTTCCACAAGTTTTGGTGTTATCCGATTTTTAGTGTTATCTGATCCATGTTAAAATCCTATGGGATGGATCGGATAACGTTAAAGCTCCATAGAGATACATTGTAACTGCACAGGCTTTAGTGGTTGTTATCCGATCCATCCCATAGGATCTTAACGTTATTCGATCCAATTCTCCTCCCCAGATTACTTAACGTTATGTGATTTTAGCGTTATCCGATCCAATTATTATCCGGTGTTTTACTGTAGTTTTAACTTTTTGTACTTTTCAATTTACTCTTCAATTTCAATTTTTTTCCTATCATGTTTTAACCTTTTTATATCTTGAATCCTATCTGTGCTATGTATTCCCAAATATTTAAGACTTGATTTAACTTTTATCCCATATATTCTTCTCATCTCTATTATATCTGTATTAGTCTCATTGCATAGGATGATCTCAGTCTTTTCTAATTAATTTGAAGACCCATAACCATTTCAAATTTTTAAAATACTCCTGTATCCTATTCATAGTTTTAACTGGATCTTTTATTGTAACATTGTATCATCTGTAAACAGACTAATTTTTATCTACTGGTCCCACACAGGCAGTAAGAATAGAATTCCAGACAGAGGTGGGGAATTTTAAGAGTATGTACACCAGTCAAGAGAACAATGAGATCTGAATATGTGACAGGTTCCAAGAAGCTAAACAAAAGGCTATACGGAAAAAGTGGGAATTTAAGAGGAATGCCGAGGAAGTCAGAGTAGCATCTCATAGGAATTGTAGGAGACAGAGTCGCAAATGAGAAAGGCTATCAGCTATCATGACAGGAGCTAGAGGGTAAGGCAGTTTCAAGACACTTACGAAATCCTTTTACCACTTCTTTTCATTTACCAGTGCCTCCATGTGCCAGATTCTACCTACCGGACCTCAACAGCATCCTCCATTACTGTCATGTCTGTTTTGCATTTGGCAGATGGATTGATGGCTAATTCAGCAGGTGGTATCACAAAGCTCTTGCTCAGTGGCAGCCACATTCCTTCTCCAAGGGTGTACGTAAATCTGGATTCAGAGTAGAGGAAAATAATGAAACAGGATTAATGAATTAACATTTCTATTTCTTGCAACCAGTTTTGATAATGACAATGATGACAGCAACAAAATGTTGGGGCCATTGCAGAAAACATCAAGTAATATAATAATTGAATAATGCCATTCCAGCAAAATTCAGTTTCAAGTTAACCAACATTATTTTACAAGACACTTGAAAATGGACATCAATTCAGCAAAAATGAAAAATCTTAAGAGGGAAAACACACTGAGGTTTTTGAAAGCTTCTGGGAGACCCATAAGGGACCTAATGAAAATGCAAAATGGAACAAGCATTTTGAAAATCTAGTAAAAATGCCTAAAATGGAAGGTGTCCAGATAACAAAAGAAATGGTAAAAGAACTTGCAAGAACCAGAGTAGTCCTGGTTTAGATTAACTCCATAGATTCTGGGTAAAAATTACTAATAAACTTACATGGCAAGGTTGGCAAACAAGATGAATTAGGTTTTAGAAATGCCAGAAGGTGAACAATTGTTAACAATGGAAAGGACACTTCTAATTCAGAAGCCAACCTAGCAGTTTGGAAGCAAGAAATTGCAAGTAGATAAATAGGGACCACTTCAGGGGGGGAGGTAACAGGGCTCCGTGCACTCCGGTGTCTAGTCATGCCTGCCACATGACCATGGAAACGTCTGCAGAAGCAGACAGCGCTGGCTCTTTGGCTTTGAAACAGAGATGAGCACTGAACCCTAGAGTTGAATACGACTGGCTTTCGAGCAAGGGAAACCTTTACCTAAAGAAAAGGGGAAAATGTCTGGAAACTACAAACAACTTGTCTGCCAACAACAATGTACAAGTTATTCACAGGCATAATTGTAAACCAGATATATGGACATTTGAAAAACAAGGATTCGTTGCCTGCAGAGAAGAAAGCGTGGTGCAAAAATTCAAAAGGAACCAAAGACCAGCTATTAATTGACAAGTTAGTTTTGAAGAATTCAAAGAAAAGGTGAAAAATATGTTTGTGGCTTGGATCAATTATAAGAAGGCATTTGATTTTGTCCTAAATCACTGGAATGAGAAATGGCTCAACATTTTTTGATTAACAATGTTCAAAAAATTATTTAGACTTCAATGAAGTTGTGGCAAGTAAAGTTAATGGCCTGTGGAGAAGAATTTGGTGAAGTTGAAATTAAGCGTGGAATTTTTCAAGGTGACTCATTATCACCTTTGCTATTTGTGTTATCGATGCCTCTCTTGACAACTATTTTGAATCCATGCTTACTGGATTGATTTCAGCTTGTCACATCTGAGGAAGACTCCAGGATGCTTGTTGGTTTCAGGGCTACTTCTCTGCTGGACCCTTGCTCAGTCTGGCTAGTGAAAACTGCCAATTGAAAGCTTGAGAGGTTGAGCTACAGAAATTGTTAATTCCTCTTTGTGGGAAGTGTTCCTACCACTCTGACTGAAGGAAATATAATACAAAATACAGTAATACCCTGACCACCCAAATGATGAATCTGAGGGTGGCCATACTGAAAGAAGTAAATAAACAAAACTTCGTGTTGTGCACCAGTTACGCCCGCTCCTGGATCAGGACTCCATGCTCATGATCACACATGCCTTGGTCACCTCCAGACTCAATTATTGTAATGCGCTCTACATGGGGCTGCCCTTGGCGACCATTCGGAGGCTTCAGCTGGTACAGAATGTAGCTGCTCGAGTTGGGATGGGGTGCAGACGTTATGCTCATGCCACACCACTTCTCCGGGAGCTGCACTGGCTCCCAGTGTGCCTCTGGGTGCAATTCAAGGTGCTGGTTATTACCTTTAAAGCCCTACATGGTAGTGGGCCAGGATACTTAAGAGACCGTGTCACCCTCAGAACATCTGTCCGTCCCACTAGAGCAGACCAGAGAGGCTCTCTGGTCATACCTTCAGCTAGAGAGGCTCATCTCTCTAGCACAAGAAGGAGGGCCTTTTCTGCATCTGCTCCGGCCCTATGGAACCTCCTGCCAATAAAGTTACGTCTCCAGATGGAGTTGCTGCCCTTTAGGAAAGGAGTGAAGACCTGGCTGGCGGGGCATGTGTGGGGAGTGGGCCAGACAGCCAACTCAGTCGCCTGGCTCTTTTAAATATTCCACCTCTCTCCTTGGTGTTTTTTAACTGAATTTTAATTTTTATGTATGTGTTTTAATTGTTTTTAGTTGTTAAGCCGCCCTGAGTCTTTGGAAGAGGGCGGGGTACAAATGAAATAAATAAATAAATAAATAAATATTTCACCAGAAGTCATGCAATTTTGGCTGTAGCTCCAAGGCTTTGGAATGCTTCACTTAGAGACACCAAGCCATTGGAGGACATTTACCTTAGCCCAATGTCAGGCTCTTCCTTCTGCAATTCTCGAAGGAAAGTTCCAAAGGACACCAATGTCAGAGAGACAATGCCCTTATGACACTAGAAAAATCAAAACCATAGAGCATGTTCTCTGTGCCTGCCCTTTTTATAGAGACATTTGGAACAAATACAGATATCTGCTGCTCTGCAAGTATCTGGGCCAGTCAAGCAACACATACACCCATTGGCTGTTATCTGATGAAAGTCCCACCTTCACTCACACCAGTGCCAGGTTCTGTGCCGCAGTATGTAAGATCAGAAGAACAATCCTGGCAGGTTCTTAGCTAAATAAAGTATCAGCACAACATCATAGTCTTGGTAGTACAGTAGTTGTACAACTAATTTCATTACTCTCTAACTTGAAGCAGAAATGTTCCTTTTATGTATCCTGTTCTCAGCTTCTGTTTCTGCTGTACTATGCTGGTCTTAGACTGTAATAAAGATTTGATTTGATTGTACTGCAATCAGAGCCACCTCAAACAGTTATTGGGACAAGTGTGCAGAAATTACTGTTAAAACAGGCAAAATTGCCAAAGGTGATGGATTCAAATTAGATAATAAAGACTGTATAAAACCAGTAACATCAGAAGAGGGATGTAAGTACCTGGGAGTGCTAGAAGCTTATGACATGCTGCACAAGCAAGTCAAAAAAGATTCTTCTTCAAAATATATAAAGCGGATCTGGAAAACCTTGAGGTCAAAGCTGAGTGGAGGCAATATCTTAAAGGATATTAGTACCTGGGCAGTCCCTGTTATGTAATACTCAGCTAGAATAATTGATTGGACCCAAATGGAATTGGACATCCTACATCGAAAAACAACCCAGAAAAGTGGCATTGATCGTTTGTACTTATCAAGAGCTGAGAGTGGCAGAGGACTCCTACAGGTGGAAAAAGAAATTCAAGCTATGAATGGTTACATCAAGAAAAGTTAAGGGCCTATGCTTAGGGAAATTGATAAAGGAGGTCTTTTGAAAACAGTGAAGAAGAAAGCTGAATACAGAAAGGATTGAAAGTTGAGTTGCAAACTGGAAAAACAAACATGGAGCTGATTGAGAGCAGGAGTGCTGAAGCAAGAAATTGAAGGATTTATCTTGGCAGCTCAGGAACAAGTTTTGCCAACAAAATACAGCATGTATCTAACATGCTAAATATGAGCTTTGTAATGAAAAGGATGAAAGAGTAGATAATCTGATCACCGGATGCAGTAAACTTCACAGACCATTTATTTGCAATGCCATGACAGGGTTGCAAAAATTATTCATTGGAAACTTTGCATGCAGTAAAAATCTTGGGAACTGTTAGGGTACTAAGTATTCACCTAACTAGTTGTATAGGATATTATACACCAATGTAATACTGTTGTATCGCTTTAATAGGTTTGTGGCTGTAACAACACAGGTATTACTGACTGACTGTATAATCCCAAGACCTGTGTATAAATCAAGGCACTTGATCACTCATCCTCAGCCTATGTGCTCACCAGAGCCTATGTGCTCACCAGAGCCTATGTGTTCACTGAAATCCATGCACAAGATACTGCTTGTGTGCCAAGGACTTCTATTGGTCGCTACACCCTGGAAGAGGAAACTGCAGGCTCACTGAGGATCATCTTGCTAAAGGAAAGAGTAAGACTAACTGCTTTATTTGCTGAAAGTCCTTGGAACTGTTTCTGCTTGTGTATGCTGACTCATTGCTTTGTCACCATACCAAAGGATTTTACAACTTGCATTGTAAGCAGAACCAATTGCTCAGCCAAGGGACTGCTGTTTTGCTGAGCCATGTAACTTATAAGTTACAGACTGTGTTGTTTGTGCCACAGTGAACTGAAATGCATGCCACCAAAAGAGAAGTTATCTTATTTGAGGTACAGTTAATTTGTTGATGTAAATATTTGAAGCTTTCTGTTTTGGACTATAAGTAATAAGGCTCTTTTGCACAAAGCAAGTTTTGGTTACTGCATTGATCAAAGTGCCCACACCTTCTGCTGCGCGCCCTCCGGATGTTCTGCTACACAGCAACAGGAACATCAGGTGGTAGAGAAAAGTCTAGAAAATGAGAAAGTCAAGATCCTGTGGGACTTTAAAATCCAAACAGACAGACATCTAACTCACAACAGACCTGATATTGGAGGAAAGAAGACCTGGTTTATTGACATTGCTATATCAGGAGATGCGCAAATTGAGGACAAATTCTCATTGCATGCTGAAAAAGATCAGTTCTGAACATTTGACACAACTCTTCCTGATTCAGCTTGAACCCGTTATACAGAAAATAAGCAAGTGGCAAGGAGAAGGGAGAATGTATGTGGCCTCGGCAAACCTTACCTAAATATCTTGTCAGAAGGTTGTTCTCCCAGCACCAAATCAAATCCACGCTGGAATATGGTATATGGCCATGGCCTAGGGAAAGAGAATGCACAAGCATTTGTTAAATTTTTAAAACTTTCATAGCTGTCCACATTTCAGACCAGCATCTTCTCAGTTTCACTGTGAGAAATTACTTTCTTGGTACTAAAGGTATAAAACTGGGTCCAAAACAAGAACAAAACTCCCTAGCTAATACAGGCTCATTAACAATTCATTACACTATATATAAAGGGAAATCACTCACAAATACATATACAGTAAAACCTTGGATAACGCTAAAACTTGGTTCCACAAGTCTTGGTGTTATCCGATTTTTAGTGTTATCCGATGCATGTTAAAATCCTATGGGATGGATTGGATAACGTTAAAGCTCCATAGAGATACATTGTAACCGCACAGGCTTTAGCGGTTGTTATCCGATGCATCCCACAGGACCTTAACGTCATTCGATCCAATTCTCCTCCCCAGATTACTTAACATTATGCGATTTTAGCGTTAACTGAGGTAAACGCTATCCCAGGTATTACTGTATTGTGATAAGTATATACAAATATATACTGTATATGTGTTTCCTTATAAGGCACTAAGTTCATGAATTTTCAGAATCTGTGCAGCTATCAGACAGTTCCAACTGTACATGCTGAACATATGTCGAGCAGAGGAGCAAGCAGAGAAGTTCTGCAAATTCCATGGAAAAATAAGTGTGCAACTAGATCTAATAAAGCCCTGAGCATGGCAAAATCTAAAATGTATCTTACAAAACATTCTCAGAAAACTTATGTTTTGGTGACTTTAGTTGATGCTCACTGTAGCAACAGTTTTCAAAGAGCTAGTCATGTTAGTAAGTGCAAGCATATCATACAAGAAACAGAACGAAACGGGGGGGGGGATGATGATAAAAATATTGTGGCACCTTAAAGACGGCTATATTTTAATGTTAGCTGTCATGGATCATTTTCAATTCAAATTCAACCATATGGAACAATGTGTAACTTAATAAATCTGTGCTCCATTGAACAAAAGGCTTGCCAAGCCCAGGGTTCTCTTTCCACTGTTAGCAACCAGATGGTTTGGCAGTTCTCAAGAGGGATATAAGTAAAATGGTACTCTCCTTCTTCTGCCTCCCAAGAATAGATACACAGAGGGATTCGGCTTCCTGCACCAGAAATGATAGCTTTCATTAAAACCAAACAATTAACATCACCCAGTGATGATTCTGTCATATGTGAACTGGTATAATTTTATTTTAAAACCCTTCAGTTTGCTAGCCATCACTCCATCTTATGGCAGCTAATTTCATCCATGTGCTGTGTCCTCAGTGATCTTCTGACATAAGTGCTTCATTTCAGGCTAAAGCAGGGGGCCCTAAACTACAGCACAGGGCCCAGATCCAGCCCCCAACACTAATTCATCCGGCTCACGCCACCCTCATCGCTTCCAGAAGCGGAAGTAAAACGCGCCCATACGGGCATGTTTTACTTCCACTTCTGGGAGCGACAAGGGTGGCATGGGCCAGATGAATTGGCATCAGGGGCCAGCTCCAGCTCCTGAGCTGTAGTTTGGGCACCTCTGAACCATGTGACTGGTCCGTGGCCTGAAAAGTCTGGGCACCCCTGGGCTAAAGAATGTCAAACAAGCTTTCCTTGTGGAAATGTTGCTTCATCTCCATCATGTTGGTTGGCCTCTTTTCCATCAGTATCAACAAGTGCACGTCAGCAACTTCTTGGAGAGCAATATCAGTACAACACTATCAAAAGCTAATGCTATCAACATCCTTGCTGAGACACTGTAGCCAGAACAGTATACCCATATTTCAAGTCTGGTTGCACTATAAAATTAAGTGAAGATGTATGGTATCATCATTATTTGTCTATTTATTTAAAAAAACCATAAACAGAATTTGCATCAGTTTACCCATCACAACTGTTAAATATCTTTTGTGCTTGGACAGAAAAAAATAGCAAGAAGAAAAGTGTGAGAGAATCTCCACACTAGAATTTGAAATCTTACTTTTGGCACTATTGCTCCCAGAATTCCACAGCTAGCATGGCCAATGTCATACTAACAAGGAATTCTGGAAGCATCCAAAACAAGCCAGATCTCCAAGATCTGACCTTTCCCCATCTGTTGCTTATTACTATAGATAAGTCCCTTTTCATTACAGAGACACAGAACTCCATTTTATGTCCAATTCAGGTGACAGATTTATGAGTGTAACTATTTAAACTCACAAAAGCCTGTCCTATATATACCTTCCAACCCAACAAGGGCACCTTGGAATGTGCTGTGATTAGAGAAGGGGTGAGAAATTTGCAGCCTCAAAAGCCGTTTTTATAGCCTCTGCTATTCCTGGCTTCTGCTGCTGCAGTCAAAATCACCACCAGAAGAGGCAGTGCAAGTACATCCGAAGGATGTAACAATTATTTGCAAATGTTCTCATGCCAAATTTTCTCAACAAATGAGGACATCCACTGCCTACTAATGAAATATTTTTTCCACTCCTGTATGACAGAGAGTATCCTTTGCTTTCAATTAGCAGCAACATCTGCAAAAAACTTTTTTTGTGTTTTGCACTTACCATCTGTGCAAAAAAGTGCATTGAGTTTTTGGGGCAATGCAGTTTTCCTTTCAAAACACAAAGTTTGTGTACAAAATAGAACATCCCCAAATGTTTACTTAAAAATATAACAAAATATGAAAAATCCATACAAACTTAATCTACAATCTTGCCCAGTTGGAGAAAAACCTTAAGCACTTTTTATTTTTACCTGTGAGCAGGAACCAAGGGAAGATTCATATATTTGAAGCAGCCACTGAGAAGTTCAACATTGCTGAAAACTGTGTAGCCAAGCCACAACACAAAACTTATAAAGGCCCTCCTACCAAGCAAAAATCTCCACTATCACTACTACCAGGCCCTTCTTACTTCTTACACTCTTGCCACAATAAGATGTCCTTCTTCCTGTTCTGCCAAGATCCTGCCGTACCCTAAAGAGTCACTACAATATGACAGCAACTATGTAATGACAAACCACGGCAGCAGGAAAAACGGAACCTGTTTGGCCCCACAGATTCTAGGAGGAAGGACTGCAACCCTCCCAAGCCCAGGAAACTGACTATCCCAGTCCAAATCACTATTGCTTTTTACCTAACATGTCTCCTTTGGCTATTTCCACAAAGATTTCTTTCTGTAATCTGACTTGATCAATGTGGGATAACCCTGTAAGGACAGGTTTCACTTACCAGTAACTGTCGTTCTCCGAGTATGTTGTTTGGGGATTCACACTGATGGGTTCTGCGCCTGCGCTGAATCCGGAGCGGAGCTGGAAAGCTGATTGGATAAAGAGTTTTGAATGTGGGACCGCCCACCATGCCCAACCCCTTTAGGCGCCATTTCGCGCTCTCCCCTCAGTTTGATATTAAAGCTGCCCGCTAAGCCTAAGGCCATCTCAGGCCGGCAGCCCTGAGGGGAGGCAGGGTTGGGTTGTGTGAATCCCCAAACAACATACTCGGAGAACGACAGTTACTGGTAAGTGAAACCTGTCCTTCTCCTTCGTGTTGTTTGGGGATGCACACTGATGGGTGACTAACAAGCTCACTTACTTGGATGGTGGGCAGCCGGCGTCCTGAGATGTAGGAGAGCGCGATGGCATCATGGATGGGCGGTCATCAGCGAAGAGGATCGGAGACCAGCCGTCAGGATGGACCTGCCCCGTCTGACATCAGGGGCGGACCTTGTATCAACCCGGTAGTGGGTGATGAAGGTGGAGGACCTGGACCAAGTGGCAGCCTTGCAGATATCCTCCATCGGGATGCCCTCTAGGAATGCAGTGGAGGAAGCCAGTGTCCTGGTGGAGTGAGCCCGGACATGAGGCGGAGGTGGCAGGGATGACATCTGATAGGCCAGGTAAATGGTACCTGAGATCCATTTAGATAGTCTCTGGGCAGACAGAGGCTGTCCCTTAGTCTTGCCACCATAAGCCACAAACAGTTGTTTTGCTCTCCTGAAGGACGCAGTCCTCTGGGTGTAAAACAGCAAAGCCCTCCTGACATCCAACGAGTGCCACACTCTCTCTTGTGGAGACGAGGGATTCAGGAAGAATGCTGGAAGCGTGATGGCTTGGGCCAGGTGAAATTCAGTCAGGACCTTGGGCAGGAATGTCAGATCTGGGTGCAATACTGCCCTGTCAGGGTAGAACTTGAGAAAAGGAGGGTCAGACCGAAGGGCTGCCAGCTCCCCTGCCCGTCGGGCAGAAGTGATAGCTACAAGGAAAGCAGTCTTGTAGGAGACAAATTTAATGTCCACCGAAGCCATGGGTTCAAAGGGTGCCTTCGTGAGTGCGGTGAGCACTGTAGTGAGGGACCACTGAGGGGGTGGTATCTTCACTGGAGGATAGGCGTTGCGTAGCCCTTGAAGGAACCTTTTAACAGTTTTGTCTCTGAAGGCGGAGGACAATACTGAAGAAGGTGGGGCCTTGGCGACCACAGCAGCCAGGTGGACCTTTAATGATGAATGTGCGGATCCCAACTCGGCGAGGTGCAGGAGGTAGGACATGACATCCTGCAGGGATGCGGAGTCCACGGTGCGGTCGCTGGATGCTAGGAAGTCAGTGAAGCGACGGTACTTGGCATCGTAGGACTTCCGTGTGGAAGGTTTCCTTGACAGATCAAGGATCCGTGCTATGTTGGGCGGATAAGCCAGGCCGTCAGGTGTAGGCTCGGCAGATCGGAGTGAAGGATCCGACCGTCTTCCATGCGGAGGAGATTCGGATCGGTGGGTAGGCGGAGACGATCGCAAGCCAGGGTTTGGAGTAGTGGGAACCATGGCTGGCGCAGCCAGGACGGGGCAACCAGGATCGTCCAGGCGTTCTCCGCACGGATCCGTATCAGGACCCGTTGGATGAGAGGGATCGGTGGAAACATGTACAGCAGTTCCTGGTGCCACGGCACCATGAAGGCATCGCCCTCCGATCCGTGGCCGATCCCTGCTCGGGAGCAGTAACGGCGGCACTTGGAGTTGGTCTGTGACGCGAAAACGTCTAGGGTCGGTGTGCCCCACCGTCGGCACAGGCGGTCGAACACCGATTCGTCCAGTTCCCACTCGTGCATTGCCGTCCCTTTGCGGCTCAGGGAGTCTGCATCGGAGTTCAGGGTGCCCTGGATGTGGACACCTATGGGGAACACATGTACCTTCAGGCACCACTCCCACATCTGGACGGTCAGGTAGAGGAGGGAGAGAGACTTGGTCCCTCCTTGCCGGTTGAGATAGGCTAGTGTCGTGGTGTTGTCCGAGGCGATCTGCACCACACTGCCCGCGATCGACGGTCTGAAGGACCTCATCGCCTTCCACACCGCTAGCAGCTCGAGGAAGTTGATATGGTGGTCGGCTTCCTCGGGTGTCCATATGCCGTGAATCCGTAGTCCGCGGCAGCACGCACCCCATCCGTGGGTGCTCGCGTCGGTGGTGACTTGGATGGACGGTGCGGGAAGGGTGAAGAGTCTCCCCGCGGTCACATTCTGGTCCATTGTCCACCAGTTTAACTGGTCTCGGAGTTCGGGAGTCGGTGTGAGCCACTTCCCGAGGTTGTCGTGGGTGCCGTTGAAGGAGGAGAGGAACCACGACTGGAGGGAGCGCATCTTGAGTTTGGCGTGCGAGACCACCGCCGTGGTCGACGCCATGAGTCCTAGCAAACGGAGGGCGTCCCTCGCACGGACCCGACGTCTGCCCTGGATCCGTGCCACCACTGTGCGGATGTCGAGCAGACGTTTGGTTGGGGCGTAGGCTCTTAGAGCCAGAGAGTCTAGAACGGCTCCGATGTATTCTATTCGTTGAGTGGGGGTCAACTGGGATTTCTTGAAGTTGACCCGCAGACCGAGGCTCTGCATAAGGGCGAGGCAATGTGCAACGTCGTCCTTGGCTTTTTGTTGGGTCGGGGAGCAGATCAACCAATCGTCTATGTACGGGAACACTTGGACGCCTTGCAGTCGCAGATGAGCAGCCACCGGTGCCATGCACTTCGTGAATACCCTCGGAGCGGTGGAGAGGCCGAAGGGTAGGCATGTGTACTGGTAGATGTTGCCGCCCACCTGGAATCGGAGGAAACGACGATGTTCCCTCCTGATGGACACGTGAAAGTAGGCGTCCTTCAGGTCGATGACGGTGAACCAGTCCCCGTGGTTGATCAGCGGGAGGATGGAGTGAAGGGTTACCATCCGGAACTTCCTCGCGTCGATATGGTTGTTGAGAAGACGGAGGTCCAGGATGGGACGTGCCCCCCCGTCTTTTTTGTCCACAAGGAAGTATCGGGAGAAGAACCCTTCGTGAGACTCCGACGCTGCGACCGGCTCTATGGCGCCCTTCTCTAGGAGAGCTGTTAGTTCCTCCTGGAGCGGTGGGGATGGATCGGTGATGCGGATCCGTCCGACAGTAGGGCATCTCTCGAACTCGATCGCGTAGCCAGAGTCTAAGATGGTTAAAACCCATCGGTCTGTGGTGATGGCAGACCACGCCGATAGGTAGTCGGAAAGGGGGCGGTAGGGTAGAGTCTCGGTCACGGAAGAGTCAAACACGTTGTTTGCCCTTCCGTTCCGTACGCTTGCCAGTCTGAGGCCGTTGCTGGTAGCGTGGACGGTTGGGTTGTTGGCGCTGCCGGTAGGGCTGGTACCGGGAGTAGTCCCCTTGTCTCTGTGGCGGGCGAGGTTGATAGGATGGGCCCGCCTGAGACGTCGACGGCTGGTCCTGATGGTAACGGCCGGACCCACGGTGTGGAGGGCGGAGCTGTTTTATTGTGGCGTAGTCCCCTTTCAGCTCTCCCAAGGAGGTGTCGGTCTCCTTGGCGAAGAGGCCCTCGCCATCGAAGGGGAGCTCCTCCACGAGCCGCTTGACATCGTCCTGCAGGTTAGCCGAACGGAGCCAGGCGTGGCGACGGAGCTGGATGGCGGAGGCCAAGTTTTTTGCCTCCGACTCGGTGACGTGGCGGCCGGTGCGGATTTGCTGGAGGGAGAGGTGGTTGCCCTCCATGCAGAGTTTTTCAAAGTCCGCTTGTCGATCAGGTGGCAGCAGGGACTTGAACGACTCCGCTTGCTCCCAGAGTCGACACTGGTAGCCTCCCATGGCCGTCGCGTAGTTGGACGCACGGAAGGACAAGGAGGCATTGGCGTAGACCCTCCTGCCCAGTGCGTCCAGCTTCTTCCCTTCTTGGGTCGACGGGATGGGAGTGCTGCTGATCGGCGTCCGGTGTTGGGAGCCCTTGACCACTCGGGAGTTCGGTGCCGGGTGAATGTGCAGAAAGTTGGAATCGTCCAGCAGTCTGTACATAGAGTCCACTCTGTTGGATACGGAGTGCGAAGAAACCGGCTTCTTCCACACCTCCTTGGCCGCTTTCGCAATCTTAGGGAGCAGTCCGAGGCGGACGGGGACCAACTCCTTGCGGTCGGCCAAGCCGCAGACGACATCCTCACAGTCGTCCGGGGGAGCCTCCGCCCGAATCCCAAGGGTGGATCCGAGGCGAGTGATCAGTCCGGTGTAGGTCTTCAAATCCTCCGGCTGGGATCCGTGGACGGCGCCGATGTTGTCGTCCGGGGACTTGTCGACCGCAACCGGCGGTGGCTGATGCTGCTCCTCCTCCTGATCCGACGAGTCGGAGTCTCCTGACCGCGCCGAGACGCTGGGCGGTGGCAGGTAGACCTCGGGGTCCGAGTCCGACCAGTACGGCCTGGCGGATCTCGGATCGCTCCCCGGCAAAGGCAGCTGGTACGGAGGGAGAGAGGCCTCCGACCGCGCCTGTTCCACCCTCTGCCGCTTCGGTGCGGGGCCCTCCTCACGGAGCGGTGGTGCTTCCGTGGCTGGTGGTGAGGGCAGAGGGCGCTCCCACGGTGTCGTCTGCGGGCCGTAGAGCTCGGTGTGCAGTTTCCGCACCATCGCCTCGATGTACGGGGCGATGAGGCTCAACTGGGGCGGCGGTTCGGTAGCCGGACCAGGAACCACGGAAGGACTGCGGAGGGAGGAAGACCTGTGCGGTGGTACAGGTGGAGGAGTCTCCGGCGGCGGTGGAGGGCTGTGGGCCCTCTCCGGCGTGGCGTCCCGGGCCTCGGTCGACATCCTACCCGGCGTAGGTGGAGCTGCGACCGGGGCGGATGCTAGGGAGCGTGGCGGCGAAAGTTGAGCCGGTGCCGGGGTCGGAGGAAGAGAAGACGAAGAGCTACGGCGCTTCTTTTTCTCTTTTTTGTCTTTCTTCTTCTTCTCCTGCTCCTTCTTCCGCCTGAACAGTTCAGAGGCCGAGGGCCTGGAAGAAGAAGCGGAGGTTGAAGGAGCAGACGTGGAAGCGGCCTGCTCTGGAGCTGGGGGAGCCGGTGGTGCCAGTGC
The DNA here is from genome assembly GCA_030440675.1 of Furcifer pardalis. NCBI lineage: Eukaryota > Metazoa > Chordata > Lepidosauria > Squamata > Chamaeleonidae > Furcifer > Furcifer pardalis. Next base: position 156,520,367 of record CP126891.1, read on the forward strand.
GGCCTCCATGAGGTAGGCTTGAAGGCGGTACTGGCGGTTCTTGATGGCGGCCTTCGAGAAGCCGCGACAGACTTCGCAGGTCTGGACCTGGTGACTCTCCCCGAGGCAGCGAAGACAACGCACGTGCCCGTCCGAGCTAGGGAACTTTCTCTTGCAGGACGGACACTGCTTGAACGCTGCCGCTGAGGCCATCCACCGAAGTAGATGGCCGAAGAGAAAAAATTATCCCGGCCGGGAGGCCCCGACACGAGATGTTGGTCTTTTTTTTTTTTTTTTTTTAAACGGCGGCTGAGGGCGAGCCCCAGCCACACGAGGACCAAGGGAACAAGTCCCCTAGTCCGAGAAAAATTGTAAAGTAGGAAAAATTGGAAGATTCTGAGACAATCTCAGCAAAGTACTCACAGCTTTTTTTCCAGGCTCCTGCTTGCGCAGCGGAAAAAAGCAAAACTGAGGGGAGAGCGCGAAATGGCGCCTAAAGGGGTTGGGCATGGTGGGCGGTCCCACATTCAAAACTCTTTATCCAATCAGCTTTCCAGCTCCGCTCCGGATTCAGCGCAGGCGCAGAACCCATCAGTGTGCATCCCCAAACAACACGAAGGAGAACAGAAGGGAACCGCCTCTCGGGTAGGCCCCTATGTTCTTCTGGATTGCACTTCTCTGGCTGGACAACCCAGGCCTTGGATATGTGTAGAAAAGGTAGCATTAGGCCAAATAACCACTCCAAGTTTCTTCAAGAAATATACTGAAAGCATTGTAACATACAGGATACAGTTCATCAAAAAGATCAGCAAGCATTTCAAAGCAGAAATTAACCATTAAAGGTTCCAGAGAAAGCACGCGGGGGCCCTCCTTCCACGTCTCACATTTTGCAGAATTGCTGCACAGCATTCCCAGGAAGGGAAATGGTGTGTGTGCATGCCCGTGTGAGTCTGTGTGTCACTGGGTTACACCTCTGGTCCTCCCCCTTAGGGATTCTAGCCCATGATCTTGCAGCTATGCATGTCAATCACATATTCACTAAAACCATGAGGCAAGGATGTTTATATATTTTCTTCCTCTCACATATCTGGAATCGCCATTTTAAAAGTACTAAAACACATTTAAGTGGGTAACAAGGCTAACAGATAAAGCACCATTTAAAAAGGGGCTTTCTATAACACCCAAGTGTTAACACAAGCAACCTTTGAGTACAAACAAGTTTCAGGGAGTTTGTCTGCTTTGGTAGCAAGACAGAAATATATTAAATCCTGAACATATTACAATTCATTTAAAATATATTACACTTCTGTAATATCAGGCTTTTGGACTTGCTGTACAATTATGAATATGTTATTCCTAGAATTGGGCAACTAACTTTGAGTTTTGGAGGCATTACTTACAAAAGACAGATCAGATCATTTCTAGTGAGTGCTGAATCACTAGCCTGTGATTCTAAAAATGAACATTTGTTCTATAATCATATGCACTTCCCTATGAAATACAGGGAAATATAGACTTTTTAAATATCTGTTTCTGAGGGTAAGAACTGAATTGCAAAATCTGAAGAAATGAACAGTCTGAAGGATAATTGTGTTCAGGTCCACATATTTATCTAGGGAACTGTCAGTTAGACTGATACATTTTAAAATATGGACCAAACGAAATTCACTTCCTATGATTAGCACTGCTAATTTATCTTGAGGAGAATCTTCCAAAACTTACTTCAAAATCCATGACAGATAAAATCTAGTAACAATCTAAGAATGTACAATCTGGAAGAATTTAATCCGTCATGAGAAAACTCTTGTTGCTTCTATTGGAACTTTTCAGAACATTCAGATTCACCTCTCAATTTCATTTCAGGCAACAATAATTGACAGCTGTAGTTCTTCTGTGTCTGTGGATCAATCCCATCTCTCCTCACTGTCAAAACAGGTCATCCAGTGATGGTAAGAAACAAAGAATGGCACCCACATAGCTTAATCCCAGAGTGGCAGGAAGCTTTCTGGAGCATGTTTGCTCCAGTTTGAAATTTTCTGATGCTTCTACACTGGATTTTGGCAGCTGGAGCACAGTGGTGGGCATCTTCCTGGTTCCGTACTGGGATCCCAGGTGCTAATGTAAGCTCCACCTGGCACTGGAGGTTGCCCACCACCACATTCTAGCTGCCGAAGTGCAGCAGAGAAGCTTTGGAAAATTCCCAAACTGGAGCAAACATGCTCCAAAAAGCCTCCTGCCACCCTTGGATGTGGGGGAGGCTGTGCAAAAACCTGGAAAACCATGCAATTCTGCTGCTGCTGCCATGGTAAGTGAAGTATTGTGACTTCTGGTGGTCAGGGCGGTCCCAGAGGTGCCTGAGTAGCCACCGCGAACTGGATTAATGATATGCATGGGCCATATTAGGCTGGTGGACTGGGGGTTGGGAACCCGTTATAATGAAACTGGGGAAAATGGGCAGGCAAATTTGGAGTCAATTTTAGACTTATAAAAGAGATAACAACTTGTTGCTATGCTGCTGAGGATTAAGGGTAGGAGTAATTGGCTGGGAAATGGAAAAAACAATGCCAAGACTATATGCTGATGTATCAGCCCAACAGTTTCTTTTACACAGACACTCATATATTCTAAACTATATTCGGCCAAAGGAAGGTTATTACTTAGCATTATTTTGGCTGCCACACTATACGGAGCACTGGCTATTCTCCCATAATACAATGAAAACTTAGGAATTGCTAGCCTGGTTCTCTAAGGAATAATGGCTAGAAGATCATTCTCCATTCACTCCATCTTTTCAGTCAATATCTTTTGCTTCCTGTCATTTATTTCACTTTGTTTACTTTCCCTCTCCTTTAGTGCTTCTCTCTTCCATTCTTTCATGTTCTCTGCAGGTTGCTTGATGTGTTGATTCTCTAACACTTGGCAGGTATTCAGTTGTCTGTTCTTTCAAGTTCACAAAAGAAAATCAGGGCTGATCAAACACAGTTCAGAGGCTGATAAGACTGGATTAGTCTTTATAGAGATGACAGATCTTGCATTTTGCTCAGGTTTCTAAACTGGTTGTAAATTCAGCCCTCATAAAAGCCAACAGTGAATGTGGTTGAGATGAAACAGCATGCCTGTCTATACTCTTTTTTTCCATGAGTTCTCAAACAAAAAGTATTTGGAACTGAAACTTAGTGCGCTTTTTTTTTTGTTAAAGTATGTTTTTGGACCTTATGCTTACAAGGACTATGTGGAAATAGGATGATGTGTTTGACACTGGTTGAAGTCCAATAGTAAACTGCAATTACAGTAGACCCATTGACTCTATGGGGATTTGATGCATCAATTCCTTCACAAATTTAAGTGATTCAATGGGCCTACTCTAGATACTCAGTATAATGTAGAGGATAGAGAAGTGGACTAGGACTCAGGAGTCTTGGCTTCAAATCCCCTTTCAGCCATGGAAATTCACTAGAGATGTGGAACTAATAAAACCATCCCTTAAAATATCTTACTTATACAGTATTGAAAACCCTATTAGGCCCACAATAAGTCATTTCCAACTTGATGGCACATAACAATAGCAAGAAACTCCATGTATAGCTTACTACTGGATTTCAGCCACAGAAACAGAACCTAGAGTGTTCAAAGAGCAGAGCTTTGGTATATTGCACTGTTTGCATCCTCCATCATTGATCCTCCTCTATTGATTTTCCCTTCTATGACATTTCATTTCTTTTTCTCATATCCCACTGAAGGTTAGGCACCATCATAGCTCTTTTGACTTTGGATGTGGTAGTTCTAAACAATTTTTGTTGTACTGCAGCCTGCAAAAACTGCAACATATGATGGAATCACAAACCACCAAAGTCTGAAAACACAACAAAAACAAAGAGTTATTATTTTGAAAGAATCTTAACATTTATATGCCCCAATGAAAGCAGGTGCAAGTCCCTCATTGTAGACAAGAAATACTGGCATAAAAATGGCTGTTTGAACAGACTTTGGAGCAAAATACTGAAGGGTGTATAGAAATAAACCGTACTTCTGTAGTTTAAGTATAGAACTTGGTTTGCTGAACCAAAAACAAAACAAAACCGAGAACTCCTGGGTGCAAACTATGAACAATCACGTTGCCTGCCTTTAGATCTATATGGATCTATAAGGGAGCTGCTTTTCTGTCAATAAGATGCACATGGCAGTTGCTGTACTATATACACAGATCTCCTTAAAAACTTGGATTCTTTCACTGACTTACAGAAAACAAAGTCGGCTAGGCTCATCGAAAAGAAAAGTAGCATTAAGTGGTAGGGTGAGCAAAATCTTTCCATATTCTAGTAATTTTGGCTTACTTAGATTTTTATTTTCTCTGTGTGTGTTGGCTGGCTTGCTTTTCTTGTGTTTTTCCCCCTGGAAGAGAGGGATATGGTTTTGTTTTTTAAAAACACCCAATACCATTGATATCCCCTCCCGGGGGTGTGTGTCCCTGTTTGTTGATTACAAATGCCTGGAAGAGCTGCATGGAGTGGATGAAGGAGGGATCCAGGCTGTCCTTCTCGCCCGCAGTTGCCACGCTCGGCCAGAGCAGTTCCCAGGAAAGACGCATGTAGCCACACATATCTGCCGGGAAAGAGCAGCTCCCAGAAAATACGCCTGCATCCACCCGCTTCCTCCAGGAAAGCCGCATTCAGTCAGAGCAGCCCCCAGGAAAGACACGTGCATCCGCCCATGTCCGCCTCAATCCATGTTCTCTCCTTACAACATCTGCCCTGCTATGAAGCGCTGGCAGGTGGCAGCGGAAGTGGCAGCTGTAGCGATGGTGCAGACTGGATGATTTGGTTCCACCAGCCAGATCTGGCCCATGGGCCGCAGTTTGGGGACCACTGCTCTAAAGTAGGGGAAACATAGTTTCCTGGACATTTATCTTGGAAACCCATGTTCTTAATTACTTCTAATATTAAGAGTATTTATTTATTTATTGTTCACACTTGTATGCCACCCTACTCGCAGAGCGACTCAGGGCGGCTAACATAGTATTACAAAAAAAAAAAAAAAAGTGTTGGGATTAAGCTGTGGAGGAGGGGCTCCCTCTTTGAAGTGTTGTCTAAAAACTTTGCTTCAATTGTTTCATCAAAAGCACTAGTGTATTTGCACAGCAATACGTTCTCTCTTGGTGAAATACCACATGTGCCTCTAACACAGCTAGTCACGGCTAATCTTGGCTATGCAAGGAATGGATAGGGATTGTTGTTGTTCAGTCATACAACATTATTATACTGTTCCTATGCTCTTTGTTTAACCCTCCACATGAAAAGGTTCCCTTCCTAATATTATGTCATCTCTTTAGGTCTGGCTAGAAGCTGCCTGAATGCAAATTGTCCCAAGTTTGATTATACAGTCTACTTTTTGTCTGAAAAGAGCAATTCTGGACTGGAATTTACAGATGCACATCAAAGACCCAGGATAAAACCAAGCATTCTCAAAGCAAAAAGTCAGCACAAGTTGCTAACAGTTTTAACAAGTGACATGAATCTTGGCAGAAAAGGAGGGCAAGAAAGGTGGTGGTGGGGAAGTGAGTTAGAAACAAGAAGACAGTAAACATTTTTGGAAAGTACAAAATCTGTAGTTCTTCAAAGAACTTGGGGAGTGATCTTTGGAGGCTACAGGCTCTCCCTTCATGAGAAGTTCCAAGAGGAATTCAATTTGATAAAAGAAAATCTGAGTCAAAAGCAAGACTGTTTTCTTTTTCAAATGACATTCTCTACTTGCCAAGTAACGTGAACGTCACTTATTTCTGTGCCTGAATTAAAAGTAAATGTTACTATGGACACAGGTGTTAAAAATATAGTGAACAGTGAAGACTTAATGGTCCTGGGAACTCAATTTTATGTCTCTGCATGTGTTCTATGTGAGCCTCCTGACTAGAAAAGGGCAAACATAGAATGGCAGTGAGACATCATGCAACATCCATTGTATGCAGGTATTTTGCTTCATCTCCAGATCAAGTATGATTAAATGTGATCCATTATGTCAAGTGCTAAGACCCAGCAGAACAGCTCTCCTGACAGAGAAGGAAAAGGCTGAATCAGAGTACCGAATCATATATGAGCGCACTCCTCTGTCCTGAAGCTATAGGGGACTTTAAATTGGTTTATGTATATAATTCCTACAGCACAGTTTGGGAAATTACTGCTTGGAGCATCAAACATTACCAGACAATATACTATACAATCAGAGGAATGAAAAACGTCCAATAGGAAATGAAAGACATGCGACATGGGTTACTGCTAGCTGAATGTTGGGAGAAACTGGACCTTAGAGACCATGCAATATTGTAATGAATTCAACATCCTGGAATGGAAAAGTCACTGAACAAAGAATGTGCTGGTGGGTCATCTGCAGGCTGCAAAAGCTGTGTTACTGTATACCCTATTTTAATTCTTTCCCTTCAGCCCCACAGTCTAGCCTGTGACTCAGTCTTCTGTTATGCAATTACATGAAGGGATCATCTGAAGAAAACTGTGAGATTCTTTAGTGCCCTGAGGGGAGCTTTCTTTTGCATGGCTGATAATCGACTCAGGCCATGAACGAAATTATTCTTCAGCCTCACTCTTTCTCACTGTTTTGCCTGAATTGCTCTGTAATCTTCTGCAGACCTTGAGTAAAAAGATTTGCCAGACAACTACTAGAACATCTTTGGCACAGAGATTGCTGCAAGGATGACTTTAACATGTGTATACGGGCATACAATTACACTTTAAGCATGGTGATGACAGTAGCAAAGATTCACTTTGTTGATTCCACCATGTCCTCAAGCAGTCACCCAGCAAAGGGTTTTTTTTAAGTAGCATGAGGCTTATTTACCATACACCCCACAGAACATTAGCACTGTGATGACAAGCTGCAGACAAAACTGCCATCATGGCACATCAAGCACAAAACTGCTTATTTCTGAACATTGAGAATGAGACAAGTCCTGATGAGGCATTCAATCCACTATTCTACCCAATTCTGTTTCCAATTCAGTTAAGGAAGTCTGAGGATATAGACAAGACATTGACAGTGATGCAGCCAACCGCATGTGCTCTGGACACTTGCCTTCCTCAGAACTAGTTAAGAGGAAGGTTCAGTTCCAAGTAATGGTTGGCAAATGTGAAGATATGGCAGTCATGCCTCCTGAGAAATCTCTCCCAAGATTCAGAAAATTGCGGGGACGACTGTCCACTTACCAAAATCCTCTTTTGAAGCAAGCTTTGGAAAAAGTTCTTGAGTGATTCAGCAGAAGGTTCTTTGAGGATATGGAATATCTGAAACAATCTTACTTTAGGTTCTGGCCTGATTTGGGAATAGAATCAGCCTTTGTCACTCAGTGGATGATCTTTGTCAGTAGAGAAATGGGGAAGTCTAACACTATTGCTTCTTTGTTTCTGTGAATTTCAATGCTACCAACCATAGCATTTATCAGGACTGCTTTTATGAATTTGGAGCAAAAGTTCTGTACTGCACTGGCTTCACTCCAACCGGGCAAGCTGATTCCAGAGAGCGGCATTGTGGGACTGTGCATCCATCTCTTGAGAATTGTACAGGAAGGAACAAAGGATACCATTTTGCCCATGCTGCCTCTCCATGAAGGTATTTCGTATGATCTTTAAGAGATGTGAAACAAGGTTTCTCTGTCAGCTACAGCTAATGGACAATCTGGATTGATGCCTATATATACAGATAGGCCAGGCAAAGGCCAAGCAATGGAAAATCAAGAAAGACTTCCCTGTTCTAGGATTTGGGAATTTACATGTCTACTTCCTCTATCTGAGAGACAAGGTGAAGGAACATTTGGATGTCTGTCTGTCCCTGGAGGTCAAAATGTCTTCAGCTGCAAGTAACACTTATTACACGACAATTTCCACATGTTCACACTGCTGTTATTAATTTAAAATTTTCAGTCGACTAATTCACTCTTCTATTTCTTACATATAATAAAGCTGACCATTTCCCCACTTGCTATTGTTATCACTATGAACTTTTTCTCAGGAGCACCCCCTGGGAAAAGGTATCCAGTCCTTCTGACCCAGAAGCACTGCACTGTAAACTTGCTGATGAGAAAAACACAAGTATGTAATTTTAAAGTGATGGGGAATGATAACTGCCATTAGCTATCACGCAGAGATCAACAGCTGACATGATGTACCAACAGGAATAATTGGTAGCACCACCAGTCAGTTGGTAAAGTACAGTCAAACCTTGCATAAAGAGCGCCTCGTTTAAAGAGTAACTCACTTAAAGAGGAGAATTTTCTCTGAATGTTCGTTTTGCTTAACAAATAAAACCAACCAAAAACTTGCTTAACAAATAAATCGGGGTTCATAATCCCCCCACACAATTGGTCATTTACAATGGTGCTTTGCTTAAAGAGCAAACTCGCTTAAAGAGCAATCCTGTGGAACGCATTATGCTCTTTAAGCCAGGTACAACTGTAAAGCAAACACTTTACTCAAGATTGGAACTCATGAAACAGATAACAGCCCTGGTGCAAGAATATATACAAACAGTCTTTTGTTTCAAAGCTTTGTGGCTTCAGCAGATAGATAGCCAAACACTGAAGCACTACAGTCTAATCTCAGTAGATCAATGTTTCCCAAATGCTGGTTTGTGGACTTCAATTCCCAGAAGCCTAAGTCATTTCCCCAAAGCACTGATCAGCCAATGTACTGACTGAGGCTTCTGGGAATTGAAGTCCACTAGTGGGCTGTGTACCCCTTGTTGGGAACCACTGCATTAGATAATAGTCCACAGGCTCGAGAGCATACACAGAGTGCCACTGCTTCAGATATCCAGCAATACCTCTTTAGGCAGCAGACTTGCTTCAAGGTTTCTCTGTGATGGGCTTCTCGAGACAGTCCAGGACATCATCTGGCTTTTTCAATGAAACAGTAACTTACCAACAGCAGTTCAGTCTCATACAGACTATCCTAGCTTCTCCTTGACTTTCCACAACTCTCCTCCATTTAGGGTTACCATATCTCAGGATTTGTCCTGAGATTTCCTGCTCTAAGAGCAGGAAATCTCAGGACAAATCCTGAGATATGGTAACCCTACCTCAATTCTCCTCAAAAGTATGGGTTGCATAGCCCAGTTATTTATGCAGTGGAGATTGCTGAGTCATTACAATCAGTGGATACAGGTGACAAAACCCAGTTGAAGGTACAGTAATACAATACATTGGTATACTTATTTAATATCCTATATAATTCCCTGACATAAAGTATGCCACACTCTGATATAAATGAAGAGACATCCAAATATAAATTAATTCTGCCTCTTACACACACACACACACACACAATATATATATATATATATATATATATATATATATATATATATATATATATATATATATATATATATATATATATATATATATATATATATATATATATATATATATATATATATATATATATATATATATATATATATATATATATATATATATATTAAGCTGGCAACAAGATGTGAGCATATATCAATCAGTCCTTAGCTGCTTTGTGGTTCCTTTTCATCCTGGATTCATGCATTTCAAAATCTGTTTCTTAAGGGCATCCTGGTTGTTAATTTGCCAGTGCCTTCTCTCATCCCACCCCCTGCTGCCACCTCCCAGATAGGTTATTATGGGGTGGGGGTGGGGATGTGGAATGCTAATGCAGGCACTTTTCTCCACAATATGATGAGAGAATGTAAGCAACCCAGAGAGGAAAGAAGTAGATTTGAAAGGGGGGGGGGAGAGAAGTTTTTCATCTCACCAATCTTCAGTTGTATAAAGCTGAGCTCAGCAGATATTGGGGGGAGGGAGGCCCATTTAGGCTTTCTTTATCCATTTATAACCAACAGTTAAAGGAAAGCACTCTAATGCTGCCCCTCTTCTTCTAATACTGTTATTGTTCTACATACAGAGGGCAATGGCAATGAAGAGAGGAAGGCTCAGCTATTTAGTGGGAATTTTCCCTATATGAGCTAGAATCATGGAAAATCTGGCCCTACATGGTTTAGGATCTTGCTGTCTGTCAGAGTGTCTCTCCCAGAGATCAGCTGCCTGCATCACTTGTTCATCTCAAACACTGCAGCTCCAGGGGCTGACACCAAGAATGGTGAGGAAGACCTTGACAAGGAGGAGGGCCTTCTTGGTGGCAGCACCCACACTGTGATCATTAAGGCATCAGACTGCATTCACTGCAGATGTGAAGGAGATATAGAGTTGTGTATCATCCTCATATTGGTGACCTTGAACTCAAAATCTCCAGATGACCCTTCCCAGTAGTCTCATATGGTGTTAAATAATATTGGAGAGACAATCAACTCCCGTGGGACCCCATAATGGAGTGTCCATGGGGCTGAGCCAGCTTCCCCGAGCTGGATTCTCTGGATTCAGGCGCCAAGGAAGGATTGGAGCCATTTTAATACAGTGCCTCCAATCCCTAACTCCAACAGCCTCTCCAAGAGGATACTGTAGTCAATGGTATTGTAGCTGATGAGAGTTTCGTGAGAGCTGATGAAAGATCCAGGAGCACCATTGTGCAGTCTTGGTGCTATGACGAGGTCTGAACCTGGACTGGAATGGATCGAGACAATTGGGTTCATCCAAAAATGCCTGCAGCTGGTCTGCCACAACCCTCTCAATGACCTTGCCCAAAAAAGAAAATTGGCTACAGGCCTATAGTTATCAGGTGTTTCTGTAGCCACATTTGGCTTTTTTAAGAATGGGCAGATAGATGTTTCTTTCAAGCAAGAGGGCATATTACATCCATGTATTACATTCATGTAGCCTGGTGCCTCAGCTGTGACCATTCTGTCTTGGGTGACCCTGCTAGGAATCCAGGCTCATAATGGATTCTGGCCTCCCGATGACATTGCTCTATTTCACTGATACACTCAAACCCCTTAACCAAATTAAGACATCCATCCAAAAAAGAGACATGCCTTGCTACACTTTCTAGACCACAGCAGTGTTCCCCAAACTTTGGATTTCAATTCCCAGAAGCCCAAGTCAATTCCCCAAAGCACTGATCAGTCTATGTACTGACTGAGGCTTCTGGGAATTGAAGTCTATTGGTATTCTGCAGAACATAGTTTGGAAAACAATGGACCACAGCAAAGTCTTTAACTTTGTGGATTATGAGAAGCTTCAGGTTGTTCTGATTAAGCTATCTCTAATCTCTTTGCCAGGGGACTGCAGTGGCTTAGTGGTTAAGACACTGAACTTGATGACTAGAAGGTCAGCAGTTCGAGACTTAAGTGCTGCATGACAGAATAAGCTTCCGTCTCTGTCCCAGCTCCTGCTAAACTAGCAGTTCAAAAGCAAGAAATTGCGAGTAGATAAATAGGTACCACTTCAGTGGGAAAGGTAACAATGTTCCATGCACCCTGGCATCTAGTCATGCCTGCTACATGTCCATGGAAATGTCTGCAGGATGCTATTTCTCAGCTTCACCAAGAAAAGAATTACTATTAATGAATTATAGAGACAGTTGGCTTAATCCCCTTTTATTTTCATTTCAAAATACATACTGACCAGCAGGAATATATAGATATTTGACTTCTAAGATTAGTGTGGCTCCCTACTGATCCATAACAGTCTGTGTGTGGGGAAAAGGCGTTGTTCTTATGAGCATCTGTTGCCACTTCCAACTAGAACACGAACTGAAAGAAAATGTGGTCGAACCCATCATTTCTTTGAAAATAACACTCTGTCTTTTCTCTCCCTCCACCCCCATCTGCTGTTTCAAGTCTATGAGCAGAAGGGAATTGGTTGAAGCAGAATTAGACCTCAATGCCACTGGGATCTCTGCTATAGAAACCATTGTGTGGAGCAGAACTCAGACATCAGAAACCAATGATGGAATTGCAGTGGTGCTCATTAAATGGGAAATGTGGGGCCGGTAATGAGCTCCTTATATATCTGACTTGCTTTCAAGTGCTCCTATAAATAGTGAAAGCTTCAGGAAAAGAGAGGTGTCTGAATTAAATATTGCACCGCTGCTACCTGTTTCTGAATTGAAATGTGAAAACTTCAAAGAGGAAGCAGAGAATGACCCCCACCCCTTCCACCTTTAACTTATAGCAAGAAGCTCTGGGATCAAATCCAGGATGACAGCTTGATGAAATGGCATGCCACAGATGGAAAGTTTGGGTACCTTGAACAAGGAACTGGCCACATTTAGCCCAGAGGAGGTAAACTAAAAGATGGTCAACATGTCAACGTTCTTTCAATATTTAAAATGGATTATCACTCTACCCCAAAAGGACAGTGAGTCTCTGCTATTTGCAAGAATAGAGAAACAAATAATCAGTAATAGAGCACTGTCCTAACTAGCTAAGATGCCTGTTGGTCAGGTCTCCCAGACTACTGAGGTTGGGAATTACTTAGATCTACTCTCATCTTGACCTAACTCTGTGAGTATGTAGCATCTGTAACTCTGGATGGAAGAGGTCTGTAACTTAACCTGACCTCTCTCTGACTCCACATCTTTTTGGCTCTCTTACTGACAGATATCAGCAACAAAAGCAATGCTGCAGGCACCCTGATTCACCCAGCACAAGGGTATTTATTTGCAGAAGATGATTTCAGACAAAATTAGACAATCCTGCCTGTTCTAAACACTTGCATAGTTAGGATGGAGACTTTTTTTTTTTAGTCTGAAAGAGCTATTCTATGCCTGACAGTGAACATTCATGCCAATTTCATCTTTGGTCAAACAGGGTTTGCAGTGTGCCTAAGCTTCAAGGAAATAGTCATTAAATTACTGTGTCAAGAAATCTTTACCAGCTTGACCTAATGGATGCTCACGGACAACGAAGAAGAAACAATATTTCTGTTCTGGACATTAGAAAAATGCCAAAAAATATTTTTTTTCTGCTTAAAACTCTTTCTAAAGTGGCAAAAACATAGCAAAAAAATCCAAAGTGCACTTTTGAACAGATAGATGTTAATTTGGCTTTTTTCTGAGCTAGGGAACTTTTTGTTATGGTTTGCAATACATATTTGGCACATTTCCAACAGCACCTTCTAGTGGCCACCCTGGTAATTGTAGGAAAGGTACATGCTGAACAGCTGATGAGGGGACAGGGGATTTCAGCACTTCCTGGTTGTGGGAAGAGCTTTTGGAGATGCCAAAAAGCGACGAAAAATTTCAAAACCGGAGCAGAAATGCTCCAAACACTCATGCCATGGAAAACGTTGGAACACCCAAAAAAAAATTATGTGTAGTGATTTTTCCTGGTAGGCAGGGCGCCATTTTCTTGGGATTTCATTCCATATAGCGAGTTTTCCGTTAAGTGAGCCATCCACAAAGTGGGGGTTCCACTGTATTTATGGGTATACAGTATACTCCTTTTTCAATTATTGATAGGCAATAAATACAAGAGAAAAATTCCCCCTAACATTTGGTTCTAACTATGCAAGTGTTTCGAACAGGCAGGATTGTCTTATTTTGTCTGAAATCATCTTCTGCAAATAAATATCCTGAGGGGGACAGAATCATGTTAAAATGCTATAAATCTACCTCTTTGCTCCTTGGAAGGAGAATGGGAATAAATCAAGTGAAGAAAAATAGCTTATACAGTAAAACCCCTACTTACAAATGCCCCTACTTACGAATAATTCAACTTACAAATTGGTTCTGCACTGAAATCCATGCCTCGAGTTATGAACATGCCCTGATTTACAAATGGATTTCCCCCCGTGTTGCCTCCAGTGAAGCAAAAAATGCTATTTTCCCTATGGGTTTATATTTTATACACATGCAGCCTTTCAGAGCCCTGTAGGTGGCAGTAGAGAGCTTAGGGAGGAGTTCTTTGTCTGGAGTTTCAGCACCAAAATGCCTGCCGATTGCTGCTTATTGGTAGAATTTTCTGTCCATTTTCAAAGCTTCTTTAAGGTAAGGAACAGCATTTTTGCTTATGTTTGCTTTCCTTTCAATGCTGCTGTTGTTTTTGGGTGGTTTGATTGATTTTTGGAGGGTGGGGGTGGCCCGTTTTGATTGTTGAAGGGTTGAGTGGGGCTTTTGTTTTATCTGAATGGAGATGCCTTGAATTACGAACAGATTCGAATTACAAACAAGGTCCTGGAACTAAGTTTATTTGTAATTCGAGGTTTTACTGTATCTCAAAATGATCCCGGTATGGAGATACATGTTCTGTACAAATCTTATATTGTTTGCATTATTTTTTTTTAGGTATCTATGTATTGATTTACATGTATATTCTTTCTCTTTCTGCATTAAAAATAAAAATGAAATAAAGATTTTTTTTTAGGAAACACCCTATCTCTTGTTTTACCATTTCATCTTTATCTTGATTGATACTTCCCACATTCCATTGTTCGATTATACATGTTGTCTTCGTGCATACCAGCAACTAGATGTCTTTCTAGGTACAGTGGAACCTCATATAATGAACACTTCGTATAATGAAAAATCCGTACAACGAAGTGTTTCTGTGCTATTGCTGATGCACCGTAAAATGGAAAAAAATGTTCATTATATGAATTGCTATTGGCATCATTGTATGGTGCATCGCCTATAGGGATCCGTATAGCGAAAAAATGTATAACGAAGAGCTCTGCGGAACTGAGTTTTTCCATTATACGAGGTTCTACTATACCTCACTAGCACCTTCCCTTCCTCAGAGTGCATTCTTTCTAATCATAGGGCCTTCAAGGTACAAAAATTTAGAAGTACAGTAGTTCACCGCTGCCTTCCTTTACACAAGTAGTCCAGGTCAATTTCCCAAAGCACTGATCAGCCAATGTACTGACTTAGGCTTCTGGGAATTGAAATCCCCCTGTGGGGCATGGGGCCCACATTGGAAACTACTGCTCTACACTGTACAACCAAGAATTAGTTTTAAAGTAACAGTGGTTGTCTATGAAATATCTTAATCCACTGTTGCCTTCTATTACTGCTACTGCCCAGCAGCTGCCCTTCAGGAATTTCCATGCCCACCATCTCAACTGGAGCTGTCATTTCTCTCCTGCTGATGCGACTGTTAATTTTTGAAGAACCATTAATGATGATGATGATGATGATGATGATGATGATGATGATGATGATGATGATGATGATGATGATGATGATAATAATAATAATAATAATAATAATAATAATAATAATAATAATAATTCGCAACCTACGGCCCACAGGCCACCCCTGCCCCCAATGCCATTCCACCCAGCCCGCGGTGACAACCCTGGTAGCAGAAGCAGATGTGCCCGCACATGGGCTAACGTGCCCATACATGTGCAAACACACCCCACATGCACAAATACACCACTGGCAGGGGGAAACCACGTGTCCGGCCCACTGAGCTATCTGAGGGGGAGTTGTCCGGCCCATGGCACGAAAACTTTGAGAACCCCTGATCTACGGTGAGAAACAGGGAGTCTCCAGGTTTCAGACTAGAGGTTTTTCAAGCCCTTCCTGCAGACTGAACCTTGGGGCAGAAACAGATGTTAGAGATATTTTGTAATTAGAGCTGAAAGCATATTAATTTTTCAGGGATGTGACAGAGGCTGTCCTCCCATGTTTATGAAATTAGATTTGAAAGGAATCCCATGCATAAATCCTGAAGACCAATCACCAAAAATCACGCAGGCACACACGCATGCACGCACATACACATAAACTAAAGGCAAATTAGTTTAAAAAAATTCCCTCTTTCAGTCACCTGTTTAAAGAGTAGGATCTTTTAGTGCATAAATAGAGGAGAATGCACAAAATATTAGGGTCTTTTCCCCCTGTAGTTATCAAGAGCAAGAGAATCTATTTAGTATCATTAAGGAATGCTTTATTCATACTTGAAAAATAAACATTTGAATTTTCTATTTTTAGACTATAACATGCATACTATATCTCCTTCTTAGAAGTGCTAATTGTACAAATCTGCAAATTGAAAAACAAAATCCAGAAGACAGCATAATACTGTATGTTAAAACTGTTCAGTAAATCCATTGCAGGAGAAACAAAACACAACTAAGAAAACAGCAGTAACAATTTTGCACATGATACCTGCTTAAGAGACATTTATTATTATTATTATTATTATTATTATTATTATTATTATTATTATTATTATTATTATTATTATTATTATTATTATTATTATTATTATTAAATTCAATTTATATGCCGCTCTCCTTGCCGAAGCAACTCAGAGCGGCTAACAATGTTACAGTATGAAATATACATAAAAAACACCATATAAATATAACAAATACAATACAATCACTGTGGTCAACAAATCCATCATAAAAAATAAGAATAAAAATACAGTACAGTCAATTTCCATTTGCAAGGAAATTGTCATCTGGTTCAGTGTATAACCGCTTCATTTAGAATAATGGTCCTGTCTTTATTGTACTGCTCAGTGCCTCATCTGAGAAGGGTTTGTGGTCCTATTTATTAAGATAACAAGCTCCCCTCCCCAATTATGTGCTGCAGAATCCATACAATTCCACACAGCTCTCAGTTAATCCATAATTCCTGCCCTGCATTTTCTGGGGTCTTGTGCTGCCTTTAATTGATGATGATGATGATGATGATGATGATGATGATGATGATGATGATGATGATGATGATGATGATGTGTCAGAAATTATTCTGGGTTGAAAGCATTTTTGCTGGAGAAACTCGGCTCAGGGTACTCCAGAAAGAGGCTTCTTTCATGTTCCTGAGATCTTTTCCTACCAAAGTGGTCCCTATTCAGTGATGGGATGTAACAGGTTTGCACCAGTTCTCCAGAACCGGTACTAACTTTTCCCAGTGTCCCGGAGAACCGGTAGCAGCTTTTGGGGGGAACCGCCTTCGGGGCTTACCTTTTCACTGGTTCCCCCACTGCACATGTGCGCCAAGCACTTGGTGTGCATGCACGCCTACAGTGCTTGGCGCATATGCACGGCTTCCTTGCTGTCCTCCCAAGCGGGGAGGAGGAAGAGAAGCTGCTAGCCTGAAGCTCCCTACAGCCTGCTCCCCAGGGTAAGTGACTCACCTTTGGATGTGGTGTGTCTGTGTGTATTTTAATGTGCATTTAATACCTTTACCTATATTGACGTACTACCACAGTTCCTAAAAAGGCCTGGCGGTCTGGCTTGGATTTTTTAAGCAAAGTCTTGGAGTTACCTCATCAATAAGCTACACCTGTGCTGTTCCAATTGCTGTTCCAGTTGGAGAACCCTTAAGGAGGTACAGCTGTTTTACATTTACATTAAGGCATATCATCTTAGAGAACTGGTTAGGCAAAGACTTAGTACCTAACTTCTTTAACTGTTGAAAAGTTGAAAAGTGCCAAAACGAAGCCTTCTTGTGGTGAGTTCATTCTGTAGTTCCTTCCATCTGACCTAGTGTGAGAAAGATTAGCCAGAATAAGCTTTAAGCTCTTGTTTAAAAGCTCTGGTTGATTTGTGTTTGGGGTGGGTGGGTTGTTGTATTTTAATGTATTTTTTATTTTATGCATTTTATTTATTTAATTTATGGGTTTGTGTTGTGGGTGGGTGGGTTGAGGTGTGTGTGTGTGCTTATTTTTATTTTTTTAACTTGGCCCCACCCACAACATCATGATGTCATGATGTTGGCTCTGCCCATGACATCATGATGTCATGATGTTAGCTCCGCCCACACTGTGATGACATCACGGTGGGAGTAGTAAAATTTTTGATATCCCACCACTATCCCTATTTATCTATTTGCAATGTCTTGCTTTCGATCTGCTAGGTTGGCAAGAGCTGGGACAGAGACAGGTGCTCAATCCATTATGCAGTACTCAGGTCTCAAACTGCCGACTTGCCAGCCTTCCAGCTAACAAGGTGAGCTTCTTAACCACTGAGTCACTGCAGCCCCTTTGGTTTCAGATGAAACCTTCAAAGCGGAGTCCCAGCAACCCCAGTGAGCCAACAGTCCTCTCCCTAGGCTCCCAGTTCAAAGAAAGATTTGCTTAGGGCTGGGAAGCAAATGGCACATACTTAACATGCTCTTGCATCAATCCTCCGGTGCATAAAGACACAGCAGGGGTTGCTGGGAAACAGAGTCTTTGATGATCCTCCTTCCTGCTGTGAAGACTAATGACTTCAAGAAAGGCATTCTGCCAATGATAGGAGTGTACTGAAAATGTAATTGGACAGGTTTTTACCCACCACTATAAAAATAAATGGCTGTTTCCACTGAAAAATACTAAGTAGGATGGACAGGAAGGAAGGAAGGAACTGTAGCAAGACTCAGCCGGAATCCTTTGCCACAGGAACATAGTTGTAGGATGAGTGGGTGGGTAGGATGGCCCTCATTCCCAAGACTTTGATTTGGGGTTGTGCCTGCACAAGTAGATATGGGATTGGTCTGTTGTGACCATAAGTATCCTCAATGAATCAGAGAATCATAAAGTAACAGAGTTGGAAGGGACCTTCTATGCCATTGAGTCCAACCTCCTGCTCAATGCAGGAATCTGAATCAAAGCAGATCTGACAGATGGTTGTCCAATTCTCTCTTGAATGCATCCAGTGTTGGAGCGCTCACTTCTTTTCTTTATATCATCTCTATTCTCTTGTTGACAACACACATTAAAGAGCTGAAGTCTTTTCCATGGTAACTGGCCTTCAATACGTACTTGTGTCCAGACAGCATTCAGATTCTTGACTGCTTTTGCCTGGCCAGCTAGTGCAGGTACCTCCATAGTTCTCATGCATTCAGTACCGTGCATGGGGTTTTATAGAGTAAGTTAGGCAAATGATAGATGCATGATCTGGCATCACAGTCTACATTCTGGCAACAGGAGGAAAATGCACTGGACAGAGAGAGAAGCAAGGGATGGACATGAGGAAATAAATTAACATATCCAATTAATATTTCATTACAGCTGGGATGAAGATGAAAGAGCTGAAACAAGACTCTTCTGTAACAGTGCACAGACTACAACCCTCAGGATGCACAAGCTGTGACTTCAGAGTTGTATATGGCCTCAAAATAACAAGCACACTGTCTCCCAGAGATGGTATGACCCAGTCCCTGTTGTTATTACACATCCCTCCAAAAGGTTTTACAGTTTGTACCTTATTGCACAGTACAAAACAAGTTATATCATCAGTCCCCATAGAGAAGACTTCAGGGCTATGTATGTGCAGCCTTTGATCTAAAAATAATAATAATTCTGCTCCTCACCCTGCAATCAAATTGAGAAATAACTTGCATTTTGAACTGCTTGTGGCATAGCTGTATGAACTATTTTCTAGCAAACACACAACACACCCTCCTCTGTGCCAAAGCTTGAAACTTTTGGTTCAATGGCAGGTCTACTTTTGGAGGGTGTGTATGCCAGGCAGGAGCAATTCCTATAGAAATAAAAGGGAAGTGTTAAGCGGGATTGCGCCCGGTGAAGTGCCCCTTTCCAACATGATCAGACACTATCTTTTCTTGGTAGAAATTTTTGAAGTGGTAGCCATGTTACTCTGTGCAAGCATATCAGAGAGTAAACAAAACAACAAAAAAGGCAAGAAACATTATGGCACCTTAAAGACTAATGCCTGCATTTTGTAGAATCTATGCAGAATTTCACATTTCACACTTTTACCTTTCAAGAAATACTTCTAGATAAATAAAAAAAGTTTGTAAAAATGTTGGGAAACCTAGTTTAACCCCTTAGATGGGCTATTATTACATATAAGCTTGGTCACAGAATCTAGGTGATTCTGGGCCTTCGATGCAGTAAAAAGAAGTGAAGCCTTCAGAATGTGTAGGAAATCTTTGAGTAGGCATGACGGGCAAACCTTTTAGAGACCAAGTGCCCAAGGAGGCAGAGGCAGCAGGCGAGCAGGCCCTGCACATGCTCACACACCCATGTGATGTTGCCGCCATGCCTCTAGCAATGTCATGTGGGTGAATTCGTATGTGTGGTGCCTACATGAGCATGCATGGTGGCTACCTGACCTCTGCCACCTCCTAGGATGTGTGTGTGTGTGTTTCGTCGCATCACCTTGTCCTCCCTAGGAAGCCTCCTTGGTGGAGGGAGATGGATGGCTGGGGAAGTGGTGCTGCATTTGGTGCCGGTGGCATGAAGCGGAGCTTCTGGGATACCAGAAGCTGTTTTTTTAGCACAGATAATCGTCATACTCATGTTGTCAACGTATGGAACTCATCTCCAATAGAGTATAGGACTCTATTTTTAGTACAGCAGCCTCATTCAACTTCATCTCGGGAGAGAGATGCTTTAAATTTGGAAAAAGCTTGACGTACCAGTAGAAGATGTCACCTTTTAATTGTTCAGGTGCTTTGTTACTTTGAGGAAATTTGGTCTTTCTCTGCATACACACACGCTGGCAAAAAGAACTAATTCCTCCTCTTGGCTGAGGGACAAGTGCACCTCTCTTGCCTCCTCCCCCTTTCATTCATGCTCCTTTGTTTTGCAGCAGGGCTTTTGCCAGCGCAACAGCCAGGGCTGGTTCTGGACCGAAGCTCTTCATGCATGTAAGCATAAGTTTGCCTACACTGGGCTATCTGAATAGAAGGAAACCATTAAAAGTAACACTATTATTTTGCAATAGAGGAGTCAGCCTCATTGGGTATATTGGTTGAATGTTTTTATTTTTATTTAAGGCAGGGCTTTGCAACCCTTATCTGGCCAGTGCATCTCATTAATCCAGCCCTTGGTGAGAACCCAGATACTTCTAGAACTACCCCCACCTGCCCCCACTGTCAGAAGTCACAATACATCACCTACCATGGCGATGGTGGCAGCGTGTGGTTTTTCCCGGGTGTTTGACAGCTTCTGCCGCTCCCCATGGTGGCAGGAGGCTTTTCAGAGCAATTTTGCTCCATTTGGATAATTTTCCGGTGCTTCCCTGCTTCGTTTCAACTGCTCAAATATGCCGCTGGGCAACATCCAGGGCTGGCCAGAGCTTGTGTCAGTGTCTTGGTTCTCAGTGTGGAACTAGGAAGTTGCCCAGTGGCATGTTCAAGCAGATGAAACGAAGCAGGGAAGCGTCAGAAAATTATCCAAATGGACCAACCATGCTCAGAAAAGCTTCCTTCCACTGTGGGGAGTGGAAGAGGCTGTCCAGAACTCTGTAAAAACCATGCAATTCCCACTGCCGTAGATGACATCAAAAACGTAAGTCCAGAGAGCAACCACGCCTCCGGGCCCTGGTGGGGTGTGTCAGGGGTGGGTCCGGTCTCTGGTGGGAAACTATTGCAAACCCCTGATTTAAGGCTATTGTTGCAGAATTGTATCTCTCCCCCAATAACACTTTTAAGTGAAGGGGGGGGGATTCTGAGAATTGCAGTTCCTCATTTAAAAAAAATCTTTCATTACAGTTAGTCAGACTGAAATGCAGTGGTTCCCATCCCCACACCTCTCGTCCACTACCAAAACTTGGAAACATTACATTTTTTTGGACTACAAATCCTTTCTTCCCGCACATACCCAAATCTTCCAGACAGCATGGCCACTGAGAATGTTGTCTTCAAAAAAAAAAAAAAAAGAGGTTTCAAAGCTTTGCCTGTTTCCCACAATTATCTGATATGGTGGCTATGGTGGTTCAGTGGTTAATAAGCTTGCCTTGTTAGCTGGAAGGCTGGCAAGTTGGCAGTTCAAGACCCGGCTACAGCATGACAGATTGAGCACCCGTCTCTGTCCCAGCTCTTCGGGACATGAAAGGAGCCTCATTTGGGCAATCCCTGAGTGGAGTTTCTTCCACAACAATCCTTTCAACCCAGAATAATTTCTGACACAAAATTATTATTTCTGATACGGTTTCCTGTTTCCCAGGAGACCTGAGAACAATAAATATTAGGTAAAGAGTATGATGGTATTACAGCTTCATGCCATCCAATGTGACACTGTGATGACGTCAGTGACATTCGGAAATACCATAGCAGGTCAACTGGGCCAGTGGGGCCCAAGCAGAATTTGTTAGCAATTAAGATGTCCTTACTCTTCCCAAAAACATGACAAAGCCTTTGTGAACCCTCTATCCATTCCCCAATACGCAAAAGAGACATATTTCAGAGGAAGAGAGCATTACCTGTACCCTAGAGCCAAGCTTTGACTTAACTGGCAATAGCAATTATACTTATATACCACCCACAGTGCTTAGAGATCTTTCTGGGCTGTTCACACTGTAATAAGCATTTTGCCCACAACAAGCTGGGTGCTCATTTTACCAACCTTGGAAAAGTGAGTCAATCTTGAGCCCATTGGGAGTCAATTATATTGGGACTTAATCTTGAGCCCATTAATTATATGCAGGGCCCACGGACCGTAGTGTGGGCACCCCTGCATTAGATTTTAATGAGCACACCTCTTCACCTAGCGTACTGCAGGCCAAATGATTATAGTTTTTATAATCAATATATGGAGAGCATTGACTTTCTTTACATAAGGCAAAATGAGGCGACATCCTCCTTAGGAAGGAGGGTGGTACCAGGAAGGTTTTCAAGCCAATAACTGTGTATTTTACTGGCTGCCTGTGTCACCCTCAGGTATGACTACAGGATGCTGTCAGTGTTGAAGAACATTTCAACTGCCAGCCCAGTTTACTTTCTTACACTAAATGGGAAAGGGGGACACTCTCTGCCTCAGGCAGAAATAGTCTTAGATCAGCCTGGCTTCCTGGTGGTATGAAAGCACTTGTGAGTGAAATTTATCTGTCTGGATAAAAGCTTCTAATTTTTTGACTGAGCCCTTGAATTATATCTGGTTGTATTTAAATAACTAAGTAATTGTAGGAAAAATATAGGGGTGGATAGGGAGGAAGATAGTTAATAATGCATTCAGTTTTAATGAATTCACTGACTCAAAATCCTACTGCAAGAAAATACATGAAATCTCACTATGCATGCACTTAACACCATAAGCGCTTATTATCACAACAGAGAAACAACCCATAAAATGTTGACTGTGTTGAGCATGGAAATAGTAGGTCAAAGGTGCTTTACCTTAAGCTTAATTTGCATTTTATGCAACCAATGCTGTGACACAAAAAAGGGAGGCATTTTTCAAATACTGTATTGAGAAATTACAACCACAAGTTGGCACTGTATTGGACTACATTTCAATACAAAAATAAAACTAAAGTCATCAGACTTCCTGATGCATCCACATTTTTCTTTCTCCCCGGTCCTCTTGGGAAAGACACTACTAGCTCATACTATTTTGTTGTTCAGTCGCACAGTCGATTCCGACCCTTTGCGACCCCATGGACCACTGTCCACCAGGCACTTCTGTCCTCCACCATCCTCCTCAACTCACTCAGCTTTGTGCCCATTGTGTCTACAATACCATCTAGCCATCTCATTTTTGGCCGCTCCCTTCTTCTTTTGCCCTCCATCCTTCCCAGCATCAAGGCCTTCTCAAGCGAATCCTCTCTTCTCATTTGATGTCCAAAGTACTTTAGCTTCATCTTTACTATTTGACCCTAACAGATGTACTATGGTAAACTCTTATTTTGACTTGAGAATTCTGCTCTGACATTCTCTTGCCTCACTTTGGTTCCTTCATTTTTTCACTCTGCTAAAAATTCACTTCTCCTGTCATCCTGACCTCTTTAAAACCATACACTGGGTTCCTGTCTCCATTTCTGGGTCGAGCATAAGTTTTACCTTACTTTTAAAGGCCTCCATTGTCTTAAAAGCTGCTGCACCCTGTCAGGATAATCTTACTCACAAGGAGCACCTTGGCCTCCTTGAAATGGTATCCCACCTGATACTGGCTGCTCTCCTGGCTAAACAGTCCAGGCTTTTAAAGCTTGGCTTCTCACTCCTGATCTGAATCTAGGTTGTAAGCAAGGTAGCACATAGGAAATTAAACACTCCAGTCAGCTTTGGGTATTTTAAATGTATAGTGTAATTAGAGGAAGTTACAGAAGAAAGTTCATCAAAATTTCAGAAAGCATATCAAAATAAAGAAAGCTGCTCTATGTGTAAAGCACAGAGGGACCCCTTCTGGCTAAATCAACTACATATTTGCAGATCACCCTTAGCTCCAAGCATCCAGTCTAAGAGAGCATCTTTGCCCCCACCTTCTGGGTTATATCTCCTCCCTCAGGGTCCATCTTCTTGCCATTCCCCTAATGGAATCCAGCCAATGATCATACAGTATAACATGTCCATCACACATTAGGCTCCATCTCTTCCAACCCATAAGGCCAGCAAGTTTACACATTCCAATCCCTCTGGTATGCTCCAAAAGGCTCTCCCACAAATTGAAATCTCCCACAAATTGAATATGAAATAAGGGTGCCTCAACATCCACAGCTCCTCCAATTCTTCAAATGGCTTTACTCTTCCTCTCTTGGCATCATAAAATTGGGATAAGCAAAGGTTGTTTGTTTGGGGGTTTTTTTGTATTGTGTAAACAGTGCTGTGGAGAATGTGAGAATCTCCTTCTCTTCATTCTCTGAGTTGAAAAATGAGCCCAGGCCGTGGCACTTTCCCACAAAGGTACTGACAGATTGGAACATCTCCAGAAAAGTCCAAAAGAACGAGTACTGGGAGTACCAAAAGAACCAAGTTCCAGGAGGTAAGATGGAAAAAAGTGGCCCAATGAACACATTATTAAGAGGTAATATGACAATCATTTTCAAAAATCTGAATGGTCTTCACTGAAATAAGAGAGCAGTTTTTAATGCTCTAGACAGCAGATCTGAACACATAGGTTAAAATTGCAAGGAAAAGTCTTTGACAAAATAATATAACCCTGCTACCTAAGAGAAGACCCAGTCTGTTTAACTATAGGCAGACTTCCTTGGACTATGACAGATTTTCATTAGAGGCTGTGCGTGTACTTGTTACAAATATTGCAGCATTAGGTTTCCTACATCAGTAATATGCTGAAATAAATGACAACAGACTTTTCTTCAGCTCTATGATTCTATTATTATAATGATACTGTCAATATCCTGACAAGAATATGGCAACAAATCTTGAAAACAAAACAATGGCCCACAGACTGGCAACACTCAATATACATTTCAATCTCCAAGGGGAAAAAATGCCAGGAACTACAGTGATCCTACAGTTACCATTGGTTTAATTTCCCATGCAATCAAGGTGATTCTCAAGGTGCTGTAACAAAGACTTCTACTTTATATGGGATGAGAAATGCCTGATATTCAATCTGGATTTCAAAAAGGAAGAGGTATTTGAGATCATATTGCAAATCCTCAGAGGACCAAAAAATTTCAGAAGATGGTCAAGTTGTGCTACAGCAAAGCTTCTGACAGTGTGGATCATGACAACCTATGGGTGCTTCTGAAAGAAATGGGGGTGCCTCAATAGTTGATCGTCCTGATGCATAATCTATATTCTGAAGAAGCCACAGTTAGGACAGAATGTGGAGAGACAGAATGGTTTCCTATAGGTATGGTTGCTTTTTATCCCTTTACCTATTCAATCAAAATGCAGAATATATAATACAGAATGCCAAACTAGATCCAAATGGAGGAGTGAACATTGGAGGAAGAAACATTTATAATTTAAGATATGCAGATGACAACATCTTAGTGGCACAAAACAGCAATGATTAAAAAAACTTTTAAGGAAAGTGAAACAAGAATGTGACAAAATAGAGCTGCAGTTGAACAGTAAGAAAACAAAAATTAGCACTGCAGAACAACTACACAACTTTAATATTGACAATGAAGAAATTAAGATATGAAAGAGTTTGTATATTTTACTTCCATCATTAACCCAAAAAGAGACTGCAGAGAAGAAATCAGAAGATGGCTGAGACTTGGAAGAACAGCAATAAAGTAATTAGAAAAGAACAAATGTAAGAATGTTTCCCTGGAGGCCAAGATAATTCACGCTATTGTTTTCCCAATCACTATGCATGGATGTGAAAGCTGGATAGTAAAGAAAGCAGACAGGAAAGAAAAATTATTCATTTGAGATGTGGTGCTGGAGGAGAGCTTTGTGGATACCACCGTGGTGTGTCAGAAAACAAACAAACAAGTGAGTTCTAAAACAAATCAAGTCTGAACTGTCTCTGGAGGCAAAGAATGATGAAAGCTAAAACTGTCCTACTTTGCTAACATCATCAGAAGGCAGGGTTCTCTGAAAAAGACAATAATACAGGGAAATGTGGGAGGCAGCAAGAAAACAGGAAGACCAAACAGGAGATGGACTGACTCCATAAGAGAAGCCATGGGCTTGTGTTTGCAAGAGCTGAGCAAAGTTGTGGAGGACAGGAAATTTTGTTTGTCTCGCAAAATGAGTAAGATACAACTTGATGGCACATGACCACCACCACTAAATTGAATGTAACCTTTGGCATAGATGTACTATTTGTTTCTCTTTGCAAGCCATTTTAGAGGGGGGTTCCAATGTTTGCTGCTGGCTCTAAATGTGCCTCATTGACATGTGAAAAATCTCTCTACTTTCCTTGCCTGCAAGGAGAAGGAGACACAGAGTGTTTCTGCATCACAATGTGTGCGGCATGCACTCAGTGTCTCTACAACAATCTGTAAATCTAATGTTTCCCTGAAAATACAAAGCACAAACACACAGCAAGCAAAGGACTGTCTGAAGACTAAAAAATATATTATTCAAATAATCACTGATGCTTTTGAAAAAATACTAGGTAGTTATTAATCACCTTTATTTTCTGTCTCCCTAAGAATGCCAGGATTGGTGTAATGGGCATGAGTGCTTAGATTTCAGGTTATTTTCAGACAAACCTCTTGACAGTAGGCGTTTTTTGGCAACAAAATGAATTAACCAGAGAGGAAGTTGATCTTGCTTTATTAGAGTTCCTCCAGCAGAGACTGGAGAGCCATTTTCCAGCTTTGGACTTTGGGTTGGACTAGATGGCATATGAGGCCATCTCCAGCTCTGTCATAAATTCTTTTGCTCCCAGTGGCGATGCGGGCCACATGAAATGGTGCCACAGACTGGTTCTGGCCCGTGGGCCGTACGTTGAGAACCCCTGGTTTAAGGCAACTGTCTGGTGATCTTCCTGCAATCTTGGAATGTATTCTATATAAACTGTTATCAAACAGTAGGGGGCACTGTAGGTTCTCATACTCTCACACTAAATCGTTATCCTCTATATTGTACCAATGAATCACCACAAACAGTGACTACTTAAGAGTGACAGTTTCCCTGAATTTTGGTCAAAAGGCAAAAATAATATACGTTCATCAATCATATACTGTAGTGTATACCTACCTTGAGGAGCCATTATTAAACATAAAGAAAGTGAGACTGTGGCATAAAGAGATCCAGTTTGATGATTTCATATTCATGGCCAGATTATAAAACAGACAAGCTGTTAAGAGTTGTGGCTTCATAAGAGAGAGAGAAAGAAAAAACTCCTCTACACCCTGCCCTCCAAGAAGAATCTCTAGTTCTGCCTAGTTTGTTAAGGAACTCTGTAGAGCTGAATAGTGGAATTATATGTCAACATCATGTTTGAGTGTCCAGGCCAAGATGATATAATTTGATGACTCTGAGCACCTAGTATGCCATCTCAGCACTAAGGAATGACACTCTCCCAAGGCTAAGACTGATAAGGAGAGCTTCCAGGAACAAAGTACTGAACAATCTTATAAAAACCAAACATAAAGCATTTTTAGCCATCTCTATCTATGTTGATGCTCAGCAGCAGGCTACTCTTGGCCTCACCAGATTTCTCCCTAAAATCAGCTGGTGCGAGTTAACTTTTAGGTCAGAACATTGTTGCTGCCTCCCATCAGGACTTCACTGGTTCCTGCTCCAATGATGGACTGCCTCCCGATCTACTGACCACCTTGCTGACTTTCTGCTCATGTAGGGTTGCCATACATCCCAGAAAACCGGGATTGTCCCGGATTCAAGGTCAGAAAAATTGTCACAGCCAGTTCAATAAAAATCATGTTAAAGTCCCAAATTTTTAAAACTTACAGATTGTGTATTATAACGCAACATTAAAATAAATTTGAACTCTCGCCATCGAAAGAGTGATTTCCTGCC
This sequence comes from Furcifer pardalis, assembly GCA_030440675.1. Classification (NCBI taxonomy): domain Eukaryota; kingdom Metazoa; phylum Chordata; class Lepidosauria; order Squamata; family Chamaeleonidae; genus Furcifer; species Furcifer pardalis. The sequence continues at coordinate 156,548,311 of CP126891.1, forward strand.
ACATTGGAGTTGGAGTATATCTGGAGACAAATCTTAATGTCCTCGCCTCACTCCACCACCCAATAAGTGTGACCAGTGTGTTTCCTGGAACTGAGGATGTTAAGAGTTGACCACGAAGTAACTTCTCAGAAGTACAAATGATCATCTTACAGTAAGAATTAACTGTTGTAAATAAATTCAATTATGTATTAATATATTTAATGTGACAGTGTTTTATAGCTGTCATTATATTATGTTTGTTTAAAAAAGGCTATTTTGAAGATAACATGTCCATTTTTGTCAAGTACAGTAATACCTCGGATAACGTTTACCTCGGATAATGCTAAAATCACATAATGTTAAGTAACCTGGGGAGGAGAATTGGATCGAATAACGTTAAGGTCCCATGGGATGGATCGGATAACAACCGTTAAAGCCTGTGCGGTTACAATGTATCTCTATGGAGCTTTAACATTATCTGATCCATCCCATAGGATTTTAACATGCATCGGATAAAACTAAAAATCAGATAACACCAAGACTTGTGGAACCAAGTCTTAGCGTTATTCGAGATATTACTGTATACTTCTGTCCCGGTTTTGTGGGAGAGAATTATGGCAACTCTATGCTCATGGCATTTTCAACACAAGAATAATTCCCCAGGCAATATCCTTAAGGGCATGCTACATGTCATCTAGTCAAATGGGCAGGACCATGACACACAGGACTTTTTCTTTTGCTGAGGTGAAGTAATTTTATATAGGTCACCTACCCTTGGTTTGTGCCCCATTCATTCCTGATGCAGAGATGTTTGTGCACTGGATCCTTCATGTAGCCTTCATAGCAAAGGCACTCACCTAGACAAACAAATAAGCAAAACAGGAAAGTGAATGAATGAGCTTTGTGTCTATCCTGGACAAAAACTTGTGTTTGTGGTGGATTTCACTGAATCAGTGCATGGAATCACTGAAAATAGACAAAAAAAAACCATTTTAGGAATTGTTGGGAAAGAAATCAGAATCCAAGGATTTTATACAAAACTACAGTGAGGCTGCATTTGGAATACAAGTGTACACTTCAGGCTATTTCATCACAAAAGGTGAAAGCTGAAAATTGGGGTTCCCCCAACACCTATTTTAATGGTTATTTTAATAAAGATTAATGAAGAATTCTTTTCTATGTTCCCCTGCTTTGAACATTGGGCTTCCTCTGGTCTCACATTTGTACATGTGTAATACAAGCACTGCACAACCACACAACCTAAATGGGAAATCTAACATGCCTGAACTTGCCTGAGCTTGCTTTTGTGACTTTGTATAGAATTAATCTCATCTACTGAGAAGAAGCCAACAATAGAAGCTTCAAGGGATGTAAAAATAAACCTAACTGCCTGCCTCTCCTTCCTGCTAGTGCAGGGAATCTAAGGCTTTCTTCTTTTGCTCAAGATAAAGTTGATTTCCTTTAGGATAGGAATGTATAGGTAACTTCTATAGAATAATATATTTTTGTGTATAACTGTACTATTTCTTATATCTCCTTATTCCAAGGAAAGAGTCAATTGGAAACACATAACTAAAGGACAATTTTGATATTAAATCAATGTGGCTATGTGGATGAACACAATATTAAAAGGATTCACCTTAAAGGATTCCTGGTGGAAAACACTGTCTGTGCTTCAGGGAATCCTTATCAAAAGGACTTTTGTTTCAAACCAGTTCTTCTAGCCAGGAACATAAAACCTTCCAACTAAATGTGGAATTCAGCATCTACTGTATGGTGCTGGCAGAGTGGACTTGTCAGTTTGCTTAATCAATGTTTTTGCAAGAACTTAGGAGACCAGTTTTCATTGGAAGAGCCAGTCTACCCATCTATGATATTCATATTTCATAAACAGAATAGACTATTGCTTAAAAGAACTAGGCTATCTCTGACAGATGCTTAGCAAAAGGGTTGTTCTGCAGTAAATACAGATGAAAGGCTTCTTATGAATACAGTACTTTCCATGGGCTATCTGGGCTGGTTGGGAGGAAATTAATTTAGAGCATTCTAACAGTTTTATCGGTCTCAGATTTATAGACCTGGATATGACCTCATGGGGGAAGTGAAGACCAAATTGTGCATGTGAGGTTCTGTGCATCCTTCTCCTCGTGGGATGAAAGGGGGTGTCCAGCAATCTTTCCATGTGACGCCTTTTGAGCAAATCTGGGGTCATCTGGACTTCTTGCTGTTTTGTTTTTTTTTTCAAATCTTGGGGGCTGCTGTGGATTTCAGCCAGCAGACACTGAGTCTTGTCTCCGGACACATGTACAGACTTGACATGTGTTCAGACCACAGGAACCAGGTTTATAGAATGTTGTTCATTTATGTTTATCTGTATTGCTATCGCTTTTTCTAAGTAAACATTGCTATTTTGTATTAAACAATTTGGCCTGTGGTTTTCCTATCCTAGCTTCTGCCCGTGAAATGATCCCCAAATTTAAAAAAAAGGTAATTTTTCATTCTGAAGCTTGGATGTCTACAGCTCTGAGGCATGGAGTCTGATTTTTTTTTTTTCAGGTAACAAAAGGATGTTACAGGGGAGGGCTACAGAAAGTAGCAAGCAAAATGATCAAATAATGTGAGGAGTAAGATTTGAGGATTTTTAATGTACTACTCTGTCCAGTAGCTTAATAGCTAGACCACCCTTCTTCTGCTTACAAGCACAAGAAAAGAAAGCCAAATGTAGCTCTTTTAACAGTGAGTTATAGGTTACTAGTCCTCTTACATATACTGTAATCATTCTTTCCCCAAACTTCTTGAGACATAATTTTATAAAACTAAAAATATACTGAGAAACTTTTCTCAGAAATGCCTTAAGAGTGTCTGTATGCTATCAGCTTTTTAGGCCTTTTTTTTTTAAAAAAAAAATCATGAACTACTTTTACAAGGCCTTTCCTCCCAAACATTAACTTTATATTGGGGGGGGGGGAACTGTAAGCTTAAACACACACAATAATAATAGTTAGTAACTTTGTCCTGTTGAGTCACTTCCTACTAATGGCAGCAGCGTACCATGGGGGGCATGGGGCGGCCCGCCCCGGGTGGCACTCTCTAGGGGGCGGCAAAGAGGGCACTCCATCCTGGGTCTGCAATAGTACCAGCCTTGGTTCGGGTTTAATCTATTTGCCCAGGAGTGGAGTGGGCGGAGCAGGCTTCCCCACCCCGCCTCCCAATCAGGAGATGCACGGTTTCCATGGCAACAGAGTGCATGGAGGGCAGGGCAGGCCTCTGTTTCCTCCCAGGCAGCCTCGGGGGCAGTTTTGAGTTGCATGAGCTTTACAGCTCTTGCCAGGTTCCCTATTCAGGCAGTGCTGAGCACTGAGGCGGCAAAAACTCTAGTCAAAAGTTTCTGTTAGTTTTCCAAGAATGACTATTGGTAACTAAGGACCAAAATCAGTCTCTGGATGTCCTATCTTGGAATATAGTAGGATATACCCTCCCCTCTGCAACAGAACAAAGAAGCAGGCATTGTCTTTGTGAGTGAAAGATCAAGCATAGGTCTGGGATCAAACTCCAGTTGCTAAGTTTCCTAGAAACTTCCGGGGTCTTCAAGGCAATCAAGTCATCAAACAATCAAAAGAACACTAGGCTCTTTTCTTTTGTTTAAAAACACACAAACACCTTTTTCCAAAACACTGAGAAAAAACTGTGAATTTCAAAATTTCCTCTGTGTGGGGTTCCATGTCCTCTTTCTGAGAGGCCTGGTATGGTTTGGCAGCTGCTATGGCAGATGACTGTGAATAGATGGGATGTCAGCTCTAGCAGGAAGCAGACACGGGCAAGTGAATCATTTAGACTTCCAATGGGGACAAAATGTGTCTCTTGAGAGTATATGCAGAAGAGACTGAGATTGAATGATCTTGAAAGACTCATCTTTTTAAAACCAGGGGATGCAGCCTGGCAGCACACAAGTGGTATTTGCTGAAAGGGAGGTTAAGTCTGTTGTTTTTTTTTAAAAAAGAAAATTATTTCAGGACTTTCCTCATAAATGAGTACGTACTTCATATAAAGTTCATCTTTTCAGTAATAAGAATTATATGTCACTGTGTGTGGGGGGGGATTTAGAGGTGCTTAGGCGAGGAATGCGATTGCAGTGGCTTAGTGGTTAAGATGCTGAACTTGATGACTGGAAGGTCGGTGGTCAGTAGTTCAAGACCCGGAATGAGCTCCCATCTCTGTCCCAGGTCCTGCCAACCTAGCAGTTTGAAAGCAAAAAAGTGCAAGTAGATAAACAGGTACCACTTTGGTGGGAAGGTAAACAGTGTTCCATGGACTCCTGTGTCTAGTCATGCCTGCCACATGAACATGGAAATGTCAGCAGACACTTACAGCACTGGCTCTTTGGCTATAAACTGAGATAAGCACCAAATCCTAGAATTGGATACGACTGGCTTTCGAGCAAGGGTGACCTTTATCTTACTTCACATAAATTAGATTAAAGATTTTTGTCAGTAACTGTGCCTAGGCGTGGCACTGGTTGCAACATGGACAAATGGTAGACTGTACCTATAAGGCTTGTTCTGGAACAGAAGCCAGCTGCACTGGATCAGCTGCTAACAAGGAACTCTTCTTTTGTATAAGAGGAGACAAAATCCAAAGCCAACTTGCTTCACTGCCTGGCTGCTCCTTGTGCCATTTTTGCCTCCTGTTGTTCCTGCTGCTTATGTTGCTGGACTATTCGTGCTGGAGTGTTTGTCACTCATGGTGGAGCTGACCTTACGGGCCTGTGAGTTTTGGAATCCTAGCCACATCGTGGAAGTAAGGACTGCTTGTATCAGTATCTTAGTCTGTTGGTGCTTTCATCTGGAGTTACTGATTCTACCAAAGAGCTTTGCCTAACAGCTGTTCCAAAGGTGTGGAAGCATCTGCCAGAAAACCAATGAGGACTTTGTGCTCCGCTCACTAGGTGAGCAGAAGAGAGTAAGTTGGGAACTCTCTATGAACTCTCTGAACTCTTTGTGAAAATATTCCCTTGCTGTTTTGCTGAAGAAAAGCCAGTTATGTTTTGCCACCATTGTAAATAGTTTTTAGGCTTACACCTCACCTTGAGAATAAAAGTTCTTTTCAGTTTTGCCTCACAAGAACTGTATGCCTATGTTTTCTTGGACACGCATTCTACTAGTCACAAACACATAAGGCAAGGGCATGGCAGGAGTACACTCCGCTGCTTAAACACTCTGTCAATTTTGCCTTTAGCATCTCCAGATAAAGTATCTCTGAAAAAAGCTGCATTGAAAAAAGCTTTCAATGAAGCCCAAAAGACAGCAGTTATTCCTATTTAACATAGTACAAGACTATTTCTTATGTTCATGTGACATCTGCTGACAACATATTGAGGAGTTTAAACTGTCTTTCCTGGAAAAGGTATTTAAAAATCAATGGAAAGCCTGTAGAACATGGTAATATTCTCCTGATTCTCTCAGTCACACATCCAAAACCAAGCCCCATCAATTCCACAAAGACAGGCCAACATCCACTTTGCATTGACCTACCTGTGTCAGGGTCACACTCATGTTCACAGGGGTCAAGGAGCCGCCGGGCACATAAGTCCAAGGCCCAGGGACCACTGGAGTTTTGCTGAGAGAAAAGAATCACCTGGGCAGGGTTTAACCAATCACTGGCATCCAACTGGCTGCCTTCTAGCAAGATAAACCGGCTACCTGTAAGGTACACACACAAAAAGGGGTGGGTGGATGGGGTTGTTTCATTCTGAAAAGATTGCTTTTAAGGGGTTTGTGCAGTGATGGGATGTTACTGATTCGGACCGGTTCGCGCGAACCAGTAGCACCCCATCAGGAGGGGTCGCTGGGGTGGTGGTGGTAAAACACGGGGGGGGGGTCGATCACCTCTCCGCCCCTTCTCCAAAAATGTTTTTCCAGGCAGCCATTGAACATGCGTCCATTTTTTAGTGCGCATGCATTAAATAGCAGTTTGACGTATGCACACTAAAAAAAGAACTGCACATGTGTCAAATGGAGGTTTGACGCATGTGCAGACATTTTTTTGCTCTGCCCATGACGTCATGATGTCATTGACATCATAATGTCGGGTACGCCCACGACGTCGATGACGTCACGGTGAGGTAGAGAAGATTTTAACAACCCACCACTGGGTTTGTGTCCACCCCCTACCTTGTATAAGATCTATATCTCCTCTGAGCAATTCCATGGCCCTTAGGTCTTTATGTGAATATCTGCTCATTATTAATTCCAAAGATAAAGAACTATACATTTTGGAAAATGTGGGTTTAATAGCAGTTTCAGTTTCATATTTGAAGGCATCTGGAAAATAGTTCATCTTAGATCATTTCCAACTCTGTCATTGCTGGTCCCAAGCCCAGATGAGAAAGTAGGAGGGTTGGCCATCAGGTTAGCACCACAACTCTGTAAAATTTTATTGCTGAAGAAGCAATGAAGAACCTTGTTTCCCAATATGTTGTAGTGATGGAGATTGGCACTGCATGAGAAAGAACTACTACTACAATTACTACGGCAGGGACTGCGGTGGCTCAGTGGTTAAGAAGCTTGCCTTGTTAGCGGGAAGGTCAGCAAGTAAGTAGTTCAAGACCCAAATACTGCATGATGGAATGAGCTCCCATCTCTGTCCCAGCTTCTGCTGACCTAGCAGTTCAAAAGCAAGAAATTGCAAGTAGATAAACAAGGAGAACTTCGGTAGGAAAAGATCTTGGGGACATGAAAGGAGCTTCATTCGGGTGTCCCTTGAGCACAGTTCCTCCAGAAAAATCCTTTCAATCCAGAAAGCACCTTTGTGTGCTTCTGACATGAATTTAAAAAATTACTATTATATCTTTTCCACACCCAGATTATTTTTATAAATGATGCTGGGTCCTCGAATTAAGTAGAAAGCACAGCACACTAGTAAACCTTTTGTTAAAACACTCACTAGGTGTTCATTTACAAGGTAATATCACCATGACCTGTGGGGTACAGAGAAAGAGCCTCCTCAAAAATTGTGGTATTCTTGAACCACAATCGGGCATACCCTGGTAATGGCAACCTTGTGTTGCCAGCTAATCTTTCTCACACTAGGTCAGGCAAAAGGAACTGCAGAATGAACTCACCAAAAGATGCCTTCATTTTGACAGTTTCACTTCTGGCCTAGACACGGAAGAAGACCAAGACCTGTGCTACTATGCTTTCTCTCCCCCACAGCCCTCCATCTGGAAACAGAATGTCAGAAGGCAGTGTTTGTTCATAGCAATGTGGGAAGCTGCAGTTGGCACTTTAAAGTGTGTGTGTGTGTGTGTGTGTGTGTGTGTGTGTGTGTGTGTGTGTGTGTGTGTGTGTGTGTGTGTGTGTGTGTGTGTGTGTGTGTGTGTGTGTCTATGAACCATAAGCACTATTCTCTTTTCTACTATCTTTGTAGCACCAAGACAGGTTGGCTTTTAAAAGCTGCAGTTCTCAATATCCTACTTAGATTGAAGCAGCTTCTTGCATTTAAAATTCTTCCCCACAAAGAAGGCAAAAGAGACTTTTAAGGAGACCCCCATAAATATTAAGAGAAGCTGAATCTGTGTAACACATAGCGTTCTCATAACAATAGGTAGTGTTTTATATAGTGTTTTAAACCTTTACATTAAAATAGGGAGGGGGCTTCTCCAAAATCTTCTGCAAAGCAGACTAGGGGCAAGGCAAAAATTCCCCTTCCCTGCTTCAGAATGTTGAAAGAGTGTTGCATACTTTATCTCAGCTATCTTTACTATTTTTATAAATTACTCTCCTCACACTGCAGATGATAGATGGTTGAGTTTACCATCTTAGAACATCCGATAAGATCACAGTAGAGGTAAGATCAGAGTCAGAATCTCCTGATGCTAACCTATTATTAGCTGGCTGAATTGCTCAGTGGTTTGGGAGCTTGATTCTGAAGCTGATCCAACAGAAGGTGAGAAAGGAAGGCAAGTATAGAAAGGCTCACCATCAGCAATCAGATGCTCTGGAACATGGAGTGTGATCTTGACCGCAAGTGGGCAGTTGACATGAGAGGCACAGACCAGGCTGATGACACAGGTGGTGATGCTGATGAGTGTCAGGGTAGTCTTGCTAACAGGGCTCCTTGGTGAACCCACTGAAATGGGAGGAAAAGAGGACAGAAATAGAGTCATTGTGGGATAGGTCAAGAGATACCTAACTCAACTATGTTCCACAACAAATTCTTTGAAACAAAGCCAGTCAACCTCATGGACAGGGTTGATTGAATTAACATCTAATAAACAAATTATGCATTATTATTTGTTGGATGTGTAGCCTACCCATCCCAAGCTTGGGATAGTTAACAATATACTAATTATTAAACTGTACACTGCGCTATGCCAGGATACAGTTAGAACGGTAAAAGCATCATACATCAGTTCTGGAATATACACAAGCCGAAAATTGCTGATGCACTTACTAGAACTAAGATTATAATCTTAGTGGTGTTTGTACCAAAAGGGCAGGGTATAAATGTAAATAAATAAATAAATCCTATACTGTATCTATTTTCTTTGTGGTATTTTTTTAAAAAAAACTCAATGATGCTAACTCATTGGCAAATGTGTAATGCCACAATGTTTGTTTTGCTTCAATCCTTTGCATGTGATGCATCAGCTTGCAAGATAAGCTTGTTTTGCAACCATCGGCAACTCAACAGGGCCAAGCTTCAGAGCAAGTTTGAATAACAACCAGAGATTTCTCATTATTGCCAGATGTAAAAAGCTACAATGTTACTTTTCTGTTAGGCTGGCCAATCATTGTGTGCCTCTGTACCTGATGTGTATAAATTGATGCCATGAGGTCTCACTCTTATGTATGACGAAATGGACTTGACCCATGAAAGCTCACATTTAAATACAGGAGTTAGTCTTTAAGGTGCCACAACATTTTGTCTTTTTTGCTGTTTTGCTTACTCTCTGATATTTTTAAAGTCAGTCTTTAATTACTTAAAGTGTTAATAATTAATTACTCTTAGTCCCACAAGGCCATTAGAATGAGTGTTTGGCAAACTAAAAAAACAGTTTTCTAGTCCTTCTTTTTAGTGGAACTCTGGGACTCTGTAGCTCACCCAAGGCAGGGCAAATAATCTCTGTGAGACACACACTTTCTAGATGAGTTGAGCTGTCCCTTCTCCCAGTAAATAGAGTGTAGATTCAAACTCTTTAGTGACATCTACATAAAACCAATGAGAAAGGATGTTGAAAGTTTTGGGTTTTGATGCTGATAACACCCAACTCTATCATCCTTTCCCATCTGATTCCAAAGAAGGTGTTCTGTGCCTATACCAGTGTCTGTTGTCAGTAACTAACTAGATGAGGGCTAACAAAGCTAAACTTAATCTAGACAAGACAGATGTGTTCCTGATCAATCAAAAGGCAAATAAAAGGATAAGGATTCAGCCTGTGTTGGATGGGTCTACAACAGCACTTCCCAGGTCCCACAACGGATTTTAATTCCCAGAAGCCTAAGTCAGTCTATTGGCTGATCAGTGCTTTAGGGAACTGACTTAGGCTTCTGGGAATTGAAGTCCAAAAACCAAAGGTTGGGAAACACTGGTCTACAATCTCTGTGAAAAATCAGGTTCCCAGGGTAGGTATGTTTCTGGATGCAACCAAGAACCACTGGCTTCAGGAGAATCCAGAGGTGCATTTATATAGTTAAAGCTGATGCACCAACTAAATCACATCCCTTGAAATGTCTAATCTGGCCATGGTGCCACATACTTTTATTTACATCCCATTTGGATTGCTGCAAACTGTTCTACAGGATGTTCCCCACATTGCCATAGATAAGTAAAATTGCACAACAGATATGTTGGAACATGTTCACTATGAGTGGGTATAAGACTTCAAATGCGTGTGTATAGAAAGAGCTGGCCAACACATAGAGAATATTCTGTAAATAAATTGTAAAAATTTGGAATGAATTTTTGTACATAAAGGTACAATTAGTTAAAACTTCCAATTTTTCCTATATAAGGTGACTTTGGGCCTTTGAAGAGTGTTTGGAAACTTCAGCTGTTCAGATGCTGCAACCAGATTGTTGATAGGTGCTGATTACAGGTAGCATGTAACTTCTTTATTACAACAGCTTCACTGGCTGCCAGTCTGTTTCCAGGACTGATTTCAGTGTTCTATTATATGAAATGTTTTTATTATGTTTTTAGCTATCTTGACTATGTATTTTGGTAAGAAGCTAGTATAAAAATGCAATAAATACAACTTTGCAGTGACTCCCCCCCACCTTATCTCAAATATAAAAAACCTCGCTTAAAGAGCATAATGTGTTCCACAGGATTGCTCTTTAAGCGAGTTTGCTCTTTAAGTGAAACACCATTGTAAGTGACCAATTGTGACACTGTGTGTGTGTGTGTGTGTGTGTGTGTGTGAACCCTGATTTATTTGTTAAGCGAGTTTTTGATTCGTTTTATTTGTTAAGTGAAGCGAACATTTAGAGAAAATTCTGCTCTTTAAGTGAGGCACTCTTTAAGCAAGGCGCTCTTTATGCGAGGTTTGACTGTACAAGATAATCTGAAGCTACAGAGCCACCTTCCTTTGTTTATCACAATTCAGAGCTGCAACTGTGGTTAGCTTGAGTCAGGATGCTACTTCATTGTGGACATACATTAATATTATGCCAGATCAGGAAATACCAAATGTTACATGGATATTCCATGTGGACAAGGAGCAGCAGTTTGTGACAGGAACAGAAGAACAGATGGTGTTCGCTAGGACACTATGTGGGCCTATAAAATCTGTGGGATTAACCAAGCCAAAAGCAACCTACCATCTTTGTGTGGTCCAAGCCTCCTGTTCTTCATGGACAACAAACAAAAAATCCCTGGGGCTATCAAACACCTAGCAGGCCTTGATAATTGCCTGTTAAATCATGTTTCAACTGAGTAGCAGTATCCTAATTTAGCCTGGCATAAACTCAAACCTATTTCTTTGCTTGCCTTCCTCAAATGCACTGCATCCAAGTTCTGGCTCAGGAGACAAGAAAACACACTGCTTTGAAAGAGTTTACTTGGGTAGCCTCACATTCTGGGTCTGATCTGTGGTCTATCTGCCAAAAGGGCCAGATTCTAGTTTTCTTAGATTGTAAATGGTACCACATTTTCTGCATTGAACAGCCATCGGCAGCCTGAGAACATGTTGTCCTTTATTCAAAACAATGAGGCTGGACTCCAAAGCCAGACCCCCACATCCTCTAAAACAAGGCAGAGTGAAAGCTCTGATAATGGAGTGCTCCTGTTTCTACTCCTAACAGCTACAGTTTCTCAGGAAGTAACACAAATCATCTATTTTAATATGAAATGCCACTGATGTCTAGAGTCTCTAGCTATCATCAGCCATCTTCAACGATAAGAACTGATAACTATCTTGACTTACAAAGTGGGAAGGTTACAACGCCATGAAATTCTGCCCATAATTGGGAGCGAGCTCAATTAGGATATTGCTACTCAGTTGAAACACTTCTAAGCAGTGATGGGATGTCAAAAATTCTACTACCACGCCATGACGTCATGGGTGTGGCCAATGTCATGACATCATGACGTCATGGGCGAAGCCAACGTCATGACGTCATGACGTTGTGGGCAAGGCCAAAAATAAAAAAAATAATAAAAAAATAAACATGCACACAGACCCATAAATAACTTAAAGAAATAAAATAAATAAATAAATAAAATAAAAATTAACTAAAAGTATAACCACCCACCCAAAACACAAATAAATCACCCACCCACCCTAAATATAAAAGCCGCACTTACCTTCCTTGGCGCCGACGAACCTCCATGTGGCCCGGGGCCACCCGGCAAGGCAAGCTGCCCCCGACTGTGGCCGTTTCCTCCTACGAAGGCCGCAGCCGGCCCTGCATCCGCCGGCCACGGCCGCCACAGCCGCCTGCAGCCCCTGCCTGGCCACCGAACTCCCACGGGCACGTTGGTGCCTGGCCGCGCCGTCCGCCCGCGCCGCGCCCTCCTAGGGACTTGGGCCCGACAAACCCCCGTGCCCTGGGTAAGCCCGGCGGGGCTCACCACCGCCGCATCGTCTTCTGCCGGGCGCCTGCTGCTTCCTCGGGCCGTTGCCTTTTCGGCCCCGCCGGGCTTACCCAGGGCATGGGGGTTTGTCGGGCCCAAGTCCCTAGGAGGGTGCGGCGCGGGCGGACGGCGCGGCCAGGCACCAACGTGCCCGTGGGAGCCAGGTGGCCGGCTAGGGGAGGTGCCCTTCTCTTAGGGCTGCCGCCGCTGCTGCCGGAGCCACTCTAAAAAGGGGCGGCTCCAGCTTCGGAAGATTTTTTTTTTAATTGGAGCCATTTGGCTCCAATTTAGTGCGCATGTCCAGAAACTCAATTTGACACATGCGCAGTGCGTCAGATTGAGTTTCTGCACATGCGCAGTCAATTGGAGCCATTTTAGCTCCGATTTTTTTTAAAAAAAATTCTTTCGGTGAGGCGTCCGGAACCGGACGCCTCAAAAGTGGACTCCCCTCCCAGAGAACTCTCCGGGATTGGTCCTACCGGTTCCAGGGATCCGTCTGGAACCGGGGACATCCCATCACTGCTTCTAAGGATTCTGTATGAATTCTGAGAAGAGTGAAAATAATTTCACTATCCTTAGTGAGGATTGTATGGGAATGAATAATATGCAAATGAGCAGATTAAAAACCCCTCAATGTAATGCTAAGCCATACTATAAAACATCAAATTTAGTAACAAGCATTAAAGAAAGCAAAGTTCACTCTTTAAATTTTTAATCTATGCTCCCCTTCCACTCCTACTCCCCTTTTGTGTTGGTTTCTCTGTGACATCAAGCTATTTGACACTACAGAATTAGGTGCCTTAGGGATCCTATAAAATGCAAGTAAAAAAGACAGGGCTAGAATTTCTGAGATCTCATCTAGGCAGCTCATGCAGAGAGAAATCTATCATAGAAATGTGTTTATTGGTCTGGAAAAGATGATGGATTGTGTCAGCTCTGCAAGGAGCCCCACTTTAAGAGATGGCTTCAAATAATTTAAGCCTTGCATTCTGACTTTATTATTATTATTATTATTATTATTATTATTATTATTATTATTATTATTATTATTATTATTATTATTATTATTATTATTATTATTATTATTATTATTATTATTATTATTATTATATCTGCATTTATCCACAAGAATGGCTTTCAAAGTTTCTATCTTGAGGAAACCCTTTTCTGCATCAACCCATTACTGAGAAAAGCAATGAGGAGATTCTCACAATTCCCTCTCCATGGAGCTTCGGTCAAGAGATCAATTAGAGGAGTGGAAAACATGCTCCATTTATTATCTGTTGACATCTATGGGAAAAGAAGAAAAAGGATCCATGTCCCAGGGGAAAAGGATGTCCCACAGTTATAGAGTAATACCATTTCTACTGGGGAAGGAGAAGTGCCATGAAAGAGCTTCTATAGCAGCACCATAATGACCACTCAAACCAGGCACTCAAGCCAGGCCATGCAGTGCCTTTGACAGCCTCTATGGCCCTGGTGTTGCTTGTCCCACTGTGCTTGGTAACCAAAGGCACATACCTCTGCTTCGCCGCCTGCTCCTTGAAGGGTCCGTGTAAAAGGTCAGCTGGGGATCATTGTCTGCTTCTGTGCCAGAATCCCCTTCGGGGTTCAGAAATGCAGAGCCAGCTACATTGAGAAACGGAAACAGTTGCCAATATGAGCTGTAAGAAACTTCATGTGCTCCACATCCCGTATCATATAGCCCCCTTTGCAATAAAGGTCCACATTACCATATGTACCAAAAATTGTTGCTGAAATTGCTAAACTGTATTTTACTGGTTTTACCTGGGAGCATGCTTTTGCATGTCAACTTGCATGTCACATACAATACAAATCATATTGGGTTGCTGCATATTTTCTGTATCTTTCTCCATGCTAAGTGAAAAAGCACACACAGAGAGGAATTTGAGCTAAGAAATGGCAAAAAGGAAGAGGAAAGCATTTAAGAAGGTATCCTCTGTTTGCTTGTCTTCCACTCACAGCTTGCCTATATTGATCATTTTGCATTAAAAGAAGAGACAGAAATGATAAATTCACTCACTTTGACATAGAGATGGATCTTTACACTCCCGTCGGGAGAAGAAAAAAAGAAAAATTCAGTAACACTTTGAGCCAAGCCCAATTTCTTAAAAAAAGGCCATGATATGGATGCACTCCAGATATATAAAAAGTGGTTGTCATAACATAGATCATACTGAGGATAACACTGTGCTTATCACTAGATTTACTACATTTACTCAAGTATGAGCTGAGAGAGGGTCTCAGGGCTATTAACTGAGGTAGAGAAATTTCGCCCTTGCCCTAGGCCACAAAATTTAGAGGGCACTGAAATCTAGAAGTGAAGCTGCTGCTAATTTCTATTTACTTGGTCATGTGGTCGATCCATACTTCACACATCTAGTTTGGCATGGCGGATCGAAGCATCGTCTCCAACAGGATTTTAGCAGCCTCTCACCATCAGGAGGTCCTATTGCTACCATAGGAAGACTGCCATTGCCACCGCCGCAGCTGCCCGAGGCCCCACCCTTCCCTGACTGGGAAGGGGGTAAAAGAACTGTTGGGCCTCGTGGCTGGCCGAAGACCATCACCGTCACAGATGCCCGAGGCCCCAAGCTTTTCTGGCAGGGAAGGGATAAGACCTGGCTGGCAGGGCATGTGTGGGGAGTGGGCCAGACGTCCAAGTCGGTCGCCTGGCTCTTTTAAATATTCCACCTCTCTCCTCGGTGTTTTTAACTTGAATTTTAATTTTTATGTATGTGTTTTAATTGTTTGTATTTGTAAAGCCACCCTGAGTCTTCGGAGAAGGGCGGGGTACAAATGAAATAAAATAAATAATAAATAAATAATAAAAGAACTGTTGAGCCTCACTGACGGCGGAAGACTGATGCCGCCGGTGCCGCCGCCACTCCAGGCCCCACCCTCCCTTGGCTGGGGAAGGGACAGAGAGCTGCCCTATTGTATTTTTATTCTTATGTTAGATATAACAATTGTATCAAGCAATGGTATTCCCTGTGGCAATGTATGGTTGTGAGAGCTGGACCATTAGGAAAGCTGAGCGCAGAAGAATAGATGCCTTTGAGATGTGGTGCTGGAGGAGAGTTTTGAGAGTCCCCTGGACAGCGAGGAGAACAAGTAGGTCAATCTTAGAAGAAATCAACCCTGACTGCTCCTTAGAAGGTCAAATAATAAAGATGAAGCTAAAGTACTTTGGACATCAAATGAGAAGAGAAGAATCACTTGAGAAAGCCTTGATGCTTGGAAAGGTTGAGGGCAAAAGAAGAAGGGGGTGGCCAAAAATGAGATGGCTAGATGGTATTGCAGAGACAATGGGCACAGAGCTGGGCGAATTGAGGGGGATGGTGGAGGACAGAAGTGCCTGGCAGACAGTGGTCCATGGGGTCGCAAAGGGTCATAATCGATTGTGCGACTGAACAACAAAATCGACTGTATTGTATTATGATGTTGTATTTATATTTTATATTGTAGTGTTGTTTCATGGTATGTTAGCCGCTCTGAGTCTCATTGTCAAGTAGGGCAGTATACAAATCCAATAAATGAAATGAAAAATGAAATAGCAGGGTCCAATGACACACAGGGAACCAAGACCTGTGTTTTCGAAGATCCTTTAGCCATTTTAAATACGACAACACAGCTGGTTGGGCTCATGGGGAAACTATGCCTATACAGATACATTGTCTCTGCTACCTTGAAATCTATGGAGCAAATGTAGATGAGAAATGAAATATATAAATAATGATGTCCATTAGAATAAAACTAATGCTTTTCACTGCAGACACACAGGCTATCTTAACCAGTTAGAGACCACGTGAACAATTAAAACAATTACACAGCCTTTTTAGAACAATCCCAGGAAAATAACCATCTGGGAAAGGAGAAGTTTACAGAGATTGGGAAAATTATCATCAGTTTATCAGAAACTCTACAACCAGTAGCCATACTGTCTGAGGAATCATTTGTGTTGTTGTGCTAGAGAGGAATCTTTGATTTCTGGTGGAAAAGATGTAATGTTAAAGTTAAAAAGCAGAACTGAGGAAGAGCTGAAAGGCACAACCATCAGGTGTGGAGTGGCAGAACCTGACCAAGAGAAACACACTTATAAGGTAGTGTGACCACATAACATGCAAGTGCAAAGTACACAAATCAACACACATCAAAACAGACTTTAAAAACAAACCAACAGCCCCTGGCTCATCCCTGTTGGAAATCCTACAGATTCTATGGATTCTGATCAGCAGAACTGTTCTTTCTGGCTCATCCCTGAGACTGGCACTCATGTTGCCACACCAAAAGCTCTAGGTCAGGGGCGCCCAACCTACGGCCCGTGGGCTCAATTAGGTCCATGCATGTCATTAATCAGGCCCGCCATGAAAACTCATAGACACGCCCCCCACCCGCCCCACCTGCCTGACATCACAATATGTCACTTACAGTGGTGGCAGTGGTCACACTTTCTCCCTGCTGTCCTGAAGAGGCTCCACTTGTCCCCAAGACAGCAGACGCCTTTGCCAAGGTGGACCGCTGCCTTCTAAAAAAATTTCACTGCGTCCCTACTTTGAAATCCGCTGTGTTAGGAGAGGTCTCTTGGCACGTGGTGATGATGTCAGCCTTGGCGCGTGGCACTGAAGGAGTCTGGGAAGATGTAGTCATCGGTGTGCAGCATGGAACTCTCCTAACACCACAGATTTCAAAGCAGGGACACAGCAAATTTTTTCCAGAAAGCAGCAGTCCATATTGGTAAAGGCGTCTGCTGCCCTGGGGACAAGCATAGGCTGTTCAGGTTAGCAGAGAGAAAGTGTGCCCGCCGCCATGGATGACACTAAAATGGTAAGCAATAGGAGCAAACCACCTCCAGCCCCATCAGCTGCAAGTCAAAGGTGGGACTGGCCTGACCAAATAAAAAGTTTGGGCACCCATGCTCTAGGTGGTACCTCGTGACTTGTTATTGATCCGCTTGCGCTGGCTGCTGGAGGTATGAGAGAGCAGCGTCGCTTGCTGATGGTTGGAGTCCACAGGACTGGTGGCAATGATATTATCCTTGTACTTGTTCATCAAGGACAGCTTAGCATGGTCACTTCCTGTACAGGAAGAATTTAAAGCAAAAACTTTGAGAAAAGGAGACAAAAATTGAGGGAAGGAAGAAGAGGAGAAGGGAAGAAAAAGATAATATTTATTTCCAGCTACCAAGGCATGAGGGTCATTCCTAGATGGTGACATATTTGGCAAGAGGTGTAAGAGCTCCATGCTGTAATTCACCATCTCTACTATCATAGTAAATTTTCAGTACTACCTCTCCTCTAGCCATTTCTTCATGCAACAGCAGGAAATTCAAAAAAGGATAAACTTGAAATAAAACTCACCATCAAACACAGCCCCTGTGGGGAGCGTAATACAAAATTTGAACAAGCTATGGAGCACTAACAGATACTGTAGTTGAGATTTATCTTGGCTTTCTCACTGCTTATACTAAGGGCTCTATCAAATATGACATGACCTAAAATAGGCAACTTTTTGACCCCCTACCCCCTCTGTGACTTTCCAATATATATACATGGTTTGAAGATAGATCTATGGCCAGCTGGATGCAAAAAGCAATGATAATTTTGGAGTCACATAACTTCAGGCCGAACCTCCTCCCCCCATGACTTCCTGTGACTTTTGGTCAACCCCTTCCCCTCCTAAAATGTTCATGTGGTATTTTAACTACCCCTAAACAAAACAGGATATTATGTATGGATTTTGTATGATTTTTATTAATTTTCTGAATGTTGATAGCCAGAGTAGGGTAATGTGGGGGAAGCAAATCAGGCCAAGATCATTGTCTATGAGAAGGGGGTTCCATCTTTTCTCTCCACCACAGTCTTGACTGGAATCATCTTTCTCCTATATCCATTATTCACAATGGGAGGAACGTTCCCACCAGCACCAATGGAAACTTGATTTTCCATGGCTAACACCACGTATAGAGGAGCCTGCTCTGGTTCAGGAGATGCCCAAACACCTACACAATGATAGACACACACAATCACCCAAAGAAGATAAATAACACAAGGACACAGTGCATCCTGTCAGTCAGAAGCTATCTTTAAAAAAACCAAACCTACAAGAACTACTTTGATCATCAAAACCTGACTGACCAGTCACACACCTCCCACCTTCTCTTCCCTCAGAAACAGTATTCAACAGCTGTATACATTCTGAGAAACAAAAAAGAAAGAGCTCCATCTTTGCTTGATCTGTTGTTGTCCTTAAGGCCCTGGTCAAAAGACTATGTGGATGTATATGAATAAGGATGTATTCTTGGGGTGGGATGGGGGACTGCAAATAAGTTCTACTGTGGTAAATGTCACCCAAAAGGAACTTAAATCCTCATGTGTTGAGCACAAAGATTTGAGGAGACTGTAGTAAAGCTAAAGGTTTCCCTTGCTCAAAAGCCAGTTGATTCCTACTCTAGGGTTCAATGCTCATCGCTGTTTCTAAGCTGAAGAGCCAGCACTGTCTGCTTCTGCAGACGTTTCCGTGGTCATGTGGCAGGAATGAGTAGACACCGGAGTGCATGGAACGCTGTTTACTTTCCCGCTGAAGTGGTCCCTATTTATCTACTTGCCATTTCTTTCTTTCGAACTGCTAGGTTGGCAGGAGCTGGGACAAAGACAGGAGTTCATTCTGTCCTGCGTTATTTGGGAATCAAACTCCCATCTTCCAGTCAACGTCTTAGCCACTTGAGCCACTGATGTACAAGCTGAATATGCTAATAAGACTCCTAGAAGAGGGGATCCCTTCTTATTTGGGTTGTCACTCATGAAAGTTGTATAAACAAACTGAGCCACACATGCTTACACATTTCTCTTCAACCTGGCTTATTTGACTTTCAGTTTAACATTCTGAAATAACATCTTAATATTCCATACTTAGAGGGAAAACACTAAACAACTCAATGCTACCTTAATAATTGTCAAATGTGTGTGCCTATTTTCCATCCCTCCAAGTTCTGCTTGAAATTAACACCCCTGATCGTTCCACTCTAGATGTTACTCTTCTACATTTTTTTCTAAAAAGCAGAGAGAATCTGACCATCCAAATTTCTGTGACCATCCCCAGGTCTTGTTTTGAACAGCAATATCAAGCCACGATACAAAAAGGAGAAAAAAAGTCAAGATATACACAAATAAAAAGTTGGTCCCATGTGGTGGACTAAAAGTAAAAGTGAATTGTAGGTTCAGAAGCATAACAACCTAAATGTACATCCAATGTAATGCCTTTATCTCCATCAAATCACTCTTAACTCTGCAAGTACACATAGACTGAGACTGTACCCTACCTGGGGTAAGATCCATGCCTGACTTCTCATTGCAGCCCTGCAGTGAGTCCAGTGTTCTGGTAACCTGACTGGCAAAGTCTTCACCGCCATTCATGCATTCTCGCTGCAGGTGGTGACGCAGGTCAGTAATGTCATACTCATAACCATCTAGTATCGGAGTCTCTCGAATACTCAGCGTCCCACTGGAGTTGTGGCCTTGTATCCGGGCATTTCGAAGGCTCTCACGGCCATGCCCTCCAATCAGCACTGAGGGGATATAATGAATCTCATTGGCTGCCTCCGCACTGGCACTCTTCTGAGGCTGAGGCACTCGACGACGCTTGCACCAACGTCGGCGTGTATAGAGGATCATGACCAGACATAAGATGGAGACCAGCAAGGCAATCATACCCCCCTATGGAAATAAAAATGAAAGATTTCAGAACAGCCTCAAGAAAAGTCTCTGTATCACTGGAGTAACAAGATGTGTGTTCTGTTCAACTGCACTTCCAAAATATAGGATCTGAAATCAGATGCTGCATCTAAACAACTTTACCTTTGGAGAAAGCAAAGTTCCATTCCTCAGTGCTTCAAATGAAAGTGTAGACACCTTTGATTTTGGAAGACAATAAATCAAAGGGGATTCAACAAAGGTTTGCACAGTCCACAGATGGAATTTCAATAATCAACATACCACTGCTATCCATCTTAACTGTTTAGTTATCAAAACAAGACTAAAACTAATGTATGTCAGTACAATAAGTGGGAGCTTTGGTCATCAGCTATTTCAACTAATGTCCAGGTGTTTTGTGCAGAAAAACCACCTGTCGGATTGTGCCTTGAGTCTTCGGGGTACCCAGATGCTCAAGCATGGATTCTCAGAAGATTCTCCTGAGCACTGGGGCCACTGAGATCTGCTTGATACACAGTGGCATCGCGTACAGGGGGGCTAGGGGGGCGGCCGGCCCCGGGTGGCACTTTTTCGGCTATGTGTGTTCTTGGACTACAACTCCCAGAAGCCCTAGCGGGAGAGGGCACCAGAGTCTCCCAGAGGGTGGCAAATTTGGCTTCAGCCCCAGGCGGCTGAAATCCATGCAATGTTACTGTTGATACATGAACTGCCAAATTAATTAAATTGATATTATGAAGCAATTCCTATGATGGAGTTGTCATTGGAGCCAATTCCCTTACAAACTTTGAACTTTCACTGAAAGAAAGAAAGAAAGAAAGAAAGAAAGAAAGAAAGAAAGAAAGAAAGAAAGAAAGAAAGAAAGAAAGAAAGAAAGAAAGAAAGAAAGAAAGAAAGAAAGAAAGAAAGCAGATATTGGCTAGTGAGAGCATTTATAGCCTATAGACAGCTAGGCATTTGCATCATACCCTACAAATCCACACAGAAAAGGGGATCTGGTTAGATAAAATCTAAGATTCTCTAAATTGTTGTCATTTCCTTGGAATCCAGTGGGTTCGTGTATGCAAAAGAAGTCCATGCTGCTTAATCTCAGCTTGAAACACCTTTTTGGAGTACATCTCCCAGATGCTCTCAGGCAAAAAGATCATGCTGGCTAGGAGATTTTAGGAGTTGATGCTCAAAAGAGCAACTTTTCCAACCTCTGAGTTAATTCCATGCTTCTCTCCCTGAACCTTCTAACTTTCTCCCCACCTCCCCTAGCAACAAGGAATCCAAAGAAAAGAGGTTTCTTCTTTGCTGTGTCCCAGTCCAACTGTAATTAGTTCATCAGAATACACCTGGGGATGCATATTCTACTGGAAACCAATGCTGTATGAATGATCAGCATCCACGTCTGAACACATGTACATTCAAATACACATGTTTACTTCACCTCTGCATTAATTAAAAAAAGAAGCACATTCACATGCACATACTGAGCCAACTAACCAACATGCTTAGGTACTCACAATTGCAGCTGGATTACTGTCAACACTTTACCATACAATTTTTGTTGTTGTTTTTGTTGTTCAGTTGCACAGTTGATTCCGACCCTTTGCGACCCCATGGACCACTGCCTGCCAGGCACTTCTGCCCTCCACCATCCTCCTCAACTCACTCAGTTCTGTGCCCATTGTCTCTACAATACCATCTAGCCATCTCATTTTTGGATGCCCCCTTTTTCTTTTGCCCTCCACCTTTCCAAGCATCAAGGCTTTCTCAAGTGAATCCTCTCTTCTCATTTGATGTCCAAAGTACTTCATCTTTACTATTTGCCCTTCTAAGGAGCAGTCAGGATTGATTTCTTCTAAGATTGACCTATTTGTTCTCCTCGCTGTCCACGGGACTCTCAAAACTCTCCTCCAACACCACATCGCAAAGGCATCTATTCTTCTGTGCTTAGCTTTCCTAATACTGCTAGGAAATCATACTGCTAGTTCAATATAGTAAACCAAGGACAATAAGTCCAGTTCCCTGGACAAAACAATATTGCCCCTTCCCATGAGCCACAAACGTAAAACAGCAAGAAAAGGAGGCCCAAAAAGACCCCAAAATGCATACAAATGGAATGCAGAGGAATTCATTCATCAATATTCTTACATTTTTGAAATGTCAATATTCTCAACAAACTACAACCCACAACAATTTAGTGCAGTACAAACCAGTACCTGATTCTTAAATGGATAAACTGAGAAGCAAAGCCAGCGAGCCAAGTCTGGTAAGCTTCTCTTCTCTTTAAACTGCAAAAGTCAAGTCACACAAATACAGTATACAGTAATACCTCGGATAACGTTTACCTCAGATAACGCTAAAATTGCATAACATTAAGTAATCTGGGGAGGAGAATTGCATCGAATAACGTTAAGGTCCTATGGGATGGATCAGATAATAACCGCTAAAGCCTGTGTGGTTACAATGTATCTCTATGGAGCTTTAACGTTATCCGATCCATCCCATAGGATTTTAACATGCATCGGATAACACTAAAAATCGGATAACATCAAGACTTGTGGAACCAAGTCTTAGCGTTATCCGAGGTATTACTGTATGGTTCTTTCCACAACTTATTTGGCAATTTCTGTTACTACCTGCTGTTCTAATATGCAAACACTAACCAAGCTAAACCCTGCAAGACTCCTGAAAGCAGAGATTATTCAGATGAGTTTAGGTGATAGGGTGGCAAACTGGCCATATATGGGCTCTCATCACACTACAACAGGGGTTCCCAATCTTTTCAAGCCTGGGACCAGATCATGTTCTCTCAGTGAGCTTCGAGGGCCAAAAGGTCATTTTGCCCTGTCTTCACGATGGAGGTGGCAATTTTGTCCCAACAGCTTCAAAGGGGGGGTCATTTTGTTTCTTTAATGACCTTGGAGGGGTGGGTGCACATGGAGCCTTAGGATGGGAACACCTGCACTACAAGATGTCTTACTTCCAGGTTCTGAATTCACAGCATTGTATACTATTTAGCATTTCTTTGTTCCAATTAACTCAGCAATCAAGGAGAATTTTGCGTTGCAGTATATTTTATAGTTACCTTTCATCTTCAAAATGGATATGTGTTGTGATCCAGTCCTCATCAGACTCTGAAGATGGCCTGGATCAGGAGGCACTTCCTATACCCAGTCCAGTTCTACCTGCACCTGAACCTGAAAATGTCCTGAACCAGGAATCTCAGCCTGCTTCTGGCTCAACTCTGTTTTCCCAGGCAGATGGCCTGACAGATCAGAAGTCTGACTCTGACAGTGATCAGCCTTCAGTCAGGGAAAGATTCAGAAAGGAGCTACACCTGTGACGCAAGCAAGCTAGAACTAGTTACCAGAGAAGGCTCACAGCTGATAGCGATTAGCTGGGAGGCTTTTAAGCAAGCTTACTGCAGCATTCCAGCATCAGTACAATTCTTCAGTGAAAAGACAGACCATCTGCTTGACTTCAGATACCTCTTGAGATTGCCTGCCTAGACCCTGACTTCTCTGAAAACCCTGACAATGCCTATGGAACTCCTTTGGACTAGACACTGCTTGAACTACTGGTATCCAGACCTCGGCTTGCTCTTTGGACTTTGCTATTTGAACTCTCCTTGAATAGACTCTCTGTGTAGTGCCACTGTGCGGCAACCATGCCCACTGGGGTAGGTCAGCACAATATTGCAGCTGAGTTATATTTTGACTTGAAATGCAGAACAGCAGCAAGAACCTGTTCCATCAAATTTGGCTCTGAAATCTCAGTACAGTAATACCTCGGATAACATTTACCTCAGATAATGCTAAAATCACATAACGTTAAGTAATCTGGGGAGGAGAATTGGATCGAATAACGTTAAGGTCCTATGGGATGGATCGGATAACAACTGCTAAAGCCTGTGCGGTTACAATGTATCTCTATGGAGCTTTAACGTTATCCGATCCATCCCATAGGATTTAAACATGTATTGGATAACACTCAAAATCGTATAACACCAAGACTTGTGGAACCAAGTTTTAGCGTTATCCGAGGTATTACTGTATTCATAACAGACTGAACAGATAAAACTATTGATAGAATGACAAACAAACAAGACACCTTGCTCTGTCAATTACAACTTATGTTTTTTGATTGTAATTTTTTTTTAAAAAAAAATAACTCTATAGGATCCTCTTATCACATTCACAGCTCTTATCTAGTCTTGCCAAATCTATCTCTCCAGAAAAGTTCCAGTGTCTAACCCTGATCGATGACTTAAATGAGTGAGATAGGATTCCCTTTCAACAAGCCAGCTGAAAGTCTGTCCCAGCTTCTGGGTGTAGACAATTACTGGGGGATAAAACAGAAGCTTAAGATTTAGGTAGCCTGAACTATGCCCAGCATTTTCCTGTTTGAAAGAAGTCCAAAAACATCCTCTTTGAAAAATCAGAAGTTTTTTTATTTTAATTTCTTGAAAGTTACAGAAAAGAAAAATACTTAGTTAGAAGACAAATAAGTCTAAATACGTTCAGAGAGTTATTCTCACTTTAAGGCAGTGGCTGGACCATTAGGAAAGCTGAGAGCAGAAGAATAGATGCCTTTGAGATGTGGTGTTGGAGGAGAGTTTTGAGAGTCCCCTGGACAGCGAGGAGAAGAAATAGGTCAATCTTAGAAGAAATCAACCCTGACTGCTCCTTAGAAGGTCAAATAGTAAAGATGAAGCTAAAGTACTTTGGACATCAAATGAGAAGAGAGGATTCACTTGAGAAAGCCTTGATGCTTGGAAGGGTCAAGGGCAAAAGAAGAAGGGGATGGCCCAAGATGAGATGGCTAGATGGTATTGTAGAGACAATGGGCACAGAGCTGAGCGAGTTGAGGGGGATGGTGGAGGACAGGAGTGCCTGGCGGACAGTGGTCCATGGGGTCGCAGAGGGTCGTAATCGACTGTGCGACTGAACAACCAAAAAAAGTAACAAAAAGACTAATCTGTTAAGTGACAATCCCCCCCCTCTGCTTCTTTTCATCTCTCCTTAAAACAGACAAAAACTGCACTTTTTGGAGATCTATGTGTCACTATAGCAACCAGAGCTAACTCATCCAATGAAAGGTGTCAGTTTCCCAAAACACATCCTTCTTAGCTCCTTCCTCACAAGAAAGCAATTGCAAAGGTGGGGGTCAGACAAGAGGGGTTGAGCCATCCCAGCTCATTCTCTCTTATCTGCAGGTGGTGGTAACAGGACGAGAACATCTCTCTTCTTGCAGTTTCCTCTCACAGGAAGGTTTCTCTGCAAAGTGTACAGAAATTTCCCTCTCAGGCGACTAATTCTTGAGAGGCAAGTGATGAGAAACTTGGGGAACATAGTGAAAAGTAGAGACATCACATTGCAAACAAAAATTCGTATAGTCAAAGCAATGGTATTCCCAGTGGCAATGTATGGTTGTGAGAGCTGGGCCATTAGGAAAGCTGAGCACAGAAGAATAGATGCCTTTGAGATGTGGTGTTGGAGGAGAGTTTTGAGAGTCCCCTGGACAGCGAGGAGAACAAATAGGTCAATCTTAGAAGAAATCAACCCTGACTGCTCCTTAGAAGGTCAAACAGTAAAGATGAAGCTAAAGTACTTTGGACATGAAATGGGAAGAGAGGATTCACTTGAGAAAGCCTTGATGCTTGGAAGGGTCGAGGGCAAAAGAGGAAGGGGCCGGCCCAAGATGAGATGGCTAGATGGTATTGTGGAGACAATGGGCACAGAGCTGAGCGAGTTGAGGAGGATGGTGGGGGACAGAAGTGCCTGGCGGACAGTGGTCCATGAGGTTGCAAAGGGTCAGAATTGACTATGTGACTGAACAAAAAAAAAACCTGAACCAAAGTTAGCAACTACACAGTCCATGAACCCCTGACAGGTTCATGACACCTCTTGTATGCCCATTTTTCTTACTGCTACCCACTTGTGATTATGATTGTTTGGAAACATACAGCTCTCTGTATCCCTTGTTAATACTATAAAAATGCAAATACACTGCTATAGTTTTCCTCTTTGAAACTGTAGTCTGTTCCAGAAGGTTGATTTAAGCACCAAAGGTCACCTTTAGGTACACTCCAAATTTAGTGAAGCCTCCCACATATACAGGCTTTCTTTGACTGACTAGTACAAGTCACAATGGCTAAACCTGTCACCTAGCAACTGTTCATTACACTTTTACAAGTGCAAATATTCTTCTGAAATGCAACACATTTATTCTGGACCAAAAAAAAAAAAAAAAAAACCCCACTACACAAAGCCAACATGAACACTAAATGCTCTTCTCATTCCATCGACAACAAAAAAGAACTAGTGTAATTTGTTTGATTGTTAAGTCCAAGAAAAGAAATGAGACAAGCTGCTTACGTGTAACTATATTTCTTTGAGTGATTATATGAGAACTCACACCCTGTGGCTTGTTCTGAACATGTGTAGAACAATTTGGAACCTTCTAAAGCTGAGCTGGTTTATAGCTGGAGCTGGCAGGAGTTTTGCCCCCTTGTTATAGTCTGTCTTGTTGGTCTCAGTCTCAATCCACCATAAAGATAGGGACATCTGAGAAGGGAAACAGGCAGGTTGTATGAGCAAACAGATGACCATTGGAAGAAAAACTAAGTTATAGGTAAGCAACCTATCCTTTTTTGTGGTCTCTGTGAACACACACCAATGAGTAAATTAACCTTCTGGAGGACATTGTAGGATGGAGGACAACATTTCCCAGCCAAAACACTCATCAAGATAGAAGAGATATAGGCAGTGGTGGGTTGTCAAAATCTTCACTACCCCACCGTGACGTCATGGGTGTAGCCGATGTCATGACATCACGAGCGGAGCAAATATATATAAAATAAAAAAGTCTGTGCATGCGTCAAACCTCCATTTGACGCATGCGGTTCTTTTTTTAGTGCGCATGCATCAAACCTCTATTTGATGCATGCACACTAAAAAATAGAACTGCGCATGTGTCAAATGGAGGAAATACATTTCTGGAGGGGTCCGGAGAGGCGACCAAACCAGTAGCCCAGGGGTTTACCACCCCCGACGACCCCTCCTGATGGGGCACTACCGGTTCGGGCAAACCGGTCCGAACCGGTAACATCCCATCACTGGATATAGGGCCCACAGTATTCTACGAAGGAAATGCTGGAATTAGACTCACTTACATAAGATTTTCATGTGTATAAATTCCTGGATGCTAGAAGTACTTACTTCCCCATGAGGATTGTACCATTGAGTGCAGAAAAGTTTAATAGTATAGTGCAGAGGAGAAAGATTGATGCATTAGTCTGGCTAAACAGCTGCAAGGCAGTGCCAGGTTCCACGTTTTTATTCCTTTTGAGACTACCAGATACTTTTGTGAATGGAAAGGTTTGTTACAACATTATTATTTGGTTTGTATTTCAGCAGTTTTGCTTTCTACCCATAAGTACATGTGCAGATAAAGGTCCTGTTATTGGGGGGGGGGGGATCACCTGGTCAAACATTGTTTTTCCATCTTGTTTTGTTTTTCTATGTTTTATTAATAGTTTTATCCAAGCCAATTTTGGCACCAAGACATTCACTAGGGTGTTCTGGGGTGCTAAGTCCAGTGTCCCCGTTCTCAGATGCCTGGTTGCAGATGGAGAACAATAACCATGCCAGTCAGTTACTGAAAAGGAAGGGCAGGTGTGCTAAAACCTGGCCTGTTTTGCCTTTCTGTTTTGGGAGGTGTGCTACAGACTTGGAGTGGAGAAAGTGGGAGGGCTAGAGAGCTTTTCCACCTGATTGGAGCATGAGGGCAGCCCAGTGGTGGGCTGTCAAAATTTTTACTACCACACTGTGGGCAGAGCCAACGTCGTGGGCAGAGATGTCATGACATCATGACATCGTGGATGGAGCCAATGTCATGATGTCATGGGCGGATCAATTTTGGGCTCCCCAGAAAATAAATCTGGAGGGTGGCGGAGAGGCGACTGAGCCGGTCGCCTGGGGGTTTACTACCACCCCGGCGATCCCCTCCAGATTTTTGCTACTGGTTCAGCCGAATCGGTCCGAACCGGCAACAGCCCACCACTGGGGCAGCCCAACCAGGCTTTTGCGGGTGTCTGGGAGCAGTGCTGCTGAGAGCCAGAGCACATTCTCCTCACTACCCCGGGGATCATTTCTTCACAGAAATCAACACTCCACCTCAGCTCTGGAAGGTTTAAAGTTGTTCTGCATAATAGCCCATTGATGTCCATTTATAGAGACCGTGAAGAAGAGGAATGAGTTGCTTGTCCTTTGTGAAACAAATAACTTGTGGAGAAGTCTCAAATCTGTTGATAGCAGATAATAATGCTCCACTGAAAGAAGATATCTCAGCTTTTGAAAATACAGTTGTTTTTATGATTGTGAAAGCCAAGTGAGTAAAATAAACAAAACAAACTTTCTCAAACAGAGAATCCTGGACTCTGCATTATTAGTCTGCTTTTCATACCAAACTTCAGAAGGGCTACAGACAAACAAGGGGGGAAATCAACAAAGAGAGCAGAAAGATGATAAATAACTCCAAAGGCAAATCAAGTCTGAGGAAAGATGGTTGAAATGGGAAACCCTTAGCTTGGA
The DNA here is from genome assembly GCA_030440675.1 of Furcifer pardalis. Taxonomy (NCBI): domain Eukaryota; kingdom Metazoa; phylum Chordata; class Lepidosauria; order Squamata; family Chamaeleonidae; genus Furcifer; species Furcifer pardalis. Next base: position 156,576,680 of record CP126891.1, read on the forward strand.
GAAAAAAGATGAAAGGTGGATCTGACAGCAGTTTTCAAGTATCTGAAACTCCTTTTTAAAAAGGAAGGTGAGCGCTTGCTGGAGTTATTGAGGAAACAACCAGGAGCAATAGCTTCTCAAGTGGCAACTAAAGTACAATCTAATATTTATGCAACAGTTTTCCCTAGGTGCTCTAAATGTTTCATGTGCATTATTTCCCATTTAATCCTATGCTTTCTCCTAGAGTTGCCATAATTCTCTCCCACAAATCTGGGACAGAAGTATACTTTTTTAAAATGTGTTGTTTGTTAACTGCCAAGAGTGGGGAAGACTTCCCAGATGGGCAGGGTACAAGTGGTATAAATTACAGTAACACCCCTACTTACGAAAAAAAAGTCAGTTCCATAGGCTTTTGCTTAAATTGAATTCTTATGGAACTCGAAGCAAACCCGTAAGAAATTTTTTTTTAATGTAAATTGAAGCAAACCCATAGGGAAATGAATTTTTACGTAACTCGAAGCAAACTCATAGGAAAAAGAATCTTTATGTAACTCAAAGCATACCCATAGGAAATTGTGTAAATTGGGACATGGTTTTGGCACAAAATCATTATGTAAGTTGAATTTTATGTAACTCGAGGCATTTGTAAGTCGGGTTTTACTGTAAATAAATAAATAAATAAATAAAAAAGGGCGGGTTATCTACAAAACAGCCTTCTCCCTAATAATCACAGCCGCCGCTGCGCCACTGGCAAGGGCCAAGCGCAGTCTAATCATGCATACACACACTCTCCTCCAGGCACACACTCACTGGAAGAAAGGTGCAGGCAATACTGAGGCACAGGCAGCTCTCTCCGGCTTGGTGGCCGGCATGTTTCTTTCCCTTCTCTTCCTCCTTGGGCAGTGCTTTCCCTTCCCAACGTGCAGAGCCACAGCCGAGCAAATGAGAGCTCAAGACAGGCAGGGACTAAGAGGGAGGCACTTCACATCCTCTCTCCCTCCATGTCCGGTGCGTTGCATCAAAGCTCTGGGTGTTATAATATACAAATCAGTAGTTTTTAAAATCCGGGATTTTAACATTATTTTTATTGAACCAGCCAGGACAATATTTTGATCTTTTATACGGGACAATCCCGGTTTTCCAGGACGTATGGCACCCCTACTTTCTCCATGGTGTTCAGGACAATGTATATAGTTTTCCCACTGCCTCTTTATCCTTAAAACAACCTTGCAAGGTAACATCTTTTGCTTTCTTCCTTGTCATCATGCATAACCGGCATTGAAATGCAATGCATTCCCCACTTCAGACATTAGCTGGCCAAACCACATTGTGTTCCATATTACCTACTTCAATTCCCAGAAGCCTAAGTAAATTCCCCAAAGCACTGATCAGACCAATGTACTGACTTAGGCTTTCGGGAACTGAAGTCCCACATTGGGAACCACTGACCTAGGAAGAGTATACTGGCTTATTATAACATGGGCCAGTACTATTTTTCCCATATTACAGATGGAGAGGCTATGGTATCAAGAATGGTGCCTATGTCTAACAAGTGGGGGCAGCACACCTACACAGAACGAAGGGAAGGAGGGAGAGGGAGAGAGCATAAGCTCCTGGGTGGTAGAGATACATGATATAATTGAGCACTGCTGCTAGAAAGCGTCCTGCTAAAAGTTCCAGCTCAGGAATTCTACCACACAGTCAATAGGCAACCTCCAGGGCAAAAAGGCTCTAAATGCTCTTTGCAGCTTCTCTCCCCGTCCCCTCCTTTTATGAAATTTTTCTCCAGGACTAATAAAAAACAAAATGTGAAGAATGAAAGCCAGCCCCCGGCAGTAATATGGGAGAGATATTGACACTCTCATTAAGGCAGGCTTCATTAAACAACCCCGTCCTCAGTATCAACACTGCCTGATGACACACTGTCTCTAGCTAACTATCTTGTGCAGGAAAAAGGGAACTGTGCAATTCTTCAACATTGATTTAAAAAGAAAACTCTACCTCTCCAACACTGATTTTCTCTTTCCTTTCCTCAGTGGCATGCAATGAATTTTCTTCAGGCATGTCATTCTCCCTACTACTTCTGACCTGCTCTTCTGAAATGTTTCTATGAAGAATTAACAAGGATGGTGAGAAGAAACTACTATATGAATAAAAGATTTCCATTTGCAAAAATGCCAATGTCTATGTACAAGAGAAAGCCAATATGAAAGATACTGCACAGGCAACAGTCTTGTCAAGGTGATACAAGCACTGAAAGTGGGGGAGACACACCTTAGTAGGTGTAAAAGAATTGGATGGAACTTGGAATAGTCCACACAGCATTACACCCAAAGCTGACCAAGGTAGACTATAAGAAACATATTTCACCAATTCAGAAGACCCAATGTCTGTTGTGGGCTAAGGCTAAGCCTGGCTCCTAACAGGAACAAGCCTTCCATTGCCAGCTGTCTCTTCAATCATTGTTCCTTGTTTCCCCACCTTTTCCCAGGCCCCATGTAAAGCAGGGAGACTAGCAGAGGAGAAGACTCAAAACAGTAAATACCCTTCTTCTTCATCAGCTAGAGTCTTGCGTGGACCATCCATTAATGCCAAGGGGATATGAGAAACTTTTACCTTTTCCAGGTGTGTGTAGGAAGCAAGTTTATTCAAAATTCAAGGACACATGTATAACAGCCCCACTTTCCTTCAGTGTCACTTTGCTCCTATGAAAACAATGGGTCTCGTGAGGAAAATCTCTTCTATCTATCATGGCTTCCCACCCTGTTTTTCAGAGTGTCTTCAGCACAGACTGGACATCCTTCTTGATCTGCTGCTTTTGGGCAAGAAAAGCAAGAACACAAGCCTGTGGAGGAGGAGCTAATTACAGTACAGTAATACCTCGGATAACGTTTACCTCAGACAACGCTAAAATCACATAACGTTAAGTAATCGGGGGGAGGGGGAGAATTGCATCGAATAACATTAAGATCCTATGGGATGGATCGGATAACAACAGCTAAAGCCTGTGCGGTTACAATGTTTCTCTATGGAGCTTTAACGTTATCCGATCCATCCCATAGGATTTTAACACGCATCGGATAACACTAAAAATCAGATAGAGTAATACCTCATATAACATTAGTATCGAATAACACGAAAATCGCATAACATTAAGGAATCTGGGGGGAAGAATTGCATCGGATAACATTAAGATCCTATGGGATGCTTCAGATAACAACTGCTAAAGCCTGTGTGGTTACAATGTATCTCTATGGATCCCATAGGATTTTAACATGCATCAGATAACACTAAAAATCGTATAACACCAAGACTTGTGGAACCAGGTTTTAGTGTTATCTGAGGTTTTACTTGTACTGTAATACCAAGACTTGTGGAACCAAGTTTTAGCGTTATCCGAGGTTTTACTGTACTTCTTTTTGCAATGTTAAGCAATAGTAGGAAAACTGTTTCCAATTAAATAGCTTAAAATATAAAAAAGAAAAGGAAACCTAGTTCAACACATCCAGAAGGCATCACGGTGAAAAAGGCTAGTATGAATGACTATATGATAACTATAGTTACATAAGATATGTGGGAAATGGTTGCTTTTTCCAAAAATCCCTTCAAAAGCAAGCTTTCTACAGATTTCCTTACAAATTTTTTTTCAAATGTCATAAATTGAAATTCAGCAATAAAACCCTGCCATTACCAGAAGGGAATTCCACTTTTTCCAGAGAAACTGTTTTGGTTTTCCTCAAAGTCTTTTGCATGACTTCTCTTAGTAAAAATGCAAAAAATGCAGGAGAGGCAATTATCTTTTTAGATCACTGAACAATTAAAACAATGAAAGCTTCCGAGATCCCCAATCTCTTCATCAGGCATGGCATGGCGTCTTGCCAGGTACAAATCTTAGGAAAAAATGCTAAGCTGCAAAAAAAGGCTTCTTGGTGCAGTGGTGTAGTGCGGGTTTTAGCAGCCCGGGACACAAGCCAAATTCACTGCCCCCTGGGTAGGCCCCAGGACATTGGCAGTGGGGGAGGGTCCCTATTTAATATGAAATTTTGCTGCCCCTCAAAAGTGCTACCCGGGGTGTCCCACCACCACCACGCTATGCCCCTGTCTTGGTGTTTTCACCATTCCCCCTTCCACAGGAAGCTAGGAGCTTGTTTCTCTCCACTGGTCCCCTGAAGCAATAGCCTCCTGTTGAGTCCAGGCAAAGGAACTACAAAACTTTGTGTGCTTTCCAGTATGGGGCAGTGGTTTCAATTTGCCGCCATCTTTTTTTTTCCTTTAAGGAAACTTCAGTAAAACATCGGATAAGAACAACAACAATAATAATAACGCTAAAACTTGGTTCCACAAGTCATGGTGTTATCCGATCCATGTTAAAATCCTATGGGATGGATTGGATAACGTTAAAGCTCCATAGAGATACATTGTAATCGCACAGGCTTTAGCGGTTGGTATCCGATCCATCCCAAGGGACCTTAACGTTATTCAATCCAATTCTCCTCCCCAGATTACTTAATGTTATGCGATTTTAGTGTTATCCAATCCAATCATTATCCGGTGTTTTATTGTATCAGTAACTATGATATGGATATTTATTAGACTTTTCACTTCAAAACCATTATTTTGATGTCAGTGCTAACTGTAGAATAGAAGAGGAGGTAATAGCAATACACTAAGACTAGAGGGCAAACTGGGTACTCACCATAACTGAGATGTGAAGGATTCTTAGCTCCTCTTCTGCAGATTCACTCTGTGGCTCCTCTGTGGGTTCCAAGCCAGGCAAGTTGGGAGTGCCGTCCTGATGATGGATATGGAAGAGCAGTGTCCCATTCTCCAGCCACTGCTGCCTCCATCGAACTAATGGGATATCTTCTGTGTTGCCCGAAATCTCTGTGGACAAAGCAAGAATATTATTAATACAACCAGCAGAACAAATGAACAACCCTTCCTTCCTACAGACATCTTTCTGGAGGAACAATATTTTCTGAAACATTTTCTTCCACTTGTAATCTAAAGCAGGGGTGCCCAAACTATGACCGATAGGCTGGACCCAGCCCCCGACACCATTCCATCGAGCCCGCACCACCCACACTGCCCCCGGAAGCAGATGTGTTTGTGCATTGTGAGCATGTCCGCATTCACTTCTGGGTTTGGTGCAGACACACTCACGCATGCGCAAATGTGTCCACATTAACACATTCACCTCTGGGTTCGACACAGGTATGCTTGCGGATGCATCTGAATTCACTTCCAGGTGTGGTACAGACAAGCTCGCACACGCACAAATGCATCTGCATTCACATCTAGGTGCTGTGCAGACATGTTGGTGCATGTGCAAAAGTGTTCGCATTCACTTCCAGGTGTGGTGTGGATAGCATGTGCAAACGCATCTGCGCCACACCCAAAAATAAATGCGGACATGCATGCGCAAATGTGTCTGCTTCTGGAGGTGTGGTCAAGCCCACTCAGCTGTTCCAGGGACGTGGTCAGGCCTGCAGCGCAAATAGTTTGGACACCCCTGATCTAAAGGGTAGGCATTGCAAGCACTGTCTATATTTGTATACACCAGTAGTAAAGACATTCATGAAAAGACAATGTGGATGGAATGAAGCTCATGTTGATCTGCCTTTGAGAGCTAAATAGCAATTATGAACTATCCATACACCAAGCATGTTTTACCCTAACAACCACCAGCACATAGTTCTTCACACCTTGCAGACTTTGAAACAGAACGTTGAGAAATACATATGAGGATGTAGCCCAGTTTGCCACTGCAAAACTCACATTTAAGGAATGAGCTGTAGGAAAATAATCCATACAAGTTGTCAAGAAACTGAGAAGGGGTGGGGGTGTCAGTGTCCATCAATTACGTAAGAGGAAATTGTTGAGCTTTCAGCAGGAAATCCAAGTTTCTGTTTGTTTTGTACCCTAGCATGGAGATGGAAAGGGCCAATATCTAACAAATGGAAGTTGTTGGCTCTTTTTTAATCTGAAGGGCCAATCAGCAGGCGAAATAATTTCCCCCCAAAAAAGGGGGTTATGTTTCAAAGCTACTGCTTATTTAGTTTAGTCTGTCTGATGGACTGGTTCTATTGACTTTCTGACTCAAAATGTTTTTGTAATTCTGAACCCTCTTGCAGCCATAATTTGCTTCAGAGATATAGTCAAACCTCGCATAAAGAGCGCCTCACTTAAAGAGTAACTCACTTAAAGAGTAACTCGCTTAAAGAGTAGAATTTTCTTTGAATGTTCGCTTCGCTTAACAAATAAAACCATCCAAAAACTTGCTTAACAAATAAATCGGGGTTCGCAATCCCCCCCACAATTGGTCATTTACAATGGTGTTTCGCTTAAAGAGCAAACTCGCTTAAAGAGCAATCCTGTGGAACGCATTATGCTCTTTAAGTGAGGTACAACTGTACTTCTTTCTGCCTTTATTGTAACCATGATAAAGTACTGTAAACTGTTATATTATATTTTTTGCCATCTGCCCAGTGGTGGGATGTCAAAAATTTTACTACCCCACCGTGATGTCATCACAGTGTGAGTGGAGCTAACATCATGACATCAAAAAAATAAGCGCGCACACACACACACCTCAACCACCCACCCACCCACAACACAAACCCATAAATAAATTAAATAAATAAATAAAATAAAAAATACATTAAAATACACCCACCCACCCATCCCAAACACAAATCAAGCAGAGCTTTTAAACCAGAGCTTAAAGCTTATTCTGGCTAATCTTTCTCACACTAGGTCAGATGGAAGGAACTACAGAATGAACTCACCACAAGATGGCTTCATTTAGGCACTTTTCAACTTTTCAACAGTTAAAGAAGTTAGGTACTAAGTCTTTGCCTAACGAGTTCTCTTGGATAATATGCCTTAATGTAAATGTAAAACAGCTGTACCTCCTTAAGGGTTCTCCAATTGGAACAGCACTTGGAACAGCACAGGTGTAGCTTATTGATGAGGTAACTCCAAGACTTTGCTTAAAAACCCCAAGCCAGGTCACCAGGCCTTTTTAGGAACTGTGGTAGTACGTCAATATAGGTAAAGGAATTAAATACACAGTAAAATACACACAGACACACCAGATCCAAAGGTGAGTCACTTTCCCTGGGGTGCAGGCTATAGGGAGCTTCAGGCTAGCAGCTTCTCTTCCTCCTCCCCGGTTGGGAGGACAGCAAGGAAGCTGTGCATACGCGCCAAGCACTAGGCATGCATGCACACCAAGTGTTTGGCATGCATGCGCAGTGGGGGAACCAGTGAAAAGGTAAGCCTCGAAGGTGGTTCCCCCCCAAAGCTGCTACTGGTTCTCCAGGACACTGGGAAAAGTTACTACTGGTTCTGGTGAACAGGTGAGAACCTGTTACATCCCATCACTGGATCTGCCTGACAAACTTTATTTGAACATCAGCCTTGTAAGTGAAACTGGCTGATACTGTGCTTGAGGATTTGTACTTTAGGAACTAAGTCTAAGAAGAAGCAAAAAAAGGAAATGAAGAGCGCTTTCATTTCAGAACATTAAACCTTAATCCTTTGGGACATTTTAGTTGCATCATTCTGCAAAAATTATCCAACAGAAATAACACCTACAAGCTATTTCTTTTCAGAAAAAACCTTTAAAAAGAGGAATTAACACCTAACATCAAAATTCACTCTGCTTCCTCCGTGGAGTCATCATGCAAACTGAGGGAATATTACAACTGCTTGAAGGAGGTGTGGCAGAAGGTGCTTTTGTCTTGGTAAACTGCAACTGAATCCAGATGTTGGTTGGAAAGTTCTGGAATTGGTGTTTTTGTTGGGATGTGGCAATTCAGCATGCAAAGTGTTAACACATAATTCTTGGGAGGAGGGAGGTTCTGTTACTGGGACTAAGTTGCTTGCATGTTTTGTCTGCTAACAAATCAGAAAAAGTCACTGCTATCCAGCTGAAATTTGAATACCTAACCCTAATCCATTATTTCCTGTTTGTTGGGAGGGGTTTGCCATTTGTTTTGTGGGAGATATAGCTATTTTGTACTTTCTCTTTATTTTTTGAGCCACCCAATAGAAATAAAGGGAAACCCTCTTCATTTTTCCTTGTAATGAATTTACATCTTTATCTTCTATACCTGGAAGCTGTTAAGATTTTATGCATACAATGAACAAACATCTTTTCATCTTTTATCTCAAACTTTTGGTCTGAGTAAGTATTTTTGGTTGGGAAGAATGCTGGGTGTGAGCAGACCTTCAAGGGGAAATTGCAAACAATTTGAATTTTAATAACTGTCCCCTCTTTCCTTATGCAGCTATATACCCACTGATGGGATGTTACCGGTTCACCCGAACTGGCAGCACCCCATCAGGAGGGGTCGCCGGAGTGGTGGTAAACCCCCGGGCGACTGGTTCGGTCACCTCTCTGGCCCCCTCCAGAAATGTATTTCCGGGCAGCCCAGAACTGCACATGCGTCAAACCTCCATTTGACACATGCACAGACATTTTTAATTTTATTTTTTGCTCCACCCACAACGTCATGACGTCATGACGTTGGCTATGCCCACAACATCCATGACGTCATGGTGGGGTAGCGGGAATTTTGACAACCCACCACTGTATATACTCCAATGGTTTTGATGTATAAGAGGTTGGGAATCTGCTTATATAGCTCATCCTGTCTCTAAGGGAAGAAGTTTTGCTTCAGCTGCTGCCCTGAGATGCCTGAAAGACTGCACTCTATGTCTACCCCTTAACAATACTGGCTCAATGGTAAAGTGTGAGTATTAAATAGATTAATTTAGCTATGTTATTTTTCAGGTGTAGTCTCTTGAAATTCTTTAGACTGTTTCAAAATTGTATTTTGCTCTGAACGCTTCTTTGAAACCTTCTGAAACCTTTTGGCTTTTAACTTTTTTTGCTACTTTAAAAGAAGCATAAAATCTCTTCAACCTGGATTTTTGGCTCAGAAGATTTGTGGTTGGGAACTTTAGCACTTACATGGGTATGGTGGCAACTCTACCTTGTAAGGTGGGCACATTAGTTCTAGCTAAGTGCTAGTTTTGTGGATTTTCAATATTGAGACTCCCTGAAGCAGTGTCAAGTCTGAGTAGTCTGGAGTATAAGAGAATATGGTGCCAGGCTGGTTCTATAGTTTCCACCGCAACTGACTTATTTATTTGTTTGCTTGCTTGCTTCCTGTGGCTTACAATAGAGTTAAAAACAAAATATGGCAAACAAATAGAATATAAATCCTTCAAAGAAAACAAGTAAAAACACGTACACAGTAAAGCAAAAATATAAATACAACCTACAGGTGCCCATTGAGTAAAACTTGACAGGTTTGCCCTGAAGGTGGTAGCTCTGATGTTTCTTTACCCTGAAAAAGCTTGTTAAAATAAGAATGTTTTCAGGGATTTACAGAAGGCCAATAAAGTGGTGGTGGTGGTGGGAGGCTTGTCCTTTCCATAATAAGCAGGGTAGTGTCATTTAAGTGCCTATACTGGGAGCTCGCTGATCATGGGCACCATTGCATGGTTTACAACAGTGGGGATTTATTGCCAATACTCTGGTTTTGAGTTTTTAAATTCTTTAGAAAAGATTTTTGTTTTGGAGCCATTTTGTCTATGAGATAAGGTGAGCATAAAAGAGGATATGCAGTGGTATTTTGGAAGACAGCAGTAGAGAATAGGTGTCACAAGATACAACAATAAAAGCTGAATGGCCAAGCCACTGATGATGTCAGTTTAATTGTAATGAGAACAAGTAGAGTGACTGGAATGTTTTTAAAGATCAGCTCAATCTATGTCTTCTATACCTTCTGGACGCTTATAACAATTTATTTATTTATTTATTAGTTCAAATTTATAATGCCAAGAGCCATGTCAAACAATCTGCCCTCTGAACACCTGGATAAGAATGTGCAGTTCAGTCATACCTCGCATAACGAATTTAATTCGTTATGCGAGGCTGTTTGGTATGCAAATTTTTCTCTATGTGAAACAAACTCGCATAGCATAGCGAAAATTCCTATGGAAAAACTCGCATAACGAGTTTTTTTAGGGGAAAACTGGCATAGTGAATTTTTTTGTTATGCGAGTTTTTCCCGTCGAAATACTCATTATGCCAGTTTTCCATAGAGAAAGTCAGACTCGCATAGGGAATATTTTCGCTATGTGAGTCAGACTCACATAGCGAAAAGAATTTCATTATGCAAGTTTTCCCCAGAGAAATCCTCACTATGTGAGTGTTTCCACAGGGAAAGTCTGACTTGCATTGCAAAAATTTTCGTTATGAGAGTCAGACCTGTTAGTGAAAACATGCTCGTTATGCGAGTTTTTTGCTAAGCGAGTCACTCATTAAGCGAGGTTTGACTGTACTCACACAAGCCTTATTAAATAACTCTGCCCTCTTCATTAGCTGCCTCCATGTGTAACATACAGGGCTGGACGTTTTTCTGGGTGGTGGTAGCTGGGTTTTCTACTCCCAGTGAAAGCAGCCTTTTTTGCACCTTGATGAGACAATGTGAAAAATGCCTCAACAATCTGCATTTTTATGAGGTTCATGAGGCATTTTAGATAAATAATATGCACACAAAACAAAACACATATTTTAAAATAAGAAGAGCTCAAAATAAGTTAAACTTTAAGAAGGCAGGCATGTTCAGCAGCAGATTACACCATAAAATAAATTGAGATTTGCTTCAATTCTAAAATGGGTGGATTTGAAATATTTTTTGCTGCCTATATGATGTAAAGGCTGAATGAAATCCACCCCCACCCCCAGTGGCATTTCCTGTGCTAATGGAGAACTTGTAATTTTTTACATGTTGAAGCATTTCAAAAAGATTTTTTCCCCCTGTGGAGTTGTTAGTAAAGACAAGGGAATGTCTGTATGTTGGTACAGTTTCAGTGATGTTAGTAGTGAGTATGATGTTCGGGACCATAATAACATGCCCCCACATTTTCTCCTCTGTCCTGATCTTTTATAAAATGTATTAAATATTTGAGAATAGCACTAGATCACCATATCACTAGGTTTTCCTTCTTATGAATTGAGAGATGTTCCTGCAATGTGTTTGGAAAGCTGCCATCTTTTCTGGAATACCATGTAACCCTTTCAAAACCGAGGGGCAACAGACTTCATTTTGTCTTGATTGCTTCTACAGATGTTGCTTTCAGAGCCTGGGACACAGGTGTCTAACTAGCAGCACAGGCGCCAGCATCCAGGTGTCTCATCACACAGTCACTTTGCTTTCTTGCATTTCTTTTTCTTTAGGATGGTTCTAATTGTTGTCTCCTGTGCAGTGTTACAAACCTCCATCCATAGTTCTTCAGGCACTCTGTCCGTTGAGTCTAATCCCTTAAATCTATTCTTCACCTCCACTGTATATTTATATGAGATGTGATCTAGGTCAAACTAGAATTGCCTGATGGTTCCCCCCACTTTCTTCATTCTAAGCCTGAATTTTGTCATCAGTAGTTCATAATATGAGCCACAGTCAGCTCTAGGTCTCATTTTCACTGACACTACAAAGCTTCTTCATCTCTGGCTGCAAATACATAATCTGGTTTTGGCTATCTGGTGATGTCCATGTGTAAAGTCACCTGGATAAGGGTGTTTGGTAATGACCAGTGTGTTCCTTTGACAAATCACTGTTAGCCTTTGCCTTGCTTCATTTTCAATTCCAAGGCCAAACACGCCTGCTTACCACCACCACCACCACCACCACCACCACCACCACCACCACCACCACCACCTTCTTGTTGAATCATCACCAGAGATAGTATATGCTGCAATAATGACAAACAAATCATTTTGGAGTTTAGGACAGCCATCTTACAACAGGTGGTGGTGGGGGAATCTGATGTCACATTTAATGTTGCCATATGCTGTTCAGAAGGGTAAAAAGTGTGTTTTTTCACTTTTGGTTATTAACCCCTGGCTCCAGATGGCTATTTTTTAGTCTAGAGTGTTAGACGTTAATATCAGCATTAATGATTTCACACCCAAAGCCTTAATGGAAGCCACACGGGAGAACTCGGCCTGTCATCAATATCTTTCAAACTCCAAAGTTGAAATCTATGCTTTTCAGCATTTTCCCTTCCCGGCCCTGGGCCTTCTGTCCCATCATAAAGATTCATGAGTGGTAACCTTTGCTCAGGTTAAGACAAAACAAAAACAAGAGATAATGCATCATTTAACATGCCAAGGACATCTATCTCCTGCTCCTTTTGAAGTGAAGGTGTACAGTCAGGCAGCACTTTGCTAAAGCAGAGAACAATTCCTCTTCCAAGGTCATAATCAGGAGTATTCATCGGCAAGAGCTTTTAATGGCATTGTCCATGCTGCAAAACTCACCAAGATGAGGGCAGATTTTCATCTCTGGCTATATTAGGCCTGGTATTGATGAGGGAAATATTTTTTAAATGCAAAACAAAAACCACCAAACAAACTAGAAGTGCCTGAATGTCTCTTTCCTGTTTTGATTTTGAAGGGTGAGGAAACTCCTTATAATCTTTTTATGCAGGAACAAAAGAGAAAGAAAAGCAAAAAATCCCACCACTTCTGAAGACCTCATTCAAGAGCATAAGAACACTTAAACAGGTAAATAACATCCAGCTTAGAGCTCCCTTGACTCCAATTGTTCTTTCAAGTTGTTAAATCACTGTATGAATTGAGCAATCTTCAACATGTCCTGTCCTCAACCACAAAGCTCAGATTTTGTTAATCGATCTCATATTTTGTCTTTGTCTTTTCCTGCTGCCTTCAACCTTTCCTAGCACTGTTGTCTTTTCCAGACAATCTTATTTCCTCATTTTGTGCTCAAAGCAGGACTCTCTCAGTTTCATCATTTTTTGCCTCCAGAGATAGTGGAGTCTTGCTCTGCTCTGGAATCCAACTGTTTGTCTCTCTGGCAGCCCATGATATTGGCAAAGCTCTGCTTCAGCACCATATTTCAAACAAATCAATTTTTCTCTGTCAGCTTTCAGACCATACAGGGTTATCAGGAATACAACAGTGTGGATTATCTTGGGCATGGCCTCCAGTGACATATCCTTATGCTTGATGATCTTCTCTAATTTTTTCATTGCTTTGGAATCTTAGTCTTCTGATTTCTTGTCTGCATTCCCCATTTTGCTTTATGATTGAACTGAGCTATACAAAACCTCTAATTATTTCAGTTTCTTCATTAGCAACATTAAAGTTGTGTAGTTCTTCTGTAGTCATTATTTTTGTCTTCTTAATGTTTCTTCTTTTACTTTCACTAAAAGTCATTGCTGCTTTCATTTCAAGTCACTGCTGCTTTCATTTCAAGTCATTGCTGCTTTCTTCCAATAAGATGGTGTCATCTGTATATCAGGACAAGCAAATGCTGAGACACACCCATTTCTTTTATAACAACACATAGTTTGACATGATCCACACCATCAAAGGCTTTGCTGTAGTATAAAGCATAAACTGACAATCTCAGTAGCTAGAGGTGTAAATTATTTCAATTTCTTCATTGTCAAATTTCAAGTTGTAAAGTTCTTCTGTAGACATAGTTTTCATCTTCATAATGTTCAAGTCAAGTCTTGCTTTGGCACTTTATTTTTTTCACTTTCATTAAAATTTATTTCAAGTCATTGCTACTTTCTGCCAGTAAAATGGTGACATCTGTGTATCTAAAATTACTTATGTTTCATCCATCAATTTTTACTCCTTCATCTAAATCTAGCCTAGCTTTCTGTATGACATGTACTGCATAAGATTGAACAGATAGGGCGATAAAGTGCACCTCAGGATGACATCTTTGCCTATCCATCCATCCAGCCATCCAACAACAAAACTACTCTTGGCAGCTTACAAACTACAGTTGTACCTCACTTAAAGAGCATAATGCGTTCCACAGGATTGCTCTTTAAGCGAAACACCATTGTAAATGACCAATTGTGGGGGGAATTGTGAACCCTGATTTATTTGTTAAGCGAGTTTTTGGTTGGTTTTATTTGTTAAGCGAAGCGAACATTCAGAGAAAATTCTGCTTTTTAAGCGAGGCGCTCTTTATGCGAGGTTTGACTGTATTATGTTTCCTGATAAGAAACCATTCTCTCTCTCCATATTCTGTCATAATGGTAGCTTCTTTTCCACATGAGCTCCTAGCTAGTGTGTGTTCAAGGACTTTCATGGCCACAAGCCTCATTCACTGATTCAAATGGTGGAAGCCATCAGGACTGATTTCAACTGTAGTCATCATCTAGCAGGAAGGGTTTATTGCAATGAACAAAGTTATTTTGACATCAGCCCATTTCATGTGGACATTTCTGTAAGTAGCTAAGCATCCAGATATATGACCATGGGGGGAAAAAAACACCCAAAGAGACAAAGTTAAGCAGACACCTCTGGCTGCAGATTGTGGATGTCATATAATGGCATAGACTTGTTAGTTAATTTGTTGTCAGGTATGGATAGAGGTGCTTGAGGAATTCTGCACTAAAATAATTTGGGTGGCTTTATTTGGGGGAGGGTAATAGGGAATTTGCTCTGCCTCATGCTTCAGGAAGGGCTTGTACAGCTAAACTGGCTTATATTATCAATTTCTATAGTAAAATACTAGTCTTCTCCACTCTGATTTAGGGGTTTAACCCTCTCCTCCTATGTCAGTGATGGCAAACCTATGGTATGTGTGCCAGAAGTGGCACTCGGAGCCCTCACTGCGGGCACCTGTGCAGTCACCCCAGCACATAGTTCATCCCATCCCTCTGCCCAGTAGCCCAATGGGAGAGTTTCCTCCCTTACCCCAGCACAGAGTTCACCCCACCCCTCTGCCCAGTAGGCCAATGGGAACACTTCCTCCCTTACCCCAGCAATATAATTTTCATTGTCCAATGAATTCACATGTCAATTACACAAATGTTCTTATTTCCCCCAAAAACTCATTAATTCAGTTGCTGGTTTATTTTATTTTTACAACACGTTAAGGAAAAAAGAAAAGAAAAAATAACACTTAACATCCCTTGTTTCTGCCCAGGGGATGAAGTGAGTTAAAAGAAGAGGAGCTATTGTGGGGCAAAGGTGTCAGTGGGACTGTGGTTGGTCTTTGGTTCTGCTCCTCCATTTAAGTCAAGGTCAAGTGAACTAAGTCTGAGAAAATGACCAGAACTTGCTAAATATTTGCATAAACAATTTGGAGCAAACTGAGCATTGACTGTTGTTATACAAACAAAGATCATACAACAATTGCTAAAGTATATCTGAATGAGCTGAACAGGACGAGGGAAAGAAAACGAGAAAAAATGAATGTGGGTGAGAAAGGAGAGGCAGTTGTCATCAGATTGTACATTGGTGCGAAAAGGAGAGGAGGAATACAGAAAAAGTTTAAAACAAGAGATAGAGGAAGCAGAACTGCTAGAGGCAGAAAGGGGAAAAGTATTGTTAGATCAACAACAGCAACAAACAGGAATACAAGGAGTTGATAACAACAGAATTAGAAATGGAAAAACAAGAGGAAAATAACAGGGCACAAGGTGCTATAAAAAAACCCTCAAGGAGTTAGAGGAAAAGATAAAGGGGATTCACAAGGTAAACCACCTAACAATGCTTCAAATGGAAAGAAAAGTTTGACAGAAGATAAGATGAAGGAAATGATCGATAAGATGGAGAAAAGATTTGACAATATGGAATCATATCTCCAAAAAAGATTTCAATTAATGGAAGAGCAATGAGTTCAAAGTAACTACAATTTTATAAAGTTTCAACAGGAAATGAGAGAAATGATGACAGTAATCTTGTTATACTAGAGGGAAAAGTTGAAAAAAACAGAACAAGAGGTTATGACAATAAAAGAAAAAGATAAAATTAGAAATATAAAAGTGGGAGATCATGAAAAGAGGTTGGAATTTCTGGAAGAGCAGTTAAGAAGGCAAAATGTGGTTATTAGGAAAATCCCAGAGAAAATACCTGACCAGTTAAAGTTAAGAGCTCTGTAATGGTTAAATGATTTGAAAACGGGACTAGACTTCAGTTCAAAGGATATTGCAAGTGTGTATAGGGTGGGTCCAAAAAATAAAACAAAATGGGCCAGAGAAATGTACTTCTTAAATTTGTGAATTTGGGAGATAAATTGAATGTTATAGCCCATATCAAAAAAAGGTTGGTTCAAATGCATTAAAAATGGAGAATGCAGATATTGAGGTCTACAATGATATTGCTGTTGATGAACAAATTTGGAGAAGTCAAATGAAACCTGCAACCAAGAAATTAAGATTTTCTCCACAATTATGGCAAACAGGTTGGACAGCTTTATGACAATTATATTAATAAAGATAGGGTGGGGTTTTAAAGGGGAAATAAGAAGAGTCTTGGATTTGTTGGATACTGCAAATCAAAATAAAGAAAAATTAGTTTATTTTCACTGGGTATTTTTAAAGCATTTGATTCATTGCAATGGGGGACAATGTAAAGATTGATAATGAATCTAGGTTTCAGAGAGAAATTTCAAAACAAAATGGATCAATTGCATTAAAAAAACTATGCTAGGCTATGATGCACTAACGGATGATATAGAATTAAAAGCAGGGACAAGGCAGGGCTGCCCTCTTTCACCAATATTTTTGTTACTGCTGTCGAGTTATTGGCAAGAGCAATAAGGAAGGACCAAAATTTAGAAGGTATAGAAGGAACAAAAATAAGTCTATATGCAGATGACATGCTTGTAATTATAAAAAAAAACATGCAAAGCTTAGATATAGTACAAAAGCATTTAAAATAATTTGAAGAGGTCACAGGTTTAAAAATAAATTGAAAAAATCTGAGGCAATTTGTTGTAATATAAATAAGGAGGAGAAAAGATAGACGAGCAATATAAAATTCAGGTCAAAGAAAACTGGGTATAAATATTTCAGCAAAAATAGAAGATCTTTATAAATTGCATTATGAGAAGATTATAATTGAAAATAAAAAGCATATAGAACAATATAAAAAATTGAACTTATCTTGGTTTGGTAGAATTGCACTAAGTAAGAGGAAATTGTTACCGAAGATTAATTTCTTGTTTGAAACGTTACCCATTCAATTAAAAGAAAAATAATTACTGCTCTTTCAAAATATTATGAATAATTATTGTAGCGGTGGAAAAAGGGCAAGGATAGTAAGGAGCATTGAGTATACCAAATTTTGAAAACTACTATAGAGCTTTCCACCCAGCAGCTCGGGGCTTAAGCCAAATTTGCCACCCCCTGGTGGATGCTGTCACCCACTCCCGCTAGTGCTTCTGGGAATTGTAGTCCAAGAACACCCATAGTCCAAAATTTGCTACCCGGCGCAGGGCACCCCCTGCCCCTCCCCATGACGCCACTGTTTCCACCTCAAAGGGACAATTAAAGTTTTGACTATGAGAGATATTATATGGAAGGAGTTAGAAATGAAGAAATTGCAGCATTATGGAAATGATTTTTTTCTAGATTTAAAAAAAAGCAATTTTTAAAGAGAAGGTTTTGCATGTTAAGTGGGCTGAGATCTCTGTACCTTAGTAATTTTAATACATTTTTAACATCATCCCATCATAAAGGATAGTGCTAGATACAGTATTAAGATGTAAGAAAGGGCCTATGATCAGAATTATAATGCAAGATAATGTTTCTGGGAAAAGGAGTGCTTTTGTTCCATAGTTTTATCGTTACATAAAAGTCAAATCAAGAGAACGGACACAAGAGCATTCACATTTAATGAGTGTGTATGTGTCTGTGTGTATACACAATGTGTTCATTTATACATAGATACACAAAACACAACTTGAACTGGATTATATATAGCATTTAAAATTTGGAATCTTCAGACTCAAATTTTTGAAATGCATCAAAATTTGTTTTTAAAATTAAATTCAGAAATAATCTCAAAATGTGTTTCCCATGCATATTATAGCATTCCCATTAACACCAATTGACCAAAATCAATATTTCTATCGGCTGGTTTTCCTAAAAATGGAATGATTCAAACAATACCAATCCCCTCTTTGAATTTTCAACATTATTAAAAATAATTATTTATAGCTTTATCCAAGAAAGCCAGAAAGAGGATACCAGAAGATACCACTCACTGAGCAGAACAATAAAGGAACACTGATCAGGCTAGCAGGCAGCTCCATTACATTTACAAGGTTCCTCCGAAAGCAAAACTAGATATTACACAAACAATGAGGTTATTTTTTTTCTATGTGTTTTGTTTTACAACCCAAAGTAGCCTTGGCAGCTAGCCAGTATGACAAGAGGCAAAGCAGACAGGATGAGACCACACAGCCCTTTCTCCTTTTGTTGTTTTCAGCTCAAAATCACCTCCCCAAGCAACTTTTCTAGTCCTAGAGGAAAAGATGCAGGATAATGATTTTTGTGCAGCTGAATGAAAGAGCAGCCTGATCGGTTTTCATGTTAAGCAGAAGCACTGACCAGAGGTAAAACATTAAAACACCCTCATTGCGCAAGAACCAAATAAAAATTGGCATTTTTAACAATACAAAGGAAAGGGTAGTACTCTGGTTCCCAGCCCATGTTCACTGTAAAATCCAGCTAGGAATATCACTATGGGGTCAATTAATATCTGTTAAACCTGACATTCAAGGTAATAGCTGACTATTTTAAACCATCTGCCAAACATTTGGCAGAGCATCTGAACATATTTGCAAAGTCTAGGTTAAAGGAACAATTGTGGTTGGATGGAGGGATACATTACAGAGATGAAATAGCTATAAATGCTAGTCTGTTCCTAGAGGCTAATTTGTTTAAGTGCTCATTATCATAAGGGCCAAGAGGGCAAAGAGAATTAAGAACTATTTTAACAAATACCACCCTGAAACAGGGAACGAAGATGGTTGGTTTTATTAATCTAGCCAGAAGGAGGAAAAACATTTAATCACCGAAGGGTGGATTTTGATCGAACTTTCACTTCCATGTTCAAAATAAGCCATGAATAGGGCCATTTATGTTCTGCAGTTATCTCTGAACAAACTAAAGTTAGACATTATGGTACTTGACATTATATTAGCATTTTCTTTCTTCTTTCTTTCTTTTTTGCATTTTTAAAGCAAGTTTTTACTCTTTGTGACTGGAGATAATAGCTGGAATCTTCTTTCATCTTTATGCCAGTTTAACACAATCTATATAAATTTCAGAGGCAAATTTCCACATCTTAAGAAATAAGTACAGGTCTCTTCCCCCCCCCCCCCCATATACATGGGTTTGGTATCCACAGTTTCAGTTATTCACAAACCTAAAAAATATTCAATTTTTTAAAAACTCTGAAATACTTATGCTGTTTCTATGGCACATTAACAGAATTGGCCACTAGAGGCTATTATCTGCAGGGTAATGTTTACAAGGAACAGAGGTTTTGGTAGTCTTCCTGTAGAATAATTGCAGCATTTTAAACCCCTCCTCCGCTTCTATGATTCAAGTATATGTGGTACCCTGTTTTCCCGAAAATAAGACATACCCATAAAATAAGCCGTAGCAGGATTTCTCAGCAGTTGCGCAATATAAGCCATACCCCGAAAATAAGACATAGTGATAGGCGTAGATATGCAGCATCCAGGCGCAGAGTGGTAAAGAAGACAGGCAGCCAGTGCCGTAATAAAAATAAGACATCCCCTGAAAATAAGCCATAGTGTGTCTTCTTGAGGAAAAATAAATATAAGACAGTGTCTTATTTTCATGAAAACACTGTTAAAATAGGGTTTGCTGTTCTCTGCGGTAAGTTTCTGTCGATACAGGGGGTGACATATTTGCCATTGCACTTTGAGTAGCAATATCACACTGATTTCTTAGCTTAAAGCAATTTACAACTAAATTTTATATCATTATGTTATGCCAATGTAATTGATAGGATTTCAGCCAATATTTGTAAATACATTCAGGTCCAAAAATATTGGAACAAAGATAACATTTTTGGCATGTGGCTTCAGCACCCCACTACAGTGAAGATGAAGCAAAACACTCAAAATGTGAGCAAAGGCAAGAGTGTCAGATTTAGTGTATGGAGTCTGACAAAACCGAGGAATTGACCTGCCAGGAAGTACAGCCATGGACAAAGGCCTGGAAAACCATAGAAGACAATTAAAGTGGATAACTACAAAATCCTGCTCATGATGAAGAGGAATCCTTTCACAACATTTCACCAGATCGAAAACACTCTTGAAGAGATAAGTATGTCATTCTCTACATCTGCAGTCAAGAGATAGTTTTATGAATGTAAATACAGAAGCTTTACAACAGGAGTGGCCAAACTAAGTCCTGCGGGCTGGACCCAGCCTGTGGCACCATTTCATGTGGTCCACCCCCCCCCTTGCCACTACCAGAAGTGAAAGTAGGTGCATTTATGACAGCCATAAAATGCACCAGGACATCCATAAATGCATCCACACCTGGTATAAATACTGCCATAAATGCATCTGTGGCTTTCGTAAATGCAGACACATTTTACAGCAGAAGGAACCACATGACCGGCTCAGCTGCCCATGTCACAAAAAAATTGGCCACCTCTGCTTTACAACAAGGTGCAAACTGCTGGTAACAATCAGGAACAGAAAGGCCAGATTTTGATCCCCTTGCATTAAAGCTCACATCTTGAGTATTTCTTTCTGTGGCTACATGCCAAAAAAAAAAGTTATCCTTGCTCCAATATTTCTGGACCTGACTGTACATAGGCATCACTTAACAAAACTGTTCTAGAGTTCAAAGGAGATGAGCCGAGCTGCCAGATTCCTACATGGCTGCCCTACTTCTTTTATGCCATCTTCACCACAAAGCCAAAAATACAGTTCTGTATTCTTGTTAGTGTTCCTTTTGCCATTAAGACAACCCTAGTGAATCATAACCTCTGTTATTACTCACTACATCTATATTTTCCTCTATAACCAGACAGTCCAGCTCTCCTATCTTTGTTCAGATCTTTCCAGCATTAACCTATTATTACTGCGGTTGCTGAAGTAGTTAAGACACTGAACACGCTGACTGAAAGGTCAGAGTTCAATTCCCGAGTACTGCATGAGGGAGAGAGCTCTGTCCCAGTTCCTGCCAACCTAGCAGTTCGAAAGCAAGAAATTGCAAGTACTGGTAGATAAACAGGGACCACTTTGGTGGGAAGGTAAACAGCGTTCCGTGCACTCCGGTCTTGAGGCATGCCTACCACATGTCCGCAGAAATGTCTGCAGACACAGACAGCACTGGCTCTTTGGCTATAAACAGAACTGAACCCTAGAATTGGATATGACTTGCTTTCGAGCAAGGGTGACCTTTACACAGTGGCTGGCTACCAAAAAAAAAAAAAATACTACCACGCTGTGGGCGTGATGTGGTAGAAGTGGCCAGGGGGAGCCCTGCATTGCACCCAAATTAGGACTACTTTATTTCAAAACTTGGATAGGCAGGGTCAGCCATAATTTCTGCTACCAGTTCTAATGAACTGGTACGAACCTGCTGGTGCCCATCACTGCCTTTACTACATAGTTATCTTTCTGCCGAGGTCTATTGTATCTGGGGTTTTTTTTAGCCTTGCAGCACTTTGCCCATCTATATCATACCCCATTATATGCTTACTACATATTTCCACATTTGTTTGTTTTGTCTACCATCACTTTCAAGCAAGCATTACTCTGGGAGATTTACAGATTAAAACATAGACCCTACAAGACTCCATTTTCTTTAAGAACAAGGCAGACAGAGAACATGTACCTTGCCTTAAAACACGTGCAACCATGCTAATACCAAAAGTGAGATTTTTGTTTTATGTTGATGGGGTTCTTCTGGTTGTTGTTTTTAAGTTATTGCTACACTGAAGTTACCTTGTGTTAACAGTGTCACTCTTGTCTCCTTGAGACACTGTTTTCATAAACAACAGCCTCACAGCCAGCACAGAAAAGGCCCTTTCCTTGATAGTGCCAGACCTAATAATTCTTACCAATGAGTGAAATCTGAAGGCAGATCCATTTTACCTCACACACGGAACTCTTAACAGAGCAGCTTTTTTAATATGCCAATTTTTTTAAAAAAAAGAAATGGGAAGCAGACCTGCCTGACTACAACTCATTAATTTTTCTTTTTTTGAAAGACAGTAGAAGGAACCTGTCAAAGGATCCAAAGACCAGACCTTCTCAGAGACTGATCAGTGCCAGAAACTTTAGGGGCTAATCAAGCATCTTCTTGACTTACAAAAATTGGATAAGATCATAAATCTGTCCACGTCTCAAGGAAATGGGGGCAATTAAGCCTGCAGGTGTATATAATTGTCAAATTGATGATCTATATAAATCAGCAAGGTTTTGAAGGTGCTGGGCTAAGTACAGCTGGAAAAGAGGCTCTGAAGCAGCAGCAGGTCACTCGCCCATGGAAAGCAAAACACTGAGATAAATCTGTTTCACCTATTCAATCTGTTCCAGGGACTTTAAAGAACTGAGAGAAAATGTTAACAAACATGACTCTCAGTGGTAACAGTTAGGCATGCATTAATAAATCTGATTGGCCACTTCCAGTGCAAAAAACATATATTTGTTGTAGTGGATAAACATCCTAACAGGCATCAAAATCAAGGTTAGGTATTTGACTAGAAAAGGACAAATCAGCAGGATGAACAATTAAGTGAATGACTGCACAGTCATTTGTCCTGTTGTTTTGTCTACTGTGTGGTCAAGCTGATTCACTCCTTTTGCTGGTGACCAGTTTAACCAACCTGTCCCTAGAGCACTTCTACCTGGTTTCCTGTCAGGGGCTACTCTTTTATAGATGAAGGTAGGAGTGCTCCAGTTTTTGGTTCTTTTGCAGGATGGGTTTTATTTCAACATGTTCTTCATTGTTTAATGTCTAATTTTAACATAGCCAGTTGCCCTAAATTCTCTTCCACCATGCTGTTTTAATTTGCTTTTAATGGCTTTTATTTTTCTTTAATAGTTTTTCTACGATGCTTTTAATAATTCCCAGTTTAATAGTTTTAGCTGTTGTTTATATGGTATAATTCTTGTCTTTGTTTACATGATTTGTGAGCAGCCTTGAGTTTTACTGCAGGGAGAACAGTGGCATAGAAATGCAATAAATATATAAAATAAAATAACAAACTAAAAAGACTCCTGGTTGCCTTTCAGATAATCACACATTTAACATCCAGATGCAAGGGCTTTGTAAGCACATTTAACTGAACACATTTCCAAAGTACAGTAATACTGTACACAAGTCATGACGTTATCCGATTTTTAGCGTTGTCCGATGCATGCATCAAACAACGCTAAGGAAAAAAGCCCTGACTTCAGGGACAAACCACTTTAAAGGCAGGCAGGGAAAGAAAGAGACCTCCCTGCCTTTAAAGCCACCCCCCACGCGCAGCTCGGCCACGAGAGAATCCAGCCTCGCCCTGCTTACCTTGTTACACGCTCCGACACCCAGCTGGAAGCTTCTGTTTTTCTCTTTCACTTCCTGTAGAGAACCAATCACATCTCTCTATTTCCCGCTTCCCTGTCTACAGGAAGTGAAAGAGAAAAACAGAAGCCTCCAGCTGGCTGTCGGAGCATGCAGCAAGGTAAGCAGGGCGAGGCTGGATTCTCTTGTGGCCGAGCAGGCAGTGGGGTGGGTGTGGGTAGTCCCCAAACTGCTGGGGGTGGGGGGGGAAGGAGGGAAGTGGCAGGGAGAGGAGCTTTGGCCTCCTTTACTTCTTTATGACAATGGATTGGATAACGCTAAAATGAACGTTATCCGGTGCAAATCTTCCCCCCAAATTTGTCGTCGTTATGCGGTTTTAGCGGTATCCGGTGCAATCGTTATCCGGGGTATTATTGTACAAGCAACAATTAATCTCAATAGGAATTCCAACATCTTGAAAGTGTTGTGAGCACATCTTAGAGAATCTACTATCTTTGCAGTTCTTGATCGCAAACATACAAAGATCTGTAAGGTAGATGAGCAGGCCGGCCAGCTGACTGGCTGTTTAAAGAGACTAACATTATCTCCCTAGTCAAAATCTACATGTTTTCCTTAGACAGACAGAAATATAAGCCAGCCTTCTAAACCCTTAAGCATGACAGTGCTTTATAAAATTAGAAAGGGGTAGAAGAGAATAGACAGAACTGTTTTCCCCTCTAGAATATTATTAACCACAACATAAAATAATGTACTGGGTACGATTTATTTAAGATTTGCAAACCTGACCCACCCCAAAAAATGCCAGCTAACATGCCTGCCTGGGCTCAATGACATTATTCATAAGAGAGAGATTCTTCCACTTTATAAAAGCTTCCTTACTCACCACAGGCAATTGTGTAAATGGCTTTTTAGAAGCTTGACCCAACAAGATCTCAGTTATCAGGTCTTGACACAAATTGCTTGACAGTCCCTGGAAGCAGTGGCAGCCATTGCCAAGCCTCCCACGGGAATCATGCTTCATGGTTGCCAGAAACACTCAATAAAGCCAAAGAAGCAGCTTCTTTACCAGAACACCTTATATGTCTCATGAGAAATCTGTACATGAATCAAGAAGTAACAGTTAGGACTGAATATGGAATGACTGAGTGGTTTGGAATAGGAAAAGGAGTAAGACAAGGCTGCATTTTTTCACCCTGCTTATTCAACTTATACACAGAGCACATAATGCGCAATGCAGGGATGGAGGAATCACAAATTGGGATCAAAATTGCTGGGAGAAACATTAACAATTTGAGATATGCAGATGATACCACCCTAATGGCTGAAAGTGAGGAGGACCTCAAGAAGCTCCTGATTTGGTTGAAAGAAGAGAGTGAAAAAGCTGGCTTGAGACTCAATATAAAGAAAAGCAAAATAATGGCAACAGACCCTATCAGCCCCTGGAAAATAGATGGGGAAGAAGTAGAAGCAGTGACAGATTTTACTTTCTTAGGATCAAAGCTCACTGCAGATGGTGATTGCAGCCATGAAATAAAAAGGTGACTGATTCTTGGGAGGCAAGCGATGAGAAACCGGGGAGCATAGTGAAAAGTAGAGACATCAAATTGCAAACAAAAATTCATATGGTCAAAGCAATGGTATTCCCTGTGGCAATATATGGTTGTGAGAGCTGGACCATTAGGAAGACTGAGCGCAGAATAATAGATGCCTTTGAGATGTGGTGTTGGAGGAGAGTTTTGAGAGTCCCCTGGAAAGTGAGGAGAACAAATAGGTCAATCTTAGAAGAAATCAATCCTGACTGCTCCTTAGAAGGTCAAATTGTAAAGATGAAGCTAAAGTACTTTGGACATCAAATGAGAAGAGAAGATTCACTTGAGAAGGCCTTGATGCTGCGAAGGATGGAGGGCAAAAGAAGAAGGGGGCGGCCAAAAATGAGATGGCTAGATGGTATTGTGGACGCAATGGGCACAGAGCTGAGCGAGTTGAGGAGGATGGTGGAGGACAGAAGTGCCTGGCGGACAGTGGTCTATGGTTTCGCAGAGGGTCGGAATCGACTGTGCGACTGAACAACAAAAATTTGAACAATGGCCTAAGGTTTCTGGTGTGTTCTAAATCTATTTCTCACAAAACCTTCAAAGTGGGTCACATCCCCTCACTTGAAAATAAAGTCTCTTCGGATTGCTTCCAGTGCTCATTAGTATCTGTTGAAATATTCCCTCCAATTTTAATTGGCATTTTAACCCATTCCAGCTCTCTCCCACTAATATTAGTTCCTTGAGATTTCAAGAGAATTCAGTTCAACCCCAGACTGCTCTTTGAGAATAGCAAGCTTTGAAATGTGAGCAGATAAAACCTGCAAGGAAAACTGCTCAAGATGAATGCTTAAGTTCTAAAGATAAAAGCTGACCAAGTGGCACACTGACTATCCAAATAGATTATCTGCTCAAATTCATCTAAACACACACACACACACACACACACACACACACACACACACACACACACACACACACACACACAGAGAGAGAGAGAGAGAGAGAGAGAGAGAGAGAGAGAGAGAGAGAGACTGACTGACTGACTGACTTTGGTTGGAGGATATTTTAAAAAATGCTTTTTTCCTTTCCTTCATAAGGATGTTTGAGAGCCCATGCTGTGGTTTTTTTCTCCCACAGTGCAATTCCTTGGTTAGGAAAGCAAAAGTACAGCAAAACATTTTTGAACAAAGCATATGCAGCCAATTTCACAAGCATTCTACATTACTCAAAAGCTTACATCCTTTTCCAGCAACATAAAGGAAAAAAGCTACCATACTTCTGCTTCATGTCTTTCATTTTCTGGCCATATATCACAATTGCTGATCCTTTCCCCTGCTGCCATCTTCCTTACTTCTAGCATGGTATTTCAAATGTTAAAGGTTCCTCTGATTCTCTGTTTTTCAAGTGCCTTCCCCTCAGAGTCTTCACAAAAAGTCACCTCTCAATTTTATAGCCTTTTACAAACACTTAATCAGCTATTACTGCAATCTTCTGTGTTCTTTTACCACCTCTTGATTTCTTATACACTTATTTTATCCTACCATTTCAGTAGCAATGGCAGATGAAAAAGATGAAGGCATTGCCACCCAAGTATCTTTGATGTGAAGCAAGTGAGAAGGGTAGGTTACCTACCTGTACCCATAGTTATTTTGAGTGGTCCTGTGAGCATTCATACATCCTGCCTGACCTTACCCACTCGTGCCATTCTAGACCTGTCCTCGCTTGCATGGCGATACAAATGGAACTGGAGGGATCATGGGTGGGGCGCTTAGCACCAGGCATGCTGGGATTGAAGCTTCTATAGAAAGCTTAGCTTGGAAGAACCAGTCCACTACGCATGCGCAAGAACATCCCCAAGCATTAGTATGATCACAGGACCATTCAAAGAACTACAGGTACAGGTAGGTAACCTACCTTTCTTCTTCGTGGACCGTGAGTATCCATACTAGTGGGAGATTCTCAAGCTGACTTACCAGAAGAGGGCATGACATTGGCGTGTCACTGCAGGATTGTGGAGAGAATTCTCTGAACAAAGGTCACCTGGCAAGATTGCCACACGTTCAGCCAGTCGTGATTCACGAAGGTAGAAGGTTGGGACCACATTGCAGCCTGGCAGATGTCATGAAGAGTGTCACCCCTGGAGAAGGTGACTAACGCGGAGACAGCTTGGATGGAATGGGCACACATAGCCTCAGGAGGATCTTGGCATGCCAGCTGGTATGCAAGGGTGATAGTCTCAGCTATCTATTTGGAGAGTTGTTGAGAGGAGACTGGCATGTCTTTCTTCCGGCCAGCATAGCAGACCAGGGGGTGACACTTGCTAAAGCATTTAGTCCTTTCTAAATAAAATGCTAAAGCCCATTTGACATCTAAGGTGTGTAGAGTCTTTTCCAGAGCCAATGATGGGGATTGAAAAAACGTGGCCAAAATTAGAAACTGTTGGCGGTGGAATACCGAAACCACTTTTGGTAAAAAAGGAAATATCAGTGTGGAGGATAACCTTGTCAGGGGGAAAACTTAATATAAGGTATGTCAGCTCTCAGGGCTGACAGTCTACTGACTCTGCGGACTGGGGTAATGGCCAGTAAGAAGGCAGTCTTAAAAGTGAGTAAGTGGAGACCTGTGGTAGCCATAGGCTCAAAGGATTTCTTGGTGAGCTGGTTCAAAACTAGAGGGAGAGACTGCTGAGGGGATGGTCAAGATGCATTGGGATAGACATTCCCTAAACCCTTTAGGAATGTCTTAACTTTTTGAAGTTTAAAGAAATGCCTGGCCAGACTGTGGGCAGGCTGGTAGGCAACAATGGCTAAGAGAAACACTCAAGAGACCAGATTGTTTGAGGTGTACGAGAAATTTCTGGACAAAAGAGAGACTAGGGGATACGGCAGCCTTCCTTAGCGATTGGGTGAATTGCTGGAAGCACTTCCATTTATAGGCATAGAGCTTTCTAGTAGAAGGCGTGGTAGCATTGTAGAGAATGCCCATCAATGCGGGAGAATTATTCACACTGTCAGATGGGGGCTGTCAGATGGGGTCCCATAGAGAGAAGGCAGTGATGTCTGGGTAGCCTGAGATACTCCATGGAAATGTCCCAGAGAGAGGGGAACCAGGTCCGCCTGGGCCACTAAGGTGCTATGAGAATGGCATCGACAGAGGACAATGCTAGGATTAATACCACCTTGTGAAACAGTGTGAGCGGAGAGAAGGCATAAACCATTGCCATAGCCCAGTCCTGTAGGAATGTGTCTCCTAGGGAGGCACTATTGTATCCTGCCCTGGAACAAAAGAGACAGAGCTTCACATTGCATCAAGTTGCAAGGAGATCCACCGCAGGGGTCCCACAGCAGTGGATCAGTGCAAGGAAAACTTGGTGTTCTAGTTCCCACTTGTGGGAGTGGGTTCGGCTCAAGGTGTCCACCAGAGGATTACAATCTCCTGAAAGGTGGATCACAACTAGGAAGATTTCCTTTTGACTATTCCAGTCCCAAATTTGGAGGGTAATAGCTAGAAGGCGCAGAGAATGAGGTCCTCCTTGATTGTTGATATAATAAACAGTCACTGAATTGTCTGAGACAATCTGGACTACCTGTCCGTGCAGGGTGAGGTGGAAGGCCTTGAAGGCCTTGAACACAGCAAAAAGCTCCAAAACATTGATGTGGAGTCTTCTTTCACTTGGGAACCAAGTGCTATTGATGCAAAGGTCACCCGAGTGGGCACTCCAGCCCTGAGTACTGGCAACCAAGGTCAATTGAGAATGAGGATGGACATCCTTGAAGGGTCGACCTTGGGAGAGGTTGATGTTGTCCAACCACTAGTGAATCTGGCACTTGATGCACTGGAGAAGGTGCAACTGCTTTGACTGAGGTTCCAACAGGCTGTCGTAGGCCGACAGGAACCAGCACTGTAGGCGTTGCACGCAAAGTTTTGCATGTGTAAGCACAAGGGTGGCCGATGCCATGAGATCCAGTAGGGTCTGAACCCGGAGGGTGGTGGGGTGGTGCGAGGAGATCACCATCCTTGCAGTATGGCACAGATCCTGTTTCCATTTTTGGGAGAGGAAGACCTTGGCATAAGTGGAGCCCAGAATCATTCCTATGAACTGTACTGAGAGCTAAAGAGTAAGAGATTATTTCTCTCTGTTCACTTTGAGCCCAAGGTTCTGTAATAGAGACAAGACGAGTACAGTGTCTCTCTTGGCTTTGTCCTTGTACCTGGAGATGATCAACCAGTCATCCAAATAAGGATAAACATGAAGACCCTTGCTTCATAGGTGAGCCACCACCAGTGCTACACATTTGGTGAATACCCGGGGGGCCAAGGACAGGCCAAAGGGGAGAGAATACAAGCCATTGGGGTGTGGAAAAATCATAAAGACTATCCTGGGCTTGAAGGCTCAGCCACTTGAGGTACTAGGGTAGAAGAAGGACTGGGTACAGGATTCTCCTTAGGTTTACAATGTTTGGGTTTCTTTAGAAGGCTTAGAAGCCTCAGTTTTCCTAGACTACAACTTAAGGGAGTCCATCTTCTTAACCTAAGAAATGGTAGGCAAAATGGCCAATTGGATTTTTGGCATCAGACTAGAAGGTTTAAGAGAACTGCACCACCAAAAAATGTGATAATCTTACAGACCTATTTTTAAGAATAGCATGACTAAACTATTTACAGTGTACATAAGTGCCTGGTTGGTGTTGTTTCCCTAAACAAAAAACACATTTATCATGTCCATCAATGACTGGAATCTTATGTTTACAAAGGAAACAGTATTTAAATAAAGCAGAGTCCAAGGCCATACATAGGTCCAGCCACTAAGTGGCAAACTAACAACACAAATTGTAATAAAATGTATATATAAAATGTAAGAGTTTGTTAAAAATAAAGGGAAATATTTTTTATTATATTGAAAGTGAAAGGGAATAAGCCCTTCAACAAACCATTGAAAAAATGAACTCCAGTGCCTAAAAATAAAACAATGTACAGTAATACCTCATATAACATTAGTATCGAATAACACGAAAATCGCATAACATCAAGGAATCTGGGGGGAAGAATTGCATCAGATAACATTAAGATCCTATGGGATGCTTCAGATAACAACCGCGAAAGCCTGTGTGGTTACAATGTATCTCTATGGATCCCATAGAGGATCAGATAACACGAAAAATCATATAACACGAAGACTTGTGGAACCAGGTTTTAGTGTTATATGAGGTTTTACTGTACCATGAATTGACTAACTAAAATTAAGAAGAAAACGGATCAAATAGTTACAACATGCTGGTGCCTGAAAGAACATGTCCGAGCCACACAGTGGAAGAAATGGAACAGGAGGGACCGTGGGCCTAGTGCCAGACATGCTGTGATTGAAGCTTCTATAGAAAGCTTAGCTTGGAAGAACCAGTCCACTGCACATGCGGGAACTTCTCCAAACATTAGTAGGGATGTTCATGGACCACAAAGAACTACTAAAGACAATCCTATTTCCATAAGTAAAGTAATTACCTTAGTAGCCCATCAAAAATGTTCAAGAAACAAAAAAACTATGAATGTTTGAGAACACTCTCTTCAACAGACAAAATGTCACAAACAAGCATGGGGGACAAGAAGAAAAATATTTAAATAGGGGAATCTGAATCCTGGGGGGTGGGGGGGTGGGGTTATTTTCAGTTTGAAATGAGGAAGAGATTCTGCAAACAAAGAAATGTGTCTCTCTGATAATATGATGGAGCTAGATTTCATCACCACACCTCCCATTTTCCTTCCCTTCATGACTGCACTTACTTTCAGCATTTTACCTAATAGTTATTATTTTGCTGAAGGCAAACATTTCTACTTACTATGCATACCAATTAGCAGCTGGTGAGTTTTTGTGCCCCAATTTATTCAACAGTTTCTTTTAAAAGAAACAGGAGAATTAGAGACAGAGACAAAAAGACAGACAAACAGACAGGAAGAGAAGATGAACAAAGAAAGAGTAACTACACACAGAAGCAAAATGCAGTGGAAGAAGCTGTCTCCAGATTCCAAATGGCAAGCTTACTTTATCCAAAGTCCCTTTTGTACTCAGTGAATATGGCTTTAGGAGCCTTTCTAACCTGGCTGTAATAGTAATAGTAATAGTAATAGTAATAGTAATAGTAATAGTAATAGTAATAGTAATAGTAATAGTAATAGTAATAGTAATAGTAATAGTAATTTTGTGACAGAAATTATTCTGGGTTGAAAGGGCAGGTACCTTGTTAGTGGCATGGATGATAGAAAATAGGGTGCTGCCCTACTTGATGGCCAGGTGAGCATGTAAGCTCTGAGTGATCATACCTAGAGAGGCAAAAAAAGCAGTACTGTAATAACATCAAGAACCTTGCCTGCTGTAGCCCCCCCCCCCAAATTAATTGCAAGTGGAGATAAGAACTCCTTCTACTCTATTAACATTCCATAAGTCATTAAAGACTTACTTTTTGTCAGCAAGCCTTTAAAGCAGTGGTTGCCAATGTGGGGCCCACACCACACAGGGGGACTAAAATTCCCAGAAGCCTAAGTCAGAGCTGGACCATTAGGAAAGCTGAGTGCAGAAGAATAGACGCCTTTGAAATGTGGTGTTGGAGGAGAGTTTTGAGAGTCCCCTGGACAGCAAGGAGAACAAATAGGTCAATCTTAGAAGAAATCAACCCAGAATGCTCCTTAGAAAGTCAAATTGTAAAGATGAAGCTAAGGTACTTTGGACATCAAATGAGAAGAGAGGATTTGCTTGAGAAAGCCTTGATGCTGGGAAGGGTGGAGGGCAAAAGAAGAAGGGGGCGGCCAAAAATGAGATAGTTAGATGGTATTGTGCAGACAATGGGCACAGAGCTCAGCGAGTTGAGGGGAGAACAGGAGTGCCTGGCGGGCAGTGGTCCATGGGGTCGCAGAGGGTCGGAATCGACTGTGCGACTGAACAACAAAAGTCAGTACATTGGCTGATCAGTACTTTCATTTAAGTTTTGTTGTAAGTGTCCATGTTTGGCACTGGTAACATAAGGTGGGAATGAATACGCTTTGTATGAAGTGTTATTTAGTGGTGTTTCGTATTGCCTTATAAGAATAGAGCTAACTGTCCGAATACAGTAATACCCCGGATAACGTTATGACTTGGTTCCACAAGTCATGTCGTTATCCGGTTTTTAGCATTGTCCAATACATACATCAAACAACGCTTTAAAAAAGCCCGGAGAAGAGGCGCTCGCATGCGCGCGAAAAGGCGCGCCAGTGGTAGCCTCTTCTATCGAACGGGTATAGCAACAGAGATCGCACGTCAAGGCAAGGGATCAAAGTGGGGGGTGGCACCTGTCCTCTCACTCACCGCAACCCCTTCACCAGCCCCTTCAGTTTAGGCAGAAATGTTTGAGGTGGTAGCCGTGTTATTCTGTGCAAGCGTATCAGAGAGTAAACAAAATAAGACAAAAAAAACCCCAGGTTGTGGAACCTTAAAGCCGCTGTGAGGCCGGGGAGACCCCGGGGAGAGGCACCCCTCCTCACCCGGGTCTCCCCGGCCTCGTAGTGAGCCACTGCGAGGTCAGGGAGACCCCGGGGAGAGGCGCCCTTCTTCACCCGGGTCTGCCCGGCCTCGTAGCCAGCCGCTCCGAGGCCGGGGAGATCCCGGGGAGAGGCGCCTCTCCTCACCCGGGTCTCTCCGGCCTCGTAGCCAGCCTCTGCGAGGCCGGGGAGACCCCGGGGAGAGGCGCCTCTCCTCACCCGGGTCTCTCCGGCCTCGTAGCCAGCCGCTGCGAGGCCGGGGAGACCCCGGGGAGAGGTGCCCTTCCTCACCTGGGTCTGTGTCTGAAGCCCAGAGGCTTTGGACACAGCCCGCAAGGGCTTCTGAAGAAGCAGCCCTTGCGGGCTGTGTCCAAAGCCTTAGGCTTCGGACACAGCGCAGAAAGGCTTTGGGAGAAGGCTAGCCCAGCTGGGCTAGCCTTCTTCCGCAGCCCATGCGGGCTGTGTCGGAAGCTGCTAGGCTTCAAACACAGCCCAAATGAGCTGTTGACAAAGCCTAGTGGCGGTCGGGCTAGCTAGCCCAGGCGCCGCTGGGCTTTGTCCAGCGATCGCTCAGGCTGAACTAGGTTCGGGGGTGAAAGGCAGGCACCCGTGTGTCTTTCCCCCGACCCTAGTTCAGTATGAGCAATCCATCGCTGGGGTGTGTGTGGATTGGGTAGATGGTCTACCCAATCCAACACCCACACACACACACACAATTGTACCGGATAACGCTAAAAATTGCATTATCCGATGCAAGATTTTTCCAAAAATCTTGCATCGTTATCCGATTCTAGCGTTATCCGGTACAATCGTTATCCAGGGTATTACTGTACTTGGTTTGCCATACTATACCATATGTCAACCTCTTAGTTTCATTTTGCCATCTTATATAATCAGTTGTTTCCTGCCTGCAAAGGGATGGAAAGGTGTTGTAGTGACTTAGGCAACCACATCATGCTGTTGACTTGTATTCAGTTTGTGATTTACAACAATTCCAAGATGCTTCTTACTCATTATTGTGGACTTCAAAAAAGTAGCAAATACTTGTTCACCATTTGGTCAGCCATAGCCTCTCCTAAACAATCCACACAATTTTTTCCACTAGACTGTACCACTGATTTGCAACATTACAGTTTTGTGCTCAAAATATACATTCAAACTTTACTGGAAAATTAAGGGTGCGTTTATTTTGTTTATTTTTAATTCTGATTGCCAAGACATCTGCACACTACAAAGCTATCAGAGATGCTAGAAATTCTATGGCAAATGCTATTTTACATGTGCAGTTCACTCAACCTTTGTGCAAGGAGTTAATGAAGCTTTTACATGGACTAAAATTGAGTATGCTAATGGTATAAACAACAGCTGCTGAAAGGAACTCTGCCTTTCCTCCCTCTCCTATGATCCTGGCTGGCACTGTATTATCACACACACACCCCATGGGCAAGGAGAATTCCACGGGACTCCAGGATCTTCTGGATATATCTGCAGAATTTTTGCACAAAAGTGGCAAAGCAGAAGAACATTGAAGCAACTTGCTAAAATGTATAGGAAAAGACCAAATACAGTGATCGCTGATATTTCTCTTATAAAACACAAAAAGCACAGCTACTGTATCTTTAAACAGATGTCCCCAGGATTAATCATTAACCAAATCAACAGGCAATGCTGAAAAATAAGTGTGCTTGCATGCACACAGATATATGCAAAACGTATGGGCACATAGATATAGCTGGGCTTTCTTTCTAAAGAACGTTTCCCAAGTAGTTGGGAAGGGTGGGTGACAACCAGTGATGGGGTGTTCCCGGTTTGCACCGGTTTGGCCGAAACGGTAGAAACATTCCCGGGAACTGTTTACAGCCAAAATGTGCACACAAGTGCCTGAAGAAGTGGCAGCGGCTTTCTGCACCTGGCCCCGCCAGGATGCCATGCTGTTGTGGTGGTTTACCACTGTGCCACCACTTCCAAGCAGGGTAAGTGAGGGGTTTGTGTTTAGGGTGGGTGGGTGTTCGGGTGGGTGGATGTATTTTTATTTTATTTCTTTATTTTATTTTATTTATTTATGGGTTTGTGTTGTGGTTGTTTGGGTGGGTGGGTTGAAGGGTGTGTGTGTTTATTTTAATTTAATTTTATTTATTTTAAAAAATATTTGTATTTTATTTTTTGGCCCCAGCCACAATGTCATGACATCGGGTCCACCCATGATGTCATGATGTTGGCCACACCCACAACGTCTGTGATGTCATGGTGTGGTACAAAAATTTTTGACATCTCATCACTGGTGACAACAGTGGAGTAGGGGGAGATTTAGGAGGAGGCCAAAAAAGGTAATTCTCAATGTTAGACAAATTAACTGGGTGCTATTTCCTTCTCTTTCAAAAAAAGCATCTTCAGGCAGAGTAAGGTTGTTACTCCAAGTGCTCAATCAGATGGGTGTTTGTCCTGCTGTTTTGTGTGTTGCAGGGACAAAGATGATTTGCTCTTTTTCATGCAATCAGATGATGTAATTGCTGGAGCAAACCCTATCTGTCTCCAGAACACCCCTACCTGCAACTTTCCACGCCCTCTCAGGAACTTCCATTTTTCTGATGAAGCTAAGGTAAAGGTCACCCTTGCTCGAAAGCCAGTTGTATCCGACTGTAGGGTTAAGTGCTCTTCTCTGTTTACAGCCAAAAAGCCAGCGCTGTCTGCATCTGCAGACATTTCCATGGACACATGGCAGGCATGACTAAACATGGGAATGCTGTTTACCTGCCCACTGAAGTGGTACCTATTTATTTACTTGCAATTTCTTGCTTTTGAATTGCTAGGTTGGCAGGAGCTGAGACACAGATGGGAGCTCACTCCATCATGCAGCACTCAGGTCTCGAACTGTTGACCTGCCAACCTTCCAGTCATCAAGTTCAGCGTCTTAACCACTAAGCCACCACAGTCCCTCTGGTGACGATAGGTTCACTCTACTTTGATCTATCTCTAATGTATTCTAAGAACTGGCCAAGATCAAGTCCTGCAGCTGTAGAGTTGTCAAGGCCTTTTCTACAGTGAGTTTATGGTATCATGAAGTGGTTTAATAAGCAACCTACTTTAGGACAACAAACTGAACACTTTCCCGGCTCTTGTGCACATGTTATGTCCTTGTTTTTATTGTTTCACTTCTTGCATTTTGCCATGGTCAATTGATTGGCACAATAAACATTGATTGATTAGTAAAGTAATTTATATGAACTGTTATATAACATATTGATACTATATATGAAATACTTTATAAGCTGTTATTGGTTGTGGTGACAATGGTAATGATGGTAAACAAATAATAAAGAAACATACTACCATCATCTCTGAGACATTAGGAACAGACTATTTTGTTTTCTCCTTTCCCTTCCCTTCCCTGCTCTTGTTTCTTTTGTTCTCTACTAGTCTTTACCACTTTTGCTCTGCTTACTGCTCTCTCACACACACATTGGCCTCTCCTGCCCGCTAGAGGCCATCCCTCATTCCCATTCTATCAAAATGAAGTATGACATTCGTCAACCACAAAGTGAAACTGACTCATGTCACTGCAATGAGTCTCCCCAGCAGATGGCTGGTGTAAAATCACAAGCTTCAAATGTTTTAGTTGTCTAGCTGCCTTGAGCACATCAACAAACAAAGGGACAAACACAAAGGTGATGAGAAACAAGGTGCTAGCATTTTGTGACCCTGCCTTAAGTGAATCTCCCACCAACTGGAAGTGAAAGGGAAGCCGCCACTGAGGATGGGCGGCTGAGGAGGACCACGCTGCCACCACAAGACCTCTGACTATCTCCCACTGGCTGGAGGTGAAAGGGAAGCCACTGCAGACAGCAGACGGCTGAGGAGGGCCATGCTGCTGCCACCGCGAGACCTCCAGCCATCTCCCACTGGCTGGAGGAGAAAGGGACACCACTGCAGAGGGTGGGTGACTGAAGAGGACCACGCTGCCACGAGACCTCTGGCCATCTCTCACTGGCCAAAGGAGAAAGGGAAGCCACCGCAGAGGGTGGGTGGCTGGGCAGGACCATGCCACTATGAGACCTCCAGCCATCTCCCACCGGCCGGAGGTGAAGGAATCGTGCATAGCTGCATGCATCCAATAAGTAACTGAATTAACATAGTTGACTGGATATAATAACTGATATAGTGACTTGATAAGGAACTGAATTACTGTAGTTGATTTGATATAGTGAACTTTCCTTTTCATACCAAGGTTTTACAGAGGATGATGGTTAATGAGATACAGTAATACCTCATATAACATTAGTATCGAATAACACTAAAATCGCATAACATTAAGGAATCTGGGGGGAAGAATTGCATCAGATAACATTAAGATCCTATGGGATGCTTCAGATAACAACCGCTAAAGCCTGCGTGGTTACAATGTATCTCTATGGATCCCATAGGATTTTAACATGCATCGGATAACACTAAAAATCATATAACACCAAGACTTGTGGAACCAGGTTTTAGTGTTATATGAGGTTTTACTATACTTGTTAACTACATACATAACTTCTTACTTCACATATAACTGTTAGCCTTGTATATACAGTATAAATTAACTCGACTTTTTAGTCTGTTACTTTGTGTTAAGCTGTGATAATATGTATGATAGGGAAATACTGGTGTAGAAACCAGCAAACCACATCAGGAAGTTTGCCAAGAAAACCCTATGGACAAGAACAAAGGGCATACCAAAGGGGCAAAATAGATTAAACAGGATGCTTAGTACATCAAGTTGGAAGAGGGGGGTAGACAGGGCAGGGGGAGGAGAAATAGAGTGTTGTACGGAACAATACTGTATAGGGACATGGAATGTAAGATCTATGAATCAAGGAAAACTGGAAGAGGTAAAAAAAGAAAATTGAAAGAATAAGCAATGACATCTTGGGAATCAGCGAATTAAAATGAACAGGGATAGGCGAATTCAGCTCTGGAAACCATCATATCTACTAGTCAAAAAGAAATCCTTAGGGGAAATGGAGTAGCCATAATAGTCAATAAAAGAGTAAGAAAGGCAATAATGGGATACAATCTTAAAAATGACAGAATGATCTTAGTCAGAATCCAAGGCAAACCATTCAATATCACTGTAATCCAAATATACACACCAACCACTGGTGCACTTGAAGCTACAGTTGACCAGTTCTATGAGGACCTACAACACCTCATAGAACAGACATCAAAAACGATGTCTACATTGTTATACAAGATTGGAGTGCCAAAGTAGGAAATCAAAAAGTAATAGAGATCTGCCAAGAGAACGCACTGATCATAGCAAACACCCACATCCAGCAACACAACAGGTGATTTTACACATGAACATCACCAGATGGCCAACATCGAAACCAGATTGATTACATACTCTGCAGCCAAAGATAGAGAATGTCCATACAGTCAGCAAAAACCAGACCTGGAGCAGACTGTGGCTCAGATCATAACCTACTGATTGCAAAGTTCAAGCTTAGACTAAAGAATATGGGGGAAACAATTAGGCCAGACAGGTATGAACTAGACAACATCCCTAAAGAATACATGGTGGAGGTGTGGAACAGATTTAAAGACTTAGATTTGATAGACTGAGTGCCAGAAGAATTATGGACAGAGGTCCGGGACATCATACAGGAGGCAGCAAGGAAAACCATACCAAAAGAAAAGAA
Organism: Furcifer pardalis; assembly: GCA_030440675.1. Taxonomy (NCBI): domain Eukaryota; kingdom Metazoa; phylum Chordata; class Lepidosauria; order Squamata; family Chamaeleonidae; genus Furcifer; species Furcifer pardalis. The sequence continues at coordinate 156,614,739 of CP126891.1, forward strand.
GAGTAAGAAAGAAAAGTGGTTGTAGGAACAATTAAAGTGAAAATGACCGTGATAAGGGACAAAAATGGCAAGTAGTTAGTTGATGCAGAAGAGATTAAGAAAAGATAGCAAGAGTACACAGAGGAACTCTACAAAAAGGACCTCAACACCCCGGATAATCACAATGATAAGAATTTTGAACTTGAGCCAGACATCCTAGACAGTGAAGTCAGGAAGGCCCTAAAAAGCACTGCAAACAACAAAGCCAATGGAGATGATGGTATCCCAGCTGAATTGTTCAAAGCCCTAAAGGATGATGGAATCAAATTATTGCATTCTATATGTCAGCAGATTTGGAAAACACAACAATGGACTCAGGATGATCTCTGTCAAGAATGGGATGAAGGTCATCCATCGGTCCTGGCTCTTCTTGACCTCTCAGTGGCTTTTGATATCGTCGACCACAGTATCCTTCTGGGAAGGCTCCAAGGATTGGGGATCCAGGGCACTGTGTTGGCCTGGTTTTCCTCATTTTTGAGGGGCCAGACCCAGTCGGTGTGGTTGGAGAGCTAGAAGTCCAGCCCTAGGCCCCTTCAATATGGGGTACCTCAGGGCTCGGTGCTCTTGCCTCTCCTATTTAACATCTAAGCTACATAAAACCACTGGATGAGATCATACGTATCCACAGGGTGAGTTATCACCAATACGCAGATGACACTGTGGAACGGCCTAAAAACCTGGCTGGTAGGGCAGGTGTGAGGCTCCAGTAATATGGGATCCCATGTTGAGTGGCTGATCTGATTGGATAGTCATCCCTCTCTCTATAGGGGTATAGTGGGACTATTTGGTTTGTATTGTACTCATTATGGATAATCTTTCTTCTTTTCTGTAAGCCGCCTAAAGTCGGGTTCACCTGATTGGGGCGGGATAATAAATCTGAATAAAATAAAATAAAATAAAATAAATAAATAAATAAAGGATTGGAAAAGATCAGTATACATTCCAATCCCAAAAACAAAAAAAAAACCACAAAATGACAATGCCAAAGAATGTTCAAATTATCGAACAATTGTGCTCGTCCCACATGACAGCAAGGATATGCTCAAGATAATACAGGATAGACTGCAGCAGCATGTGGAGAGAGAATTACCAGGAGTGCAGACTGGGTTCCGAAGAGGCAGGGGAACTAGAGACCACATTGCCAACATACGTTGGATCACGGAGAAAACAAAGGAATATCAGAAACAAGTCTACTTCTGTTTCATTGACTACACCAAGGCCTTTGACTGTGTGGATCACAACAAAATGTGGCAAATAATCAAAGAGATGGGAATACCAGAACACCTTATATGCCTCATGAGAAATCTGTACATGAGACAAGAAGCAACAGTTAGGACAGGATACAAAATGATGGAGTGATTTGAAATAGGAAAAGGAGTAAGACTAGGCTGCATTTTGTCACTTAGTCTATTCAACTTATATACAGAGCACATAATGCACAATGCAGGAATGGATGAATCACAAGTTGGACTCAAAATTGCTGGGAGAAACAACAAGAATTTGAGATATGCAGATGATACTACCCTAATGGCAGAAAGTGAGGAAGATCTAAAGAAGCTCCTGATTAGGTTGAAAGAAGAAAGTGCAAAAGCTGGCTTGAGACTCAACTTCAAGAAAACCAAGATAATGGCAACAGGCCCTATCAGTCCCTGGAAAATAAATGGGGAAGAAGTAGAAGCAGTGAAAGACTTTACTTTCCTAGGATCCAAGATCACTGCAGATGGTGATTGCAGCCATGAAATAAAAAGGCAACTGATTCTTGGGAGACAATCTATAAGAAACCTGGGGAACATAGTTAAAAGTAGAGATATAACATTGCAAACAAAAATTTGCATAGTCAAAGCAATGGTATTCCCAGTGGTAATGTATGGTTGTGAAAGTTGGACCATTAGGAAAGCTAAGCACAGAAGAATAGATGCCTTTGAGATGTGGTGTTGGAGGAGAGTTTTGAGAGTAGTCTGGACAGTGAGAAGAACAAACGGGTTGATCTTAGAAGAAATCAACCCTGACTGCTCCGCAGAAGGTCAAATAGTAAAGATGAAGCTAAAGTACTTTGGACATCAAATGAGAAAAGAGGATTCACTTGAGAAAGCCTTGATTGGGAAGGGTGGAGGGCAAAAGAAGAAGGGGACAGCAGAAAATGAGATGGCTAGATGGTATTGTAGATACAATGGGCACAGAGCTGGACGGGTTAAGGAAGATGGTGGAGGACAGAGGTGCTTGGCAGGCAATGGTCCATGGGGTCGCAAAGGGTCAGAATCAACTGTGTGAATCCAAGTGAATCCAACCCTCATTACCCAGATCCTATGCAGGGCATGGCCACATTTATGCAATGCCCTGGATTTGCCATGTCTTCAGGTGTTTTTTTTTTAAAAGTAGTTTAACCATTTTTTGTTGTTCACTTGCACAGTCGATTCTGACCTATGCGACGCCATTGAGCATTGTCTGCCAGGCTTCTCTATCCTCCACCATCCTCCTCAACCCACCCAGCTGTGTGCCCATTGCATCAACAATACCATCTAGCCATCTCATTTTCTGCAGCCCCCTTCTTCTTAAAAAAAAAAACACCTGAATTTTACAATCCCTGCTTCTTCTTCTGTCCAGGCCATATATGAAACTTCCAAAATGAAGGCACCTTTTGGTGAGTTCATTCAACAGTTACCTTCGCCTGATCCAGTGTGAGAAAGATTAGCAGGCAACACAAGGTTGCCATTGCCAGGGCATTCCCGGTTGTAGTTCAAAAATAACACAATATCTTAAGAGGCTCTTTCTGTGTACTCTTACAATTCCTGCTCATTCTAAATGAGCGCATCTTTTTTTTTCAGATCTTTACAAAGAATCATCAATGTCAGAAAAAGACAAATACAGTAATACCTCCTATAACATTAGTATCGAATAACACTAAAATCGCATAACATTAAGGAATCTGGTAGGAAGAATTGCATCAAATAACATTAGGATCCTATGGGATGCTTCAGATAACAACCGCAAAAGCCTGTGTGGTTACAATGTATCTCTATGGATCCCATAGAGGATCAGATAACACTAAAAATCATATAACACCAAGACTTGTGGAACCAGGTTTTAGTGTTATATGAGGTTTTACTGTAGATAGAATTAAAGGATGGATAATACTGAACCTGAACGCTAACTGCTAGATCAGGGTATTAAAGTTGTCTGCTTCTTTTTCACTACCCCCACCTGACACCAGTTAGTTCAGATTAGTTTTCAATCCACACCATCAAAGGCTTGAGGCTCTGCCATGACAATTTCTATAAGCACACAACATCATTTTTACAATGATAAATGAAGGCTAGAGTACTGAAGCGAGATCTTGGCTGGCACAGAGTGCATGGAGGTCTTTGGACCCCATTGCACTTCCAATGACATCAGTGGGAACACATCAATAAGGCTGTGCCCTAGAGACCTCACTGACCCACATGGATTATGGATTAATTTCAGACATCAAGACAATCTACAAATCATATCAGTTTAAAATAGATCTATTCCCAATCAGTTCCGAGGGTTGAGAGAATCTGATCAATTCCAAACAAAACACAGAATGGCAGAAAAACTGGCTTTGGAAAAACCTTACCAAAAAACTCAGAAAAGTAATAAGAAAAAAATGAACCTGTTTTTGAAGCTTCCATTACCACTAGCTGTACTAGTTTTAGCAGGCTCAGCACACAGAAACAAAATATCTCAGTCACTGAAGTAGCTATAAGGGCTCATTAGCATTCCAGTAAGAGCTAACAAGCTGAAAGTACATGCTGCTTTCGGGGTGTGAGTGTGGGACAAGTTCACAAGCATTAAAGCTCTTTATTTTTTTCCCCTTATTATTTCAAAAATGGGTAGGAGTTTGACATTTCATAATATGGGAACTGCTGATCCAAGAAACACTTCTTCTGCTTCTATTTCATATTATTTGTCTCCCAGCGATAATAACACAGATAGGTATATGTAGTACAGTACTTAGAACAAATTAATATCCCACCATTCTATCAAATACACAATATTCAAAGCTGCTGGACACATCTGATAGATTAAACAGTGTAACAAAAGCATCCCAGTCCATTGTGCTGTACCACTAACTGGAATAACTGCTTCTCAGAAGACTCAACTTTTGGCATTAAAAAATGGCACAATGACAGCTAAAAATGGCAATAAGAAGTCATCAGGAGGCAGAGGAGAATGATGTTCTGACATGCTCCTGTCAGAAAAGGAGTTTACTCATGAGTAGGTCTTCTTGTCCACCAGTGGTTGCTTCCCTGCTTCCAAGCTGCCGCCTCCTAGCTAAGTAACGCAGGCAATTAGATTAGTGTAGATAAGGTAGCGTAGAGCCAAGTAAACATTCCAGGCCTCTTCAGGTATTTTAAAAGTACTATTGTAATCAAAATAAGTTACAGAAGAAAGTTCAGTAAAAGTTCAGAAAACACATCAAGATAAAGAAAGCTGCTCTATGGGAAAATCTCAGTGCAACCCCCCCCTCCCCTTTTCTGGCTTAAACAACTACATACTTGCAGTTCACCCTTAGCTCAGAGGCTTTGATCGAGAGAGACTCTTGACCCCCACCTTACCATTCCCCTAAAGGAATCCAACCAATGACCATACAGTACAACCTGTCCATCATACATTAGGCTCCATCTCTTCCAACTCACAAGGCCAGCATGTTTACACATTCCTATCCCTTTGGTATGTGAGAAAGGGATCTCCTACAGATTGAAATCTCCATCTTGGATGAGACTAAAACCAAGGCATACATTCTCCCTTGACAGCTCCAATAGTACTATTTTCCTCCAACAAAATTAATAAATTCCATTTCCAACTTCATAGAAATTTAAAGACCTGCCACATGATGGCCAAAGGCCTGCTTTAAAGGGAGACTATCTTTAAAAAAAAAGGGGGGGGGACTGGCAACACTCAGTATACATTCTAATTCATGAGAAAGGGGAGGAAGAGAACAGTTTTTGTTGTTCAGTTGCATAGTCAAGTCTGACCCTTTGTAACCCTATGAACTACTGCACACCATGATCCTCTGTCATTCCCCGCAGCACACACAGATCTGTGCCCATTGCATCAACAATGTCATCTAGCCACCTCATCTTCTGCTGCCCCCTTCTCCTTTTGCCTTCAATCTTTCCCACCTTCAAGGCCATCTCAAGTGAATCCTCTTCTCTAATTTGGTGGCTGAAGTACTTGATCTTCATCTTCAGCACTTATCTTTCTAATGGATTGATTTCCTTCAAGATTGACCAATTTGATCTCCTTGCAGTCCAACGTACTCTCAAGAGTCTCCTCCAGCAACACAGTTCAAAGGCATTGGCAGATAAATGGGGAGGCTATTGAACAAGTTAACTCTTTTAACTATCTTGGAGTGGTTTTCTCCAATACAGGGACATGGCTAAATAATTTTAAAAGAATTTCATCAAGGGCTGCCATAAATACAAAGAGACTATATAAACTATTTAATTATAATCATCCAGGCATTCTCTCCCCAATTTTGAAAGTGTTTAGGGCAAAAATTGTTCCAGTGCTGACATATGGGGCAGAACTGTGGGGTCTAAATAGAGCCCTACTTCTGGAACAAATACAGTGGTTTTCCAGATATCAGATTTTATTCGATTGCCAGTTATACACTATTAGATTTAAATACCTTGCATCCCTATTGGAAAAAACAACTTTTGGGAACTCTAATCACAAACTGTCCTGTCTCCTCCTGTGTTCTAACATGCACATTGTATGTAAAACTCCCAAGCTTATAATTAAGGCAATGACTAAAAGGATCCAATATCTCAATCAAATTGGGGTATCCTGCAAGGGAGATTCACTTATCTGATTATGGATATGCATGTATTAATTGTTTACGTTCTTTTTAAAAGTAGCTCAGGTAAGCATATATTGTATTTGTATTGTATTTTAATGGTATTTCATCGTATAGTACTCCATTGTATCACACATATTTAATTCTTCTGCTATGTTATTGATAAGGTCGTAAGATTAATCAATTAATAAACATTCATTCATAGTTCAAAGGCGTCTATTCTTCAGCCTTCCTTATGGTCTCAGACTTTTGTTCTCCACTTTTTATTATGCTGCCTAGTTCCTCATTGCTTGCCTCCCAAGAAGTAAGTGTCTCTTTATTTCATGGCTTCAGTCACCATCCGCAGTGATCTTGGATTCCAGGAAAGTAAGGTCTGTCACTGCTTCCATTTCTTCCCCCTCTATTTAACAGGGTCTGATGGTTTTAGATGCCATGATCTTGTTTTGTTTTGATTTTCATGTTGAGTTTCAGGCCAGCTTTTGCACTCTCCTCTTTCACCCTCATCAAGAGGCTCTTTAGGTCTTCTTCACTTTCCACCTTTAGGGTAGCATCATCTACATATATCAGTTTGTTGATGTTTCTCCCAGCAATCTTAATTCCAGTTGGTGCTTCATCTAGCCTTGCATTACGCATGATTAGCTCCCAGGTGCCCTGGCGACACCTCCGGTTCCTGGGTTCCCTGTCCAGAGTGACACACACACACCCCTTAGGCTGGTGCTGATGAATGCCAGGTTGGTCTGTAATAAGGCTCCCCTGCTTGCAGATTCCATCTTGGGGGAGCAGGCCGATCTGGCATGCATCACCGAAACCTGGCTGAGACCAGAGGACAGTGTACTTCTGCCAGACCTTTGTCCAGCCGGGTTTGGTATTTGGCACCAGCCTAGGGAAGGGGCAGGGGCGTTGCCATAGTGGCCAGGGACTCCTTGGGAGTCACCAGAGCCACCGCTCCACAAGTGCCGGGTTGTGAGGCCCTGCTCCTGCACGTGGGCTCTAAGAGTCGGCAGGGAATCCTACTTCTGTACCTGCCTCCCTGCAGGGTAGCAGATTCCCTACCTGAGCTCCTTGAGGCCATCAGGATGCTGGCATTGGAGTTCCCCAGACTAATGGTCTTGGGGGACTTCAGTTTGCCATCATTGGGGACTGGCTCCGAGGTGACTCGGGAGTTCATAGCTTCCATGGCAGCTGTGGGCCTGACTCAGGTAATTCAGGGCCCGACCAGGAGCAGTGGCCACACCCCAGACTTAGTTTTCTTGTTGGAGCGGTGGCAGAGTGATCTGAAATTGCAGAAACTAGACATTACACCTGTGCCATGGTCAGATCACTTTCTGGTGACTTTGGACTTCCTGGGGGCGAGGCTTTTCCGCGGGAGGTGAGGCCTATTAAATTGGCCCGTCCCCCAGCGACTGATGGATCCTGATGGATTCCAAAGGGAACTGGGGGATATTCCTCTGGACCGGCGTAACAATTCACCTGAGGAGCTGGTTGACCTCTGGAACGAGAGGGCAGTAGCGGCCTTGGATGTAATCGCTCCACTACGACCTCTCTATGCTCATGGGCACCATTTGTCACCATGGTTCACAGAGGAGCTTAGGGTGCTCAAATGGGCTAAGAGACACCAAGAGCGCTGCTGGGTGAAGACACGAAGTGAGTCTGACTGAACACTAGCTAGAGCTACTATTAAAGCCTACTTAGTGGTGATGGAGGGGGTGAAACACCAGTATTTCACCTCACTCATTGCCTCCGCAGATAAACGCCCAGCTACACTGTTCCGGGTGACAAGGTCCCTCCTCGGTAGCGGGGGGCGGGCCCCGGGTGGCACGGGTCAGCTGAGGTTTTTGCGGATTATCTGACTGAGAAAATCGCTCAGATTCGCCTGAAGTTGAATCCTGGCGTGGAAAACATAGAGCTGGGGTTGTCTGAGGTACAGTCTTGCCATGTTATCTGGTATCGGTTCAATCCAGTTGTCCCTGAGGAAGTGGACAGGCTCCTGGGAGCTGTCTGTGCTACTGCCTGTACATTAGATTCTTGTCCCGCCTGACTTGTTAAGTCTGCCAGGATGGTGACTGGTGGTTGGGTCGAGGCAATTATTAATTCCTCGTTCTGGGAGGGGGCTTTTCCGGCATCTTTCAAACATGCATTGGTGCGCCCCTTCCTGAAAAAGCCTTCCCTCGACCCAACTATAATGGCCAACTTTCGACCGGTATCCAACCTACCCTTTTCGGGTAAAGTATTGGAAAAGGCAGTGGCATGGCGGTTACAGGAGTTCCTGGATGAAGAAGGATTATCTGGATCCTTTTCAGTCAGGATTCAGGCCCGGATACAGTACGGAAACTGCATTGGTCACGCTGGTGGATGATCTCTGGAGGGAGCGGGATGACAGACATCCAACTGTCCTGGCTCTTCTTGACCTCTCAGTGGCGTTTGATACCGTCGACCACGGTATCCTTCTGGGAAGGCTCCAAGGATTGGGGATACAAGGCACAGTGTTGGCTTGTTTTTCCTCATTTCTGAGGGGCCAGACCCAGTCAGTGTGGTTGGTTGGAGGGTGAGATGTCCAGTCCTAGGTGGCTCCAATATGGGGTGCCTCAGGGCTCAGTGCTCTCACCTCTCCTATTTAATATCTACATGAAACCGCTGGGTGAGATCATCCGTTCCCATGGGGTGAGGTATCATCAGTATGCAGATGATACCCAACTGTATATCTCAGCCCGTGGGAACCCTAGCGATGCAGTGGAAGTCCTTTCCAGGTGCCTGGAGGCTGTCAAGGTCTGGATGGGGGACAACGGGCTACAACTGAATCCTGGCAAGACTGAGTTGCTGTGGCTTGGGGGTCCTGTGTTATCTCGGGAACTACCACCTTTGGTTCTGGACGGGGCAGTCCTGCCCCGAACAGACCCGGTACGTAACTTGAGGGTCCTCTCCTGGACTCGCGACTACTGCTCAAAGAGCAGGTGGCAGTCGTGGCCAGAAGGGTCTTTGCACAACTTTGTCTGATTTGCCAGTTACGGCCGTTCCTAGACCAGGACTCCTTGCTCATGGTCACACATGCCTTGGTCACCTCCAGACTTGATTATTGTAATGCGCTCTACATGGGGCTGCCCTTGGTGACCATTCGGAGGCTTCAGCTGGTCCAGAATGCAGCTGCACGAGTAGTGTTGGGATGCGGCCGTTATGCCCGTGCCTCACCGCTGCTGAGGGAACTACACTGGCTCCCATTTTACCTCCAGGTGCAATTCAAGGTGCTGGTTATTACCTATAAAGCCCTTTATGGTAGGTCCAGGTTACTTGAGAGACCGCATAGTCCCAAGGACATCTACCTGGCCCACCAGAGCGGACCCTGAGAGGCTCTCTGGTTGTGCCATTAGCCAGAGAAGCGCACCTCTCTGGCACTAGAAGGAGGGCCTTCTCGGTGTCCGCTCCGGCCCTGTGGAACCTCCTCCCGATAGAGCTACGCCTGCAGACAGAGTTGCTGTCCTTTAGGAAAGGGGTGAAAACCTGGCTGGCAGGTCTGGTCTGGGGAGTGGATGGTTCAATTTCCCCAGTCAGTTGGATGGTTTGACCCCCAGTACGTCCAAGTTATAATACATAGCTTTTAATTAAGTTTTTAAGCTTTTTAAAGTTTTTAATTTTTTAAGTGTTTTTAAAATTGTTGGAAATCACCCTGGGTCCCTTCGGGGAGGAGGGCAATAAACAAACAAATAAATAAATAAATAAATAAATAAATAAATAAATAAATAAATAAATAAATGATGTACTCTGTATAGCTTTAATTTCCCATACAATCAAGGTGATACTCAGGGTCCTGCAACAAAGATTTCTACCTTATATGCTACAAGAAATACCTGATGTTCAAGCTGGATTCTGACAAGGAAGAGCCATCTGAGATCATATTTCAACTCTCCAGTGGATAATGGAGCACACCAAGACATTTCAGAAAATCAGTCTATATTTTGCAAACTACAGCAAAGTCTCTGACTGTATGGATCAAGAGAAATTGGGTGGTTCTGAATGAAATGAGGTTGGCTCAACAGTTAATTGTCCTAATGCCAAGCCTATATTGTGGACAAGATGCTACTATTAGGACAAACTGTTGAGAGACAGAATGGTTTCCCATAGGCAAAGGTGTCAGACAAGGATACATTTTATCCCCTTATCGGGTCAATCTGTGCACAGAACATATCACATGGGAAACCAGACTAAATTCAGATGAAGGAGGAGTGAGAATTGGTGAAAGAAGTGTTGACAGTTTTTTAAGGTATGCAGATGACACTATTTACTAGAAGAAAACATTAATGACTTGAAACAACTTTTAACACAAGTGGGAAGATAAAGTGATGAAGTAGGACTGCAGGCGAACTTTAAGAAAACAATAATTAAGACTACAGAAAAAGTACACAACTTTAACATTGACAATGACAAAATTAACATAGTGAAAGAGTTTGTATACCTTGGTTCAATCATCAACCCACATGGGAACTGCTGTCAGGAAACACAAGATGACAGACTCAGAAGGACAGCAATGAAGGAATAAGAAAAGATCATCAAGTGTAAAGATGTTTTACTGGAGACCCTGGACTATCAGAAAGACAAACAAAGCCAGAACTGTTTTTGGAGGAAAAAAAATGATGAAGCTGTGGCTGTTCTACTTTGGGTACATTGTGGCAGTCAAGATTCTCTGGAAAAGACAGTAATGCCTGGAAAGGTGGAAGGTAGCAGAAAAAGAGAAAGCCAAGACAGGAGATAGATCAACTCCATGAGAAAAGTCACAGGTTTGGGTTTGCAAAAGCAGAGCAAAGTTGTTGACCACAAGTCATTTGGGAGTCTCTCTTTAATAGGGTTGCAATAGGTTTGAGGTAATTTTACATCACATAACAACAGCAGTCCTTTTACTTGAAGAGCTCCCAGAATACATTCTTCCAGTAAGCAGTGCCCTCTTTTTAAGTGTTTGTCCAACCAAAGTTTGGTGTGAGGATTAAAAATCACAAAAGGGGAAAGCAAAAGCTTTGGAATCAACAGTTGGCCTTTATGTAGCCATTCTGAACCGAGGAGATATATGCTTGAACATATCAGTCAGCATGGGATCTTCAAATGTCCTGCATTACAACTCCTTTGAAAACACCTAGGCCTCAAAGGCTCTCAACATGGCTGAAAATTTATGATTTGACTCCCCAATGTGTTTTTAAAGAGACAGGAGTCACCAATTTATTACCAGCTAGCAGTCAACCTACTACTTTGTCTTCCAACAGGAACCAGAAGTTACATATCGTTCGGCAAGGACGGCTAGAATTTTACTTGGTCCCTCTTCTCTCCCAACCCTCACTCAACCTCATTAGAAGCACCTACATTATCTCTTCTCAAACCATCCCCTACTCCCTTCTGGGACAAGGCTTGCTTTTCTTTATGCTTGCATCCTATGTCTATATGGTATACCACATAATAAACATCACCCCAAATATTTCTGGAAGAAGGATGGAATTACAAGCAACTACCTGTACTTAGATTTTAAATGAAGGCATAGATAGTATGTGGTTTAACTGCATATTAATCTCATTTCCATCAGTTTGTGTACATATGCGTATCTATTTTATACCCTATTTCACCATTACAACAAAGTGTTGTTACTATAGTTCACCTCAAGTCGTCTCTCAATCTGTTTGGTTGGGCAGTCTCATGCTACTGTTTCACACATTACAATCTCAGATTCCCAGGTTTAGGAGAGAAGGTCCAGTCTTGGTAAAGTACACGCCTGAATTTGAACTTTTAGGTCAGAACTTTATCTCTTGGTAGCAAGACTGAATCTGTTAAAAAAAAACTGTCTATGCAGAACAGGACTGGTAGGTTAAAGGATAGCCTTGTCTCAGCACGCATTGGGATTTAATGGAACATCTAAAATTCAGAGGAAGTGACTCAACTCAAGAGGAGCTGCTGCCTGTCATGTAATTCTAGCAAAATGTCTATCATACACAGGCTACATTAAGGAAAGGAGGCAGAGGAGAGAGTGTGAAACTGCTCTGGGTCAGTTGTGTGTTGTCTTAAATTGCCTGCAATAAAATTCTGCTGGAGATTACCATAGGCAGAACTAAACATTCAAAGTGGCCAAAGGTCACATATACAAGAATGTATACCTTTTAACTTGGAACAAAATCAAAACTGTAACTTGAACATCACAGGGAAATCTCTGGCACTTCAGATATTATTGGACTATATGCCTCTTAACTTTGGCCTATGTTAGTTGAGGCTAGTATCAGTTGGGAGTCTAAATGTATGGCAGGTTTTGCACCTGATCCTATAAATCCTACAGGATTGGAGCCCTCACCATAGAAGCAGCTGCTCTACATTTTGCCGGAGCAGAACCTCAGCCTGCTACAGCTGCTAAGCTCCCAGCTGAGAGCCCTGGGGAATGTTCTGGACCTTCATAGGCTCCACCTCAAGACCCTAGGTGACTCAGTTATAGAAGAACCAGCCCTTGCGCTTCCACTCCACAGAAGACTCACACACCAGTCTTGATTAAAAACTAAGGCCACCTTTATTGAATACTGTAATCAAACAAATACTCCATTGAAAATGGGTCTTCTGAAGGTGTCTTCACAGTGCAGTCTGGGTATTCCCTCTGAACAATATCCCTCCCCTGACCCCTGGAGACTCAAGTCCACCTTTGGACTCCCCTCCCTTCTGCTGCCAACCATCCAGCCGACCCATGGCCTGGAAAAGGCTGCCAGCGTCCCCTGGTGCATACCTCACCCTAGGACAACTTGTTCAGCAACTTGAACTCTATTTGATAACTGGTCTCTTAGTGGACCCTATTGACTGCACTACCCGTCACAGGCCGGAGAGCACATAGTGACCTACGCTACGCACCCCTCACCACTAAACAGGGGTGGCAAGAAGACTCTTACAAAGACCTTTAAGGAAATGTGCACATCCAATTGCAGACAGTTCATCACCGATATTCCAAAACATTTCTGGCCTGTTCCTGAAAATGGAGTGGAGATGTCATTTTATGCTTGTGTGAATTTTACGATGTTTTTAATATATTGTCTGTAGCCACCCAGAGTGAGGATTAATCCCCAGATGAGTGGGGTATTATTATTATTATTATTATTATTATTATTATTATTATTATTATTATTATTATTATTATTATTATTATTATTATTATTATTATTATTATTATTATTATTACCCTCTCACACAGACACTTTTTTGGCATGAAATGACTAGAAATGTTAGACACCCTCTCTTTTTCTAGGTCACTAATATCATCTCCAGTACCCTATTGATACAGCAAAGGCAGAACAGGGAACTGTGTTGCTAAGGTAACCGTCTACTGGAGAAAAGAACTCAATTTACATACAGATTTTCCACTGGAGTAACTGAGAAACAGATGTTGGCTTTGTTCCATAAAGAACTGAAGGCAGCCTAAGGCGGCTGATGGTAGGTGGGAATCTTCTGGAAGGAATTAACCTGCAATGGGGAAGTAGACTAAAACTAGCCATAGGCCAACTAGTGCATCATAATAGCACTGTCATAACTCAAGGTTTTTTACCAAATTTTGGGTGTTTAGGTCTCCTTTACAAAGTCTCTAAGAGAAGGACTAAAACAAAGCAAAGCAACGACACATACATACTGCCCCATAGTGCTTAGTGCACACTGGGAGGTTCACAAGTTAATTAGCATTTTGCCACCAACATGCTGGGTACTCATTTTACCACCATCAGAAGGATGGAAGGCTCAGCCAACCTTGATCCCTGGACTATAACCTATGGCATCTGCCACTGCCGCACCCAGTAGAAGTGGATGCATTTACAACAGCCATAATACATGCCCGTGCACACGTAAACGTAGTTACGTCAGCCGTAAATGCGCCTGTGGCTGTTGTAAATGCAAAAGCAGGTGCGTTTACTTCCGCTTCCGGGGGCTTGGTCTGGCCTGCTCAACTATTCAGGGGGCGTGGTCACGCCTGCAGCATAAAAAGTTTGGGAACCCCTCATATAGTCTAATTTTCATTATTTAAAATATAAATTAATTATTAATTAAACAGAGCCAGAGCATATGCATACCCATTGCTGTCTCAGCTTGGGGGACATAGGTAAAGGTAAAGGTCACTCTTGCTCAAAAGTCAGTCATATCTCACTCTAGGGCTCAGTGCTCATCTCTGTTTATAGCCAAAGAGCCAGCATTGTCTGTGTCTGCAAACATTTGCGTGGACATGTGGCAGGCATGCTTCAACATCAGAGTGCACAGAACACTGTTTACCTTACCACCGAAGTGATCCCTGTTTATCTACTTGCAATTTCTTGCTTTCAAACTGCTAGGTTGGCAGGAGCTGGGACAGAGACGGGAACTCATTCTGTCCTGCAGCACTCAGGTCTCGAACTGCTGACTTCCAGTTCAACATCTTAACCACAGTTGAAACTAAATTCTTGGAAAAATGGGTTTATGCCTTCCACTTACAAAACAAAGGAGCAGAGAGGAAGCCCCAGGTTTGGTGAGGAGGAAACGGTTTTTTGGGTTTGTTTGTTGTTGTTGTTGTTTTTAACACTGCCCTACCCTAAAGTATTGAGGGGGAGGGAGACTCACTCTACACTGAATCCTGACCTACACAAACAGTGTCAAACTACCAAGCAGAAGATTGACACCGTAAATAACACCTATAGGAAAACGGCTGGGTCAAACTCAAGTGCACACCCTCCAACAGTAAAAGAAACTGTTTTGTCTCTGCTATTTTACAGCGGAATATGGTAACACCATGAAATATAAATCAGCACGTGCCAAACAAGTAGATAATACCATTTAATGAATTGTGAAGGATTATTACTGGCTGCCTGAAAGCAACCCGCCCTGAAAAAGTTTATTATTTGGCTGGCATTACCTCTCTAGAAGTATGTTAAAGATGCATAAAAAATGAAGCAAGTAAGGAAAAACAGCACCAAATCTATCTATTCCACAGACATCAACCTCCTAAACAATACCAACAATCAAGGAGAAGTTTTCTACATAGCTGTAAATATTAAACCAAAATAAACAAAAGAAGCTAAGTTAAATCTACAGAGAGCAAAAACAGACCACCCAAATGGGTGGTTGCCGAAAAGTGCCTACACCAGGACAAGATTTTGTCTGCACCATATGGAAGTCACTCATAGACTCCAAAACAAAGTAAGAAGATTTAAACTTAATCAAGTAAAATGGACAATTGGTACTGGACTAGTTTTCAGTGAATGTGGAGGAATTCAATCAATGCAGCATTTAATGTGCATACAAGAAGATCTAGTAAAATGGCTGAGAAAAGGCTATTAAAGTTGTCAATGTATGATCAAAAGTACTCAAATTGTGCAACAAAGATGACTATTTTGAGCAAAGCCAAATACAGCAATCCTGAGCTTCTAAAAGCTGTTGCTAAATAAAATGCCTGCACCTGAAATTTCACTTTTGCACTCTGTAACCTATTAAAGATGTTTCAGCAGGTCTCTGAGGGAACAGCTCCAGAAGCATAACAAAAAACGTATTTTTCCTATGCCCTTACTGGTCCTATGTGCACTTCTACATTTTTATTAAGGCAAGGGAGGGAAGACTTCATCTTAGCTACCCATGACAAGAATTTTCAAAAGATATGCAAAACTGACATTGAACATTCACATATGAATGTTCATAACTGGGTAACAATCTGGGGCTGCGATGGCTTAGTGGTTAAGAAGCTCGCCTTGTTAGCTGGAAGGTTGGCAGGTCATCAATTTGAGACCCAGGTACTGCATGACAGTTTGAGTGCCCATCTCTGTTCCAACTCCTGCCAACCTAGCAGTTCAAAACCAAGAAATTTCAAGTAGATAAATAGGCACTACTTGGGTGGGAAACGATCTTGGGGACATGAAAGCACCCTCATTTGGATGTCCCCGAGCGGAATTTCTCTAGCAAAAATTGGCACAAAATTATTATACTGGGTAACAGCTCTTTTGGAACAACTTTCAAGTGTAAATAAAATATCTCAGGCAATAATGCTACAGACCATCCCTTCTCTTGCAATGCTTTTTAATTGAGTTATTCTATTTGTGCAAGCATCAGGCACCAAATGAATGGGAATGAACTGGCGAACATACATGTCTGGCCCAGCTCATTGTTTGTAAGACCCAAACTTCTCAGTGGCTGTCATACTGGCAGTAAAAGCACACAACAGGCATAGGTAAAGGTAAAGGTTTCCCTTGCTCGAAAGCCAGTCGTATCCAACAGACATAATGGTTGCATAAATGCTTTTCCTTTCTTAACCTAGAGGACTAGAGGGACTCACAGCCATTTTAGAAACACCTACATTAGACGTTAGAATGTAGCATCTCCAGGCAGGGGTGGATTAACCATTAAGCAAAATAAGCATGTGCATAGGGCATCAAGGGAAGGGGGTACCACAGAAATTTTCCATAGCTGAATTTGCCATGGGGCATATGATGCAATACTGCAAATGGTGCAGCTGAACCAGAGTCCACAAAAGGGGCCCACATTAAATGAAAAAATTAGATATAGATATATACAATAGTAACAAGAGCACTCAGGGAGTACAGCTCATTCACTAAATCTGGTAGGCCAAAGTGCTGTTGGCTGCTGTCAAGAGCCAGTTAATTTCTTCTCTACAGTGCAGTTACTCTATACCATTTTTCAGCCTCAAGCAGCCGGTGGAAAATTCTTAAAGGTTGTATTGGAAATGAAATAAAATCCCTCTCTGAAACCAGATGGGAGGCACATGCTATGGCAACTGCAGCAATTTTGAAATATTTCCTTAAAATTTTAGAAGCATTAGAATATATAGCCAAAGACCAGTCACAAAAGGCAGACACTGAAAGAGAAGAAAATAATATTGCAGAGAAGATGCAAGAGCTAGAATGTTGAATGTTTTGAATGAAATTTTGCATAATTTTCACAGAACAAGCCAAGTTCTACAAAATGAGGGTGTGAACTTAAAAACACATGCAGAGCTGTATTATCATTAGCTGACCAACTGTGCACTTCATGAGATGAATTTGAAAGCTATGAAGCAGCTAGAAAGGAAATGCTACCAGATGTTGATTATAAGGGGGTTTCGAGGGGGTCCGAAGAGGCTTTGGTGGTGACAGAGTGCTGTGTATAGTGCAGTCTACCACAATTCCCTCCTTTCAGCCTCTGCCAGCTTCTCCCAAGGACCAAAGCACACTGATCTTACCCAGTCACAGGGAGTGTGGTTTTTCCATAGTAGTGTGGATGTAGCAGTAGCAATGTGTGGTGGAAGCAGAGAGCTAGGTGCCAGTGCTATGCCCAAGTAGAAGTCAACAAGGTAAAGTCCCAAAACAGAACTTTATTTTCTATTCCATAAGAAGAAATACCTGTAGAGAATCAAATCCCCAAAATCCCAAATCCCATAGGGCTCTTTTAGATCCAGAAATGTTCATGAAATATTTCAAAGAGCCAATAAGTCCATCAGAATGTTAATAAACCTGTGGAGCAAAAGATTCCCCCAAAGTCCATGGAAATATTCATCAGTCCATAAATGGCAAAGCCCAGCATAGTCCATGAAATGACAAAGCGTTGAGTTGTTGCAGGCAAGGCATTTCTCTGAGTCCATCAGAAACCCATCATCAATCCATTGGGCAGGGTATATCTCCAAGATAGAATCCAATTAGCCCTGTTGGGCTACATCCTGCCTTTTGAGTGTTCCCTCCAGGGAATATCATTCAGCGAACAAGAAACTTGCGGACCTCTGTTAGAGAACTGCTTTTAGGACTCAAAAGGTGCCTCTTTTAAAGGGAAATGAGGGCTTTCTCCCTCCCTAAGAATGCATTAGGCCAGTGGTTCCCAATTAGTTTTTTCAACGTACCACTTCAAGAAAGACCTCAAACTTGCGTACCCCTTATTGCAGGAACGTTAAATATCTCGTGCCCCTTATTGCAAGAATGTTAAATAAAAATGAAATCAGGTGTATTTTATATTTATTATCATCAAAAGACATTCTAATGACAGAGAACACATGTTTCATTAATGTGACAAATGTCCACGTTGACAATGACGAGCAAATAGGCGGGAACGGGGGCGGCCGCGATCGGGTGACGCGAGACGCGGGAGGCGTGGGAAAAACCGCCACTGCGGGAGAAAGCGCTTGATGCATATGATTGACTTACCTACTGATCGTTTAATTAAATTGAATATTTTTTTGGCAATTGTTATTGCATTATTGTTTTTTAAGGATTTAATATTTTAGTTAAGAGATTGCTGCGCGTACCCCTTGATGCAATCTCGCGTACCCCTGAGGGTACACATACCACTAATTGGAAACCACTCCATTAGGCAATGGGGTTTACGTCATGGGAGAGCAGCTGGGGCCCCCATGAGAATAGAATGTGTTTATCACATGGGAAAGCACCTGGGCTCCCATGGGAATGGAAGATGTTTATGTCATGGGAAAGTCCCTGTTCTCACAGATGTCTTCCCAAAGGTGTCTAGGAGCTAACCATTCCCCCTCTACCTTGGACCTATGATGTAAGAGATGAAGGCCAGAAAGAATATCGTCAGAAAAAGGGCTAAAAGTTCCCTTCCCCTTTGTAACTTCCTGGGTAGGGTGTAGGATTAGGGCTCTACTGAATACCTAATCTCTAAGGCATGTGACCACTAAAGGTCATGGAACCCAGCCAATAGTATACTTTGGGCTAGAGAGACTTTGAGTATCCCTCTGGCTCACTCTCACTGATGTCATCCCTCTGGTATGTCTGAGGTATGCGTTCAGAGAAGCTGGTCTTTTTATCCCAGCTCAGGCTGACCCTCAACCTTTTTGAATACATGAAAGCAACTAAATTATTTCTATCAACTTAACATTTTACTTTACTCCTAAGCAAGTGAACTAAACACACAATTCTATCTTCTAACTCTAAGGTAAGTTAAACTTGTAATGAAGTGATTGATATTTCTTAACTAAACTCTTAACAGCTAGCTTAAAGAATACATTTCTATCAGTTAAATTAAACATTTCTACTTAAAATCTAGCCAGCTAATTTAATTCTAAGCCAGCTAATTCAAAGCATGCACACACCTGAAGAAAGATGCAGCAAGGTACTGCATTAAGCATCTCAGGATCATGACAGTTACAACTTGCAAACATATCAGAAAGAAGGTACCCAAGCTACCCAATGACACAGATCAGAAATATACAGTATCTGAATGCCAGAGATAAATTTCATATCACCATTTTTACACAATTGTTGCCAAACTTGAAACTGAGATGAAAAGAAGAGGAGAGATATACAAAGAAACAATAGAGAGAGTGATGTGTCACATAATGTCACTTCATCATCTACTAACATTTAAAGATATTCTCAGTGCTGTCAAAAACTGATTGATGCCTACCCAGAGGACTTCAACAGTAATTTCTCAGCTGAGCTTCAGCAGTTTCATTCATATGTGTGCATTAAGTTCAGTGCAACAAAATGTGTAAAAACAAGATTCAGTCATGCTGAACTTTATAAAATAATTGTAGAAGACACTATTGAGCATGCCTTTCCAAATGTAGACATTGGCTTTCATATATTTTAACATTAATGGTAACAAATTGCTCAGCTGAGCGTTCATTTTCTGAGTTAAAATATATTAAAAATCCCGTCAGAACAACTATGCAACAAGGCAGGCTGGATGCCTTATCTCTATTAAGTATAAAAGCAGATATATTACATAAGATTAGTTTTGAGGATCTGATCAAAGACTGGAATTTTAAAAAGTAGGAGAAAACTTTTCAAATATAAATAAAGTGGAAGTATAAAAAATAAACATTATTTTCCATCTTACTAAAATTCTATTTTATGGTTTATTATTGTTTATATTTTGAATTACAAACATATATATAGGGGCACCAAAATCTTTTAAGTGCTTAGGACCTCTAAGGGTCTTATTCCAGCCCTGTTTCCAGGTTACATTCCTTCATCACTTGAATATCTGGATTGTCGGAACAGCAATTTAAATAGCAGTTTGGGATGATATTATCCTATTTTCTAGCCTGTAATGTATTTGTTTCAACCAGATGGGCTCATAAGAATCCATGCCCAGTGTAAGATCTAGCATTTATGAAAGCCAGAGAAAGGCCATTTTTTTCTTGTTCAGTCGCACAGTCGACTCCGACCCTTTGCGACCCCCATGGACCACTGTCCGCCAGGCACCTCTGTCCTCCCACCATCCTCCTCAACTCACTCAGTTCTGTGACCATTACTTTATTAAAATCAGGGTGTTGGGGAGGGTTTCAATTGAATTTAGTTTATCCCCATTTTATTATTGTTTATATTTTGAATTAGAAACATATATATAGGGGCACCAAAATCTTTTAAGTGCTTAGGGCAGGCATGCCCAAACTACGGCCCGCGGGCCACATCCGGCCCGCGACGCTATTTTATCAGGCCCCCGGAGCCCTCCCTGCTCTCAGAAGTGGATAGGGGACGAGCCTACCGAAGCGCATGGCCGTCCGGAACCACTTCCGGGAATGGGGTGGGTGAAAAAACAAGAGACGCGCGGAGAAAGAGTGGCTGGAAGGGGTGAGCAGAGGGGAGAGAATTACCTGGATACGTCATTGAAGAAATAAAAACAAGGATTGTGACTCCTCCCCTTGATGAAAGGAGCAACTCTTTCACTCAGCCCTGCCCCCTTTCGCAAGCCCTATCGGCCTCTCTTTGCACCACACCCCGAAGTGGATGGGCACGCCTCTGTGGGGGTGGAAAGAAGCAAAGTCGGACTTGCTTCTGAGTAAACACGCCCTGTGCGAGGTGAGTCGAACAAGGTTTCAACCCCCTTGCCTGAGGCATGATGGGGCCGTTTGCTCCAAGGCTCCACTATCGGGCCCCTTCCACGCAGCCAGCTACGCGCCACACACCCTCCTTTCCCCATCTGGGATTCCCTGGCAGGGTCGTGCATGGAGTCACAGCAGCTGGTTGGCTGGGATTGGCAAGGAGCTTCTCTCCCTTCCTAGTTTCCCTCTTTGTTTTCCCTCTTTTCCTCCCCTTTCCAGCTACGTTTGCTGGATTGAGTGTTTTGGCGTTTCCCTCCGCGTTTTGGTTGCTCAGCTTCTTTTTAACCCAGAGCAATCGCTTGACATGAATAGTAACGAAAACTCATTGAGGGGGGGCAGGGGGCGGGGGAGGAAGGAGGCAGCCATGGCAATTGCTTTGTACAGGACTCTTGAGGGGGTAAATGGCAAGCACAAACTTACTTTTCAACCTGCTCCCAAAGCCTGGGAACTGCCTCGTGGTGGGAGGAGGACTTTGGAGGCACGTTGTTACTCCTTCCCTTTCTTGTTCCATCCTTCCCTCTCTTTCTTCTTCATCTTCCTTCCTATTTTTCTTATTATTATTATTCCTTCCTTCCTTCTTCTCTTCCTTTTTCTTTTTCTTATTCTGTTCCTTTTTATTATCCTTCTTTTCTTCCTTCATTTTATTTTTCTTCTTCCTTCCTTCTTCCTTCCTTTCTTTTTTCCTTTCCTTATTTTCTTCTTCCTTTGTTCTTCCTTTCTTTTTAATTTTTCTACTTCTTCCTTCTTTCTCCTTCCTCTTCCTTCTTCCCTTTGCCCCTCGTCTTCTTTCTCCTTTTCCTTCCTCCTCCTTTTTCTTCTTCATTCCCTTGTCTGGTTTGGTTTGTCCTTTGTGTTTGTGAGGGTGAGTAGCAGTGGGGCTGGGCGGGTGGAAATATTGCAAAAAATTATGAGGCCCTCGGACAGTCTGAGAGACTTAGGGATCATATTAGATTACCATCTGACCCTGGAAGCCCAAATTTCAGCAATGTGTAAAGTTGCTTTTTCCCATCTTTATCAAATAGCTCAGTTCTGTCCCTACTTGGATGGGCAGTCCCTCGTAACACTAGTTATCTCACTGGTAATCCCATGTATCAATTACTGTAATGCTGTCTACGTGGGGCTCCCCATGTTCCAGATATGAAATTTTCAACAGGTGCAGAATGCGGCTGCCAGACTGGTTACTGGGGCAAAAAAGTTGCACATAGCTCCCCAGTCCTGGCAGAACTGCATCAGTTGCCTGTTTTGTTCCATGTCAGGTTTAAGGTGGGTGTCTTAACTTTCAAAGCCCTAAACCAGAGATTTTCAACCTGTGGCCCATGAGCCAGATGCCCAGAAGTGCTATGTGGTGGAGGAAGGGCAAAATGGTCATCTGGCCCCTGAAGCTGTCTGAGGGACCTAGCCCCCGGCTTAAAAAGGTTAAGAACTGCCCTAAATGGTTTGGGACCTTCCTGTCTGCAGATGTTTCCATGGACATGTGGCAGGCATGACTAGACACCGGAGTGCACTGAACACTGTTTACCTTCCCATCAAAACAGTACCTATTTATTGGCGGAGTGTTTTCCCCTCAGAAATCAGGCCCACTTTACCCATTCTTCTCAGATACTTCAATTCCAAGTTCTGACTGCCAGGTTGGCTAGAAAGTCTGCTACCTGCTTTAGGGCTTTTTCGGTGACAGCTCCAGCCCTATGGAATGCACTGCCAGGGGAGCTGCATTTGATTGACTCATTAGGGGCCTTTAAGAAACAACTGAAAACCTACCTGTTTGAGGATGACACGTTTGAGGAGACCTTTAGCAGTTTGCTGAAGACCAAATAGGAGACCCTCCCATTGCCTTTCTGCAGGGCTATAGCCAGGATTCTTGATGTGGGTGGGTGAATATTTTTCCAGGGTGAGCAACAATGTCATATGTATATATATGTCATATATATAAGCAGCCAGGAGATTGAGGATGGGCAAAGTGCTAACTCAGGGTGCGGAAAGCCCATCCTGGCCACACCCTAGCTATGGCCCTGCCTTTCTGTAAAAAGAGTCTGGGGTCCTCAGTCTTGATTTTGATTAGGTGGGTGGGGGTTGTCTTAATGGTGGGTTGTTGTTTTGCTTTTTTTAATGGTGTAAGCTGCTCAGAGTGGGGGTCCATCAATCAATCAATAAAATTTTGATAGTTTCTAGCATGTGTGTGGAACTGTGGTGGCTTAGTAGTTAAGATGCTGAACTTGACAACTGGATGGTAGGCAGGTCAGCAGTTTGAGACCCAAATGCTGCATGATGGAGTGAACTCCTGTCTCTGTCCCAGCTCCTGCCAACAGTTTGAAAGTAAGAAACTGCAAATAAATAAATAGGTACTGTTTTGATGGGAAGGTAAACAGTGTTCAGTGCACTCCGGTGTCTAGTCATGCCTGCCACATGTCCATGGAAACATCTGCAGACACAGACAGTACTGGCTCTTTGTCTATAAACAGAGATGAGCACTGAAGCCTAGAGTTAGATATGACTGGCTTTTGAGCAAGGGTGACCAACCATGTGTGCAGTAAAGAAAGTAGCATGTTTACACCCCTTTAATTTCAAGTAACTAATTTTTTGGAATAATAGCCGTGTTAGTCTGTGGTTCAGGCATCTCAGAAAACAAAACAAAATAAACAAAATAAAATAAAAAACACTGTAGCACTTTAAAGACTAACTGCTATATTTTTATTGTTAGCTTTCGTGGATCAAGGTCTGATGAAGTGGACTTGATCCACGAAAGCTAACAATACAAATATAGCAGTTAGTCTTTAAAGTGCTACAGTGTTTTTTTTTTAATTTTGTTTTGTTTTGTTTTCTGAGATGCAAGTAACTAAATTATGTCAAAGGGGGGGGCAATTACTATTGACAGCTAAATTTCACATTTTCCCCTTCTTATTTTTGTTATATTTTATTTTTAATAAATATCTCCCCTCTGTGTGGGTGGGGGTGGGAAGCAGCAAAGTGGGACTTGCATCTGAGTAAACACGCCCTGTGCCTTTGCGAGGTGACTCGAAAAGCCCACACAAGCTGCAGTTTCAGGCCCCTCGCCTGAGGCATGATGGGGCCTTTTGCTCCAAGGCTCCACTATTGGACCCCTTCCACGCAGCCAGCCACTCGCGTGCACCCTCCTTTCCCCACCTAGGATTCCCTGGCAGGGTCGTGCATGGAGTCACAGCAGCTGGTTGGCTGGGACTGGCAAGGAGCTTCTCTCCCTTCCTAGTTTCCCTCTTTGTTTTCCCTCTCTTCCTCCCCTTTCCAGCTACTTTTGCTGGATTGAGTGTTTTGGTGTTTCCCTCTGCGTTTTGGTTGCTCAGCTTCCTTTCAACCCAGAGCAATCTCTGACATGGATAAGAACGAAAACTCATTTGGGGGGAGGGGCGGAGCGGAGGGGAAGAAAGGGAGCAGCAGCAGTAGGCAGCCATGGCAATTGCTTTGTACAGGACTCTTGAGGGGGTGAATGGCAAGCACAAACTTACTTCCCTCTCTTTCTTCTTCATCTTCCTATTTTTCTTGTTCCTATTATTCCTTTTTCCTTCCTTCCTTCTTCTCTTCCTTTTTCTTATTCTGTTCCTTTTTTATTATCCTTCTTTTATTTTTCCTTCCTTTTATCTTCCTTCCTTCCTTTTTTCCTTTCCTTATTATCTTCTTCCTTTGTTCTTCATTTCTTTTTAATTTTTCTACTTCTTTCTTTCTTCTTTCTCCTTCCTCTTCCTTCTATCTCCTTCCTCTTCCTTCTTCCCTTTTCCCCTCTTCTTTTTTCTCCTTTTCCTTCCTCCTCCTTTTTCTTCTTCATTCCCTTGTCTGGTTTGCTTTGTCCTTTGTGTTTGTGAGGGTGAGTAGCAGATCTTTTATAAGGCTAATGACTTTTCATTGCTACTTAAAATCCCAACTACCTGAAACTTTGGATTTTAATTTCCAAAAAGTACTTTGGTCTGGTACAGGAGTAATTTAATAGATTTATATACCACCCTATCTAAAGGACTCTGGGTGGTGTGCACAGTTAAAACCAATATAAAACAATTAAAAACTCTTAAAAACATAGGAGTATTACCCTACCGCTGTGCCATTTATTATCTAAAAACAAATATAAAATTTTCCCCTAAACCCCAAGCCCTGTTTTGATCCACTTGGGGGAAAAAAGCTGTTTTGTGTCAGGCCAAAGTTGGATCCCATTTGGGACTTTCTGTACAGTACAGTATTTGCTATTTGTGGATAGCAATTGCAATAGGAGGAGCAATAGCAGTGGTCAGAGTTTGATCCCCGGGTAAAAGATCTGCTTCCTGATCTTTTATAAGGCTAATGACTTTTCATTGCTAATTAAAATCCAAAGTTTCAGGTAGGGGGGATTTTAATTAGCAATGAAAAGTCATTAGCCTTATAAAAGATCTGCTTCCTGACATGCTGTCAGGAAGCAGATCTTTTATAAGGCTAATGACTTTTCATTGCTAATTAAAATCCCACCTACCTGAAGCTTTGGAACACAACAACAGCTCCTTGGATGCCACAATGACCAAGCTGGATGTGAGTTTCTAGGATCTGTCATATTTTTAAAAAGGACACTTTTAAAGGACACCGCGAAGGCGGCGAAGGAAGAGCCGGTGAAAGAGGAGCCGGCGGCAAAGGCGTTGGTGGTGGTGGCAGCGGAGGAGGTGGCAAGGCTGGGTGGATGTATGTACCATGGAGAGATAGATCGGCCCTTGGAGCCTCTGATAAAATGTTATCCGGCCCCCGGGCCGAAAAGTTTGGGCACCCCTGGCTTAGGGCCTCTAAGGGTCTTATTCCAGCCCTGTTTCCAGGTTACATTCCTTCATCACTTGAGTATCTGGATGTTGGGGAGGGTTTCAATTGAATTTAGTTTATCCCCATTTAGCTATTCTTCATAATTCAGGTATTGGTGTTCCTCTCCAGGACATTTTAGCCAGTTTCAAATTCAAACAACATAGATCTTGATCCAAGTCAAGTTCAATTTATTTATTTATTTAATAAGCTTTTGCATGTTATTATTTCAGAGAACTCACTGAAATCCAGATACAGCTGCTCCTTTCCATTAGTCCTGCTTAGTAATTTAAAAAGAGGCGTGCTCATATGATTCCATCATTCATCTATTCTTGCCTAAAATATGGGTGCAAGAGGAACAGCCACTCTGTACACACTAATATCCCATCTGGGGCATTCTCCCACTCCCACAGAAATAATGTGCCAGTGGTCAATAAGGATCAGGGCCATGGTACGTGAGGAGAGGGTTTATACCTTTCTCTA
Source organism: Furcifer pardalis (assembly GCA_030440675.1). NCBI lineage: Eukaryota > Metazoa > Chordata > Lepidosauria > Squamata > Chamaeleonidae > Furcifer > Furcifer pardalis. Next base: position 156,640,640 of record CP126891.1, read on the forward strand.
ATAGTCTGGTCTCAATGGAAATTATGTCTCATGGGAAAAGGGAACTTCCTTCAGCAAGATAGAACAGCTCCCCATGTGTTATGCTCAAAGTTCTGAGCAATGTGTCACAGAAGAGTTTTCTTCCTTCCTTTCTTGCTGTCATTTTAACGAATTTAATGTAATGTGGTTTGGCCTAGACTGACAGGCAATGATTGAGGCTATAAACTGCATGATCTTAGAAATATGACCAAACTACTGGCACAAGGACCAGCCTAAACTATAAGACAGGAAGAGAAAATTCAAGTGCAAAGCTGGAGGGTCAAAGAACACATTCAGAGAAAAGAAGTGCTCCCTCAAGAGCCAAAAAAAGGGCATTAAAAGGAGAAACACGTACCATATGTTCTGGATTATTTCTGGAATGAATAACAGCTTCTTTTGAATGATGAATTTTAGAGCTAGACAGTAAAGCAAATTATGTTGCTAAGGAGAACATTTAACAGTGAATAATACTAATTTCTCTGAATGTATGTTTTGTGCATTGTTTCTCAAACAATGCTTGCTTGTCATGCACATGGTAAGTAATATACATATACATCAGCCTCACTGAAAGTAGCACAAAGAGCTACTACTAACACCTGGGATTTTCTTCCCTACTTCTCGCAATTTGGCCATCAAGCTGATATAAGAACAAAAGTTACTATGAAACCAATAAGCTGGCATTCAACTTGTTCTTGGTCCCTTGGAACTAATCCACTGATATATCCAGTGGTGGGCATCAGCAGGTTTGCACCAGTTCACCAGAACCGGTAGCAGAAATTCTGGCTGCCCCCACCCAACCAGGTTTTGAAATAAAGTAATCCTAATTTGGGCGCAATGCAGGGCTTCCCCCTGACCACGCCCACCATTATTATTATTATTATTATTATTATTTCAATTTATATGCCGCCCTACTTGGTGAAAACCAACTCAGGGCGGCTCACAACATACAATTAAATACAATATAACAGTTCAATAATAATACAATATAAAATACAGTGTAGCAAAACAAAATAAATATAACCATACCACGCCCACAGTGTGGTAGTAAATTTGTTTGGAGCCCACCACTAGATATATCCAAAAACTGTTCAGTAGTAATGAAACACACAGAACAAAGATTGGTGACTTCCAACAGACCTAAGCATGTTCTTATTTAAAAGGTTAAGATATCACCTGGAAAATCTGAAGTTCCAGTCTGAATCTCAGTAGTATGCAAAACAGTTTATTGTTTGGAATGGGACAGACAAAGTTTCACCCATGGGCCACATACAGCCCCCAGGAGTATTTCTGACGTCCCAAGGTTTCCCAACAACCCTCATTTAAAAAAGAGGTTCAGTTTTTAAAACAAAAGATGTTGACTTTCTGTTCCTAAAAGCTTCCAGAACCATTATTTTAACTCTTTTAGCCTGGGTAGAGTCACCTTAGGCTTCTACTTCCACCAAGAATAATAAAAGAAAGAAACTGGAAGTACCTATGCAGGTATTTCCTGTTTGCATTTTGTTTGAAATGGTGTGTGATACAAATATCTGAAAGAGGACACTTTCAGGTTGCTTGTGGGCCCCCAAGTGAGAAGAATAGAGATGTATAGCAAGAAAATACCTTGACAGCTCTGTATTTCTTTGTATTTCTTACATCACTACAGCACCCTGAGGTACCACAGATGGAAGATAATCAAGATTTGAACAGGACTACAAATGTACATCAGCCCCTAGATACAGCTATTAGACACTACTGATGTGTATAGCCATGACGAAAGAAATACATTCCTCAACCTGCTTCTACAAGACAAAGTCACCTATCTACCTGCCTGACTGCTCATTCAACAATATGAAGAATTCCTTTTTTTTGTCTTTGAGTATGTGCACAAGATGCAGCAAGTAAGCCAAACCATTAATAGTATGGTAAAGCTTCTTCCAATCCTCTGCAAATATTCAGACCCATCACAAAATGATGTGGCAGGGCTGGCTCAAAATATTTGGACCAGCTGAGATGAAAGACAAAATGACTCTCCCTTGTCCACTGCATACACACAAGTATTTTAATTTGAATTGAACTGTAATGACAGGGTAATATCCTCTGCCATTAACAGCAGTCTAATCCAAGGATCCAGAATAGGTCACATAGCATGGATCGAAGTCCTCCAACAAGCACAATAAGTAGAAAATTCATAAGGCGAGCTCAGAAGCTTCCATCCCTAGCCTAACAACAGAGGTGGCACTTTGGCTTGCTCTGTGGGCAGCACACTGCTGCTAATCATTCAAATAATGTTCTGATTTATCTTCTACTCTCCCCCTACTAAACCTTCTCTTACATCAGTTTACAGCTTGGAAAAGTTTTTAACTGCAATTCCTAGAATTTGGCCATGTAAGGATTTAGTCTTTTCATATTATCTTTCTGTCTTCTTACAGTACTGATCATCATGGCCACATTTCTGGTTTTGTTTAGAGGTTGCTCATTGTACTACATATCCAGAAGGTCCTAAAGGGTGGAGACCTGGATTAGTAGGCTCAAACAAAGCAGATTCATTAAATCAGTGATATTTATATGAGTGTGTTCTAGCCATTCAGTGCTTGATTTGGTAAGTTTAGTCTAGTTGTGACCAGCAGTTGAATTTAGATCACTGCTTTGATCAAAAGGAAACATAAAAATGAGACTAAAACTCAGCAAGCCTCATTTATTATTTATTTTATTTATTTATTTAGATTTATTATCCCGCCCTAATCAGGCGAACCTGACTCTAGGCGGCTTACAGAAAATTCATAAATTAAAACCTTGAGGTTCATAAATTACTTAAAAGTCAATTAAAAAAGAATTAAACCATGAATTTACAAAAATCTAAAAAAGATTTTAAAAGGTTAAAAGGTTTAAAAAGATTTTAAAAGTTTAAAAGAGTGAGGGAGGGGTGGCTCATCATGTCAAGGTCAAGTTTTTCCATGATGCTATTAGCAATTCAATAAACCTTTCAGACAGTCGACACTTCTTCACACTGAAGGAGTCGGACCATCTTGAAAATGTCTCTTGCAAGTCATTATATTCCAGAGTAGTCTCACTGAATTATATGGCTACCTCCAAGGTAAATGGTTTTAACAGCTTATAAATTACAGTCAAACCTCGCATAAAGAGTGTTTCGCTTAAAGAGTAACTCGCTTAAAGAGCAGAATTTTCTCTGAATGTTCGCTTCGCTTAACAAATAAAACCAACCAAAAACTTGCTTAACAAATAAATCGGGGTTCGCAATCCTCCCCACAATTGGTCATTTACAACGGTGTTTCGCTTTAAGAGCAAACTTACTTAAAGAGCAATCCTGTGGAACGCATTATGCTCTTTAAGCGAGGCACCACTGTATTGAAGTTCACTGTTCCTTTTCTGACTATAGGTTATGATAAAGAACAAAGTTAGTCTAAACTCCATATGTAAAGAATACAATTCATAATCCCACAATTCTCTGGAGCAGTGCATACTAAAGTATTATTCATATGGAGGTAGTAGCTTTACCATTTGATGGCTGAGAAATTGATAAATGTTGGACAAGAGTGAGGATGTATTCCTACCCATTCTTTTTCTCCAGCCCCTCTCAAAATACTGTACTGACTCACACAGTTATTGGATACCCAGTTTAAGTATTCTTTATGATGAAAGTCCCCTGCATCTGTAAATTTCTTTTTAGCAACTGGCATCTTGCTTGAAAAATAGTGCTGTATATGGTACATATTTAATGGCCTTCAAAATGAGGATGCCATGGGAAAGTGACAAAATTGCTCTCAAGAACTGACTTTGAATTATCTTAAGGGCACTTAGATCATTCAACTCTCACAATTCCACCCCATACATTAAGTGTACAACAACTTTCCTTGTAAAGATTTTTAATGCAGGGTTATCAAATTCCATGTTTGCCACAGATGAAATATAAAAGTGGTTGTGCTGGTATCTAAGTGGTTAACTTCAAGGTTAATTTTTCCAATTCTATGAGGGCTCTGGTTAAAGAAAAAACTTAAAATGGCAACTCTTTTCCATTGCAAAGTCACACAGTGATCTTTTTGGTCTCTTCCTGGAGATGACCATCTCAGTTTTACCACAGTTCATCATTAATCATTTTGTAGTCTCTAGCAGAGAGCTTTAAATGTGCAGAACACTACGTGCCTTCCAGTACTACTAGGATAAGTGCTATATCATCCCCATGCAGTAATGTTGTTATCTGATAGTTCAAGATAGATGGCAGAAGAATAATTCAAACTTTTCTAATAACATTATTGACATTAAAAAAGAAAAAAATGTCCAGCAATTAAATAAAAGGTTCATCAATTGGCAATGCTCTATTCTTATACAACACAGCAGCTAACAGATCAATTTGAAAATATGTAATGGTAGCATGCAGTGATAAATAGGGACAGTGCCACTCTGCTGATACCCTGACCCTGTTGGTATCATTTGAAATCAATGGCCAAGGTTTCCTTCTAAGAGAGCTAAAGCAATGAAGTACATATGGCAATGGTTTGGTTCATTTGTGGCTGATATACTGGGAGACCAAACATTCTCCCTTTGTCCAGTGGTCCATAGTAAGCTGAGAACCTACAGGCTTCCCTTCTGGCTTAATACTATTTAGCATCCACTTGAAACCAATGCATTTGTCTGCAGAGTCATGACTCACTATTTGTGAACAAGTGGATGTGGCAAAACAAAGTAAAGGGTAGGTTAGCTACTGTAAACTTAGTTCTCCAAGTGGTCCGGTGAGCATTCATACTATTGGGTTTTCCCTCTGCGCATGTGCAATGGCTGGTTCTTCCCAGCTTAGCTTTCTATTCAAAAAGAACCCCATCCCAGAATGCTTAGCATCAGCACCCCGCCCACTTCCTCCAGTTTCATTTGCATAGCCGTGAAATGGGCAGTGTCTACAATGAAAGAGGGGAGGTAGGGCGGGACGTATGAACGCTCAAAGGAACACTTAGAGAATTAAGTTTACAGTAGCTAACCTACCCTTCTTCTTCATGGTCCATGAGCACCCATACTAATGGGCGATTCCCAAGCTAAACTTACCAGGATGAAGGGTGTCATTGAAGAACTGCACCCAGGACTTTTCAGCCAAAGGTCGCATGGCGGGATTCCCTCACATCCAACCAGTAATGCCACATGAAAGTGGAGGGCTGAGCCCATGTTGCTGCCTGGAAGATGTCTTGAAGAGTGACACCTCAGGGGAAAAGTGACAAATTTCAATACAGCTCTAGTGGAGTGGGCACGGGGAGCCACAGGGGGGTCCTGATGTGCTAATTTGGAAAGCCATTGAGATGAGACCTGCAAACCTTTGTTGGGGCCAGTGTGGCAAACTAACAGACATTGAGTTTTCCTAAAACTTCTAGTCCTGTCTAAATAAAAAGCCAATGCTCTTTTCACATCCAATGTGTGAAGCTTCCTTTCTAAGTTGGACAAGGGGGATGGGAAGAAAGTAGGTAAAACAATAGGCTGCTGTAAATGAAAAGCTGAAACAACTTTTGGCAAAAAAGACACATCCAGGTTGAGTACTACTTTGTCAGCAAAGAACTTGATGAATGGCTGATAAGACTTGAGGGCTGAGCATTCGCTGACTCTTCTGCCTGAGGTTATAGCCAATAGAAAGGCAGTTTTGTATGTGAGCAAATGCAGTGGCATGGTAGCTATGGGCTCAAACAGCTTCTCAGTTCATTGATCAAGCACCAGGGCAAAAGACCATACCTATGTATGTCAGGATAGGTATTACATAATCCCTTGAGGAATTTCTTAACCTTAGGGTGTCTAAATAAAAACCTAGTCTCTGAGTGAGAGGGCTGGTAGGCAATAATTGCAGCCAAGTAAACCTTGAAGGCTGATAGAGAGAGACCGGATTGCTTCAATTGTAAGAGGAATTGAAGGACCGTAGAGAGACATGGAGACACAGCAGCCTTATCAATTGACAGAACAAACTGTTGAAATTTAGCCCATTTACAGGAGTAAACCTTCTTGATGGAAAGTTTCATGGAGTCATTAAAAATAGCCATTAAAGCAAGAGAATTCTCCATGATGTCAAGTGAAGGACTTCAAGGTCTGGGTGGAAAACCTAAAAGCAGGAGATCCAGGCATTGTTTTTAGTTGTAAAGCTGCCCTGAGTCTTCGGAGGAGGGTGGGGTACAAATGAAATGAAATGAAATAAATCTGGGTAGCCGTTGATACTCCCATGTTACGTCCCAGAGCATGGGGAACCAGGTTTGTCTGGGCCACCACAGGGCAATAAGTATGACATCTGCCAATGGGTCAAAGAGCATAAACGATGCATTTGAGGCTGGGGAGGGACAAGGCTTACACTGCTCCGCCAGCTTCCTTTGTATTTGTATGTGTATTTGTATGCCGCTCTATTCGCCAAAGAGACTCAAGAGCGGCTAATAACATAGATCACACATATCAAAACATATCAAAATATCACGTATCAAGTATCACATCAATAACATAACAAAGTATCACAGATCAATATCATGCCAAAGTATCAAATATCACATACATTTCAAGAGATTCCCCCATCACAATTACAAAATTAAACAAAACCCCAAAATATAACTTTCCATGAAACAACAATATTATAATTTAAAATATAAATGTAACAAAGCATATACACATTACCACAGACTAAGATACAATGGGGTAACAACAAATAAATCACAATATCATAACATATCATAACACACTACAAAAACAGAAACAAAAAACAAACAAATCATTCATTTAAAAGTCTCATAACAGCATCCTCAATTATCCAGCTTTTAAAGTCCTGCCTCCGCTGCACAGCTGTTCCCATTCCCCTCAGCTGAGCCAGCTTGGGGAGCGTCCTGAGTCTGGTGGCGGCAGAGACAATGGCAATGGCCATCCAGCTTTTAAAGTCCTGCCTCTGCCACTCAGCTGTTCCCGCTTTCCCCTCAGCCGACGGCTTGGGGAGCGTCCTTTGAGGTACCTGCAAGTGATATCTTGGATAAAGCGATTCTATTCCCTAGAGAAGGAGCCACAGAGATCCCACCTTCACCCTTCTCCTCCTCATTTCATGTATGGATCAAACTTTAAACTGCCAAAATGAAACTATCTTCTTGGCTTTGTCATTAGGCACAATTAAATCCTCATCGATTCCTGTTTCCAGCAGTAATCAGCAGACCAAAAATGAGCCAGATTCTGTATCTCTCCACATTTATATAGCGTGCTGCTGTCCGCCTGCTTGAGCATGCTGGTCTTTAGGCACTCTGACCCTTAGCCTATTCAGCGTCCTCCAAGTGATGTAAGGGAGGTTGAGTTCCTCAGCTATATCATCCTTTAACTTTGTTCTTTGTCCATTGAGCTCCTTCCTCCATCTTCTAATTTGGTGTTGCTCTTGTGTACACTCAAGAATGTTTGTTCTTGCCACGAAGCTCTTCCTGGATCTGAGCTGGCAGACTTGAGGCACATATCCAGTCAGAGGACGTCATTCTCTTGCTTAGTTCTCTTGGTGTCCTGTGCTACTCCTTATCTTAAATGGAGTGATACCATTAAGAGGATACTTTTTTCTCAAACAGTGTAGGTTTGAGGCATCCTGTCACTATACACTTTGTTTTAATAACAGAGATGTCAATTTGTTTTGCATGTGTGGATGCACTCCATACTGTTGTAGAGATGTTCAAGATTAAAGCTGATGTACAAAGTGTGGAGGGTTCTGTTCCTCAGACTAATTTTAGGTTTGGTATTCAAGCAGTGTTGCTTAAAAGAGAGCATCCTGTCAAGTGTCACACTGAGGTATTTTGGCGCTGAACAATGCTGCTATCAATTCCCTTGCCATGTAACATCCAGATAAACCCCTGCCTCTAAGTTTCAAAGGTGGAAAATGCACACTTGAGTCTTGTTTGGGTTAAGATTCAAGTAGTTGATGGGGCAATACTATCCTAATTCTTTATGTGCTCCAGTAAGTTTTCCAGGTATCTCATCAAAACTTGATCCTTGTACAGCTATCAAAAAACATCCTTTCTATTTTCTTTGACTTCCATAAATGATGTTCCAAGGAGAGATTATAGGGAGTTTGAATAAGAACTAAACAAATACAGACTTTAAAATCAATAGGACATATGTGATTGGCAGACTTTATTATAAAATTAGTAGATTATATGTAACAATGTAGTTAAAAATACACAGAGTAGAATCCATTATAATTATTTGAGCAGATATGAGAAACTATGTATTAAAAGGTAACAACGCTGCAAAGAGAAAGAAGGAGGGGAGCTCTTTGTATAAAGCAAAGAGTTAAACAAAACAAAAAACCTGCTGCACAATAGCCCTTGGCTTCTGCCAAATCCTGTTTCAACCACATAAATTGGATTTGGAAAGGGAGGAGAAACGAAGTGCTTCCCACAGGGATTCCCATTCCATTAGAAAGTCAGGAGAGATGATGATGATGAGGTAAACTGGGTGGGTGATGTGGATGAGAGCTGACGCATGTCACCTCTCGCTGCCTCCTGCAGAAGCAGAGCATTATCCAGCCCGAAAGGAGACCCAAGGAGTGTAAATGCCTTTGCTGCCTGTCAGGATAATTAGGAGCAACAAGCAGGGCTACAAATTTTGAGGAGAGACAGGTTAGCAAGTCCTACTGACCAGGAGCTTGCATTGATCCTCACATCATTCCAGGAACCATGTCTTTGCCAGTAAGTCCGCCTTCCTTCTAATTATGCCATGCAGGTTTCTACAAGAGGCTATAACTCCTCTGCAGCAAAGGAAGAACAACTTTGACCAGAGGAAATGTGATGATGGTCTCTTTGCTGTTGCAGTCTAATATAATAAGACCCTTGCGGGCTGGCACTAAAAATGCTTATCTAGTCAGCATTCTGTCTCAAATAGTGGCCAATCAGATAGCAATTAGTATATGAAGGCATTCACTTACCCACTTGTTTATCCGCAGCATATGGCTAATATAACGTCTGCATTTCCACTTAGCTCTAGTTTTAAAAAAAGGCACCAGGGGAAGTTTCACCCACTGTCCTCTATACAGTCAATCAACTCATTATAGCCAAAAGTCTTCCAAAGCTTTATCATTCATAAATTTGCTGCATCCTCCACTAATGTGACTGGTGTCACCAGCAACCATCACTAGATCTCGTGACAAATGCCACATGATGATAATAAACAAGGCCTTTCATGTGCACAGAGCATTATCTGGAACCTTTTAGAGCTGAATAGTTTTTGATGGGAATCCTACCCAATTTCCCACTGTACCTAGAACATTTCTCCCCATTTTGACAATTATAACAAAAGAGAAATGAGAAAGAATGTATTGTGTGAGCTCACAGATAACTGAAAAACCACAGTTACTGGTAAGCAACCTGTCCTTTTCATGGTCTGTATGACTCAAACAAGCCAACTTATTTACTGTAGCAAACATCACACCAGAAGAGATTAGAATGCAGTACAGACGAATATAGCATCCTCTTGAGCTTGAAACTCCATGGAGAATGGTATGAAGGTGAACAGGCAAGACACTGCAGCTGCTCTGGAGATATCAGGTAAGAGAACTTCTAACAGAAACACTGTGGAGGTGGCTAATACTCTGATGTAATTTATTTTGTAGAGGACAGAAGAAATAAGCAGGCTAGTTGATTGGCTAGATCACGGTTCCTCAAACTTGGCTCTCCATATGTTCTTGGACTTCAATTCCCAGAAGCCATGATCAGCAGGTGTGCCAACTTAGGCGTTTGGCAACTGAGGTTCAAGAACACCTGAAGAGCAAAGTTTCAGGAACCCTGGGCTAGATCAATAGTAAATGTGATCCACTTGGCAAAAGGTGGAAGAGACACAGATATTCCTTTTTGAGGCTCTGGCAACAATCAACAAGCCTAGGTGGTTTCTGAATGATCACATTCTGTCACTATAAAAGTCAATGTTCTACAAATGTCTAAGAACTGGGATGAAAGTTTCTAGAGGTAAAGAAATATTCTCAAAAAAAGCAGAATTGTTATTCTGATTAGTACAAAACAAAGAAACTACTTTAGGGGGGGAAAGTCAGGTTCTAGGACAACCTGGTCCTTATGGGGGAAAAAAAGAGGAAACAGGAGTTCTTCTTCATTATTATTATTATTATTATTATTATTATTATTATTATTATTATTATTATTATTATTATTATTATTATTATTATTATTATTATTATTATTATTATTATTATTATTATTATTATTATTATAAATTTATATCCCGCCCTACTCAGGAGAACCTGACTCTTGGCGGCTATAGAACCTCAAGTAATCCAGTCCTAAAGGTGATATAACTGCTATCATGAATATTATCTTAAATACTAGAAAACAAAGGCCCATTGCAGCCATTGATTCACAAGGAGAAGAAATAAGTTGTGTGAAGACCACAAAGGAGGACAAAAAAGTACTGGCAATGGTTTAGAAAGTTAGAGATTTCAGAGTCTGCCACAAAACAACTTAACAAAGGGATGCCATATCAAGATAATCCAGTGATAGAACTAGGCTGATCTACCACTATGCTGTCAAATAAACATGAAAGTAAAGACTAGACCCCTGCAGGTGAAGAAGGATAATAAATATCATAGATACTATGAACCAGGGATAGGCAACCTACAGGCTGGATCTGGCCCGTGGCGCCAAATCAACTGGCCTACTATGGCTACAACCGGAATTGGTTGCAGACTCATTTATGGCTATTGTAAAACGTGAGTCTGGTGCCGATTCCCGAGGTGGTGGTGGTGGCAGGTGGACCACCAGTCTGGCCGATCAACTGTCTGAGGTAGCGCAACCCCTGCTATAAACAGTAAAAATAGCAGTTCCCAGGATGTAACAAATTGGACGGATCATCTTCAACTGTAATCACAGGAAGATATTACTGGAGGCTTCTTATACTATAGATTTTTAAAATGTGTTGTTGGTCGCCCAGAGTGGGAGAATATCCCAGATGGGCGGGGTATAAATGCAACAAATAAATAAATAAATAAAACTGAGGAAATGTGTGAATGGCTGCCAACAAGAAACAAAATCCTTCCTGATTTCAGTTCCCATGAATACATTGTCTAAAGAAGAATGTGTAAGAGTTCACAAGTAAAATATTTGATGAATTTCAAGCTATTGTATGCCCAAAAATTTCCAATGAGAGATATGGCATTTCTTGGTACTATTTTCTGCAAAAGTTACTCATGTGTCATCCCAATTGCAGCAATTTTAGCAGTGGATGGTGGTGTCTGTGCAGGAGGGATCATTTTTTCCTGGTTTATAATGAACTCAGCTATAATTAAGTTCCATAAATCTACCAGACTGCTCACCTCTTGCACTCTAGGTAACCTTTCCATAAAAGACAGCAACAATAGCATACTAGAACCATCCTCTAGAAAAGTCCAATTAAATATAAAGCAGAGTTAGCTCTCTGTCTCTATAAAGAACTACAGAAAGAAAGCAAGGACAGTTTTTCTCAATTCTCTTTGGGCTTTTACAGATGGCATAAGGAGTGCCTGGCTACAAAAGCTTATTTGAATAAGTGAAACAATAGCAACAGAAGAGAATAGGGCAACCTAAACACATACATAGTGGCTTAGTGGTTAAGATGCTGAACTTGACAACTGGAAGGTCAGCAAGTCAGCAGTTCGAGACCCAAGTGCTACATGACGGAGTAAGCTCCTGTCTCTGTCCCAGCTCCTGCCAAGCTAGCAGTTTGAAAGCAAGAAATTGCAAGTAGATAAATAGGGACCATTTTTGTGGGAAGGTAAAGAGCATTTCGTGCACTCTGGTGTCTAGTCATGCCTGCCACATGTCCACAGAAACATCTGAAAATGCAGACAGAGCTAGCTCTTTGGCTATAAACAGAGATGAGCACTGAACCCTAGAGTGAGATATGACTGGGTTTCGAGCAAGGCCAACCTATACACATACAGGACTAGTCAGTAAGACTGGTGTGTATGTGTGTGATTCCTGATCAAAAGGCTCATCTTCTATATTTTTAGCATTTTGTATTGATTTAGTGTAATAGCTTTGAACAGTACTGTAGTTGCTTTTTAAGTACAGTTGTACCTCACTTAAAGAGCATAATGCATTCCAAAGGATTGCTCTTTAAGCAAATTTGCTTTTTAAGCGAAACACCATTGTAAATGACCAATTGTGGAGGGAATGGGAACCCCGATTTATTTGTTAAGCAAGTTTTTGGTTGGTTTTATTTGTTAAGCGAAGTGAACATTTAGAGAAAATTCTGCTCTTTAAGTGAGTTACTCTTTAAGCGAGATGCTCTTTATGCAAGGTTTGCTGTACCTTTTTAGACAACATCACAAATCAGAAGATACTGTGCCCTTATTCTCTCCTTATTAATTGCTCAACTTACTGGTATTGATTTCTCTGAATGGCAGAGCAATGGGTAGAGTACATTCCCAATTAATTAATTAATTAATTTTGTTATTGTTATTGTTATTGTTACACAGCTGGATTGAGAAATGCCTTGACGTTTTTGAAATTAGCAACAATATTCAAAGTTTCATGAAGACTTCAATGAAGCTATGGTGAGTAAAGTTAATGGCCTTTGGAGAAGAATTTGGTGAACTTGAAATTAAGCGTGGAATTTTTCAAGGTGACTCACTATCACTTTTGCTATTTGTGTTATCAATGGCATTGCAGACAACTATTGTAAATAGAACAAACTGTGGATATGAATTGACTAAGAAAGGACTGAAGGTTTCACATTTGCTTTATATGGATGATCTAAAATTGTTTGGAAAGACAAGAGCTGAATTAAAAGCACTGCTGGAAACTACAAATAAATTTAGTAAAGACATTGGAATGCAATTTGGATCTGAATGGTCATCTCGCTTAACAACTAAAACCAACCAAAAACTCGCTTATCAATTAAATTGGAGTTCGCAATCCCCCCCACCAGAAGTCACAATTGGTCACTTACAATGGTGTTTTGCTTAAAGAGCAAATGTGCTTAAAGAGCAATCCCGTGGAACACATTACGCTCTTTAAGCGAGGTACCACTGTACATCTATATTTTATTTATTTATTCTCATTTATGTACCACCCTCCTCACCAAGGAGACCCAAGGGTAGTTTACATTTCATAAAACATACCCAACCCACATAACAATCGAAAATATTCCTAAAACCTCAGATTTAAAAGTATAAAAGATTTTAAAAAATCAACGAATTATTAAATCAAAAATTAAAAGCTAGCACTTAAACATTACAAAATCAATTTAAAGTATCCTCTTCAGTTTTTAAAACTAACTTCTTTTTGTTGCCATATGCTTAACAGAACCGATAAACAGAACCATCAGCCCAAGGAGCCTGGTGGCAAGAGAAAAGCAACCTATTGCCACTCAGATGCACACCTTGTAGCCAAATTCCAACAAAGATTGCAATCTGCGAGTTCTTCAATCTGCAGCTTAACTCCTGGCTCACCAGCTTGAGATAACAAGTGCTTGTTGATTGCCTGCACACTGCATTCACTCCCGTACAAAAATAAATTACATGAGGGGAAATGACAAGGTATCAAAGGGTTCCCTGGTGAAGCAGGGAAAAATAGTCCTTCTGCCCAGCAGAAAGGAAAAATAATGAGAAACTAGACAGCTCCCAACGAGCACCCCTTGCCCTCTCCGTGTGGAAACCATAAGTTGAAGGAAAGATTCAGCAGCTGTCAATTCTGAATATCTAACTAATTTCTAATTGCACTTCTCCAGTACATTAAAAGAAAATTTCACATTTGTTTCAGTTTTCAGGAACATCACGTTGCACTCTGGTTAACTGAAATGTTTTTGATTTGTTTGTACAGTAATACCTCGGATAACGTTTACCTCGGATAACGCTAAAATCGCATAACGTTAAGTAATCTGGGGAGGAGAATTGGATGGAATAACGTTAAGGTCCTATGGGGTGTATCGGATAACAACAGCTAAAGTCTGTGCGGTTACAATGTATCTCTATGGAGCTTTAGCGTTATCCAATCCATCCCATAGGATTTTAACATGCATCGGATAACACTAAAAATCGGATAACATCAAGACTTGTGGAACCAAGTCTTAGCGTTATCCGAGGTATTACTGTATTTGTTTTTTGTATTTGTATTTCGACTTATATGCCGCCCCACTCGCACAGTGACTCTGGGCGGCTTACAGAAGAAACAGTTACAATTACATAGCACATTCCATAGCATAAAAGCAATTACAAATATCACATAATAAATTACAAATATCGCATATACAGTATATACATCTCCAACAACAATTGCAATTACAAAACATCAGGACATCCTAAGAAATAAATCAAAAACACTGTAATATAAATCATTACAACATCAAAATTCAATAAGCAACAATATCAAGCAACAATAAAAAATTCCAAATATCAGTCCAGTTTACACAAAATTACAAAAGCAGAAAACTAAACAAAAAACAGTTACTAAATCTCGCAATAAGTGACAAGCCGCTCCTCCCAGTCGCAGGTGGTTCTAGCGGCAGTGGCTGCTCGAAAAAGTCCTGCTGCCATAGCAGCTTTTAAGCCCTGGCCAGGGCGGAGCCCCCCAGGACAGATGGTGAGAGTCCCAGGGTTGGACGCAGTGGGCTCGGAGGGAGGGCAGGAGCGTCCTCACTCCACCGCCGCTGCCGAACCTTTATCGGCCACCGGGCCGAAGTGACGAGGCCCCGGGGAGGGCAGGAGCATTGCCTCACCGCCCACAGCTGGTGGTCTTTCCTCCGGCAAGATAGCGAGCCTGGAGGGAAGGCGGGAGCGTCCTCACTCCACTGCCGCCGACAAACTTTTATCGGCCACCGGGCCAAGGTGACGAGGCCCGGGGGAGGGCAGAAGCATTGCCTCACCGCCCGCAGCTGGTGGTCATCTCCTCCAGCAAGATGGTGAGCCTGGAGGGAAGGCAATAGGAATAAATCAATGGGCTGTGCTTGACGGCTGAAGACAGTCTGTTACTACATGTTTAGAATAGTGCAGTGGTTCCCAATTAGTTTTTTCTATGTACCACTTCAAGAAAGATCTCAAACTTGTGTACCCCTTATTGCAGGAACGTTAAATAAAAAATGAAATCAGGTGTATTTTATATTTATTATCGTCAAAAGACATTCTAATGACAGAGAACACATGTTTCATTAATGTGACAAATGTGCACGTTTTTCTTTGCACAACTCTGGAAAATCTGGTTGCATTTTGATCAGCTTCAATCTCAAGTCGTCTTCAAGTTGAAGTCTGTGACGATGTTTAGTTTTTAAGTTTGTCATTGCGGAAAATCCGCTCTCGCAAAGGTACGTCGTGCAAAATGGCAGTAAATGTTTTATTACTATTTCGCTGACATGATAAACATCTTAAAGACCAGCCCAAAAATTAACCAGTGATTGCTCCGCAAAACAACTTTTGAGTCTACTGTTGCATGAGATGTCTATTAATTCCTCTTGATCAGAGATGGATAGGTGATCGGTGGGACAGTTCCATTGCGACGATATTTCTGGGAAATAAGTGCGTAATGCGGTCGACAAATTTTGCAAGTGGCATTTTATGGCTGATTTTACATCTTCATTGACTGATGAAGAAGTAGTTTCCAAAAAAAGTTTTAAATTCGGAAATTGATCATATTTACATCTGTCGATCAAAGATGTCCAGAGAGACTTTTTTTTTTATTGTTGACTCAACCTTCTCCTGCATAGTGAATATGGTTGTATCCTGGCCTTGAAGCCCCAAATTCAACTCATTCAGTTTTGTAAAAATATCTCACAAGTAAGCCAATTTTTGTAGCCACAAAGGATCAATCAGCATCTGTTTGTACTCGGCATGTCCCTGCTCGGTCAAAAATAACTCAATTTCATGTCTCAACTCAAATATTCTCAAAACAACTCTTCCTCTGGACAGCCAACGCACTTCAGTATGTAACAACAGGGTCTCATGCTCGCTGCCAAGCTCTTTACAAATGTCTGTAAAAATTCTTCAGTTTGTGGCACGGGCCTTGATTAAATTGACAGCATTTTTAAGAGTACTATCTAAGCAGGTTGGAATTTTTATACAAGCAAGTGCATCTCGATGAATACCACAATGGGTCCATTTTGCTTCCGGGGCTACATCTTGTATTCGCTTCACAAGTCCTGAAAAACAACTAGTCATTGCTCTGGCACCATCAGTGCATATTCCTATGCATTTCGACCAATCCAATTTGTTTTCTTTTATAAAACCGTCGACCATGTGAAATATGTCCTCCCCGGTAGTATGAATCGGAAGAGCACAACAAAATAGGAACTCTTCATGAACCTTTTTGGAATGAACATAACAAACATATGTTAAAAGTTGAGCCAAGTTTGATATGTCTGTGGATTCATCAAGTTGTATGGCAAAGTAATCACTTTGTAAAATGCGTTGAATTTGGTGGTTTTTCAGATTATCTGACATGTCTGCAATACGACAAGAGACAGTGTTATTTGACATAGGAATAACATCAAGTTCTCGGGCCATTTTTTCTCCGAACATGCATTTCACTATCTCTTTTGCTGCAGGCAGTATAAGGTTTTCCCCAATTGTATGTGGTTTTGCTTGCTTGGCAATTAAATAACTAACTCGAAAAGAGGCTTGCAGGGCGTTCATATTCGTGTTTAAAGAAAGCACCTCAATAGATTTTTGTCTTTGTTTGAGGTCTTTTAATTTATGTTGAAAGAAGGATACAGATTCATCTTTCAAATTAGCACGTTTGGTTTCTAAATGGCGACGTAGTAAGGATGGTTTTAACGAATGATTTGACAGCATTTCTTGCACAAACGACACATTGGGGAATTAGGATCTCCAGAGCTTGTAAAACCAAAGTGAATATAACTATCATCATATTTCCTTTTTTTGAGAGATGATTCCTTGTTATAAAGGTATCTGTTTTTGTGTGTCGGAGTACTAGTAGAGGGTGACACATCATTAGCAGGCGACTGTTCAGTATTTTCTGATACCTCCTCCTCAACCTTTCGGCGCCTTAGCAGCCACTGTTCCATCTAAAAAACAAGGGGACTTATTAACTCAGCTTTTGTATTTTTGTAATGTAAGTAATTAAAAAGCTTAGAAAACCAGGGGAAAAACAGAAACTGCGAACAGGCAAAAAATTGAATTTGTCCTTCTGTATTCAAAGTAGGTACATAGTAGAAAACAAATTAAACATTATTGCTTTCTATTGAAATTTACAATGAAAATAGTATTAATGTAACTTAAAATCTAGAAAACAGAATCCGCGAACATGCTTACAACTGAAGCAGCTTGAATATTATTTTTATTTTCTAAACATCATTACATTGTATCAGTTTATAGTGAAAGTGCAAATTTAAACACAGTTTTAAAACATTATCTTACCATTTACCGAGTTAGGTATATAAGGCTGATCGACGCGACATGGTGCAACGGATATTTATTAATTCACAATTAAAACAACACAATGAGCACAGCGACACGCTCACGTGACATGAACCGAACTGACTGATTGACAATGACGAGCAAATAGGTGGGAACGGGGGCGGCCGCGATAGGATGACGCGAGACGTGCGGGAAAAACCACCGCCACGGGAGAAAGCGCTTGATGCATACGATTGACTTATCTACTGATCGTTTAATTAAATTGAATAATTTTTTGGCAATCTCGTGTACCCCTGGGGGTATGCGTACTAATTGGGAACCACTGGAATAGTGGGATCAATTTCAGACTGTAACTACCAAAGAATTACAAATGTACTTTCCCCCTAATTTGGAGAAAACAATAAAACTGTGTCGTTGATTAATGAGGGGTCTACAGTCGAGCTCCCGCCTTTGTCCCAGCTCCTGTCAATGTAGCAGTTCGAAAGCAAGAAATTGCAAGTAGATAAATAGGGACCACTTCGGTGGTAAGGTAAACAGTGTTCTGTGCACTCCAGTCTCTAGTCATGCCTGCCACATGACCATGGAAACGTCTGCAGAAGAAGACAGCACTGGCTCTTTGGCTTTGAAACAGAGATGAGCACTGACCCCTAGAGTCAGATACAACTGGCTTTCGAGCAAGGGAAACCTTTACTTACAGTTGTCACTCACGCAAACAGACACAGACACACACGAAACTCAGATTATGATTATTATATTTTGACTTGTATGTCATCCCACTCGCAATGCAACTCTGGGTGGCTAACAAATAAATAAAGCATTACAAATTACAATTAAAATTTCAAAGTGTAACATCAACACAATATTTTAAAAAAAAAACCAAGAATATTTATTCATTCATTCATTCATTCATTCATTCACATTTCTATTCCACCCTACTCGCACAGGCGACTCAGGACAGATTACAAAGAGTCATAAAAGTAACAATACATAAAAACCAGATTAAAATCTAAAAACAGTTAAAATAGTAATTAAAGAGGGTAAAAACAATTAAAAGGGAGTGAGTGGGTATGAGGTGTTAGAGAAACCAGCGGGCTGAGGTTAATGAACCATCACTGCCCCACACCTGTCCCACCAGCCAAGTCTTCACACCCTTTCTAAAGGCCAGCAGGTCTGTCTGGAGACACATTTCAACACATTTCAACGCAATACACACAGAGAAGAAGAAAAAATACATTGCAAAAACTCAGACGTCCACTTCCTTTTAAGCTAAACAGCCAAGGAAAAAGTCCAGTGGGGCTGCGAAGGTGTCCGCATTCTTATGGTCAGCAGATCCTGAACACACCAACTGGTAAAAACTATATGAGTACATTTAATTCCTCTTTGTCTCCGCAGCACATACTCATACCAGAAACCCCCCCCCACACACACACACACACACACAGACACAAATTAAGCCTTCCACCATAAATTTGTGTGTCAAGAAAATCTTCATCTTCTTAAAACCAGTAATTTGTCTGCTAATAATAGCACAAGACCCAAAGGCAATTTTAAAAGGTTCTACTGCTAACTATGAACAAGATGTGAAACACAACCTGTTAATTTTACAAGGTTGAACTTTCTTCAGACACGAGTACATTCTTCTCTCTTTTCCCCCCTGTCCCCTGCTCCACTGTCACTTTTGCAGATGTTCCCAGGATTGTTTAATTTCTCATGTCACCTTCTTACATTGCTATCAGAGAGCTGCAGACAGGCCCTGCCACTCTTGTCAAGTTCATTCAGCTTACTATCATCCTTCATTCAGCTCACTATCATCCTTCCAGCCGAGCAGTTCTTTACAACCCTAAGGGAAGTGGACCTCCATGAGCCAGGCCCTCTGGGCAAAAGTAGTATACAGCAAAAGCACAAGTAGGCTCAGCTCATTAAAATTATGCAGGGAAGGCTGAAGATGATTATGACCCTTTGGCAGATGCAGAAATATGGGGAAGTTTGCCCAAATTTGCTGTCTAGTGATGAGCTGTAACTGCCAACAGTTACTTTTTTCCCCCTGGTAGATATAAAATTGTTGTGCATATTTATGTATTCTGCAGAGCAGACAGAAGTAAAAATTTCAGAGATAAGTACAGGAATCCTGAAATGTACAATGAAAATAGCCAAGACCCATTCCCTTTTCAAACATTGCAGCTACCCTACTCCACAGAAGAGAAATTCTGACTGGGAATTTCTAAAATTCCTTCCTCTGAATTGCTTTCATTACAAGATTCACACAGATAATACACACATCCAGGAAAGGCCAAGGAGCAACCAGAACTGCTCCCTTTCCAAAGGATGTCAAGTTCTCTGTCCACACAACTGACCATCCTTGACCCCTTTTTTCTTCCCATTTTGGACTCCCTACTTCTGATGCCTTGAGCTGTTCTAACCCTTCACCTGCATCAACAACTGTTGCCAGACACTTATGCATACCATTCATTCCTCAAAATCCCTACCATTGGTCTGATTCAACAGAATCAGACCAATGTTCTGATTTCACTCTCAGTTTCTCAAATGTAGAACCTGATGTTATCTTCCCTGCACCAACTTGTAACCTTTCTTGATTGATTTCCCTATTGAAGTACTGTATACTTTTTCCAAATTAAAAAAAAATGACAACACTATACTGCTGACTAGATTTTGCTGCAGCATGATGTAACCAGGAGTAAACAGAACAAATTTAAATTGTCTTCATTCTGAATTAACCTAATTTGCTTCAGTATCATCATATAGCCCAATTTGACCAGTTATGCAGCAGTATGATGTGACAATCACCACATATATTACTTCAAAAGGTAAAAGCTGAATCACTGTGTTCAAAGAGACCTACAAACCAGTAGGTACAAGACTTATGTTCTTAGGGATATCTTCTCAAACAATGTAAAATCCAAATACTGTACAGTTAAACCTTGCATAAAGAGCACATCGCTTAAAGACTAACTCGCTTAAAGAGCATAATTTTCTCTGAATGGTCGTCTCACTTAACAACTAAAACCAATCAAAAACTCACTTAACAACTAAATTAGGGTTCGCCATCCCCCCCCCCCGCCAGAAGTCACAATTGGTCACTTACAATGGTGTTTTGCTTAAAGAGCAAATGTGCTTAAAGAGCAATCCCATGGAATGCATTATGCTCTTTAAGCAATAAGCAAGATACCACTGTACAGTAAAACCTCTACTTACATAAAAAGTCTGTTTCATAGGCTTTTATGTAAATCAGTTTTTATGTAACTTGAAGCAAACCCATAGGAAAAATGATTTTTATGTAACTTGAAGCAAACCCATAGGGAAAATGAATTTTTTACATAACTCAAAGCAAACCCATAGGAAAAATGATTTTTATGTAATTAGAAGCAAACCCATAAGGAAAATGAATTTTTTATATAACTCAAAGCAAACCCATAGGAAAAATGATTTTTTTTACCGTAAAAATCAAAGAAAACCAATAGGAAATGAATTTTTACATAAATAGAAGCAAACCCATAGGGAAAATGAATTTTTTTACATAGCTCGAAGAAAACCCATAGGAAATTGTGTTATGTTGATCGGGACATTTACATAAATCGGGACATGGTTTTAGCACAAAATCAGAATTTTATGTAACTTGATGAGTACGTAAATCGGGGTTTTACTGTACTGGTGGAGGAAGAAAGCACCAGAATCTAACACTCACTAAATTTCATTACTTCATTCTTAATTTATACATTGCCTTTCTGCAGTTCTATATTAAAAACCTGCACTCAAAAATGATTGCTGTGGTTTGATTTTTAAAACCTCGTTAATACTGTATACTCATCTTCATGATGGACATGAACAGTTTCAAACACTCCTGTCAATGGTGGTGCTTTCCTCAAAGTTTGAAAAAGCATTATCCAAAATCCAAATAATCAAGTTTTTCCATACTTGACCAAAATCCTTTCACCCAATTATATTGATGCAGCACAAATTACATCAACTTTGGAAGTGAACTGCTTAAACTAAAGAAACCTCTGTAGGCATTATATTTTGCAAATCAAGTTGCACAAAACAGCATACTAGAAATGATGTCCATGGAGATTAACTTCAGATAGTTGATCTCCAAAATGCCTTTTTTCATAGCCACCCAAGAGGATCTCACATTCTGATACCTATAAGTGAGACCTTCCTCCAGGCTATTCATTTGAGAAACCCAGTCTTTGGAAAGAAGTGCTCTGGGCGGTGACATCACAGCTATGAGGAGCCCACCAAGGAAACAGTGAAGACTGCAGGATGCCCCACAGGGCATCCATCCAAATCCCTTCCATAATTCATTTGAGAAGAGATATGAAATTGTATTTTCCCCTTCTATTGCTTGTTGTCTTTCATAGAAAGAAACTTTTAAAATAATCAAGATAAAACAGATCACCTTGACATTATCTAACAGTAACTATAAATTAAGCTGCGAACTTTCGCTTGCTTAAATGAATGATGACCACTCATTTGAATTCTGGCAATATTCCACACGTATACTGTTCAATATTCATCTGCTGTCCAACAACACATCACTAGCCACAGCATGAGAACAGCTACCAGCTTGATAGCAGTGGGTCTCCCCTCCCCAACTGCCTAGCTCCAAGCTTCTCTGCCTGTTATATCTCCATGTTGTAATCTGCCACCATTGACAGGAGTGCCTGCGTGGAGTCCATGGCTATCACTAAGATTATTATATTAACAAAGTGTTGGAAATCAAAGCACAGCAATGACAATGTATATCCAACCAGTATTCATGACCACACTTGGATAATTTTTTGTTCTAGGGAGCAAAAGGATAATTGTGCACACAAATATCTATATATATGCAACTCTGATGATATTTCACTATTGAGAGATAAGTCAAGATGTTCTTCTCAAGCTCAATAAGTCCAGGTTCATAAGTGCTTCTCTTACCCCAGCAGAAGACACCAAGAGATCCATGAAATCCAAATAGTTTTTATTTATTTATTTGCATCAGAGCATTGCACAATTTAATATTATGGTCATACGTGGCATATAGGTAACATTTCAAACAAATTAAAATGTTAAAATAATTAAACTATTTTTGACTAGGAGCAGGATACTTCAATAGCATTATCTCATCCATTTACTAGATCTTATTTTGTACACATGGTAGGGAATAAATCAAATGTACACCCCTGTTGCACTGATTGTATTTTCTTCCATTCACAGAAAATCTGTCCTGCATCTGAGTAACCTCATTTGATTTGATTATGCTTTGATCTTCTTACTTCATTTCCAAGATTATTCAGTGACTTCCAGATGGTCCAGGCATAATCTTGTCCTGATGGAAGATACTCCAGAGAAATAATAGACTTCTCTGTGGGGTTAGTTTCAGGTAGCTAATAGCATAATACATCTACTTATCTGGCATGTGCTGGTGTATTCCACTGTGGAATAGCACAGGGACAGTTCTGTTGTTCTTGTTGATTTGCCAGGATATTATTTCTGGCAGCAACTTTCTGTTTGGTGTTTAAACAATGTTTTTTTAGACCAGGGTTTGATTCAATTGTTATTGTGTCAAAAAGTCAAGTTTGACCCTTCACAACCCTGTGGACCACAGCATGCCAGGCTCCTCTGTCATCCACCATCTTCCAGTGACTGCCCAGATCCATGCCTACTGTGTCAGCTATGCTTCTAACTATCCAACTATCCTCTGTTGCCCCTTCTCCATTTGCCTTTGATCTTTCCTAGTATCAGGGCCTCCTCCTCCAGTGAGGCCTCTCTTATCATTTGATGACCAAAGTATTTGAGCTTCAGCTTTGGTATCTGTCCTTCCAAGAAGCAGTCAGGCTGATTTGATTTAGGATTGACTGATTTGATTTTCTTGCAGTCCAAGGGACTCTCAAAAGTTTTATCCAAAACCACAGTTCAAACGTATCTATTCCTGTGCGCTTAGCCTTCCTTATGGTCCAGCTCTCACAGCTACACATTACTACTGGGAAGATCATCACTTTTACTATGTGGACTTTTGTTCACAGTGTGGTGTCTCTACCTTTTATTAGGCCGTAGCTCACCTCACAAAGAGTATGCATCTTTTAATTTTAAGGCTTCAATCATAATCTGCAATGATCTTAGATCCCAAGAAAGTAAGGTCTGTCACTGCTTCCATTTCTTCCCCTTCTATTTGCTAGGAAGTGATGGGACCAGATGTCAGGATCTTGGGGTTATTTATGTTGAGTTTCAGGCAAGCTTTTGAACTCTCTTCTTTCACCCTCATCAAGAGGCTCGTTAGGTCTTCTTCACTTTCTGCTGTTAGGATAGTGTCATCTGCATATTGGGGCGGGTTAGCAAGTGTGAGGTATAAATAAATATAAATAATAAATATCTCAGGTTGTTGACATTTCTCCCAGCAATCATAATTCCAGTTTGTGCTTCATCCAGCTCTGTATTAAACATGATGTACTCTGCATGTAAGTTAAATAAGCAGGGTGACAATATACAGCCTTGTCATACTCCTTTTCCTATTCTAAGCCAATCAATTGTTCCATATCCTGTCCTACATGTTGCTTTTTGACCCACATACAGATTTCTCAGAAGTCTGTCACTGCTTCCATTTCTTTGCATTCTATTTGTCAAAGAATGATGGGTCTTGATGCCATGATCTTGATTTTATAATGTCTGCATTATTTTTGCCATTGTGCTATGGCTGCTGTACTCTCCAACTAATAGATTCTTAAAGCAGAATGATATATTAGGTGGTTTATAAATTGATATTACTATACATGCATCCAGCTCAGTCTTCACGATTTCTATGTTGTCCTCTTCAGTATAATCCACTGAAAGAGTGAAAAAAAAAAGTCTTGCGAAACTGGCACTTCCATATTGTTTATGAGGCCTCTCAGCAAGTATACACATCCAGGAATATTTGGTCAATGATGATCAGTTCCTTTGTGAGTTTTTTGGACACAAAGCAAGGTGAAGCAATGAGTTGCTTGCCTTCTTCATGGTGAATAACCTAGTTAACTTGTAAATTTACTTATACAGGCCCAGCAAACTACTGGGATCACATTAGAAATACAAATCTTAATAATTAAAAACATGAAACTCCTACAAATATAGTTCTAATTGCAAGTTTAACAATTCTAACTATCACATCTGCCTACCAATATATCCAGATTGTCACTGGGTACAGTTTATGCTGCTTAAATATATTATGGATCAGACAAGCATTTGGAGAACAGCAGCAGATGGGGAGATTAAAAAAACTGGAGAAGGAATGTCCAAATTCAGTAGCTACTACAAGACACAATTTTCATTTTGTTGACTGAACATAAAGGTTATTTCTAATACAATACATCCTCCCCTTCATCATCATTACAAATGAAGAAACCTGGCAGAAAATTAAGTTTCTAATTCTCATAGTAGAAAATCAATCTGTCCAGAATATATTTATACCTGTTTCTATATGCTCTCTATAAAGACACATCCTCAGCATGTTTAAATTTACAAGGTAATTAACATCTGCCAAATCATTCATTTCTGAGAAACAGACTATTTTTATCAGCATGTTTAAAACTCAGATAGCTGTGAAAATAAATTAGAAGCCCAAGCAAGCCATTGCAGTGGATATTTGTAGAGCAAAATAAAATACAGTAATACCTCGGATAATGTTTGCATCAGATAACACTAAAACCACATAACATTAAGCAATCTGGAAAAAAATTGCATCGAATAACGTTAAAATCCTATGGGATGCAAGTTCAATGTATCTCTATGGAATTTTAACGTTATCCAATGCATCCCATAGGATTTTAACATCCGATACATGCATTGGATAACATTAAAAATCGGATAACTCTAAGACTTGTGAAACCAAGTTTTAGCGTTATCTGAGGCTTTACTGTATAGAATGGCGTGACCAACATGATCACAAAACTGGAACAACTTCCCTGTGAAACAAGATTGCAACGTTTTGGGCTTTGTCAGTTTGGAAGGGGGAGCATATATGGCAAGTAGACATAATGGAGATGTACAACATTTGGCAAATCATTATTTCAGAGAGTTTTCTGAAGTCCATGTCAGAGTATAGGGCACAGGCAATAAACACAAGCAACAAGAATCAGGGCTACAAGCTAACAGGCTAGAGAGTAACCATATCACAGCCCAGAGTCCAAGACCAAATTTAAGTCTAAGGTAAACAGGGTTGGTTGAGACAACAAGGCACAGTCCAAGTAACCAAGAAGTCAGGTGACCAAGAGAGAAAACAAGGACAAGTACCTTCAGAGGCTGGAGCAAAGCAAGAATAGGATGGAAGGATCCAGGTGAGGCACAACAACAAGTTTCAGAAACAATGCAAGAGATATTCTAAGACAGGATAAAGGCACAAGATCCAGGAATCAAACAACAGCAAATCATTCCTGAGCTAGATTCTTGGGAAAGCTGATTCTTAAATAGCTAAGCCATCCAGGACCTGAAGGTGGAGGTCATCATAGTCCAGAACCTTCCCCAGGGCTCTCAGGTGGATCCTGGTAGCTGCAGCAGGATGAGGGTCGAACCCTGCAAGCAACTATAGCTGCCTTCTAGGGTGGGGGTCTAATACCACCAGTATCTGGGGAACTCATCCTTTGAATACAGGAGCTATTTTGGATCCTGGCAGTCCAGATTCAACTGCTGCTTTCTATTAGTCCTGCTCATTTATTAGCTCACTCAATAATAATTTAAAAAGCAAACAAGTTCCTTGATTTGGGAACTATTAGTTTTTAGGTTCTTAAAGATTTATGCCATATTTGTGCCATGCTACCGGGCAACACAAACTTTTTGCAGGCACAAGCAGGATGTACCTATATTGCTGTTTGGTGGATAAGACAGTGGCCCATAAGGCAACGCAGGTATGTTTTGTTCCAAGCATTGTTACAAATTAAGGAAGTTTTTCTCTCATACCAGCACTCTGGGCCATCCGCTTAAATTGAGTGTAAAGCATCCAGAACATATAAATAGAAAGTACTGTACAGCACTTCACATATTGCACTGGCAAATTATATATTCATTGCTACAAGATGTACAAATGACTAACAATTTAAACATATTTAAAAGGGGATCAAAACCATAAATATTGGAGTCATTAGTGGTTTCTACTCAGGACAGCAATGTTTTACCTTCAATACTAGGGGTATAACTGTATAGCAGTTGCTGACGGTTGCAAAATTAAGGGTGTAATTGCACTCAAGCCTTGCTGTTGGTCTTCCCAGAGGCAGGTGCCTGGTAATCATGTGAACAATATATTGGTTAATAGTCTCTTAATCTAGTTTACTATGGACATTCATATGTTCTTAAGTCAGCACACAGGATGAACAATCAAAACTTCTCTGAGTTTCTAGAAGTCCTTCAAAATGAAAAGGAACATTCAATTGGCCAGGGTGGCCAGTAATTAAAGAGATGGGAATACCAGAACACCTTATATGCCTCATGAGAAATCTGTACAAGAGTCAAGAGGCAACAGTTAGGACAGAATACGGAATGACAGAGCGGTTTGGAATAGAAAAAGGAGTAAGACAAGGCTGCATTTTGTCACCCTGCTTATTCAACTTATACACAGAGCACATAATGTGCAATGCAGGGATGGAGGAATCACAATTTGGGATCAAAATTGCTAGGAGAAACATCAACAACTTGAGATATGCAGATGATACCACCCTAATGGCAGAAAGTGAAGAGGACTTAAAGAAGCTCCTGATTAGGTTGAAAGATGAAAGTGCAAAAGTTGGCTTGAGACTCAATATCTAGAAAACCAAGATAATGGCAACAGGCCCTATCAGTCCCTGGAAAACAGATGGGGAAGAAGTAGAAGCAGTGACAGATTTTACTTTCCTAGGATCAAAGCTCACTGCAGATGGTGATTGCAGCCATGAAATAAAAAGGCGACTGATTCTTGGGAGGCAAGCAATGAGAAACCTGGGGAACATAGTGAAAAGTAGAGACATCACATTGCAAACAAAGATTCGTATAGTCAAAGCAATGGTATTCCCGGTGGCAATGTATGGTTGTGAGAGCTGGACCATTAGGAAAGCTGAGCGCAGAAGAATAGATGCCTTTGAGATGTGGTGTTGGAGGAGAGTTTTGAGAGTCCCCTGGACAGCGAGGAGAACAAATAGGTCAATCTTAGAAGAAATCACCCCTGACCGCTCCTTAGAAGGGCAAATAGTGAAGATGAAGCTAAAGTACTTTGGACATCAAATGAGAAGAGAAGATTCACTTGAGAAAGCCTTGATGCTGGGAAAGGTTGAGGGCAAAAGAAAAAGAGGGCGGCCAAAAATGAGATGGCTAGATGGTATTGTAGAGACAATGGGTAGAGAACTGAGCGAGTTGAGGAGGATGGTGGAGGACAGAAGTGCCTGGCGGACAGTGGTCCATAGGGTCGCAAAGGGTCGGAATCGACTGTGCGACTGAACAACAACCTCCTTCATCCCAGCATACTATAACAGAAAAAACTGGGGGTACATGTCAATGCCAGAGAACAGGATACAGCAAAAGAGCTTGTGACATTATAAAAAAGTTTAATTTGGCATAAGTTTTTGAGGATTGTAGCCTAGTTTCTCAGATGAATGGAGCACAGCCTCAGTAGACAAGTCATTTATACACACACAGTGGCACCTTGCTTAAAGAACATAATGCGTTCCACGGGATTGCTCTTTAAGCAAGTTTGCTCTTTAAGTGAAACACCACTGTAAGTGACCAATTGTGACTTCTGGCGGGGGATTGTGAAACCCAATTTATTTGTTAAGTGAGTTTTTGGTTGGTTTTATTTGTTAAGCGAGGTGACCATTCTCTCTAAGGGAGGCACTGTTTATGCGAGGTTTCACTGTATATAAAATCTGCCAACTCAGTCTTTACTCCACTTAATCAGAAAATCACATGAACCATCAAAAACCAAAATCATTTAAATATTAAGAGTGCACACTAAATGCAAAAAAGGAAAGGAAAAGAACATGTTCTGTGGATGTTATTTATTTAAAGATGCTTCTGAGTCACAATGTTGCCATGTTGTAGCCACATTTTCCTTTGACAAAACTGTAGCATAGAGTACAAAAAGTTTGCTCCAAATTCTCTCTTTGTCCACCTGCTTCCAAGATTTAAGCCCATCTGTGGATAGCACAGAGTAATGAGCTCTGAGATCTCCTGTTGAGGCGGAACAATTTGGTCGGAATCAACTGTGCGACTGAACAACAACAAACGTCAAATCCTCAATGATGCTTACCTATGACTTCTGTGCATGTGTTCAAATGTGACATGATTAGCTCCTAAGTACATATAGGGTTTACTGCAGGCAGCCTTAGGAACTCCTGGAAAGATTCAACTGCAGGAACAGTCTTAGTCTTTCTTGTGCATGATCATTTTTTCAGTATAGTTTTGATTGTTACTTCATAAGGGCTTCAAATGTTCTGTTTGATCATTTTATAAAGGGCAGTCCCCTAATCTTGGCTTGTGGGAACTCAAGCACCCACCATTCTTGATGCCTTATAATTATATGAATATAATGTTGCTATAATGATTAGCTTCAATAGTGTTCTTCTATTATAATCCTAGTAGCCAAGGACCATACAGGGTTTCATTTAAAGCAGCAGCAAATAAGCAATGCACAGGTATACTTTAAGCTATTCACACACAAAAACCACTGCAATGGCACACAAAACAAAGGCTTAATGCATAATCCTGGTATCCTCATGTCTCAATGGTTAGGGAACTTAAAAGGTGTAGCTATGTTTGTTAGAAGATCATTCGTGGTTTGCTGTAGAAAATATGTATCTGTACTGAGGCTGGAGTTATGCTCCTATAGGCCAGTGATGGCGAACCTATGGCATGCGTGCCAGAGGTGGCAATTGGAGCCCTCTCTGTGGACACCCGTGAAGTCACCCCAGCACAGAGTGTGCCCAACCGTTCTGCCCAGCAGCCCAATGGGAGTGCTTCCTCCCTCCCCCCAGCACAGAGTTCCCTCTGCCCAGCAGCCCAAATGGGAGCATTTCATTCCTCCCCTGTTGCTGTGTTGGCACTTTGTGATAAACAAGTGGGGTTTGAGTTGCAGTTTGGGCACTCAGTCTCTAAAAGGTTAACCATCACTGCTATAGGCTATCATGGGGGGGGGGGGATTTTCCTTACTGGCCAGTTCAGGACTCTGATGTTACTATGGCAACATCACTCACTCACACAAACAAACAAACAAACAAAACACACACACACACACACACACACACACACACACACACACACACACACACACACACACACACACACACACACACACACACACACACGGCAGCAGATGCTGTAGCAAGAAAGCACAATTTATAATCTCTCATAGCTTCAACTAAGCCATGGACACAATTTTCTGCTTCCCAGCAGCATAAGAGAATGAAGAAATGAAAACTGGAAATATCCTGGTGAAATTTGGAGTGAGGAACAGGAGGAGAAAAGAAAAGGACTGCTGCACTGCCTGGAAGCATGTACTATGCCAATTCTGTCAGGATCATCTGCTCTATGAACATCTGTCATATACATCCTCCAGCCCTCTCCTGTATCCCCATACTCAACCATAAAACTATACATGAAGCAGTCCTCAAACAGACTAGTGACCACTGCATAGTAATTACACTGACATGTAATTATACTGACATCACTGGGGATGTGGAACTGGAAAACCACTCTTCAAATACACGTCTTACCTTGAAAGATCTTGGTCATTCTAAGTCAGTTCCAATGGGATGGGGCATAGAATCATAGAATGGCTGGGATGGAAGGGACCTTTTAGGGCATCAAGTCCAAACTCCTACTCAATGCAAGAATCCAAAGCAAAGCAAATATGACAGATGATTGTCCAATTCTTTCTTGAATGCTTCCAGTGTTGGGGCACTTGCCACCTCACAAGGCAGTTGGTTCCACTGTCGTACTGCTCTAACCATTAAGATCTTTTTCTTCATATTCAACCTGTATCTGACTTATTTTAGTTTGAGCCCATTATTACACATCCTGAACTCTGGGATGAAAGGAAATAGATACTTCCCTTCTTCTTTATTATCTTTAAGGTATTTAAAGAGTGCTATCATATCCCCTCTCAGTCTCCTTTTCTCAAGGCTAAACATGAGCAGTTCCCTCATTCTTTTCTCATATGGCTTGGTTTCCATTCCTCTAGGCATCCTTGTTGCCTTTCTCTGCACCTGCTCTAATTTGTTTGCATATTTCTTAAAGTGCTGTGCCCACACATGACAACAGCAAGTCATCATCTAGTGGAGCCAGGGTACCATACTAAATTAACAGACTTTTAAAATAATTTTAATGATTAACAGACTTTTTAAAATGGTATCGACCATCTCCTCTCAGGTTCCCCTGGTCTACTACAAGACTGAGTGTAGGATAACTTTAATTTAATTTACTACTCCTGTTTTATTTTTAAATGTTATTATATATACCTTGAACATTTGGGAGATAAAACAGGGATAAAATGAATTATTTCAATTGCTAAATAAAGGAAACTTACCAAAACCTTGCAGATGATTTCCTCAAATGCTGAAAGAGGGGATGTTTAAGGAGGTATTTGACAGGGTTTACAACAATATGAACCAACATTTCCCCCCCTTCTATCTCATACTGTAATGCAGTAGCAACCTATGAAATTGATTGACAATAGCTTTAGGGAAGAAGAGAGAACCTACCTCTCCACAGAAAATATGATTAAATTTTGGGATTCAGTTGCAGTTTATGAAACAGGAAACTGGGTAGCATATACCTGTGGAATATTCCAGCAGTTCTTATGTTCTAAGAGTAACCCTCCACCCTGACGAAGATACATATATGTACAATATATAAAGTTAAAGCTCTAATACAATGGGTTGTCTAACATCAAATTAACAAACCCCTTCTCAAGTTTTTAATAAACACCTTTCTTACATAAACCATGACTACCTAAAGCTCTCTACTTGCTGGGGTATTCAATTGACATGATGCAATATAGTTATACTTTTTAAAGAACTTTAAAATGTAAGAACATATAATAGTTATAAGAAAATATCTAATAGCAGCTATTAAAATGTTCTGCAAGCTATAATAGCCACACAAAGTAATGGTAAATATCACCCTTGCTGAAAAGCCAGTAGTATCTGACTCTAGGGTTCAGTGCTCATCTCTGTTTATAGCCAAAGAACCAGTGCTATCTGTGTCTGCAGACATTTCTGTGGACATGTGGCAGGAATGCCTCAACACCGGAGTGGATGGAACGCGATTTACCTTCCCAATGAAGTGTTACCTATTTATCTACTTGCAACTTCTTGCTTTCGAACGGATAGGTTGGGCAGGAGCTGTGACAGAGACAGGAGCTCGCTCCATCTTGCAGTACTCGGGTATTGAACTCCAACCTTCCAGTCATCGAATTCAGCCACCACAGTCCCCTACTAGCTACATAGAAAGTGGGAATTCTTTTATTTTGTATCTATGCCTACAAGGATCTATTGGATATGCATTGAAATCAAGATGCATGCCACTATTTAACTTCCAGACACCAGAGGAAGTGAGTCGAAATCTTCAGAAAGACAGAGCCACTGCACACTAAGAAAACTTTAAAGAGACATCTCTCCATAACAAAATGATGATAATATTCCCAAGGGTGAGCCACCAAAAAATTAAGTACAACAAAAGCATCACTCAGACCTATAATCTAGTGTTGTGAGATCTTCAGCTAGAACGGGGGTTCCCAACATTTTCGCGCCATGGGCTGGACCATGCTCTCTTGCTGTAAACGCTGCAGTAAAACATGTCTGCGGTTGTCATAAACACATTTATGACTACTTATTTATACTATACTGATCATCAGGTCTGATCAAGTGGACTTGGTCCATGAAAGCTCACATTTAAATACAGGAATTAGTTTTTAAGGTGCCACAACATTTTTTTGTCTTTTTTGCTGTTCTGTTTACTCCCAAGTAGCCCAATATTGCTTTGGTAATACATATCACTGGCTAACATTTTTACTTCAACCAATGAGCAGTTCTTTGTTTGGTTAATGAGACAGGGGAGTTATATATCTTTTAAACTGGGCACTGACAAGCACATTGTAATGGATTTCTAAGCACAACATATCAACCTAATGTTGCAGTGTAATCTAATGTGCTAGGTTTGGATGAGAGAAATTTAACTGGGTAACTTTGAGAAAATCATTATTATTTCTCACTCTAATTTATATACCAGGGTTCTGTTCTGGCTCCCTGGCAGAAGTACAGGGGTACAACTGTAATCAATAATGTTTTTCCCCCACCATGGAACATGATTCTTCTGTCATTCATAAAGGCATTGTTATTATAAATGCCACATTCTTGTGTGAATGATACTGGACCTTATGAAAAGCAACATAGTATACTTCATATTTCTGGCCATTTGAGGACCTCACCATTGTCACCTGTACCATTCAAATACAAAGATGTCATAAAGATCTTTTTATCCTTTTCATTTAAAAACAGAGAAAATGTGGCCACTTTCAATATGACTATGAGGAAAAAACTAGTTGTGTGTGTGTCTTTCTGCCAGAAACCTGCCACAGGGTATTTTTAAAAATGGCCATATCCTTGCCATGCATCTTCAAATATCAATTACAATTCCCAGACACTCTATTTTTGTTAAGCACAAACAAAGATACAGTATTCCATAAAGTTTGGTCCTCAGATAGTAACTGAATGCCTCAGTTAACTGGCTGTTCCCCCATCCATAAGGAATCCCTCCCCCAACCTAAACAAGCAGATTTGTTGTTGTTCAGTCGCACATTCGATTCCGACCCTTTGCGACTCCATGGACCACTGTCCGCCAGGCACTTCTGTCCTCCACCATCCTCCTCAACTCGCTCATCTCCGTGCCCATTGTGTCTACAATACCATCTAGCCATCTCATTTTGGACCGCCCCTTCTTCTTTTGCCCTCGACCCTTCCCAGCATCAAGGCTTTCTCAAGCGAATCCTCTCTTCTCATTTGATGTCCAAAGTACTTTAGCTTCATCTTCACTATTTGCCCTTCTAAGGAGCAGTCAGGGGTGATTTCTTCTAAGATTGACCTATTTGTTCTCCTCGCTGTCCAGGGGACTCTCAAAACTCTCCTCCAACACCACATCTCAAAGGCACCTATTCTTCTGCGCTCAGCTTTCCTAATGGTCCAGCTCTCACAACCATACATTGCCACCGGGAATACCATTGCTTTGACTATACGAATTTTTGTTTGCAATTTGATGTCTCTACTTTTCACTATGCTCCCCAGGTTTCTCATCGCTTGCCTCCCAAGAATCAGTCTTTGTTCTGTTTAAGACCATTAAGCAAAGACCATTGTTCTGTTTAAGACCATTAAGCAAAGAAAGCTCCAATACCTTGGCCATATCATGAGGAATAATATAAAGTATAGAATACTCCCAACTCGCTCTGCAAGGTAAGATCCCTGGGAAGAGAGGCCCTGGTTGTAGATGGGCTTCATGGCTAAAGAACCTGAGAGACTGGTGTGGCATGTCCTCGGGAGAACTGTTCTGATGAGTTAAGTACAGGAAGACTATCGCCAATATCCAGAACAGATACAGCACCTGAAGAAGAATGGTATTGTGCTACATTCATGGAAAAGCTAAGAAAAACTTGCCATGACACTTTATTATCTGTGTAAATTCTAAGGGGAAAAGGGCTTCCTATTGTATAACATGAAGGTTGCATGTAATACAAAAGTAATGCCACAAGAGCCTGCATCTTGCAGTGGACAGGATGTCAGACTAGGACTCAAATCCCCATTCACCTGTGGAAACTGAGGACCTGCCCAGACTGCCCATCTAGGTATAGGCTGGATTAGCCAGAAAAGCATCACTTACAATTCGGGGGGGGGGGGGGGGACACGGGACGGGACAACAATGTGCTATTCAGTGTGCTCATCCCATCCAAACAGAAATAAGCCTTTGTCCACTTCCCCTGGTCATCTGTGAATCGTCAGGAAAAGTAAAAAGTTTTTTTTATATCTGTTAGGTAAAGGTAAAGGTTTCCCTTGTTCGAAAGCCAATCATTTCCGACTCTAGAGTTCAGTGCTCATCTCTGTTTCAAAGCCGAAGGGCCAGCGCTGTCTGCTTCTGCAGACATTACCATGGTCATGTGGCAGGCATGACTAGAGTGCATGGAACGCTGTTTACATTCCCACCGAAGTGGTCCCTATTTATCTACTTGCAATTTCTTGCTTTCGAACTGCTAGGTTGACAGGAACTGGGACAAAGCCTGGAGCTCATTCCATCCTGCAGTACTTGGGAATCAAACTGCTGACCTCCCACCTTCCAGTCAGCGTCTTAGCCACTTGATCTGTTAGATCACTGCTAATGCAATGCATCACTTCATTTATTTATTTTCTTTTTTGTCTGCATGTTCTCTATGGAGAAGCTGCTCACAGTTACAGTTTCGATTGTTAATACACAGACACAAAGAAAAAAGTTAGATTAAACAAAGTGATACATCATATCCATGATGAGATACAGACATTTAAAACTTTACAGTACATTACAGTATTTAATTTCTTCTGACTGTTCATAGACCAGTGATGGTGAACCTTTTAGAGACTGGGTGTCCAAACTCCACAGGCTGCCGTCCATGCTGCAGAGGGGTGGAGCGAACTCCATGCTGGAGGGGGGGGGGAGGAAACGTTCCCATTGAGTTCCTGGGCAGGGTGAACTCCATGGTGGGGTGATGGCATTCGTGCCCACAGAGAGTGCTCCGAGTGCCCCCTCTGGCACACGTGCCATAGATTCGCCACCACTGTCATAGACAATCAGGGGAAGTTGACCATATCTGATATGCTGGAGGGACTCGTTAGCCCGGGACGGGACAACAATGGCACAGTGTCCAATATGTCTGGCATACACCCAGCCACCCCCTGAGAGTTGACCTAATGCCCATCTGAACTGGCTCTCACGAAAACTGAGGTGGCACTGGTAAAACTATTCCTTCACATATCTCATAAAGTCTTCTTGAATTATTATAAATTGGAACCAACTTGCTGACATGTAACATAGAGAAATGACATTATGCAGAGGTCAAATTGTAGGTTTTGGGCATGAGAAGTAACCAAGCAGAGTTGAGTGACCTTGGCGGCAAGTTGCTACATCTCACCTGCAATTTCCAATATGTAAAACAGGTGCAAAGTTAATGATCATATTAAGAATTTAAAATTTACAATCGGAAAGGACTTCCTTTTCTTCTTTTTCTTGGTATAATCTCATGCCGCAAAGGTCTCTCCAGGTCATGTTCTAGCCCCAGGTCAAGTCATAGAGGATTCTGCCCAAACCTATGTACTATGTGCATACTGAGAATAAAATATTCTATACAGTTCCCCTTAATATATTTTGCAAATAGCCACAGTGATATCTAATTTCCATTCTCCTCCCAAGCACTTCTATGGAATGATATGCTCAACTAACACCTTTCCTTATATTAAGCTAATTTGGACACAGATTGTTTCTTTTCCAAAATGTTTATTCTTTAAATCAGGGGTTCTCAAGGTTTTCATGCCACTGGCTGGACCACTCCCCTCAGACAGCTGAGCAAGCCAGACATGTAGTTTTCCCCTATCATAAATGCATCAGCAAACTGTGTTGGGTTTGTTTGTGCATGTATAGATGAGGCTCTTAAAATAGCAGAGGAAAGAAGGGACACAAAAGTCAAAGGAGAAAGGAAAAAATACAATCACTTGAATACAGAATTTCAAAGAAAAGCAAGGAGAGATAAGGAAACCTACCTGAATGAACAGTGCAAAGAAATAGAGCAAAACAATATCAGGGGTAGGACTAGAGATTTTTTCAAAAAAATTGGGGAAATTAAGGGAACGTTTAAAGCAAAAATGGCAAGGAGTTAGCAGGTGAAGAAGAGATTAAGAAAAGATGGAAAGAGTACACAGAGGAACTCTACAAAAAGGACCTCAACACCCCTGATAATAACAATGATGAGAACATTGAACATGAGACAGACATCCTAGAGAGTGAAGTCAGAAAGGCCCTAAAAAGCACTGCAAACAACAAAGACAGTGGAGATGATGGTGTCCAAGTTGAACTTTTCAAAGCCCTAAAAGATGATGGAATCAAATTATTACATTCTATATGCCAGCAGATTTGAAAAACACAACAATGGCCACAGGATTGGAAAAGAACAGTATACGTTCCAATCCCCAAAAGGGGTAATGCCAAAGAATGTTCAAATTATTGAACAATTGTGCTCATTCCACATGCTAGCAAGGTGATGCTCAAGATAATACTGGATAGACTGCACCAGCATGTGGAGAGAGAATTACCTGAAGTGCAGGCAGGGTTCAGAAGAGGCAGGGGGACTAGAGACCACAGATGGAGGGATGGAGGTATCACAAATTGGGATCAAAATTGCTGGGAGAAACATCAACAATTTGATATATGCAGATGATACCACCCTAATGGCACAAAGTGAAGAGGCCATAAAGAAGCTCCAGATTAGGTTGAAAGAAGAAAGTGCAAAAGCTGGCTTGAGATTCAATATAAAGAAAACCAAGATAATGGCAACAGGCCCTATCAGTCCCTGGAAAATAGATGGGGAAGAAGTAGAAGCAGCGACAGATTTTACTTCCTTAGGATCAAAGCTCACTGCAGATGGTGATTGTAGCCATGAAATAAAAAGGTGACTGGGATCATAGTGAAAAGTAGAGACATAGCGAAAAGTAGAGACATCAAATTGCAAACAAAAATGTATATAGTCAAAGCAATGGTATTCTCGGTGGTAATGTATGGTTGTGAGAGCTGGACCATTAGGAAAGCTGAGCACAGAAGAATAGACGCCTTTGAGATGTGGTGTTGGAGGAGAGTTTTGAGAATCCCCTGGACAGCAAGGAGAACAAATAGGTCAATCTTAGAAGAAATCAACCCTGACTGCTCCTTAGAAGGTCAAACAGTAAAGATGAAGCTAAAGTATTTTGGACATCAAATGAGAAGAGAAGATTCACTTGAGAAAGCCTTGATGCTGGGAAAGGTCGAGGGCAAAAGAAGGGGGCGGCCAAAAATGAGATGGCTAGATGGTATTGTAGACACAATGGGCACAGAGCTGAACAAGTTGAGGAGGATGGTGGAGGACAGAAGTGCCTGGTGGACAGTGGTCCATGGGGTCACAGAGGGTCGGAATCGACTGTGCGACTGAACCACAGATGTGCTTATGGCTTCCATAAATGTGCCTGCTTCCACTTCCAGGGTTGTTGGTGCGGGCTGGATAGAATGGCGTTGGGGGAAGGGGCTGGCCCACAGACTGTAGGTTACAAATCCTTGCTTTAAATAGTCCCATATATAGCAAATTATCATTGGGATATTCATTGTATATTAAAACAAGAATGGTTTTAAATAATCTTGTTTTACCATCACATATTTTACATTACCGTACTTTATTGTATTTAATGTTTTTTAAAAAAAAATACTAAGAAAGATTAGCTGCCCAGAGTGGGAATCCATCTCAGATGGCCAGGGTATAAGTCTAATAAGTAAGTAAGTAAGTAAGTAAGTAAGTAAGTGGGAACATCAAGTAGAGAACATTTTAGAAAATGAGAGAGTCAAGATCCTGTGGGACTTTAAAATTCAAACAGATAGATGTCTGCCTCACAACACACCTGATATATCTGTTGTGTACAAGAAGAAAGTCCAGTTTATTGATATGTGCCATAAGTGCACCACCACTGGTATTGATATGTGCCATAGGTTCACCACCACTGGAATATAGCATGACAGAATTTTATTTGTTGTCAGCTGCCCTGAGTCATTCGTGAGAAGGGTGGCATAGAAGTATGATGATAAATAAATGAATAAATAAATAAATAAATGGATGGCAATAGCAGCCAGGAACACAGAGTAACCTGACTTTGTGAAGAAAGCAGAAGAAGTTATGACCTAGAGTGAAAACTCCATACTGAGGTATAAAACAGTACAGCAAATATAAGGCATATGACAGGAAAGTCAGATTCAGAGACGTGGGATCAACTCCTTGCTTAGCATTCAACTCATTTGTAATTCCTTCCTATGCGGTTCTGCTGATTCCAGCAACAGCAACACCAAGAAACACCTTTTCTTTTCCTTGTTCCCCAGCACCACCAAACCAAGCAATCAAGTAATTTGGGAGAGGAACAGGCCCCTCTAAGCACTAGTCCAGTGGTTCCCAACAGGGGGTACACAGCCCACAGGTGGACTTCAATTCCCAGAAGCCTAAGTCAGTACATTGGCTGATCAGTGCTTTGGGGAAATGACTTAGGCTTCTGGGAATTGAAGTCCAAACACCAGCATTTGGGAAACACTGCTAGTCTGACTACTCCTTCTGGTTAGTGAAAGGGAACTGGGCTAAGTGGTGCCCAGCCAGAGGGCAAGCAAATTGAGACAGTTGCTTGCCAGGCAAGGATGCATGCAGTGGAGCCAGGGTTGCATGACCACCTCAGGCTCCCCACTCCTTCTTGGTAAGATGAGGAGCCCATTAGACAAGCCAGAGAGAGAGAGAGAAAGCATCAACAAGGACAACTGGTTCCTGCAGACACAAGAGGTCGCTGAAAGAAGCAACTGATTTGTTGTGCTTTCCTTACAAAGCAAAGCAATCATACTTAGTGTGCTTAGTGCACTCTCTGGCCGGTTCACAAGTTAATTAGCTTAAATGGGTCCTCATTTTACCAACCTGAGAAGGAGGGAAGGCTGAGTGAACCTTGTGCCTTGGTCAGGATTAAACTCACAACCTTTTGGTGGCAGTATAGCAGTTTAACCACTGTGCCACCAGGGCTTCCTTTCAAGGCAGCAGGGTTGAGATCTTTGGAGACCCACAGGCACCACATGCCCAAGCACTGGGCTGCCCCCAAACTCAAGCCACCACGAAGGCCTCCGCTTGCTGGCTGGCCACTCCAGAGTTATGGAGTCACACCACCCAGAGACAAACACACCACCCGAAGCCGGCGGCAGATATTCCTTGCCACAATCCCCAGTTCTCTGTCGTCCACTTCAATGCGTCAGCACCCATCCTGTGGGGATGGTGGGACACCTGTCCACCCACCAGCAAGAGGCAGGTGGGATTCTGGTTCCTGTCAGGCTCTGCTTAAGCCTCAATCCTCAGGTGTGTAAGGCAAGTGCAAGTCAAGGCCTGACGAGTCCCTCTCCTTCGAGAGTGGAGCCAATGGCACATGCCTTCCGACTGCCTCTGAGCCTTGGTGATGCAGTAGTGAAACTCCTGTACTGCAACCCAAAGGTTGTGAGTTCGCTCCTGACTAGGCTTCAAAGTTGACTCAGCCTTCCCTCCTTCAGAGGCCGGTAAAACAAAGACCCAGCATGTTGGGAGCAAAATGCTAATTCACTTGTGAAGCGCCCAGAGAGTGCACCAAACGTGTAGAAGTGTAATTGGTTTTGCTTGGCCATTATTACTACAACACACCCACATCACACACTGGTCCTTCCCTCAGTTGGTCCACCGCCCCTCCACAAGGCGAAAGGAAAGCGTCCTTTGCCTTGGCCCCCACCGCTCCAAGTGCTCAGGTGAGTCAGCCATGGGGGCGGCTGCAAGGAGCAGCTTCGCCCCGGCCCGGCCCTCCTTCTGTTCCTCCAGAAGAGTGATGTGCTGGGATCGGACCGGCCCACCCAAGAGCCCATGGTGCTTGGGGAGCCCCATAAGGACAGATTAGCAGAGGGTCACCATACTCTGGGGAAGGTCACAGGCTGTGTGTGTATATATATATATATATATATATATATATATATATATATATATATATATATATATATATATATATATATATATATATATATATATATATATATATACACACACATACATACACACACACACACACTGTATATATATATGTATATATATATATATATACATACATACATATATATACATACATATATATACATACATACATACACACACACACACACACACACTGTATATATATATACATACTGTGTATACACACACACACACACACACACACACACACACACACACACACACATATATCAGGGGTGCCCAAACTATGACCCGGATCCTGCCCCTGGGGCGAATTCACCCAGACCACGAAGCCCTCGTCGCTCCTGGAAGCGGAAGTAAAACGCGCCCGTAAGTAAAATGTGCTCCTGCAAGTGGAAGTAAAATGCTTCCAGGAGCGACGAGGGATTCGCGGGCTGGATGAACTGACATCGGGGGCTGGATCTGGCCCCCGGGCCATAGCAACCAGTTCTCTGAACCATGTGACCAGCCCACGGCCCACAAAGTTTGGGCACCCCGGCCCGCCCTATATACATATATACACACATGGGAAACCGGACCCCTCTCTCTCTCTCTCTCTCTCTCTCTCTATATCTATCTATCTATCTATCTATCTATCTATCTATCTATCTATCTATATATATATATATATATATATATATATATATATATATATATATATATATATATATATATATATACACACATATACACACATACACACACACACACACACACACACACACACACACACACACACACTGTATATAAACCTCAAAGCGCAGCCCAATTTCATTCATCCATATATCCATGGGGGGGGGGGGGGTTTAACAGATAGAAGACAGACAAGCTGTCCTCCTCCTCTGTAAACACTGTCCAGGGGCCAGCGCGGCGACTCCTTCTCCCAAGCCAGGGCCTCCTGCTTCTTAGCAGGCAGGCAGGCAGGCCCGGGAGACTCACCCAGCACGAAGTAGGGCAGCTCGGTGTTCTCCAGGTCGTCGACCACCACCATCTCCCCGGGGAAGTCGTTGCGCACCGAGAAGAGCAGCTTGGGCTCGGAGGCCGAGGGGCTGTGCATGATGCTCAGGTCGTTCTCCCGCAGGAAGGGCAGCGCCGACACCGTGATGCTCTTCAGCTTGCACTCCATCTCCTTGGAAGGATCCCCCTCCGCCTCGGGCGGCCCGGCGGCGGCGGCGGCGGCTGCAGCGGCTGCACCTGCACTGGCGGCGGCTAGGAAGCAGCAGCAGCAGCCGAGGCAAGCGAGCAGGAGGCCGAAGCGAGCGAAAGCCATCTCCAGCCTCCTTGGCCTGGGCAGACGAGGGGGAGGAGGGGAAGAAGACGAGTCCTGGGTCCTGGGCGAGGCCGCGGGCGGGAGGCAGGCCCTTGGTATGGCGGCGGCGGCAGCTGTGAGGGAAAGGAGAGGCTGAGGAAAGCGTCGTCGTCCTCCTCCTCCTCCTCCTGGCACGGCCCTGCCTGCGCCCCCTCTCTCCTCCTTCGCCCCTTCTCCCTCCGCTCGCTCAGCGCGCAGGCTGCTGCCAGCCACCACCTACCTGAGTAGGCACAACGAGGCTAGTCAGCTGGCGGGTTGGGGGAGGAAACTGCATTGGGGCATGCAGTTGGGGGGCGTGAAGGCCCCTTCGGTTGCCCTCCAAATGCAGCGGGGACGTGGCCGAGCAATTCTTCTTTGGCGTCCCAATCGAAACCTTGACCTCCAAAATAAAGCTGCTTTCTTGGCGTTGGCCAACATTAAATGTATTGTGTGTGGTTTTTTTAGTTGTAATACCATGATGAAGAGAATACGTCATTGGTACAAAGTGTAAAAGTATATTTTATATATACATATAAATAGTATGGTTAAGAGATTGATTGTATTGAATTATTATTATTATTATTATTATTATTATTATTATTATTATTATTATTATTATTATTATTATTATTATTATTATTATTATTATTATTATTAGTTCAAATTTATATTACCGCCCACTCGCCGTGACAACTCAGGGCGGCTTACAAATAATACATTACATTATAATGTAATAAAACTTGTTGTTTTTTTCTTTTCTTTTTTGTTATTATGTTATATTTGCTTTTTTAAATTTTATTTTCTGTGTAGTAAGATGTAATTTGTTTTGTTTTCTGTTTTCTCTTTTTAATATACAGTAATACCTCATATAACATTAGTATCGAATAACACTAAAATCGCATAACATTAAGGAATCTGGGGGGAAGAATTGCATCAGATAACATTAAGATCCTATGGGATGCTTCAGATAACAACCGCTAAAGCCTGTGTGGTTACAATGTATCTCTATGGATCCCATAGAGGATCAGATAACACTAAAAATCATATAACACCAAGACTTGTGGAACCAGGTTTAAAACCTCAGATAACACTAAAACCTCGTTCCACAAGTCTTGGTGTTATACGATTTTTAGTGTTATCCGATGCATGTTAAAATCCTATGGGATCCATAGAGATACATTTTAACCACACAGGCTTTAGCAGTTGTTATCCGATGCATCCCATAGGATCTTAATGTTATCCGATGCAATTCTCCACCCCAGATTACTTAATGTTATGTGATTTTAGTGTTATTCGATACTAATGTTATCTGAGGTATTACTGTATCTTAATGTCAAAAAAAAACTTAATTAGAATTTGTTTTTAAAAAAAATTAAATCTTCATCAGTGCAGGTTTCTGGTAGTAATTGGCAGACCAGTAAAAGCCGGATTCTGGTTTGTTTGTTTGTTTGTTGTTCAGCCACACAGTCATTTCCAACTCTTTGCGACCCCATGGACCACCACCCCT
This sequence comes from Furcifer pardalis, assembly GCA_030440675.1. NCBI lineage: Eukaryota > Metazoa > Chordata > Lepidosauria > Squamata > Chamaeleonidae > Furcifer > Furcifer pardalis. Next base: position 156,683,559 of record CP126891.1, read on the forward strand.
CCAGGCACCTCTGTCCTCCACTATCCTCCTCAACGCCCAGCTGTATGCCCACTGTGTCTGCAATACCATCCAGCCAGTGATGGGATGTAACAGGTTCTCACCAGTTCACCAGAACCGGTAGTAACTTTTCCCAGTGTCCCAGAGAACCGGTTGCAGCTTTTGGGGGGAACCACCTGTGGTGCTTACCTTTTCACTGGTTCCCCCACTGAGCATGCATGCCAAGCACTTAATGTAATTTTTATTTTATTTATTTATTTATTTATTTAATTTATCTACAGGTTTGTGTTGTGGGTTCGAGGGGTGTGTGTGTGTGTGCTTATTTTAATTTTATTATTATTTATTATTATTTATTTTTCTTTGACCCTGCCCATGACATCACGATGTCATGACATTAGGTCCACCCACACAGTGATGACGTCATGGTGGGGTAGTAAAATGTTTGACATCCCACCACTGCATCCAGCCATCTCTATTTTGGCCACCCCCATCTTCTTTTGCCTTTCCCAGCATCAAGGCTTTCTCAAGTGAGTCCTCTCTTCCTCAGTGGTGGGCATCAGCAGTTTTGCCCCAGTTCACCAGAACTGGTAGCAGACATTCTGGTTGGCCCCGCCCATCCAAGTTTTGAAATAAAGTACAAGTTGTACCTCATTTAAAGAGCATAATGTGTTCTGCTAGGGCATTTTATGGGTATTGTAGTAAGATTCCTGCCCACTGTATGTAAGTACCTTTAAGAGACCTTTAGGGGTCTAGACACAGCTGTTAGTTGTTGAGGCATAGACTGAGCACACAGCTGATTACACTTGGGGATGTGATTCAGCACTGAACACAGCTGTAGCCACTTTGAGGGTGAGTCATCAGCATTACAATATATCTATAGCCCACCTGAGATGGGCTACTCTGAGGAGGAACTGAGAAGGAGAGTCTGATTGAGACGACGGATGAAGAAGTGCTGCAGGAAGCTCTGCTACTACTAAGAACTATCAGGTACTCTACACTGCTGAGGAGAGCACACTGACTAAGGCCTTGGGCAAACTCCAGTCAGTGTTTGCTGGCAGGACTCTGTGTATGCTCAGTGGACTTGAGCCTTCAGGATTCCAAGCCCTGACTCTACTGTGGGGCTTGAAGACAGACTGGTACCTGTGTACATAGTTCTGTGTCTATTGTCTAAGTGTTTCCCTCACCCAGATGTAAACTGCACTATTCACTGAGACTGTATGTGTGTCTTTGCACCCAAACCTTCCGCTGTCGCATTAGCTAACTGCTAGTCTGCTACGTTGAACACACATACGGCCGAAAATCCTTGACATGTTCTATGGGATTGCTCTTTAAGTGAGTTTGCTCTTTAAGCTAGTTTGCTCTTTAAGTGAAACACCATTGTAAGTGACCAACTGTGACTTCGGGGGGGGGGGGATTGCAACCCCTGATTTATTTGTTAAGTGGGTTTTTGGTTGGTTTTATTTGTTAAGCAAAGTGAACATTCAGAGAAAATTCTGCTCTTTAAGTGAGTTACTCTTTAAGCAAGGTGCTCTTTATGCGAGGTTTGACTGTAGTCCTAATTTGGGTGCAACGCAGGACTTTCCCCCTGGCCATGCCCTCATACCACGCCCACAGTGTGGTAGTAAAAATTTTTTTGAGCCCACCACTGTCTCTTTTCATTTGATGTCCAAAGTACTTCAGCTTCATCTTTGCTATTTGACCAAAGGAACAGTCAGGGTTGATTTCTTCTAGGATCGACCTATTTGTTCTCCTCGCTGTCCAGTGGACTCTCAAAACTCTCCTCCAAAACCACATTTCAGAGTCCTCTATTCTTCTGCACTCTGCTATCATAATATCTCTCCATATTCGCATAGTATGTTTTTCTCTTCCAGCAGCCCTCACTTCAGCATGTTGGTCTTACATTTAGGCCAGTGATGGCAAACCTTGGCACTCCGGTTGTTCTTGGACTTCAATTCCCAGAAGCCCAAGTCAGAACTCCTACTGATCAGGCCTTCTGGGAATTGAAGTTAAAAAACAGCTGGAGTGCCAAGGTTTGCCATCACTGATTAGGCCCCTAATGGTGAACCTTGGCACTCCAGCTGTTCTTTGACTTCAGTTCCCAGAAGCCCAAGCCCCTGTGAATACACATGAATGGGTTTACTATACATACATTTGTGTGGATTCACAGGGAGTTGGGCTTCTGGAAATTGAAGTTCAAGAAGAGTTGGAGTGCTAAGGTTTGCCATTATGGACAGTAAACCCATTCATGTGGATTCACAGGGACTTGGGCTTCTGGGGATTGAAGTCCAAGAAGAGCTGGAGTGCCAAGGTTCGCCATCACTGGATTTGGCACTCCAACCCATAGTCTATTCAGAGTCCTTCGAGTGATGTAGTGGAGGTTAAGTTTCCCCAGCCATATCCTGTTTTAATCTTGTTCCTTGTCTAGTGAGCTTCTTCCTCCATCTTCTAATTTGGTTTTGCTCTTGCATACCCTCAAGTCAAGAGTTCAAGTTCAGCTTCTTAACCACTAAGCCACTGCAGATTTTACAATTCTCCAAAGAAAATGGCTGTTCATTGTAGGGAAAAGGATACTGGTCTGGATGGAACTTTAGTCCCTCAGGACTCCTCTAATTGCTCCAAGAACTTAGCAAGAGATTGACTTTCGACATCCTCTGAGTGGACATGAGCCTTAAGTTCTTGCTTTATGACAAGAACAAACATTCTTGAGGGTGCACAAGAGCAAAATGATCCTGGACAAGGAACAACATTAAAGGAGGATATAGCTAAAGAACTCAACCTCCCCTACGTCACTTGGAGGACCCTGAATAGGCTGAGGGTTGGAGTCCCTAAAAGCAAGATGAACATGCTCAACTGGGAGCTGCTTGCAGGCCTGGGGCAGGAATGTGGAGAGATACAGAATCAGGCTCATTTAATGGTCTGCCAATTATTGCCAGAAACATGCACCAATGAGGACTTAAGTTTGGTCAACAACAAAGCCAAGAAAGTGGCTTCATTTTGGCAGTTCAGGGTTTGGTTGGGACATGAAAGAAGAAGAATCAAGTCCAAGTGAACTCCAGACCAGAGCTGTTACAGGGAAACTAGAGTTCCCTGTTATAAAGATTCACTGGCTACTAGTCTATTTCTGGGCACAATTCAAAGTGCTAGTTTTGGCCTATAAAGCCCTAAATCCAGTGGTGGGTTGTCAAAAATTTTACTACCCCACTGTGATGTCATCACAGTGTGGGCGGAGCTAACATGACATCATGGGCAGGGCCAAAGAAAATAATAAAAAATAAAATAAAAATAAACACACACAAACACCTCAACCCACCCACCCACCCACCCACACCACAAACCCGTAAATAAATTAAATAAAGAAATAAAATTAAAATTACATTAAAATACACCCACCCACCCCAAACACAAACCCGTCACTTACCTGTTAGTATAAGTGCCTGGGCAGCACCATGTTGCAAGATGGATATGGTCATTGTACCAGTTCTCTTCTAGGATAATATGCCTTAATGTAAATGTAAAACAGCTGTACCTCCTTAAGGGTTCTCCAATTGGAACAGCAATTAGAACAGCACAGGTGTAGCTTATTGATGAGGTAACTCCAAGACTTTGCTTAAAAACCCCAAGCCAGGCCGCCAGGCCTTTTTAGGAACTGTGGTAGTACTTCAATATAGGTAAAGGTATTGAATACACATTAAAATACACACAGACACACCACATCCAAAGGTGACTCACTTACCCTGGGGAGCAGGCTATAGGGAGCTTCAGGCTAGCAACTTCTCTTCCTCCTCCCTGCTTGGGAAGACAGCAAAGAGGCTGTGCAAATGCGCCAAGCACTGTAGGCGTGCATGCACACCAAGGGCTTGGCATGCATGCGCAGTGGGGGAACTAGTGAAAAGGTAAGCCCCGAAGGTGGTTCCCCCCAAAAGCTGCTACCGGTTCTCCAGGACACTGGGAAAAATTACTACCAGTTCTGGTGAACTGGTGCAAACCTGTTGCATCCTATCACTGCCTAAATCACTTGAATCTCTCCTATCTGAGGAACCACATTTCCTCAGTGTTAAGGTATTGTGGAGCTGCATTTCTGTCAGTCTGGTTATCCTCACAGCCATGCTTGATGTGGAAATGAGAAAGAACTCCCAGGCTCCGGAACTGCTTTCCATAGAAGACAAGGCCAGTCCTCAGCTTCCTATTATTTTGCCGAAAGGCAAAGATCTTATTTAAAGACAGGCTTTTAACTGGGGGGGGGGGGGGGGGATGATGATACTACAGAAGGACTTTAAATAAGGGAGATGATTTCTAATGTTTTAAACTGTTTTTAGGTTTTTAAAGCATTTTATTTAGTATTTATTTTTAAAAATATGTTTATATTTTAAAATGTTGTATTTTTAATTGTTCAACAGTTTCTCAAAATTTGCAAGCTACCTTGGATTTCTGCAGAGATAAGGGTGTGATGTAAATAAAATAAAGACAGTGCTGCTAATGAGATGAAATACTGCTAATAAATCTGCTGCACTCATCACTAACTGAGTGTAAATGCTTTTAAAAGCACTCGGGGACTAATCCACTTCTTAACAAAGACAATGGAAAATTTCTGAATGCAAGTAAATAGTGAACCTTGTTACCTTCAGAAGTTGGCAAACTGCTGTAATTTAGTCAGACTGCTGTGTAATGAATGAATACATTTAGGGAAGGGGCACTTAATATGTGCAATTAATGAATGAATGAATCTCCTGATGTAGTTTATTAATGCTTTCAACTGTAATTCAAAACCACATTTGAGACATTTTCTGATATTCTAAATTACTTCTTATTATATTGAATTCAAACATTTTGAGCATTTTAAGGTTTCATAGTTTGTTAATGTGTAGTTTATAATGTGTGACTTAAATGAAAAATAATATACTGTAATTGACTTCAGATGCCTTAGCATTTACAGGGTAGACATTATTGATCCTGAAAAAAGAAAAAAGTAAGTTTTTGTTCCATTTGTATTATGATGTGAATCCATAATTATCATTATTATACTGCCAAATCAAAGTCAAAAGTAAAAACTATTATATTTTTAAATATTCTTCTTCAAAGGAATTCATTACTACCAATTCTGCATTTTACTTTTCTTGCCTTTGGTGCAGTCAACTAGTCAAGTTGTATAGAGTAAATTAATACGGGGTATCAAGGTCCAGGTGGCCAAGATACAACTTAAAGAGGTGGTCACTATAGAGAGGTTGGCTTTCTATCGTGCACATATGTTGTACGTCTGGTCTATAAAATTAAGTCAACTTAGGGAGTTAGTCAACTAGGTGATTTTAATGTATTTTTCTTTGTAAATCTACATCTCGGGGGGGGGGCATTGCGACTCTCTAGATATAGGTGGGTTTTTTTTGGCTAGTCACACAGTCTATTCTGACCCTTTGCGACCCCATGGACCACTTCTGTCCTCCACCATCCTGCTCAACTCGCTCAGTTCTGTGCCCATTGTCTCTACAATAACATCTAGCCATCACATTTTTGGCCACCCCCTTTTTCTTTTGCCCTCCACCTTTCCAAGCATCAAGGCTTTCTCAAGTGAATCCTCTCTTCTCATTTGATGTCCAAAGTACTTCAGCTTCATCTTTACTATTTGACCTTCTAAGGACCAGTCAGGGATGATTTCTTCTAAGATTGGCCTAATTGTTCTCCTCCAGCACCACATCTCAAAGGCATCTATTCTTCTGCGCTCAGCTTTCCTAATGGTCCAGCTCTTACAACCATACATTGCCACCGGGAATACCATTGCTTTGACTAGATGAATTTTTGTTTGCAATGTGATCTCTCTACTTTTCACTATGTTCCCCAGGTTTCTCATCGCTTGCCTCCCAAGAATCAGTCGCCTTTTTATTTCATGGCTGCAGTGATCTTGGATCCCTAGAAAGTAAAATCTGTCACTGCTTCTACTTCTTCCCCATCTATTTTCCAGGGACTGATAGGACCTAGAATAGCTAGGGCCTATAATGCAAAATGTGACTGGACAGTATCAACCAGAGCTCATGAAAAGCCTGTCAACATCAACATCATTTCTACTCCAGCTACAGAGGCTGAAGAAATCGAAAACTTTACACAAATATCAAAAAGGAAATCAATCACACACACCAAAGCAGGATGTGCTTATTAATAATACACATGTAGTGTGCACCCTCCACCCTGGGACCTTGCTCTCTTATCATTACCTCTCTAAACAAATCTGTCTGTTCATTTATACGTATCTTACTCCATATTTCCAAAAAAATTGTACTGTATATTCTTGACCAGGCTTAATTTAACAGTTTTGAATTGGACCCAATCTCCCGTCCAGGAGGTCTGAATTACCAATGGGTGGTCCTCCTTGAGGATGCAGAAGATGAGCTCTGATTCTTCTGCTACTTCTGTCCACTCTTCCTTCTTAGAGTCCTGTTAGTGGCTTTTAATGGTTTTTAAATTGTTTTTAGACTGTGACTGGTCTTTGTTTTCTTTGAGCCGCCCAGAGTCTTCGGATTTGGGCGGCAATATACGCTGACTGGGATGCGGAAGGTCAGCAGTTCGATTCCCGAGTACTGCAGGACGGAATGAGCTCCCGTCTCTGTCCCAGCTCCTGCCAACCTAGCAGTTCGAAAGCAAGAAATTGCAAGTAATTGCAAATAGGGACCACTTTGGTGGGAAGGTAACAGCATTCCATGTGCTCTGGTGTCTAGTCATGCCTGCCACATGACCATGGAAACGTCTGGAGAAGCAGACAGCGCTGGCTCTTCAGCTTAGAAACAGAGATGAGCACTGACCCCTAGAGTTGGATACGACTGGCTTTTGAGCAAGGGAAACCTTTACCTTTATAAATTGGAGAAAACAAACAAACAAACTCCTTTGGATTTATTAAATACATATTCAATTAAATTTCCTCAAATATACATAACTTTTTTGTTACAATGTTTTGAATTTTAATTCACATCCGCTTAACATTTATAGCCATATTCCATAATTCTTTATATCATAGCTCCATTCCAAAATACTGTACATATAAATTTTCAAATTCTTAGCTATTAATAATCTCACAGCTGTTACCATAATAACAATCTGATCCTTCTTATGCTTATCCATATTTATATCTCCCTGTTCTATTAGCAATGCAGTCCTGGGACATATTTGTAGCTTTAATGATAATATTTTATTAATTTCCTCAAAAACAATTGTCCAATTCTTTTTCACTGCTTTACATTCCCACCAATAAATGAAAGTAAGTCCTATGGCTTTCTTTACACCTCCAACACCTTTTTTTTTTACAATTAGGCTTGTAATGGTTTATTTCAGGGGTGCCCAAACTACGGCCCGCAGGCTGGATCTGGCCCATGCTGCTCCTGGAAGTTGAGGTTAAACATGCCTGCACTTGCGCAAAATGCCGTAAAGCATCTGCGGCTGTCATAAACGTGTTTTCTGCATGCGTGGACACATTTAACTTCTACTTCCTGTGGGAGGAACCATGTGACTGGCCCACTCAACCACGTGACTTGCCTGTGGCCTGAAAGTTTGGTCACCCCTGGTTGGTTTAACTGAATTGGCGACATTTACCACTTGCATAATGTTTTGTAACAATGTTCCTTAAATCTTACTGACATTTTAAAATAATTATTTGATTCCATATTCTGTTCCAGTCTGCTTCTCTAATTTTAATCTTTAAATCTAGTTCCCAGTAATTTCTGATCCATTCCATATTTCATTAAAAGGTTTATACAACTTGTTTTTGATTCCTTTTATTGATATTGTTTTTTGCTCTAATTGATTTATCAATTCTTCAAATGTTGTCAATTATCTACCTTAGTTATATGTCTTTAGCCAGTGCTCACTTCATTTCTCCATCTGTAACCTTTTAAACCAATTAACTTTAGTGCTTTATATATCCTTTCCCTATCATCTCTACTCCTGACTTTTAAAAAAGGAGGATCAACAGTTTATTTATTGAAAATACTGTAAATCCTATAGCCAACTTAAGAGATAACCAAATACAATGTAGCAATTAGAATTACTCAAACAAAGAAGCATTAGATATCATATTGCAAGTATACACTGGATACTGAAGAATTTCAAAAGAAAAGCTATCTGTATTTTATACATAATAGTGTAGATCATGAAAAGCTGGGCTCCATCTATACTACATGAAAATGAGTGTGCTACAACATTTGATTTTTTAAAATGTATGAGAAAAAGAAGCCACTCTAGACAAGAGGGTATGAATAGAATTGTGTAGGTGTGAAAGAGGTGAATATTTTCCTCTGTTCGCTATATAGGCAGAATATATCATACACAAAGCTGAGTGAAATTTATGGGTGAAACATTGGTAACTTAAAATGTGCAGATTGTGCACCATCTGCAAGCAATTTAAAAACAGTACAACAATAACTAGAAGCCAATATGGATTTGTCAAAAACAAATCCTGCCAGACTAATCTGATTTCATTTTCGATTGGGTAACTTCCATGGTGGACAGAGGGAATGCTGTTGATGTAATACATCTTGACTTCAGCAAAGCCTTTGACAAACTGTCCCATGATACTCTGATTTCAAGATAACTGGATGTGGCCTGGATAGCAAAGTGTCAGGTGGATTACAGAATCATACTCAGAGAGTTCTTATTAATGGCTCCTTCTCACTCTGGGAGCGGGTAACAAGTGGAGTACCACAAGGCTCAGTCCTGGGCTTTTCAACATTTTCATAAATGACTTGGAAGAGGGAGTACAGGGAATTCTTATCAAATTTATAATGACACAATACTATAGCTGATACCTTGGAAGACAGGAGCAGAATTAAAAAAAATCTTGATAGGCTTGAACATTGGCCTGAAAACAGCAGAATGAAATTTAATAGGGAGATGCTCAAAGAGAAAACTGGATGCATACAAGATGGGGGATAATTGGCTCAGTAATACTACAAGTGAGAAGGACAGCGAGGAGAACAAATAGGTCAATCTTAGAAGAAATCAACCCTGACTGCTCCTTAGAAGGGCAAATAGTAAAGATGAAGCTAAAGTACTTTGGACATCAAATGAAAAGAGAGGATTCGCTTGAGAAAGCCTTGATGCTGGAAAGGGTGGAGGGCAAAAGAAGAAGGCGTCGTCCAAAAATGAGATGGCTAGATGGTATTGTAGACACAATGGGCACAGAGCTGAGTGAGTTGAAGAAGATGGAGGACAGAAGTGCCTGGCGGACAGTGGTCCATGGGGTCGCAGAGGGTCGGAATCAACTGTGCGACTGAACAACAAAAACAGGCTAAGTATGACTCAACAGTATGATGTGGCTTTACAAAGGGCCAATGCTGTTTTAGGTTGCATTAACAGAATTATAGTCTCCAAAACCTGTTAGGTACTAGTCCCCCTATATTCAGCACTAGACCACGTCTAGAATACTGTGTCCAGGTCTTGGCACCACACTTTAAGAAAGATGCAAACAGGCACAACAAGGATGATCAGAGGACTGGAAGCCATATGATGGAAGAATGAAGGAACTGGGCATGTTTAGCCTTGAGAAAAGGAAACTAAAAGGGTTATGATAGCAGATAAGGATCTGTTCTCCTTCATCCCAGAGTGCAGGAAGCATAATAATGGGCCAGAGGCGTAGCTACCGCCGTATCTGCCGTATCAATTATACGGGGCCCCCAGGCCACGGGGGCCCCCAACGTGCGTAAGCAAAACAAATCTTTACCCTTCCTAAGGGCCCCCAAACAAATTTTTATACGGTGCCCAGCCAAGGCACGCTACTCTTCTGTAATGGGCTGAAGCTACAGGAAGCCAGATATAGGCTGAATATTAGGAAGAACTTCTTAACAGTTGGAGCAGTATGGCAGTGGAACCCTCGAGAGGTGGTGAGCGCTCCAACACTGGAAGCATTCAAGAGGGAATTGGACAACTGTCTGTTTTGATATGGATTCCTGCATTGAGCAGCGGGTTAGACCTGATGGAATGAAAGGCCCCTTCCAACTCAGCTATACCACATTAATGACTGCAGTGGCTCAGGTGGTTAAGACACTGAACTCAATGACTGGAAGGTCACAGTTTGATTCCTGGGTACTGCATGATGGAGTTTGCTCCCATCTCTGTCCCAGCTCCTGCCAACCTAGCAGTTCAAAAACAAGAAATTGCAAGTAGCTCAATAGGGACCATTTCAGGGGGAAGGTAGACAGCATGCCTACCAAATGTCCATGGAATCGTCTGCAGATGCAGTCAGCACTGGCTCTTTAGCTACAGTGATGAGCACTGAATCCTACAGTTGGATGTGACTGGCTTTTGAGCAAAAGCAACCTATACCACATTGCTGGCAGAAAGCAGCAATAACAATATACCTGCTGAGGAATGTGAAAGAAGGCAGTGAAAAAGCAGGATTATCACTGGATATTAAGAAGACAAATATAATACCTACAACAGAGCTATAATTGTGTTAACTGAAAATATCAGCTGTATTCAACATTTTTGTACTTTGGTTTGTTTAATCATAGTTTAAGCATAGCGATTGGAACCAAGAAAAAACCCAGATTTGGAAGGGTAGCTATGAAGGAACAGCAAAACATCTTTGAGTATAAGGATGTGTTGCTTAGAGACCAAGATCAATAACATCCATACTGCTGTATTCCTGACGGCAGTGTGAAAGCTGGACAGTGAAGAAGCCAACCAGGAAAAAAAAACCCAGTTCATTTGAAATGTGGGTTTGAGTGCTACATGTGTCATTCACCACCAGGAACACAAATAAATAGGTTCTATCTAGATCAAACCAGTCCTGAACTTTCTTGAAGCCAAAATACTATTGATACTATTATAATATGGGCACATTATGAAGCAGTGAGACTCATGGGAAAAGACTGTAATGCTGGAAAATCTGAAGGCACCAGGGGAAAAGAGAGACTGACTAGGAAATGGATTGAACCAGTAAAGGAAAACACAGCGATGAGTTTAAAAAACCTGAACAGGACTGTTAGTAAAAGGACGTTTTGGAAGATACAAGTTCCTAGCTTTGTTGTAAGTCAGATATTGCCTGATGGCATAAAACAGCAATCTGTTCCAAGGATTGGGGACCTACTTATTATGTCGATTAAATGCAATGGCACTTTAACTTTAATGGCACTTTTAATGTAGGTTGGGCTGGGTTGTTATTTAGTTGCATGTCTGATCTGTTTAAAACACAATTTACTTCCAATGATTTTACAATGGCAGCGTGAATCTTATTGGCATCAGGGCTATGAAGCAGCTAATGCTTTTTTGAATGCTATGGTTATAATAAACCATAGTTGAAACAACTCAGGAACAACATATCAGTAAGTGTTGCTGTTGTGAGGAACTCACTGGTAAGCAGTAGGAAACAGATCTGACAGATTGTTGATGCTTCTGTTCCCCTCTTATGCAATAACTCTTCCATTATTCCATTGCTATTCTATATAACAATTATTTGTCCTGTTGCATAGCCAACACTTGTATTATTCTCTTAACAATGTATTCCTGTATTAAAAATATTTTTAATACTGTATACGCTTGGGATGATCTTTCTTTCACTTCTCATATCTTTTAACATAATGAAACAATTGTAATACTGTCTTAATTTGCATCTACAGTATTTATATTATGAAAATTAATAAATTATTTCTAGCTTGTAAAAGAAAGCTTGTATTCTTTGGAGTGGGTCAGGATTCAACAGGTTATTACCCCCCCCAAAAAAAAAAATCAGTCACAATTTCTATTTTGCATCTTTTTGCCTATTTTCACATTCCCAGCATTTCCAGTACCATAATTCTTGTTTATTTTGCTTAATGTAGTGTGGCAGAATGTGTCATTTTAACGTTGTCTTGAAACTGTTTTCTTGCATACCAATACCCATATATCTTTCACAGGTTATGTTGGACTATCTATTAAAATATTGTCACCTACATCATTCTGACAATGCTGATGCGGTTTGATAGTTTCAATACCATTGACACAAACCATGCAAATTGGTTATCTTTCTAGACCCAGTAATAATGACTGATAGATTTCCTTGAGTGCTATGTCACACATCTGGCCTATTGAGTGGTACCTGTCACATCAACATATCAGAAATTGCTCTTGTGCACCATTCAAAATTAATCATAGTGCAGTCATGTTGTAATGTTCTATTCCAAAATATTGGATCCACATTGGATATTGGCCTTCCAAGAACCAGAAATAATACTAATTACATTCTTCATAATGTATAGATCCACTTCAGCTCAAGATCTTAAAATGTATCTAAGATAGGACCATCATTCCTACTGCATAATGTGCAAAAATTCACAAAAGGAAATGCAAACATGTTTGGAATGTCCCATCACCTTTTCTCTTGCCTCCCAATTATGCATTGTACTGTATATCCTGTTTATTCTACACCAGCCTGCTATCTACCATCATTTGTTTATTCTACAGCAGCCTGCTATCCACCAGTATGTAACAGCTCAGTTGTTCTTTCGATATACAGTAGCTTGTTTCTTTAGGAAAGCTTACAGTAGATTGCAATTTCTTTTTCTCTTGCATATGTATATATAGAGGTACAGTAAACCCTCACATAAAGAGCACCTCACTTAGAGAATAACTCACTTAAAGAGCAGCATTTTCTCTGAATGGTCACCTCGCTTAACAACTAAAACCAACCAAAAACTCGCTTAACAACTAAATCAGGGTTCGCAAACCCCCCCCCCAGAAGTCACAATGGGTCACAATGGTGTTTCACTTAAAGAGCAAGCTCGCTTAAAGACCAATCCTGTGGAGTGCATTATGCTCTTTAAGTGAGGTACCACTGTATATATAGAGAGATGCAGCAGAAAAGACATGTGTTCTAATCTGTAAGGTTCCTCTATCATCATCATCATCATCATCATCATCATCATCATCATCATCATCATCATCATCATCATCATCATCATCATCATCTTTATCGTTGTTGTTGTTGTTGTTGTTGTTGTTGTTGTTTTACATTTGTATGCTGCCCACTCAACAACGTGACTCAGGGCAACTCACAACAGTACCTATCTAATACAATAATAAAAAAATCATTCATCTAAAATAATTCAAAGGTGACCGCAGAGGAGTCCAAGGCCTAGACTGGCCAGGGGGTGATGTCTAACACCCCACCCACCCCCATCCCAACAGCCAAGACCCTGGCACCAAACATCCTAAACCCTGGCCATAGGTGGGGCCCCGGGGGTCGGCGTCCTCTGCCATCCGCAGCTACAGCGGCTCTTCATGCCATAACAATTTTATTTATTGTCAATCAATAGATCTACCATACAGATATGAACAAATTTGGCCACTCTCTAAAGCCTTAAATAATTATTCAAAGAGTTCACTGAGAACACAGATAGGCAACTATGAGTCCTCCCTATATTGGCTATGTTGGTTAGGGCTGATTTGTCACATAGCCTGGCAACTTTCACAGAGGCTCGTCAAGGGCCATGAATTGCAATCTCTGATACAGAGAAGAGATCATATTTTCACAAAATATTTCTTAAAACTTTGTGCTCTTTAGAATACAATATGATTTATTCATGCAATCTATTTTCATTTTTTTTAAAAAATTCCCTAATTTTGTATCCCCCTCCTCATGCTGGCTAATTCCCGAAAAAGCCACTCCCAAGATAAAGCATTGCTTTTAAAAGATTGTCAGTTGGAAACCAGATCAATTTTAAAGTCACATAAATGAGTGAGTAGTCTTCGCCCACCTGCCGCTACTATCTGCTGCCAATTCTCCCTTTTCAACGAAACACTCCCATTTACTAGGGGAGGGGAATTGTCTCTTTCTACAGTTGCTATGTGAAAATGCCTATAAGAGTTGTAAGGGAATTGACAGCTGTCAACATGCAAAAATGTCACAATATGGCTCTATCTGTTCAAGGCTTTCATCCTTAGCAAAACATTTGTCTTTCTGATGCTACAAAAGATGGAACAGCTCGTGCCCAATATCTTCTTATTGTGGTAGGAAAAGAGAAGTTCACATAAAGGCAGAAAGGTGCATTGCTCTGCTGGTGTCATCTTTTATTACTAAAGAGGATGGATGCTTGTGTCTCGGCTGTGCTTATTCTGCATTTGATGAACTTGCCTAGTAATAGTGTCTAGTCTCCTAACAGCACTTCCCTTACAAAGTCATATTCTACCACCACATAATACTGTGCAATGAAAGACATTAAGGACTTTCCAGCACAGTGAAGTTAACTTGGCATCCAGACTGAGCAGAGACTGGGGGGGAAATGCTGTCAACATTGACCCTGGAATGGGTAAAGGAAGTGGTGCAAACTCCTAGAGTTGTTATATCCTCATCTTGGTCCCTCCCTTCTCCTCCTCCTCTTCTTCTTGTACCATATCCAATGCCAAATATTGGCAATCAACACGAGGATTAACCATTAAGATTGACTTGGGAGCAATATAATGCAGTGGCATACTATGTCTCTCACATTGCAGCATAACACCCATACCATTGATCCAGTTTCACAAGTCACTTTCTGATCCTGAGCCCTTTCAGCATACAAAGTCCTCATCAGCCCCAAGCCAGCATTGATGAAGCTGCTGCCCTCCATCAAGATGGATTCAAGTGGGATTTGATCCACTTGGGGACTATCACCCTTCCCTGTGGACTTCGCCACCCAAGTCCTCAGGGTTGTCAGGTTAGCTATCCACCGCCTGACGATTGACGTTGAGTTGCTGGCAGCAGAGTTCAGAGACCATGTATTTAAAGCAATGTTTCCCAACGTTTAGTTTTTGGACTTCAATTCCCAGAAGCCTAAGTCTATTCCCCAAAGCACTGATCAGCCAATTTACTGACTTAGGCTTCTGGGAATTCAAGTTCCCCTGCCCCATGTTGGGAACCACTAATTTAAAGGGATAAATACATCAATGAATCACTACTGGAGGCATCCTTTTTATCAGTTAATTTTGGGGTAACACTTATTTATTTATTACATTTTATGCCCTAGAACTGCAAGCAAAAACTATACCCCCTCCAACTAGCCCTTAGTGTGAGGAAGCTGTGAGGCACACACAGGAGGGTTGGGTAGAGGGATGAAACCCACAGAGTTTCCTTATCCACTACCAGGATCCTACTCCAATCCAGAAAGGGAAACACAGAGGGAAATGTGGTTAAGATGCTGAGCTTGGAGAGTGGAAGGTCAGAGTTCGATACCTGAGTGCTTCACGATGGATCTTAGGGACATAAAAGGAGATTCATTTGGGCATCCCCAGAGCAGAGTTTCTCCAGCCAAAATCCTTTCACCACAGATTAATTTCTGACATGAAATTTATTATTAATGGCCCAGGAAGGACCAACAAGAGAAGAAGTGGAAGATCTTGGAGCAATAATTAGCCTAGCTTGCCAGATTTGTGATTTTATTACTGATCTTTCAAACTGTTGGAACAAAAGCAGAGCAACTGCTGTTGCTCTTTTTCAATGAATTTGGACAATGAATTGGATACATAGTATCATTTAGATGATTAATTAGTGAATTCACGTGGCTGAAGGAATAAAACTTCTGGCAGTTCCTTCTGGCAGCATTACAGGTGTGACCAGAAGCAAGTCTGGCAATTATGCTGTTCTTTGTTTTATTTATTTGAACACATTATTTATGCCTTTAAAAAAAGACTATGGTTCCATTCTTTTAATATACTGCTCTGTATTAAGGGAAATTTGAAATCTGATCAAATTTGTTACCTGAGTTGTTGTTGTTCTTTAGTCACACAGTCAAGTCCGACCCTTTGTGACCCCATGCACCACTGAGTTAAAACTCATCTAAAGTGCTGTCTCTGCTTTGGAGCCCTAGTCAATAACAGTAACAGCAAGAACAATATTCTATTTATTTAAAATATTTCCCACAAATTGACGCATCTTATGGACTGCAGTGGCTCAAGTCGCTAAGACGCTGACTGGGAGGCGGAAGGTCAGCAGTTCAATTCCCCAGTACTGTAGGATGGAATGAGCTCCCGTCTTTGTCCCAGCTCCTGCCAACCTAGCAGTTCAAAAGCAAGAAATTGCAAGTAGATAAATAGGGACCACTTGGGTGGGAAGGTAACAGCGCTCTGTGCACTCCGGTGTCTAGTCATGCCTGCCACATGACCATGGAAAAGTCTGCAGAAGCAGACAGTGCTGGCTCTTCGGCTTTGAAACAGAGATGAGCACTGATCCCTAGAGTTGGATACTACTGCCTTTCGAGCAAGGGAAACCTTTACCTTTATGGAATATTGTTACAAGATGATTGCAATATTAAAACAAATAATATAAAAAGTGAAAAGGCCCCACTGCTTAAGTAGCCAGTTACTGAGAAAAGCATTCCCAAGGTCTTTGGTTGCCTGTGAAAGGATTTTATTACTGAGAAGATCCATCATCAACAGAGAAGGCCCTCTCTCTTGTCTTTCCCAAGGTGAAGGTGGTGAGCTGATTTTAAAACCTGAGAAAGAGAACTGCAGTCTTTCAAGTAGGTTGGACCCAGGTAACTCAGGGCTTTGTAAGTCAAAACCAGCAATTTGAAAATGGACTGACACCAAGTAAAGCTAATGTAACAGGGAGTTATATGAACCCTGTAATCAGCCCCAGCTAACTTGGTGGGAGTCAACACTTGCTAGAACGAAACTTTGAAGGGAACATTCTTTGGGTTCTTTTAGGAGGACCCTACTTATATTCCTAGGATCTAAACAAACTAGTGAGGATTCCACATTGAATTAGAAAAGAATTAAATAATTACTACAATGAAACTCTGTCAGCAAATATATTTTCAAAAAAGAAAGAGGGATTTAAGAGTGCTTCTGTGTTTATAAAATAGTTGTGGTCCTGCTTGCTCTTCATGAAAAATTAGAATATGTATGGGTAGAGGTAGTATGTTGTAGGAATTTGGCCAGCTAGGGAAAGTAGTAAGCTCTATAGCAGAAACTAGGTCAAAATGCCACTTCTATTTATATTTTGAAACAGTTTGTTGCAGGGATTCATACACTATTTTTTTTTTTTGGGGGGGGGGAACCATACCCTAGATGAGCTCAAGAATTAATGCTCCACTTCTGGGTTTGACTGTTGGGACATGTGTTGTCTGGAAACATCATTTGGAACATTTGGTCACATTCTGCTGTCAGATTTTAGCATAGTCAAGAACCAGCTGATGTCCAGCCCAGCAGAGAGTCTGCAGCTTCTTTCTTTGTCATGTCCTGATCAGACCCTGGACTGACAAAATGAAGCCTCTTTCTTTGCTTTCTCATTGCCCAAATGCAAGTCCTCATCGGTGTATGTCTCTGGCAGAAATCGGCAGGCCAGCAAATGGGCCAGACTCTGTCTCTCCACATTCACACCGTGTGTTGTTGTCCACCAGCAGTTCCCACTTGAGCATGTTGGAGCATTTAGAGACTCCAACCCTCAGCCTATTCAGAGTCCTCCAGGTGATATTTGGGGTGGTGGTGTGTGTTTTAAGATCTTCATCTATATCCACTTTTAATGATGTTCCCCAGTGAGCTCCTTCCTCCCTCTTCTAATTTGGTTTTGCTCATGTGTACCTTCAAGAACGTTTGTTCTTGCCATAAAGCCCTTCCTTGAACCTGAGCCATCAGACTTGAGGCTCATATACTTTCACAGGGTGTCGAGGGTCATTCTGTTGCTTAGTTATCTCAGCATCTGCAGCTTCTTCTCTCTTGATCTTAGGTGGAGCAATACCAACAAGGTGGTATATCTTCACAACTGATGTAGGTTTGAGGCATCCTGTCACTATCCGCATGGCTTCCCATTACCCGCAATGTCACCTTCTTTTGCGTGTGTGGATGCATTCCATACTGGAATGTGTTCCATATTCTGCGGCAGAGACGCTCAGGTCCAAAGCTGATGTGCACAGTGTGGATGGTTGAGTCCCTTATTTATAATTTGTGAGTTTTTGCAGCTAACAGATAATGTTGTGAGATGCCCCCATCACCCAATAGGAAAAATTACTTATGAAGGAAGATGCCATTTATAGAGAAGGGATGGGTATCTTGTGTTCCAATCTACAGATTTATTTGCTATTCAATTATTTGTTGTTATGTGCTACAAGGGGGGGGGGGATTTTTCAACTGATTTTGGGCATTTTGGGCTGGCTGATTCCCAACATGCCATCCATGTTGTTCTAGCAGCTCTAGTTCATGAGATATCGATGATGTCATTATACATTGCTCTTATGACTACACTTGTATTTGCCTCACGATTTGTAAATTGATTGTTTTAATAATACTTACTGATGTTGTTCAAGCTCTATTCCTGTTGTTGTTGCAAGTGTAATTTAACTAATCTGACCTTTTTTGTCATTCTCTGTGCTCTCCTTTATTGTTGAGACTGGATGCTGTGCATCCCGAAACTAGTCCAACTCCGCAGCTGCTCCATGGACTCATCCAGGGAGGCTTGCATTCTAGTTTTTTTCTCCTTATCTTAAGTATGATTTTGACATTTATTTCTTTTTTTACAGGCACTAATATGGCTTTATCAAGAAGAACATGTATAAATAATCCTGTTGTTTTTTGTTTCATCTGTGGTGAATACACATTCATTCAGCAAAGAAAACCCATAACTGACTTTATTAAAAGAGCTTATTTGGCCTATTTTAAAGTAAAACTGGGAGACCAAGATAAGGTTTGGGCACCTCACATTGTATGTAAAACATGCACAGAGCATCTGCATCAGTGGTCAAATGGGAAACAGAAGAGCTTGAAATTTGGGGTACCGATGATGTGGCGAGAACAAAGAAACCACAGCGATGACTGTTATTTTTGTTCAGTGAATGTAAAGGGCATCAATTGTAATAACTGAAAACGTTGGATATACAGTATCCTGATCTACCCTCCACACGATGCCAAATCCCCCCCCCCATTTTTTTCTAAACAATTTTTTTTGCCTCCAGGCACGCATTGAAGGCTCCCGGAGGTGGGAGGGGTGGTGGAAAAATCTTTTGGGGGTGGGAAAATATTTGGGTGAGCAAAATAAAGTTTGGGTGGGTGGAAAATTTGGGGGGGGGGGCCGGCGGCAAAATTTCACTCCGCCCCGGGTGGCTTACACCCGTGCTACGTCTCTGGTTATATATGCAACCAGTATGGTTAGATTGGCCTAATGTGAATAAGCCATATATTAAAAACTAGAGCTGATGGGGCATAACTGAAAGCATTTTTGGAATCAGTGACCCAAGTATAGCCAGAAATAGGTGAAAATTGTGAGGCACCAAAATCATTGTTCCCCAGTGAAGTCACTTCCCATTTACAGCTACCCTATGACAATGACTTCCAAAAAGTCCTGTCATTAACATCCCTGCTCAAGTTTACAAATAAAAGGCTGTACTTTCCTTTTTTGCATCTGTCCATCTCATGTTGTGTTTTCCTCTTTTGCTAGTAATTCTGAATTTTCCCAGTATTATTGTATTTCCTATTAGGTTTTATATTGCACTTCTCCTCCTCCTCCTCCTGTCTTGTTAATTTCGTTTCTGGGGAGACCTCTGTCTTTGATCTAGCATCTGCCTATTTGTCCTTCTGGTGACCATTATATCCCCAGTGCTCTTTTCTAAAATCAGTCTTTTTCACTTCACATCTTTAGGTGGTGATTGGAAATTCCATGGTATGGTATGCAGTGACACATTCATTCTCTTGTGGGGCTTTTTAAATTCCTTAATACCTACCCTTTGAAGTCTCCGTCTTTTTATTACTTTTTCTGATTTCTCTTCTGATTTAGTTATGTATTGTTCATTGTACAGTATTATGCATTATTTATAAGATTTGTTCTTATAAATAGTTCTTGAACATGATGTTCAGGACTGTGGTACACACTCCCTCCAAACTGTGTTGCTTCTGTCCCTATCATCCTGCCTTTTAAAAAGGTTACATATGAGAATAGTGCTCTTTAGTCTTATTAAAGAAATATCCCTGCAATGTGTTTGAAATGCTCCACCATGTAACTCTTGCAAAACTAAGGGGCAACACATTTCATCTCAATTGCTTTTTCTACCAAGATTGTCTGGGGAATGGATGGGGAGATAAATACAAGACATAGAACAATGACCTAGTGATAAGGTGATGTGGTTTTATAGCACTAGTCTCATCTATTTAATTTTTTGAAATAAAAGAACAGGGATTGCATGAAGGAAAGACAAGCAGAGATGGGATCACGGGGAGGAAGGAGAAAAGGATACAGGTTGGATTGGAATGCCAGTCACATTGCCAGCGTTGGAACTGAACTTCTGATTCAATCCACAAACCCAATGTGAGCACTCATTATGATTTCAATCATCAAATCAAGCTGCAGCAGAGCCAGATTACTCTGATATGGCTTTCTAATATATTCATATCCTAAAATGAATGTGATACAGAATCACATGCATTGAAACAAGTAGCTTGAGTTGTATCTTCTAGCAAAACTGATTTATCACAGAAAATGGCTGAAAGGACATGGAGCCTGCAAGAGAGTGTAGCTCTGTCAGCTACAAGGCTGAACATTCTCAGAGTTCCTGAGAGGAAGAAGATAATCACAAAAACAGATTACATGACTTGGTGGAAACTTGTTATAGAAAGGTTTGATTTCTCCTGAGAAGCAGAATTTTTCTTGAACTCAAGTCTAGGGAGGAAGCTGCAAACCTTATTTACCAGATGGAGACATAAGGCTCGTAATTTATGCTATCATATGCTTGAGGATTCTTTCCTGTCCTATAGAATTGACATTAATGACTATCCAGAAGCTACAGCTGGTGGCCAATGTGCTGGTTTACCTTTCCTGACAGTGGCTAAGTTTTCCGAAATATATTACATGATTACTCCAGTACAGTGGTGCCTCGCTTAAAGAGCATAATGCATTCCACAGGATTGCTCTTTAAGCGAGTTTGCTTTTTAAGCGAAACATCATTGTAAATTACCAACTGTGTGTGTGTGGGATTGCGAACCCCGATTTATTTGTTAAGCGAGTTTTTGGTTGGTTTTATTTGTTAAGTGAAGCAAACATTCAGAGAAAATTCTGCTCTTTAAGCGAGTTACTCTTTAAGCAAGGCGCTCTTTATGCGAGGTTTGACGGTATCTTCAATTGTCTGTCTTCTGTTCATTTGTCATAGTGATAGCATTATAGCAACAAACAAACAACAACAGTTAGTGCTGTGAGCAGCAAATTTCCTGAAGGTGTGCGCTTTCTCTGTTTTCCATCTGTGTGTAATTTATATGTTTATGTATTTACTTCAGATGCAAGAGTGTCTAGAGCACTCATTGAAAATTTAATCTTTTCATTTCATATACAAGTAATTTTCATATCATTCCTTTGAAGCTGAAGTTACTTGTACCCACGTATCTCCTTATTTCATGGTGACTCACTTTAATCTGCTGTGAGAATGTGGGACAGATAGTAAAATGTATACATACAAATATTATTACATATTATATTATTACAGTGCAAAAACCAGCGATGATTCCACTGTGTTGACCTAGTCACAGCTGGCTCTCCCATGATAGTCTTGGATTATTACAATTTATGGCTTTTCTTTCAATACAATTCAGAAAGAAAATAACAGATAAAGGCTGTGAAAGACCTTAGTGCAGTGAGGGTCAACCTTGGCACTCCAGGTGTTCTTGGACTTCAATTCCCAGGAGCCCAAGTCAGTTGATCAGGGCTTCTGGGAATTGACGTTGAAGAACACCTAGAGTAACAAGATTAGCCCTCACTGGCTTAGTGGATAGCTCAGTGGTTTAAGTATCTGGCTGCAGAGCTACGCATTGGGAGTTCAATTCCCCACTCTGCCTCCTGGGAGAAGAGCCAGCTTGTGTAGTCTTCGGTCAGCTGCACTGTTCCAGGGCATCCCCAGAAGAAGCGAAACTACTCCTGTGCCTTCTTTACCTAGGAAACACTAGAAAGGATTTACATAATTCAGACCTGACTTGCTATTATTATTATTACAGTATTAATATAGTTCAGAAGCTTCTTGTTTGCTTGTTTATCCTCAGTATCTAGAACATCTTATATTTAATTTTTCCATAGCTGCACTGTTAATTTCTATACATAATTCAAACTACTAGTTATTACTAGTAGAAATAAATGGGGAAGAAGTAGAAGCAGTGACAGATTTTACTTTCTTAGGATCCAAGCTCACTGCAGATGGTGATTGCAGTCATGAAATAAAAAGGTGACTGGTTTTTGGAAGACAAGCTATGAGAAGCCTGGGGAACATAGTGAAAAGTAGAGACACCACCTTGCAAACAAAAATTCACATAGTCAAAACAATGGTATTCCTGGTGGTAATGTATGGCTGTGAGAGCTGGACCATTAGAAAAGCTGAGTGCAGAAGAATAGATCCCTCTGAAATGTGGTGTTGGAGGAGAGTTTTGGGAGTCCCCTAGACAGCGAGGAGAAGAAATCAACCCTGACTGCTCATTAGAAGGTCAAATAGTAAAGATGAAACTAAAGTACTTTGTGTGGCATCTTCTTGACCACCGGCAGGCCGTGTGAAAGAATATTGCTTATTTCCCCTTTCTCTGTTTGCCTAAAAACAAATACGTCATACACGTATAAACATCCTGTCTCTGGCATCTGGTCCTGGGAGATAGGTCTCAAAGTGAAGTTTTCACAAGCATGGTTCTCACACTGGCATAAGACAAAACAGGAAGGCATAAAACGCCTTTGGGAAAAACACTACGTAATCAGAATGCTTGGGTAAGCTTTTGTATTCCTATATAGAAGGGGTTTTGGGGGAGAATAAAGGCAGAACGCTTGCATGAAGATCTTGGTGTCCTGTCCTTCTTCCCACATTTTGGTGACCGCGACGTGATTCGCGATAGAGAAGCAATCAGCCCTACGACCTTCGACTAGGAACAGTCTGTGCACACAGGTAAGCCTCCCTTTAGGTCAGTATGGGGTCCTATGCATCCCAAGAGGTAAAGGAACATGCAAAGGAATTAGCAAAAGTGACAGGGACAGGGGGTGAATCAGTAGGGGTGCAGGAAGCTTACGATCTTCTGCAGGAGATAGCGTCTTCTTGCCCCTGGTTTCCTCTTCATGGGACTTTAAGGATTGAGACATGGCAGAAAGTAGCCAAAGAGTTACAACAAGAACCTCGTGCAGCCATTGGCCATATTCTGACCTGCACGAAGATCTTAAAAGCTCTCAGCAAGCTTACCATACCCGATAATGTTCTGTTCCAAGCTGTTGCTACGGCCGACATGGACACAGAACTCAAGAAAGGGCCATCATACAAATTGATTCCTCCCTCTGCCCCACCACCTAATGCTCCTCTGGGGCCCCCGCCAGCGCCGCCACCAATTCACCCCATGCCTCCTCCTAAGGGAGGTGTGGTGGAAGATAGTCTACGCCGTGCCTGGATGGCTGGTGACATCAACATGACTGAGGAATGGGGTGGTGGTGTACCGAGTCTGTTTCCCTTAACACGCACGGAGACTGACCATTTTGATGGGCATGGAAACCCTATTGTAAATCTGGAGTATAAACCCCTTCCTTTCTCTGTCCTCCGTGAATGCAATAAATCAGCACGGGAGGACGGCGTCCAAAGTTCCTATTTCCAAGGATTACTCGAAGGGTTAATGCAGGCTTATACTATGCTACCCTTAGATTGGAAAAACCTTTTCCGCATGGTCCTAACACCCGCCCAATACGTTGTGTTTGACAGCGAATTCCGGCAAGCTGCCCTTCGGGGCCAGACTGCCCAAATCACAGCTGAACAAGTATATGGCTCTGGTCAATTCTCTGATGCTAGGGCACAAATGGAGCTTACAGATGACCACCTAAGGGCAACAGGCGTGTGTATTACACGCGCATTAAAGAGGGTCCCTGGTAGGTCAGCCTCTGGCAAATCTTTCACGGCAGTAAAACAAGGAGCTAATGAGCCATACACTGCCTTTGTGGATAAATTGAAACAAGCTATAGGTAGGCAGTTGGATAATCCAGAAGCACAGGAGGAGTTGCTACTGAAGTTGGCATATGAGAACGCCAGCACAGATTGTAGAAAGGCACTGGTTGGGATTATTAGTAGAGAAGGCTATACCTTAGCAGACATGTTACGCGCATGTGCTGATGTGGGTAGTAAGACACATGAAATGGCACTGCTGGCCGCTGCCCTTCACACAGGAATGGCCAAGAAAGGCAACTGCTTTAATTGTAACAAGCCTGGCCACTTTAAGTCTGAATGCCGGGCACCAGGCGGCGGAGCCTATAAGGGCTCTAATGGCCAACAGAAAAAGCCCTCAAAGAAGTGCCCACGTTGCCAGAAAGGCTATCATTGGGCCAATCAGTGCCGTTCCAACCCCCCCTCTGGATCTCAGTCAGGAAATCCCACTGGGTCCCGGTCGGGAAATCCCTCTGGATCTCAGTCGGGAAACTAGGAAGGGGGTGTGGTCCGACCCCCACAACCAACAGGATCCACCTGACATGTCCATTCCATTGGCTGTGTATCTGCATGCTACACAAGAAGTCTCACAAATCACACCACATGAGGCTGTCTATGTGTCAGCCTTACCTAAAATTCCTGTCAAAGAAAGAACATCAGGTATTATAGTGCCCTCTTTGACTGCACAAAAGCAGAAGGTCAAGGTGCCCATAGGCATTGCACACCTTGAGCCTGGCATACCATTGACTTTGGAGTACCAAGCTGATAAGCCATGCAAGATAACCACTGAACAGTCTTATTGTCAGGTTTTGTTCATTACTCGTATAGCGGAAAAGAAGCCCACCCGCACACTCCGGGTGGAGAACAAGGTCCTCATTGGGTTCCTGGACTCGGTGCGGACATTTCTTTGATTCGAGAGCAGGATTGGGATCCGAGCTGGCCAAAGGTACCTGCTCCACCAGTATACGGGGTAGGTGGCATCACCCGGGTGGAGGTAAGTGCGCGAAGTCTCCGGGTCTTCCACCCGGATTCAGGTAAATTGCTTGGTTCCATACAACCCACTGTTATTGATATTGGTGTGAATCTGTGGGGTCGGGACATCTTGCAGCAAGTAGGGACCACCATCCTTTGTGATGAGTAAGGTTGAGAAACCCCGTGCCATCGCACTCTCCTGGCTGACGGAGACACCTGTTTGGGTGGAGCAATGGCCAATGACCAAAGAGAAGTTAGATGCCCTTGAAGAGATAATTGCAGTACAATTGCAACAAGGTCATTTAGAACCCTCTGTTAGTCCGTATAATACACCTGTATTTGTAATTAAGAAGAAGTCAGGCAAATGGCGCATGCTCCATGACCTTAGGGGTCATTGCTTGGCAAGATCGTGATGGGGGCTGGCAGAGCAAGTATACTGAGATACAAACCACCACACAGCGCGCCGAACTGGCTGCTGTCGTCCTTGCTTTTGCCACCTTCCCTGATCGGCGCCTTAATCTCATTGTAGATAGTTTGTATGTTGTTAATTTGTTGTCTCAGATTGACTTTTCCTACATTTCCCCACATGCCACGCGAGAGATCTTGCATCTCCTGCAGGAGTTGCAGGGTCTTCTTCAGGCCCGCACGTCCCTTGTCTATGTTGCCCACATCCGAAGTCACCAGAATCTCCCTGGTGCACTCACGGCAGGAAATGAGTATGCCGATTCCCTGCTTCAGCCTATGCAGATGTATACAGCTGTGGAAAGTCATCAAGTGCATCATCAAAATGCACAGGCTTTGGTTAAAGAGTTTGGCCTGCCCCTCTCGGAGGCTCGTGCCATAGTTACCCAGTGTTCTCACTGTAGTTCAACTATGAATCATCCCAGGGAAGGGGTTAATCCACGTGGGCTACAGGCTAACGCCTTGTGGCAGATGGATGTCACCCAGTTCCCTCCCTTCTCACCTTGGAAGTATCTTCATGTCTGCGTCGATACGTTCTCTGGGTTTGTTCATGCCACCCCACAGAGAGGGGAAAAGGCACAGCATGTGGTTTCCCATTTGACGCGAGCTATCTCTGTCATGGGGAAGCCTGCAGCTCTAAAAACAGACAATGGTCCTGCCTATTGCTCTGAGCAGTTCGCTCTCTTCTGCAAGCGGTGGGACATCCATCATACATTTGACATTCCATACAATTCCATGGGTCAAGCCATCGTGGAACGCACAAACCGTACCGTAAAAACAACTCTCTCACATTTAAAAGAAAAGGGGGACTACGCCCCCCGGGGCCGAACACACTCACTGACCATGAAGCGTGTTGTGCTTCTGCTCTTTTCACCATCAACTACCTCAATTTAACTTATTTTTCTTTGCCTCCAGGTCTTCGCACCCGTGCGCAGCAGCATTTTGGCAGTACTGCTCCCCCACCAGAACGGCCCTTGGTCTTGTATCGGAAGTTACCCGATTTGCAGTGGCGGGGTCCATGCCCTCTTCTGGTCTGGGGCCGCGGCTTTGCTGCTATATCTGAACCTTCTGGCCCAGTGTGGGTTCCTGCAAGGTGCGTCCGACCTTACCATGGCATGGCATCAAGGTCTGAGCGACCCGATTCCGCAGCTCAACCAGACTCTACACCTCACAGCACCAACAGCAGTGACCAAGGATCGGAAGCGAGGGATGTCTCCAGCGAACAAGGTAACTTGGGGAGCAGTGAAAAACCTGAGCCGGGATGCGCAGAATCTGCTGGAGAGCCAGAAGACTGAACCAACACCGGAAGCTTTCTTTGCTGCCATCATTGCTTGCATTAACATGAACTCTATGATTATATTGTGTCTTTGTCTTTTATGTAGCCCTACTTTGGGGCAAGCTAAGTCACTTAATGACAGAATGCAATTTAACCTTTGGGCCCGCTTAGCTCATGGAGTAAATGTCTCCACTTTCTGTATGGACCAGGCTCCGGATTTGCATGGCCTTCTGAGTACCTGCCTGGTGCCTGTCTGCAAATCCCCAGATCTGATCCACTATGAAAGTAGTCTTGTTGATTTTTTCACTGCTTCTGAAATGAGGTATGCTAAGATGCCCTCCTGGGGCCGGATTAGCAAGACCTTGGATCAGGGAGCCATCTCCCTTTATACGCCCAATGTAGTCAATGCTGTGAATAACACTTGTGCCTTAATAGTCAATGGCACTGCCACCAAGATAAAAAGGGGCTTGGTGGATTTTGGTACCCCTAAGTGGAAATGGTCTTCCTATGAGAAAGTCTCATTCAACTATGCCTTTATGTTACTCCTCTGTGTCTGTTGTTTCATGCAATGTCTTCCCTCTTTGTGCCAAGTGTGTCAACATGGAACTAATCAGGCCACATGCGAAAGCGTTCGTGCTAAAGAGCGACGCATATATTATTATAAATATCAGGCATTTAAAGGAAAAGGGGGAGGTGTGGCATCTTCTTGACCACCGGCAGGCCGTGTGAAAGAATATTGCTTATTTCCCCTTTCTCTGTTTGCCTAAAAACAAATACGTCATACACGTATAAACATCCTGTCTCTGGCATCTGGTCCTGAGAGATAGGTCTCAAAGTGAAGTTTTCACAAGCATGGTTCTCACACTGGCATAAGACAAAACAGGAAGGCATAAAACGTCTTTGGGAAAAACACTACGTAATCAGAATGCTTGGGTAAGCTTTTGTATTCCTATATAGAAGGGGTTTTGGGGGAGAATAAAGGCAGAACGCTTGCATGAAGATCTTGGTGTCCTGTCCTTCTTCCCAGACTTTGGACATCAAATGAGAAGAGAGGATTCACTTGAGAAAGCCTTGATGTGTCTAGGTCAACCCTTGGCCATGACTAACATGTACATGTGTCCTACATCATCGAAGAAATTACTGTGTTTGAAGCTGTCTTCTTTTTGAAGGTCTTTCTGGTTCAGGTCTGGCTTGAAAAACCATAAGAAGAGAGAATAGAAGCCTTAAAGATGTCCATCAATAGTTAACACTTGGACATGGGATTGAACAGGTCACTTGGCCACTGTGAAATCTTCCACAGTATAGTGTGAAACCTTTCAGGAATAGCTGCTGCTGTGAAAGACAGATAAGGGGGGGAAAGAAGAGAAGAATCATTGTTTTGGTGCCCAAATGCTGATACAATGTTGGATTTAGGTCATTTGTTACAATTTTGAATCTTGTTTTGAGCTACAGTATTTGGGTTTTTATATGGTACTTTTTCAGTGAATAGTCTTGGAAGATCTGAAAAAATATTTCCAAAGGCACCTTGTATTTATATACTTACTGGTTCCCACAAGTTCAATAGTAGATTCGAAATTCAATAGGATTTGCTTCCTGAGCTAAGATAAGAGTTTACAGTTACTGCATCATGCCAATCTCACATTGACATTTACTAAAGGAGATACTTACATCTATTATGAAAGATGCTTCTTCACAGGCAGATGTTTGTCTGTCTCAACATGTTGGTAAAAGGAAAAAAATAAGGAAGAAACACAAACAAATTACACATAAAACAAAATATTGTAGCAAGTTAAAGACTAACAATTTTATTCCATTGTGAACTTTCATTGATTGAGGCCTACTGGTATGTCTGCACATATAGAAATGCAAATATTTACTGTATTTATTTATTATTATTATTTATTTATTACGGTAGTCAGATTTATATTCCGCTCTACTCGCACAAGCGATTCAGGGTGGAGCACAACAGACATAAAATAAACCCCTAAAAACACAAAAAGAACACCCCAACATATTGTAATGTAATGTAATGTAATGTATTGTCTGGAAGCTGCCCTGAGTCGCCACAGTGAGTGGGCGGCAATATAAATTTGAACTAATAATAATAATACAGTAATACCTCATATAACATTAGTATCGAATAACACTAAAATCGCATAACATCAAGGAATCTGGGGGGAAGAATTGCATCAGATAACATTAAGATCCTATGGGATGCTTCAGATAACAACCGCGAAAGCCTGTGTGGTTACAATGTATCTCTATGGATCCCATAGAGGATCAGATAACACTAAAAATCATATAACACGAAGACTTGTGGAACCAGGTTTTAGTGTTATATGAGGTTTTACTGTAATAATAATAATAATAATAATAATAATAATAATAATAATAATAATAATAATAATAATAATAATAATAATAATAATAATAATAATAATAAAACCCATTTAAAAATAACTTCTCATTCCCTACACTAACCTACCGAATATAGGAATGAGGGTAGGAATAGGAGGGGGAGGGAGAGATACAGGATGTTAAATAAGCCAGCGAGGGGGGGGATGTCAGTAAACCCTCATTACCCCACACCATTCCTGCCAGCCAAGTTTTCAGGCCCTTTCTAAAAGCCAATAACCCCGTCTGAAGGCGCAGCTCCAGAGGCAGGTGGTTCCATAGAATCGGAGCAAACAGGGAGAAGGCCCTCTTTCTCATGCCAGAGAGTCAAGCCTCTCTGCCAGATGGAACTACTAAGGCACCTCTCCGGTCTGCTCTGGTGGGATGGACAGATACCCTTGGGGAGATGCGGTCTCTCAAGTAACCTGGCCCACTACCATATAGGGCTTTAAAGGTCATGACCAGCACCTTGAATTGCACCTGGAGGCAAACTGGCAAATATTGCCTCCAACCCCCCCCCCCCAATTATTTTGTTTGTAAACTTATTGTATAGTTGAAGACTCAGCAACATTTCTTTAAAGGAGGCTTGGATATATTCCAGTTCTCCTAAAGTTGTTGGACCACAACATCCATTGTCATTCCGGCTGTACTATTTAAAACTTATGAGAGTTGTAGCTGAAA
Source organism: Furcifer pardalis (assembly GCA_030440675.1). Taxonomy (NCBI): domain Eukaryota; kingdom Metazoa; phylum Chordata; class Lepidosauria; order Squamata; family Chamaeleonidae; genus Furcifer; species Furcifer pardalis. The sequence continues at coordinate 156,713,175 of CP126891.1, forward strand.
AATCTTGGGAGGATCATAGTCTTTTTCACTCATATATTTACACCTTGTGGCATAAACTCCCTTCTAAAAATTAATGCAATCAATCAGTGCCCTCCAGAGGTTTTTTTTTACTGCAGCATGCAAAATTCCAAGCCAGCCAGCATGGTTAATGGTCAGGAATGAAGAGGGCTCTCATCAAAAAACATCTGGAAATCAGACAAGAAGTTGGGTGTACCAACTTTCAGTAGAGTTTTTGGCTACATAAATTGCATAATTTTTGAGTTATTGTCAAGTTTTGTAAAATGATGTTGCATTCCACACTTTTGGAGTGTTTACATTTTAAGTAAATACTGTGTATAAAATGAGACATTTAGAATTATTTGTCCAGTTTTGAAAATTCTAAAGAATAATGGAGATAAGTTAGTGAATAATGGATATAGCAAAGGGATTATAAATTGTTTGATGTCTGTAGGAAGTTAAAGAATCAGTGCAAGGAATTGTTTAAAGGTAAAGGTTTCCCTTACTCGAAAGCCAATTGTATCCGACTGTAGAG